>JARWLC010000009.1:160433621-161033621 GCA_033318265.1 Phyllotis vaccarum
GTAAGGCAATGGGATGTTTGTTACCACAGCATTAGCTGACTGATACAGTCTGCACAAAGGCCTTGCCAGTGCCTGAATGAATACACCAAGACCAGGTTCTCCCTACCCTCCATGGCACAGGAAGCCTCTGGACTAGAGATAGTAACTCTTGATGATGGCATCTTGTGGGCCACTGGAAAATGGTGCTGAGGATGGCCCCTGAAAATGATTTTCTAAAACTGTCTATTCAGCCACTACTTTAATCGTCTGTGAATGTGTGTCTCTCTCTTTTGGCTTCAGGGTATTGGGAAACTGAGCAGTTTGGAAATCACAATTCACTAGGAGACAAATGAGGATAAGGCACTTTTGGAGATACCTGTTAACTGTCCCTGCTTGGTCCTTGGGTGATGAACAGTCTTAAGCCTTTCTTTCATCCTGCCTTATATATTCTTAATGCCCAGGAGCATCTCCAATTCTAGATAGTGAGTATAGATAGCCATTCTACTCTTTCCTAAGATGACTTTGAGTACCCTTTAATGAAATCTCATCAGACCACCCCACTGTTTAGAAACATTGGCAGAATTTTCAGACCCTTTTGAGTGGGCACTGGGTGGTGTCACGCATTTCTTCCTCTCCAGTTCCAGCTAGAAAAGCTCTTCCTGTTAGACTCACCACTGACACAGGAGGGATGGAGATGACAGTGCCTATAGTGAGGTGTGGTAGTTAGAAGAGAACATAGTTTATAAGCTGTTGACCACAGTATCCAGCTCATATTAGCCTGTGGGCATTCAGCTCCATGTGCAGTTGGTCCTGTGTGCACTCAGCCATGATTGTTCTATGGTCTCTTTGGTAGGTGATGGGAAACAGGGCAATGAGAAACGGTTCAATTTCTACTGACTGATACACAGCACTAAAATAACACCTTATACATGTCTTCCTGTTCTATGCTTCCAGGTACCAGAGGTTCTCAAGCCCTCCTAATGGTCATTAGATCAAACACTAATCTTCTTCAAGTGGACAAACAGAAGAAGGATGGTCTGAGCAGCAGGAGAGAAGGCAGGCATTTGTTTTAAAATAGAGACACTGGCTTCATAAATGATTTACCTTTGTGTTATTTCTATAGCTAAACATTTAAAAAACGATTATTTATCACACTGTGTATGTATGTGCACCCCAGTTTGTGTTTGTGGCACCATATGAACAGGATCCCTTGCAGGTAGGAAGAAGGTGTCATATCGCTTGAAACTGGAGCTCCAAGAGCTTGCAGGCTGCTGTGTGGGTGTTGAAAACCTAACCTAAGTCTTCTATAAGAGCAGTGAGCACTCTAAACTACTGAGCCAACACTCTAGTTTCTTGTTTCTGTATTTTTAAGTATCCAGATCATGTCTCTGTTAGCTCTGTTCAATGTTTTACTTATTCTCTCTCACAAGCTGACTCTTAGTTGGACTGTCCTGGATACTGCCATTGACTTTGAACTTATAAATGTCAGGTGTGAAGGTGAGCCTGGCTTGGAGCTGGTGCAGCTGACCTGACCCCAACTGTAGAGCACCTCTGAATCTGTATTGGTTTCTAAGGGGGGGCAGAGACCAGCCTGGCCTCAGCCAGTACAAACTGGTGATAACCAGTGCCTTAAAACATGTGCTTCTAAACACTTCTGCATAAGCCAACCTGACCTGGGGTCTGTCTGGGGCCTTGAAGAGGGCAGAGTCCAGATACAACATTCCTAGATCAGGGAAAATCACTGTTGGAAGCTGCAGATACCAGCAAATCAGAGCACCTTCCCCTGGCGGGGGAGGGAGGGTCTTGGAAAAAAAGTCTTTAAGGTCTTCTCCTCTAATAAAACTGAATTGCTTGTTTCAACTTGCTCCCAGAGGCTTTGGCATTGCTTCTGCTCCATCTGGGTCCTCTCCCCCAAGAGGAAAAGCAGGACCCTGAACATAGAGGCAAGCCCAATTCTTGACCCCAAACCAGGCATGCCCCCAAATCTGTTCAGTCTTTTCTATTTCCCTTTTTAAAAGAAACTCTGTGCCTCACTCATGGGACTATGGTCTACTCCAGGGTCTACCAGATGTACCTCCAGTCCTGGAATCACACAAGATGCCACCTCCCAGTACTGCCAACATTCTGAGGGTTGATAGTAACGTGCTCATGTAATTGTGGTGAACTACTCTGGTCCATGAGGATCACACCAGGGACTCACTTTTCCACAGAGTCCAAGAGAACAGAAGGAAGTAAATGTTGACCTAGGCTACAACATGGGCAGATTTTGAAGACATTCTGAGTGAAATAAGTTTGTCACGTTGACTACACTTATAAGAGGTACTGGAGTAGCTGCTATGGTTAATACTGTCAACCTGGTAGGATTGCTGAAGAGACAAACCTTTGTGTGTATCTGTGAAGGATTATACAGATTTGGTTGAGGAGAGGTAATCTACCCTAAATGTGAGCAGAATCATTTAATCTTGAGTCCAGACTGAATAAATGGAGACAGTAGGGCTGCATTTGCACTATCTCTTTGCTTCTTGGCTACAGAAATAATATGACCAGGTGCCACATATTCCTGTGGCCATGTTTCCCTGCCATGATGGACTTGTTTGGAATCATGCATAGACAGACTGAGCATCCTTTTCCCAATTGGTGGGCTAAGAAGTATTTCATATTCCTAGTTGCTTGGATTTTGGGATATTTGCACACACACATATATATATATATCAGTAGATCTTTCAGGACTTAAAAATTTCAGTCCAAACACAAAATCCATGCATGCAGATATATATACACACACACAGTCTGAAGGTCATTGTATGTAGTATTTCTAGTGTATCTGTGTTTTGACCACAATCTGTTACTAAGGTCAGGTGTGGAATTTTCCATTTAGGGTACTATATGGACACTGAAAAAGTCTTTAAATTTGTGGTATTTTGTATTTTGGAGTAGCCAACTTAAGCATGTACTGGAAAGTTATACTATTCTAATTAGATATTCTATCAGTGACTATAACACACACACACACACACACACACACACACACACACACACACACACACACACACATACACACACCTGGAAAACATAGATCAGTTAGTTGGTAAGGCCCTTACCCCACATGCATGAAGACTTTTTTGATCCATGTAAAATGCAAAATGCCAAGCATAGTAGTGTGCACTTATAACCCCAGCACTGGGAAGTAGATCCCTGAGGCTTGCTGATCAGCAAGCCTAGTCTACTTGGTGAGTTCCAGGATAGTGAGAGATTGTATTTCAGGAAAAACCTGAAATGTATATTGCCTAAAGAAAGACATCCAAGCTTGACCTCTAGCTTCCACCTATACAGCATTTACTAAACATGTACATTCACACACATGAACATGCACATAAAGACAATTTATCACAGATATGTGTGTGCATGTGCACAAGTCAAAATATTTATGTCTATTTCAGACATATGTATATACACTTTACTTTTTGATGCTGTAACAAATAACTAAAAACCTAATAGCTCAAGACAACACCAACTTGTGATCTTGTGGGGCTGGAGGTGTGAAGTTTGCCCTTGGTGTTGGTGGGCTGGTTTCTTCCTGTATTCTCTAGTCCCTCTTCAGCACTGCTGCCTCTGTCTCTAGGACAAAGGAGCAGTGCTGGGGCTGAGTCTTGATCACCCTCTATTTTCTTTTGCTTTCCTGTGATCACATAGGGTCCGTTTTGACAACCCAGGATAATCTCTATTTTTAGGCCAGTTAAAGGCCTGGACTGGCTTGTGCATCTAAAATCCTCAAAGCCTGCTCCCACTGACACACTTCCTCCAAGACCACACCTACTCCAACCAGGCTGCACTTCCTAATGGTGCCATTTCCTAGTGGCCCATGGGGACCATTTTCATTCAGACCACCACAGGTGGTTTCCATATTTTGGTCTGTTGTTGGGTCCCTATTTTGGGGTGAGTAGACCATTATTCAGACTCCCCAGGAACACCTTTAGAGCCAGCTCCACAGGCTTTTCTTGTTGGGTCTCACTCAACTCTGGGAGAGGCCTGATAGTGTGGCTAGGGAAGGAGTGTGAATCATCACTTCAGGGTGGTCTAGAATTGGAGGCAATAGCACAGAGGGCCAGGAGAGCCAGGCCTTGTATACAGAGTGTATAAGGACAGAGTGACAAATGGACAGAGAGAGGGAAGTACAAGAGAGTGGCAGATGGGAGGCATGCATATTAGCCAATAGGGAAGCAGGTGTTAGAGAACATGCTAGAAGGCTCCCCTCAATCTGGCTTTGAACTAGTCCTCCTCCAGCCTGTCACTCAAGTATCTGGGATTACAGGCATGCTCTGCCACACCCATCTTGGGGCTCTCTTTTTCAGTCATGTGACCATCTTTCCATCCATGGTACACTTGACTCACTGGGCCTGTCAGCAAAAGATGCTGACATGTTGAAGCCAGACACTCAGCTTTTCGCAGAGTACCTGGGTCTGATGGACCCGGACTCCAAGCTTCACTGAATCAGCTTGCCCACTGTATGAACAGCCTGTCTCTTCTTTATAAAGCATCAGTACTGTTCAAATTTCACAGGCTTGGTGGCTGAGATAACATTTCCTGAGGGCCAGAGGACTTGGTGAGCCTTTCCATGCTTCAGGCCTGATAGAAAAGGCTAGTCTGACCTTGTTCAGTGGTTTGAAAGAAAATGCCCCCCAGGGGAGTAGCAGTATTAGGAGGAGTGGCCTGTTTGGATAGTTATGACCTTGTTGGAGGATGTGTGTCAATGTGGGGGCAGGCTCTGAGGGCTCTTGTTTCAGCATCACTTAGTGTCACAGCTCAATTCCTGGTGCCTCCTGATTGAGCCAGCAGCACCATGTCTGTCTGCATGCTGCCATGCTCCCACTATGATGATAATGGACGAAATTTCAGAAACTGTAAGCTGCCACCTCAATTAAATGTTTTTTCTTTATAAGAGTTGTCCTGATCATGGTGTCTCTTCACAGCAATAGAAACCCCTAACTAAGACACTATGTAACTATCATTTTAAATACAGACATTGGTTCTGCCAAGAAGAGCTCCGGTTTCCCAGGGACCCGTGGGAAGGGCATCTAGGTGGCCATCCTGAAGCAAGATTAACAAGGTCCATTGAAGTTAATTTTTCCCTAATTCTTAATAAGTTTGCATGGTTTGGATGGGAGAAGCAGGTACAATAACAGGGGCTGCCTGAGGACTAGTTACTTGCGGCATCTTATTTCCTTTGAGCTTTAGGCTTCTCCATGTATGGGGCAACAGCATAGCAGCTTGAATATAATTTGAACAGTAAGAAACACATTTAGAAGTTACCTAGCACAGGGAAGCCTGCAGGGATGTGAACTAACTCTTCCTGGCATGGGACTTCTGTCCCCTGGTATGGATGCCCAGCTGAGAAAGTCAACACTTTGCTCTGCCTTGTTGTGGTGACAAGGTCTTTCCTAAGGTATCTGTGACTTTGTTCACTATGTGTGCTGTGGGCCTGGGGGTGGGGATGTGCTAAGTCTTGCCAAGAGGCCCTCCTCCCTGCCTACACCAAAGACACTGACACCATGAGGACCACATGGAGCCTCAGATCCTCCCATCTGCTCAGGACTGAGTCCCTCTCTGCTCCTGGCAGACTGGAGCTAGCAACTCTGAGGAGAACACTCAGACAGCTTTCACATATGCCATTTATAGTTTTTGAAGACAGGAGACTGCTTTTATTAAACAGATGTGTGTGAAGAAGGATGAGTGAGGAATTGCAATGGCGACTTACAGAGCCTGGATGGGATTCTCCCAGGGGAATCAACACGACCCTTTATGGCCACTTCACACAAGGCTTCAATTCTACCTCTCTCCACTTACACTCGAGAATTATGAGTTCTCATAAACTGTTCCCTGAAAAGTAATCTTATTCACATATTTGTTTTTTAAAAGAGGAAATGAAAATCTGACGTGCATCATGCCGGCCTGTGGATATGAGATCTCCTAGAAGCAGGCATTTCTGTTTGCCGAGAGGCCCAGCAACTCGAGATACTTTCCTTGGCATGGTCGAGAATGATCACTCTTTAAGGAAACAAACCTCATCCCTGAATGATGACTTCAAACAGTCTTGAGTCCACTGGATCCTGAGCTTGAGTCTTTCCATATTTTTTGCCCTTAGACAATTATTGTTATTTTTTATTTGTTAAACAAAGACAAAGTAAAGGAGGGAGTGGGGAGACAGGGCAGGTGCAAAGGATGAGGGTGTTACACAGTTAGTCTGTCTGCCCATACTCTGTTAAAATATGCTTTAAGGGGAATTGCTTTGACAGTAGTTTCTCCGGGTGCTGTGTCAGCTATGTGCTAGGCAATGTCATGATTTAATGTAGTTGACCCATTCTATAGGCGGCGGAACTGAGGCACTCTGAGGTTTAGTGGCTTGCTCAAGGTCACTCATTAATGCATGGCAGACTCACTTTCCAGAAGTCTCATTAGGACTCAGCTTACTTGCCATACAGTTCACTCACTGAAAGAGTTTTTTCAATATAATCAATTATGAAATAACTACCATTTAATCTTGGAACACATTTATTACATCCACAAGAAACCCACACTCCTCATCTGTCTTTTCCAATACCCGGCCATCCTTCCCAGTCCCAAAGGGTCATTCATCTACTTTCTGATTCTACACACCTCCTTCTTCTAGAAACTCCATTCGATTAGTGTCACCTGGCATGTGACACATTGCATTTGGCTTCTTTCAGTTAGCACGTGTTTTCAGAGTTTATCTAGGTCATACCATATTTCTTTGCTTCATTTCTTTTTATTGCCAAATAATATTCCACTATGTGGATGTGTCTTTTTTTTTTTTTTTAAATCCATTCGTCAGCTGACAGAGATTTGAAGGAATGTGATGCTAGGATGAACATTTATGTTTTGTGGGAATGTTTCTTCTCATTTCTTGGGGGGTATACTTAGGAGATTTATTGTATGAAATGGTAATCCTGCACTTAATGATTTGAGGAGTGCTGGCCTGTTTTCCAAAGCAGTTGGACCATTTTATGTTCCTAGAGTCAAGGACTCTCCACATCCTTATGAATAATCTGGCATGGCCTTTTCTGATTCTATATCTTAATAGATGTAAAGTGGCCCTTTCCCAATGTATTCACACTTTTACTGCGGTCAAATGTACATGACATAAAATTCACCATTCCCTTGTCACCCACAATTCCACATTAAAGGAAACCACAAAATCCTCTCACCTCCTACACTAGTGCCTTCCTCCTTTCTCATCATCTCTAACTGAGGCTTTGCCCATCAAACAATAACTTCTGTTTCTCCCAGGGCTTCTCTGCTTTCGCCCTCTGTGAATTCACTGCCATAGGGCCTTGCAGGAGTGGCACAATACAGCACTGGCCCTGTGATGTCACTTCCTGTGACGTTTTAAAGGTCTGTCTGTATTGTACATGAATCACTGTTTTCTTTCTTTCTAAGGCTGAACCTAGAAATCAGTCAGGAAAGAGACAAGTGGCCAAATCAGATAATGGGCGAAAACTAGGGGAATAAATCCCAAAAGAAATATAAAGGCTGCCTGAACATAAAAATAAGCAAGTTGGTACACAACGAGAAAGAAATCAATTTATCATCACTTCCTGCCCACAAACCAGTAACACTAGAAAAAGTAACCAAGCCAGACCAATCTGTTAATGATAAAATGGGAATTCCTGCTTCCTCTTGGGGGCACTGTACAGTGGTCTCATTTTACCTGGAAGGGACAGTTGCCAGGTGTTAGCCCAATGTGGCCCTATAGTCTAGTGCTGGCCCTCCTCCATCTTAACAAGTCAAGTTGAAAGAACAGTTTTCTTCTGACTTTTCAGATGTTGGACTCTGAAATCTTAAACCACCTGTGTGGGCCAAGTCCTGTCTGCTGAGGAATTTGGCCCTCCAGCCTCCAGTCTGGGACTTTACACTTTAATATCCCCGCCTTACAGCTGTGGACTTTCTGACCCAACCCCTCAAAGGCCAGGAATGCATTACCTCCATCTCCTATCCCAAGGAGACATGATAACACAGGCTGTCTCATGTGATTCTGTCACTTTCTCCTCGGCTTTCAGCCTTTATATTTCTATGACACACTAATGCTATGTTTGCCTTCGGGTTGGCTTGACAGATTGGCCTAAAGAATTCTTCTCTGAAAATCTTAGTGGGAACAACCAAAGTTCCTTCACATGGATGATGAGACATGGTTTTCCTAGGATGTTCACTGAATGCCTGATAGAAAGAAATACTAACATCCTGGACTCAGATATCTGCAGGCAATACCTCAGGCCCAATTAACACCCAGCAGAGGTCCCTGCACAGCTGCCCCAATGGCTTGCCTTCACAAAAAAGATTCAACATGAAAAGTGCAGGCAAACCCCTTCAGGATTTCACCCTGTGGCTGTCCTGCTTTGGCTAGGAGAACGCTCAGGATTTTACAAGACTTAGGAAATATTCCTGGGGAGTTCTCAAGGGCTAGCGTGTGCCAGCTCTGCTGCTTCTGGAAGTGGGGCTGAAGGGATGGGCTATTCCAACTGCAGAATCTGGAGGTCTAGAGGCACCCCATACCAGCTGCATGCCCTGCAAGAGTTCTGGTACAGAGCTATAAGGGTCATGGGTTCATGCTCTGCCACCCCATTCTTAACACCTTTACTGCAAGCCACACACTCAGTGCTGACTTGCCCAGAGAATCCATCCAAAGCCAACAAGTCTTCTTAGCAACACTCCAAGGTGATGGCTCGTTGGTCTACTTTGAATCCCTGGTGCCTATCTGTGTACCACCATGTTAGAAGTGGTGGTTGGTGATCGTGGCTTCTAGAAGCCACATGGGTGGTGAACGTGAAAAGGAAATGCCCCGAAGTAACAGACAAGCAGGGTGGAGCTGTGTGGATACAGCTGGTGCCTGGAGATCTCAGCCCTGAGTCAGAGGCTGGCACTGGGCAGTGTCGACCTTTTCCCTTGACAACAGTGAGCAAGGGTGCCTATTGGCTATAACACATCACCACAAACCTCAGGACAGATGGCAGCTGGGACACTTGTGACCCTGACAGGCAGCCACTCTTTGTTGTTTTTCTCTGCTTCCCTCCAGACCACTATGGGTTGTGGCTGCTAACCACTCTGCCTTCTGTTTCTCCAGTCCCCTTCTAAAGCAGATCATCATCCCTCCAGTCCAGTCTCTGGTTCTTCAGTTACCAAGGATTTAAACAAACAAACTAACTAACAAACAGAAAATGTGGTTCCTAGAATTAGGCAGTGAAGTGCGTGCTGCACAAAAATGAGGACCTGGGTTCAATCCCAGCACCACAAAAATACAGGTCTGGTGGTGGCATAATCTCAGAGCAAAGAAGAGGCCACAGAGGATCCCAGTAACTTCGGCCCAGACAGTCTACCCAAAGTGGCAAACCCTGGGTTCAGTGAGAGGCCCTGCCTCAAAGAATATAATGCAGGGGAAGATACCTAATGCTTGCCTCTAGCCTCTGTTCTCTCTCTCTCTCTCTCTCTCTCTCTCTCTCTCTCTCTCTCTCTCTCTCTCTCTCTCTCTCTCTCTCTCTCTCTCTCTCAGATACCTAAAGCTTGCCTCTAGCCTCTGCTCTCTCTCTCTCACACACACATCACTTGTGCATACAACACATACACTCTCACACACACATGCCCAAGGCCAATATCCATACCACACACAGCCACACACATATATACACTACATACAGACAGACAGAGACAGACAGAAATCCCACAGAGATAGACAGACAGACGGGAACACACACACACGCCCAGAAAGGAAAATGTGAAAATGCTGTTTCTAGGATGCTGGGCCTCCAACTCTCTATCTTGAGATCCTGCTAGTACAGCTGGAAATGGTATTAGATGTGATGCCCGTGGTGCCTAGGGGTGTGTGTGAGTGTGTGTGTGTGTGTTTACAAAGTCTGTTATGACAAGTTAGGAAAATGGCTCAACTTGAACTGTTTTCTGTAACACATATAATGTTATGTCCTACGAAGGTCATCCCAAGGGCATCTCAAATATGGGCATCTCACCTGAGACACAGCAACTAAGAGGCCATCCCACATGAGGTCTCTCTATATTCCAGCTCAGCCATTCTATTTCCTTACTCTAAAACTCCCAGTAACCATCTATATTTATGACTTTTATGTTCTGGGCCTGGCTTTCAAGACAGTTTGAGGATGTCCTCATTCATTCATCCTATGCTCTGTCTCATTTCAGTGAGAACTACAGATATTTCCAGAAAGATATGCAAACAAACAGAAATACGTTTTCTGTCTAAGGAAATAAAAAGAAGGAACGTTCAAGGCAAAGGCAAATGCCCATGATTTGACTAGCCAGGGATGCTTGCTTCCTCCTTGATGCAGAGATATTCACACGACTATGCCTGGCCCTCCCTCCTCAGCTGGCCATTGCAGGTGCTCCTCCATGGCTCCCCACAGTCCTGTACAGCTTTGACCTCTGCTTGTACTCACTAAATAGAATGAGTTGGCTCCATACAAGGCTTGCTGTGGCCTCAAGATTCCTGAGAGTAGAGGCCCGGGTACAGTTTGAACACCACAGTTATGTCTTTGACTCTGGCTAACCAACTGCCCTGGGGTTCAGAGTTTCAATCAGTGAAATGGGTATTTATGCCATGATCTAATAACATATGGCCAACTACATATACATTCCCTTATGGACTAATTAAACTCTCCAACAGGCACATCAAGAACAATAGGCCGAGTAGTGCTGACATACACCTTTAATCACAGCACTTGGGAGGCAGAGATAAGCAGATCTCTGGGAGTTCGAGGCCCTGCATGTTCTACAGAGTAAGTTCCAGGACAACTAGGGCTACACAGATAAAACCAGTCTCAAAAACACAAAAGAAAAAACAAACAAAAATGTGAAAGCCAGCATCCTTTCATCCTATGACCCTGTTTTCCCTCCAAAAGCATCAGCTGTAACTCTCTCCCTTCTGTAGGGAGCCTTTAAGACCGTATGCTCACAGAGCCTAAAATTCAACTTAACACACGGGGTATGATTGTGTCTTATTAATTCTACCTAATAAAGCAAGCAGCGGTTTCCTATAAAAAGTTACAGTGAGATTAATCTATGATAAAATATTCAATGGCTTGTCTCACTTCACAGAAAGCTTGAAACATCCCAGTCAGATGGAGTCACAGCAGCTGCTGGGCAGATGTCCCTATGCAGGCAAATGAGACAATAATTAGTCCCAATTAAGTTCACAGTAAACTATGTAAGGGAGGCTTCTAGCCATTTAGCCTTGCATGGTTTGCTGTGCCAAAGGCAATGAATCCGGTCCAGAACAATTTAGAAACTCCGCACTGCTAGGGATAATTCATGTTCTTGGTGAACTGCAGTGTCTTGGAATGGGAGGGAATAATGAATCCCATAAACACTTTCAATTGAAAATAATAATTTGTTAATAACTTTAATAGCTAATGAGCCACAGGAGCCATGTTTGTGAATCCTCTCAGCAGAGAAGAGAGATTCGTTGAGTTTCTGGGCTTATTAAGTCGGTGGCATTGAATCATCCAAGGAGCTTCTGAGACTCTGTTCAGCAAGTATCTTATTAGACAGATCATTCTCACCAGAATCCAGTTTTTCCTCCCTGAATCTCTGTGCAGAGGAAGTTTTCAGCCAAACAGGGCACTGGGCTTTCCCATCAAGATCCTCAAAGCAAACACCCCACATCTTCCAGATCATCCATACCACAGAGTTTGTGATATATTTTTCCTCCAAGAGTTGTAGGTTAGTGATAGGAATTTGCTTGTGTGTGTGTGTATGTGTGTGTGCACATGTACATGCCTATATGTGTGTATATTTGTGTGTGTGTGAGCACGTACATGCCTATATGTGTGTGTATTTGTGTGTGTACATATAGAGGCCAGGAGTCAATGTTAATTCCTCTGTTGCCTCCTTAGATTCTTTTCTTTGAGACAGGGTCTCTCCCTGGACATGAGGCTTGCTGTTTTGGCTGGACTGCTGGCTAATGTGGTCCCAGGGTTCATCCATTTCTCCTTTTTCCCAGATGTACACCTCTGTGCAAAATTCTTACATGGGTACCTGGGACCCAAACTCAGGTGTTTGTTCTTGCACAGCAAGTACTTTACACACTGATCATTCAAGAACCTCTGAGTAGAAAATGTTTTCATTGGAGAATTATATCGAATGGTCTAGCTTGTGGTGCGATGCTCTGGCTATGCAGAGCTTGGGTGGCCACTGAGTCCACAAAGTCTTGTTCATGTCTGGCTGTGGTAATCTTTGTCCAGGCCTCATCTCTGGCTCTTTTGAAAGAAAGCTTTTAACACAGAGCCTTGGGCTGGGAAAGGGCCCTAAAATGGTTTTTTTTTTCCCCACATTGTCTTTAACTCTGTATCAACAAGGAAAAGTAAGAGCTGACTAAAGCTTCCTAAAATGAACTTTGTGCTGGTCTCTATGCCTGTGGACTATCACTCATGTTTTGGAATCTCTTTGGCCTCTATTTTCCTTTAGTTGGTAGAAATTATAATTTATGCATATGACAGAAAAGCTGGAAGCCCCTCAAAGTATAAAGGGAAGGAACAAAGGGCACACATGTTCTTACTCTTTATCACACATATTTTTCTTAACACCAATGTCATGCGTGTTATAAACAGTTTCATATTTGGTTTCAATATTGATAGTAGAAGCAATTCCTAGGTGATTTTCATTCTAAATATTGACTTCTTAAGGATCATGTAACACTCTTGTATATAGTCAGAACTATAAATTACCTGACCCGTATATATGAGTTGACTATTTGGAGAGCTTCCATTATTAACCCCCTCCTCCATATTTTTGGTTATTTCCCAAAGGTAGAGCTAGAAGTCTGAATCCAGAGTGATAAGTCAGGTAACCAGGAAATCGTGTGTGTTGGGGGGATCTTCCAACCTGGATCTCTGCATGACATGGGACTCTCTGTACTCTGAGCTGGCCATGTCCTCCTCAGTATCCTGGAGGACCCTCAGAGGAGGCATGCCCATTCTCTAGATGGCAAGATTTGAAGTACACAGTGTCTGCTGTCTTAGGCAGTAGCTAGGCTTCCTTCTGCAATGTACACAGCTTGTTGGCTGTTCTTCACAAGACAGCAGCATCCAGGCCACTTGGCTTCTACCTGCCTCTTTTCCTTTGGACACACCCTGCTGGCTAATGCCTCCTTAGTATGTGGCTTCAACAAACCCATGTCTGGGTGTATCCAGACTCATATAAAGTAAATAAGCAACCAGAACCCCACTAACTGGACCTTTTCATGTGCCAGATGGTATGTGTCCCAGTCTTTACTGGATTCCCAGGGAGACGAAGAAGAAGCAGCTCCCATGAAGTAACATGTGAATGAGAGGCAAGGTGGCCACATCCTTTCCTGCATGACAGAGCCCTGTGTGATGCAACACAGCCACTGCTCAGGCACCTCCAACACCTGAGCATAAAACCTGGAAGTGTATGGCCTAATGGCCTACACCCCTACATCTGCAGCTGTCTTCTCTGTTTTTCTCACAAGAAAAGCACCCACAAAGCCAAGAAGAGGCTCTTCACCTTAGGTTAGTATCAGACAGGACACGGAGTCTGGCACCTTGTAAGCACCCAGGAAATCACTGAGTGAGAGGAAAGTTGCTTGGCTGCTTAAGTGCTCGGACTAAGGTCAGTGGAAACTCCAAGGTCTCCTCTCCAAGAGGTAGTGCCAAATACCGAAGATGGGGATGCTAAATTCTACATCTGTAACTGTATATATAGCACAATAAAAAAAATATAAAAATAGGGATGTATATGTGATTTTTTAAAAACTCTAATCCTCCATTTTCTTCCTCCTAAGTACTGGTTAACAGCTGTGTGCCCTCATCCAGCTTTGTGATAGATTTTATTTCAAGGTAAAGGGAATTTTGTACTTTTGAAAATTGTATTATTAAGTTCTAGCTCTGTTTTCTGACTAGTATTTTTCTTATAATATTTTTACTGTATAGAACCTACTGCTTTCTTCATGATCAAATGTATAAGAGATTCTGTGACTCAAACAGCAGAAACTGAAAAATGTACTGCTCATATTCGGGTGTAGTGTCTGACACGTGGAACATGCCTTTTGGCTCTGCTCTTAGGACGATTCTATCTCCCTTATTGTTGTTTATTGTCAGTGAGAGTGCTAAGTTGGTGTTTCTGTAACTCCCATTAAAATTCCACTTCCTCACATCCCTGAGGTTTATGTTTACACAGTGTCTTAGGGTCTCTATTGCTGTGAAAAGACACCATGACTAAACAACTCTTATAAGAAGAGCATTTAATTGAGGAGGCTTGCTTACAGTTTATCACCATCGTGCTGGCTCCGTCTTGCTACATCTTGGCTTGTAGGCAACAGAAAGTTGACTGACTTGCTAGGCAGTATCCTGAGCATAAGAGACCTCAAAGTCCACCCCCACAGTGACACACTTCTTCTAACAAAGTCACACCTCCTAATAGTGCCACTCCCTATGGGACTATAGGGTCAATTACATGCAAACGTCCACACACAATCTGCTGCTATATTATTTGGACCATAATTATCCAGAATTACTATATCCTGATTGTAAACCAAGACTTCTCTTGGGTCAATACTTTCTTTGGCAATGGAATGTCTTGTTGGCTTGAAGTTTACTTTGAAGTCAGTGTTGTGACCACCACTTGCTGTTTCTTTTACTGTTTGAAATTGTAGTCTACAATATTTGACTTTCTCTCATTTTTATTTATGGCTTTAAATACTACATATGCTTACTTTTTTCTGTGTTCCCATCATGCCTTTGTCTACCTTTTAGTTTTAGACTTTCTGAACCAGTTTCTTTTAGATGTGCTTTCTGTATACACCATATAGATGGGTCTTAATTTGCTATCTGATTCACAATTATTTCTTTTAATAGATGAGATAAAATCATTCTAATATATGTGTCCTTAGCTTTTAAACAGCATTTTTACTATAGTTACTGTACATATTTTATTATATTTGTGTTTCTATGGTTTTATTTCCTTGAAGATGTTTCTGTGCGTAAAAGTGTTTTGGTTTCTTTTGTAGTTGGAACATTCACTGAAACTATACACAGGAGAGCTCCCACACTGTACGTGTAAAGCTTGATGAATTTTAGAAAGCAAGACCTGTAGCCACAACCCAGCCCAAGAAGACAAAGATAAACCAAAGATCCAAGAAGGTGTCCTCAGCTTCCCAGTGGCAAGTCTCCCCAACAATCCTTCCTCCTACTACAATAAACAGCTTGCCTGAGCTTTGAACTTTATTTAAATACACAAATTGTCATCTGTCTGCAGCTTCTTCTACTCAGCGATGCGTTTGTGAGATGGGTCCATGTAAAGCCGCAGTCTGTTCTCATCACTGTGCTATAATATCCTGTGTAACTAGACAGCATCCATCACTCTGTGGATGGGCGCTTAGGTGGTTTCAGGGTCAGGGCTCCTAGGAGGGGGCTTGCCCTGAACATTCTTATGCACGTGCTATATAACTCGTATATAACTCATATACACAGGGATGTACGTTGGTGATCATAAGCATTTATTTGTTTAGCCAAACAGGTTTCTAAAGCCTGTTTACATGTTCCTTAGCAGCAGAGGAGAATTCCAATTGTACCATGTCTTTGCTAAAGCTTAGTGTTTGTCCTTTCCATCCTAACTAGCCTGGTAATGTGAAGTGATAGGATTATTTCATTTTAGTCATGTAAATGAAAACTGCAGGTGATGGCATGTGAGGGGGGAGAACAGGACAGCTGGCAGTCTAAGTGCTCAGACCAAGGCCCACGGACATTCCTAGCTCCCTTCTTTTGAGTTTGATGTGGGGAGTGATTTGCCTCCTCTTGTTTAATCCTTCTATTCCCCTCTTTTAGTTCTATCATTTTTAACTACATTAGAACATAAGCCATTTATATTGTTTTTTTCATCTCCATGTTTTCTTATCTCTAAGTCAATTGTATAAAGATGGTGGCCATCCGCCTGGAAACATGATATCCCACCATCTCTCCACACAAAAGATCTTAAAGTACAGACTACCATCCGCAAACAAATCCCAACTGGTTTCAGAGATAAAACTTTGTTGGACTCCAGTCCTAGGTATTTATACAACTGCCCATGCTGTCTGAAGGGGCTTGATTCCAGCAACCACCCTCCTCTAAGATATCAAAGGGTCTCAATCTTGCAAGTCTTTTATCTAAAATGGAGACAGTATCTAAATATAATCTGCATGTGTTTGCCTGGGTGCTTTAATCTCCTAATTACTTTCTTCTACTTCCATGTAAACAACTGTTAGACTGTACTGCCCAGGGAATAAAAGAAAGAACCAAAATTTCTGTGCATGTTTGCTGTAAACACAGCAACTGGATGCCTAACATATAGCACATGAATGAGATGCTCAGCGGATGCTGGAAGTAAACTGTGGGTCTGAATGCACAGTATTTCATTAATATAGAACCAGGATAATTATTGGCACATAGAAAACCCCTGTTTCTCATTTTGAAACTTTGTAAATTTTTTTTTAAAAAAATTTAAATCTACAGTTGTCTGAATTGACAGAAACGGAACCTGTGACCAAAGCAGAGTAACGGTACTGTCTGTATCTGTTCCTGGGCTAGTTGTGTAATTTTAACAGAGACTGTAGATCGTGTAGCATCTAAAATATTTGACATCTGCCCTTTATGGATTCTTGCTTTAGTAGATGTTATAAGAAGGCTGCTAGGTTTGATGTCCTGAAAACTTGTTCCAAAGCCTTGGCACTGAAGAACAGTTTAGCTAGCTATAAAATTCTCTTTTGTGTTTTATTTTCTGTTCTGCTATTCTGTAAGGCCCATGCATCCCCAAAGAAGAATGAACGCCTGTGTTTCTCTCATTGGGAAATGGGTAGTTGAGAAGGTGCCCATTCTTTGAGGAGCTTTACTACCAGGCAGCTTCATGTTCCTGTGTTGTACCCTGACACAATGGTAGTCTCACCATGAAGCCCTACTCCACGAAGTCATGGATAGGAGGCTACTGATGAGTTTCAAAGACAGAATCATGAAAGGAGCCTCTAGTGGCCTCTTGGACAAGGGTCAAGAGGACCAGGTTCTAGCCCCACGGTGATGGATTATTCATCTGTTTCCTTGCTCCTTCTATAGCCACACCATGGTAAATCCCCCGAGTGCCCTATAGACCTTCCAATCACCTCAGCCTCAGTGCCAAACTTCAGTGGTCTTGCTAAATACTCCCATACATGACCATCCTTCCTCTCCAAATTCCATGAAAGCCACCTATCTACATTATCAGTCCCTTCTCTCATCACATCAGGGTTGACAGCACATAAAAAGACACATTCCTGAGACCTGTGAATTGCTCTTTTTGAAAGCCTGAAACGTACATTTTAGGTTCCTGGCTCTTCTTCAGCTGCAGTGATTTCTCAGAGTTGACCAACAGAGCCTTAGACATGGCTTCTAAAAGTATCAAGCTAGACTTCATCCTGGCATAAGGTTTTGAACACTTGTAAAAAAAAAATCCACAATAACAGGGGTCATTAAAAACACCAAATTTAGCAATTACTACATGTCTGGAAATGGCTTGAGTAATTTGTTTCTATTAATTGACACTCCCAACAACCCTGTGAGGTAGACACTCTGTTCAAGGCTCGTCCTACAGGGCTGGGGTGAGACCTGCTCTAGGTCCCAAACAGCAGCTGTGGAGCTGGGGTGGAAACCTGGCTGCCTATATCCTGGCTTTCTAACCATGAAACCAACTGCTTCTACCTCCTGGCTGAGCTCTGGCCTCTTCTCCCGTCAGGGGACCATGCTTCTAGCTTGACTTCTTCCCCCTTTCTTGCTTTTGCCCTCATTTTCAGTTCTGAAAGTAGATGTTTACAGGTTCTTTTCTGGTGTGTGTGTGTGTGTGTGTGTGTGTGTGTGTGTGTGTGTGTGTGTGAAGGAACTTATTTATTCTTTATGATTTCTCTTACCTTCAAAACACTACCTTTATTAATTGCCTTTATTAATTCTTTTAAGAAGGAAGGCCTCTTCTTGTGAGCTTCTGGTGGCTTGTGACTCACTATGACACAGATATCTCTCTTGCCATGTTCTTTGATTCACCCAGCACCCCTACTGCTCCTGTGTGCCTCTGTTCCTAGTGATAGACTCTCTCAGAATTTCCCTTAAATGTTCCCCAACACTGATCTGTGTTATCTGCAGGGTAAGAGTGAGCTCTGCTCTGGGCCTTATTTGTTTTTCTCAGAGCAAAGGGGCCTAGATTTAACATTTTCCCAAGAATCCCTGCTACTGGTAAAAAGAACAACATGGCCAATCATTGCCTCCCAGTTGCCCATCAATAATATTTCCAGTGTGTTGGAAATAAAGTCAGAGCAATGAGTTCTTTTGTGCCTTGTTTAGAAGCTGTAACCTCTGGCTGCCTGTCTCTCTGTCCCCTTGACCTATCTCCAGGCACTAGAATAGAGTCTGAGCTCTGGCTTATATCTGTGACTTGGGTACAGTGACGGCTGATTGTCCTCACCTTCAGAAGCTTGGGCTCTGGGGCCTCTCAACCCCTCAGAAGCTGAGATAACTATCCAACTACTTTACTTCACTCTTTTTTTTTTTTTTTTTTACCACAGGCTTATTGCATTTGTCCTCTGGTTCAAGGTCAGTATCTAATTCATCAAACTTGGTTATTCTTACCAAAGTTAAGATTTTCAAACATTTTTTGTCACCATATGTGAAGTCCTGCTGCATCAGTAACAAGAACTGATACTAGAGAATTGGCTAGAAATGCAGACTCTCCATTCTCAGCCAGGAGACACTGCATCAGCAATCCCAGCATGTGTCAGCAAAGAAGCGCCTCTTCTCCCTCTGGCAGAGATTCTGATGATGCAAAAGCAGCTTTCATGGAAACAATCTCTGCAGATCACTGTATATATCATGAAACTAGTTACTGCAGCAACACTGCAGCTCTCAAAAATCACCACTGCACCACTGCAGCACCATTGCACATATAAGGCAATCACTGCAGCAGCACTGCACATATAAACTAACCTGCAGCAGCACTGCACATATAAACTAACCACTGCAGCAGCACTGCACATATAAACTAAACATGCAGTGACACTGCACATATGAAATAATCGCTGCAGCAACACAACACTGCACATATCATGAAAATCATCACTGAAGATATGATAACAATCACACCAATGTTTTATCAAGGCTACTGGGTGGTGCAGCTGAATGTCCTCCCTTCCTGATGTCAAGGTTCAGGACAAGGTCTCTGTCTGACTTTCACAAAAGACAGGGTGCCCTCTTCCCAGGAAGTGGATTAAGAATTAGGAAGGTGACTGTGTGACCAAACCACCCATGCAGTGTGGCCTGAGAACATTCATTACTGCTACTGTGGCATTCATTTCTGACTGATGTTGGGAAGAACACTTGTAAATAACCTACTTTTCTGTCCCCAGGCTGCTTTTGTCTGTGGTGTTTAAATCTAAATCCTGGTTAGTAGACACAAGTGCTGGCAGGATCTACCACTTCTCATCCACCCATATCAAGTTCAATCTCATTATTCTCAAGGCTACCATTGTCTCAGCCCAGCCAGTAACAAGCTACCCAGCACAGGGTGTCTGGAGAGCTACGCTCCAAGCTCTGAGTTCATAACCCAATCTCTAAGTCTGAATGACACCCAACCCCGTTCAGAATCCTTTCCTTCCCTAGCCTCACTTCATTCTGCTGATAACACCATCTGAAGCCTGGGAACACTCGTAAGGTTGGCCATGAACCATTTGAGATTTTAATGCTGTTTCAATTTACCCTGAAATACATATAAATTATATGGACTTGCTCTGACAAGAAGGGAAGTATTAGAAAATGCCAGGACTTTCCCCAATGTTTTATTACCTGGAAAATACCAGTATGGGCTATTTAAACTTTGTAGTTATAACTGTATTAAAAATGTGTGTGTGTGTTCATGTGTGTGTGACTACATGTGTGTTCATGTGTGTATGTGCAGTGTCTTAAGACATGATGAATAACCCATGAAATGTTGGGGTTCAACAGCTGGCTTATGTTTATCATTAATATAGTTTTGTAGTGAGCAGTGATGATGGGTTTGGCTTATGTTCATCAAGTGCTTATTTTGGATGAAGGAATTTATAGGCATTACTTCACCTAATCTTCTCAAGACTTCTATGAGAGAGGATCTAATTTCACAGTTTTACAGATGGAGAGATTTGGGAACATGCCCAGGGGTTGTGTATAGCTAGTAGCAAGGGGGGATCTAAAGTCATGCTCTCTACAACCCAGAGGTGAGTCTGATCCTCTGGTTAGTTAGACTACTAAGCTTATCTGATAGAGTACCCTTGTGCCTCCCCATGACAGGGATTTACCAACCTTGTATTTGTTAAAACAGCTGTATAAAGTGAAAACCACAGCAAACCACAGCCAGGTCAACAAGGCATTTGAGGGATTTCTTCGAAAAAGAGAAGGGCTTGGGAAGAGATCAAGATGAGATCATAGTCAGGTAGGCAACGACAATCATAAGAGAGATGAGGTCCATGATAAACTGTACAAGAGAACCTAAATGATTTCACAAACACCCCACCCCACCCCACCCCACCCCACCCCACCCCACACCACACCACACCACACCACACCACACCACACCACACCAGAACTAGCCTCTGAGTTCTACTTCTTTGACTGTGGAATATCTGTCCAGGTCAATGGCCTATTTCTTGGCATGTAAATTCTTCTGTAACTGGAATGAAATCTCCGTTTCAGCTGAGGGAATTCTGGTATGAGTGAGGCACTTTACCAATCTTTATTCATTCTTTTGTGAAAATGGCTTATTGAGGTTTCCTGAGCTCTGGAACTGCTGGCATCTAAAGGAAAGCACACCCCAAGAATTCCCTTAATGGTAGAGCCCTCACTGTGTATCCATAAATACAAACTGAGAGCAGAGAGCATCACAAAGGCCCCTCCCCTTGTAGGGAAAGACAAAATCTACCATTTGGTAAAGAGGAATAAACACTACCAGAGAGGGCATTAGGAGTGTGGCAAAGGTGTCCTGTGTGGTTGACACTTGACCTAGGGAGCTCATTATTTGGCCACTAAAGACATGGAGGTGCCAGAGGCTGCAGGCTTGTGTGGGCAGGCTTTCTTGGAAAAATATCAGACCTGAGCCATAGGCCGCACGGCTTCTTTAGTCCCTAGTAACTTTACACACTACTCATGTGGGATCTGAGACAAGGTGGAAATCCTGGCCAGCATTTCCAAATCCCTAGGTGAACTAACTGTGGGTAGAGGAAGCAATGCTTGTAGAGTTTAGAATGGGGGGGGTGCACCATTGTGTTCCCCAACAAGTGCCTGGGAAGAAGCTTATTGGAAACCTTTATCTTAGATATCTCAGACTCTGAAATTGTTTCTGCTCTAACACAATTCCACCCCACCCCCTCTCTCTCTCACACACACTCCAAAAAAGAAGCACACAGAGAACAAGCTGGAAAATGAGCCAACTCTAATTTTCATTATGAACCTTTAGTGGTCTATTTATGTATCAGTCATCCTCCCGTGATAAAATAACCAAGAAAAGTCAAATTATATAGAGAAATACTCTGTGTGGCTCATGGTTTCAGTCAAGGTTCATTTGGCTCCCCTGGCTTTGGGCCTGTTGTGAGGCAGTATGTCATGTTAGAAGCACGGTGCAGAGGGAAGCACTGATGGCCAGGAGGCTGGGAGAGACGGACAAAAGCCTAACTAGTCCTGTTAGACACCTCCTCCTAAAACCCATCTCCTACCAGCACCATGGCTGCAGACTAAGCCTTTATTGCATAGACCTTTGGGGGATATTAAAGATTTAAACCAGAATGCTTTAATTTTACAACTTTGAACCTGGGTTTTAATTCCAGAGAAGGAAGCCATTGCGGGCTTTCCCCTTTTTCCTCCTCACCAATTCCTAAACTAAGGGCCAAGAAAATACCATTGCTGACTTCTCTTGATCTTTTTTTGGCACTTTTTTTTAAACACAGTGAGTTGGTAGGAAGAATGTGAGACTCATAGTAGGGGGGCCTTGTGAGTTCTCCTTGCCACCACTTGGAGCTTGAGGAAAGTACTCAATGGCTAAGTAACTTGACATCTTCATTGATAAAACGTAGTGAATGTGTATTCAACTTTCCAGAGGATTGTGGGTTTTGGCCATGTAATGGTCCCAGATGATCTGTGGGATTACCTGAATGGTGTAGGAGCTCAACCACCTCCTCCTTTCCTTCCTGTCCACCCACAGGGTTAGACTGGTCCTCCAGTGGCCTCTGTGTATCTGATACCTCCATTACTTTAATCCTATAAAATAACCCATAACTTAAAAAAAACTTTGTGTGTATGTGTGTGTGTAGTCCAGTGGTCAACCATCTACTTTGTTTGAGGCAGAGTCTCACACTTGGCCCAGAATCAACCAGCAAGCCCCAAGAATCTACCTGTCTCTGCTTCCCTACTACAGGGATTATAAACACACTCTACTATGTCTACCTTTTTTCTTTAAATATGTGTTTTGGGAATGGAACTCAGGCATCGTGTTTTGAGACATTGCTGTACAAAGCTATCTCCCTAGCTCAAGGAAAATATGGGTTTTCAGATTCTCTCTTTTACAACAAATTTATTTTGAAGAAGATTGTTGAAAAACATTCTCTAGAACTCATGGGAAGTAAGTTTTTGCTAAGGAAGGAGAGGGTACCAAGAGAATAGGGTTCCACTAGCAGCTGATACACTCATAGGACCCACTATCTTCTCAGCCATCACACTTGCTCAAGTTATATATAAGGATACAGATCTCAAGCCAGTACAGTTTGGGAGTTGAAAGAAGCATGGTGAAGACTAGGTTTGCTAACAGGTTGTACCACACCCAATCACTAAGAGTTTGGAAAAGAAATTCTCATGCTCTGAGAATCATACAGCTGCTGATCCTGGAAGTTCCTATCCAAGAGTAACATTCCAAGCAGGCTGCCTTTCTTACCCATGCACAGGATTTTTCCAGTACAGTAGCCCTCCTGCTAACAGACCTGTGGATTCTCAATCTAGCTGGACAGGGGCAGCTGACTGGAGTCACTTCTAACTTTTGGTGTGACCATGACATCTATATGCTTTACGAGGGATCCTATCTGTTTCTGTCTGCCCACGATCTCCTTCCTTCTAGAGAGGACTCACCAGTTTTTCTTTGGGATGCACACAGGCTGCCGGGGGTAGGGAGGACATGTGAGCGGCATCAGGCCTGTCAGACCTAGGGAGACTTAGGGTGGAGGTCTGCAGAAGAGGATCTGAGGGTTCAAGCAGGGTAGGTCTACAGCAGCTTGCCCTGATACCTCTTTTATCAGAGCTGCTTTAAGATTTTTATTAGTTGTTTTTCAACTTTGGGAAAGACTCCACATATTTTCTCTATGCTCTTTTTAAAAAAAGTATTTCTTTTCATTCTATTTTATTATATCTCTGTGTTTATGTGTCTCTGCATGTGTGGGCATGTAAGTTAATGTGCACATAGCAGCCAGAGGTGTCCGTCCCCTAGAGCTGGAGTTATGATTGGTTGTGAGCCATCCAGTGTGGGTGCTACGAACCAAACTTGTATTCTCTGCATTAGCAGCACAGCAAATCCTCCTCACCTCTGAGCGCCTCCCCCCAATATTCTTTTTTTTTTTTTTTAATAGACTCTCAGATCTGCTATCTTGGATGAAAGGCCCAGGTTCTTCCTCTTGGTTCATTAAAGGCCCAATGTGCTGCTAGGCTGGTGATAGCTAGTTACCTGTTTGCATTTTCCTACTGTAGCCATGGCACCAGGGCTCTTGGTAGGCTCAGGGGTTGCATAGGCAGCCAGATTAGCTTATTGGATGATCACCTTTCCTCCTATCATAAAACAAACAATGTCAGCTCAGTGGGAAGAAGCAGTTGGCACAGTTTGATTTTCTCATGAAGGCAGAAGGCCACTCTGAGCAGTGCTGCCTGCAGGCTGGTGACCCCTGAACTGCCAAGAGCATTCTTCTCTGAAGACAGTTAGAAAAGATAGCCTCCAAGATCAAAGCCTTGGGAAGCAGGGCGATCACACATTCTGATAGTAGTTGACAGCATAGAGTGGTACATCAAAAGGCTGCCAGCATGAGATCATCACAGTTATGTACTATTGCAGGCATAGGGCCAGGCTTCCTCAGCCAAAATCTTTTTCAGGTTCTGGATATTTTCACAGATATGATGAGGTATTTGGGGGATGGTAACTGAAACAAATTCTCTCTCTCTCTTTTTTGCACACACGCACACACACACACACACACACACACACACACACACACACACTTATATAGTGCATGAACACATTGTCTAGGAAAATTTACATGATATTTTTATTGTATCAATTTCCCACTTGTAGCATCATGTTGGAGCTCAGAAAGTTGCAAAGTTATTTAAAAAGCATTTGGGTTTGGGTTTTTTAGATGAGGGAGTTTAGAACTGGAGTTCGTGAGAAGCAGCTTATAAAATTTCACTGGCAAGCCACTTCCCTTACTTTATAAGCTATGCTCAACACTTTTGGGATAGAGGTCACCAAGGCTGCACCATGAACCAATTTCCAACCTGTTCTTGTCCTTCTCCATTGTGCCCAACACTGTACACACCAGTGTCAGAGCTCTCTGAGAAGTGCCACATCAACTCATCCCTGCTCATGAGAAGACTAAAAGTACCAATGGTCTTCCCTACCAGAGTGATATACCTGAGTTGCCTGAGGAAATCTTTCATTCTATTCCTTAAGTGTCATTAAGTCTTTTAAGATGAACGTGTAGACACAAAGCTGAGAGGAAGTCTTTAAAAATATATATAAACTGATGGGTCTCTCAGCCAATTCTGCTATCCCTGGGACCTGAGAATAATTTTATATTCTGCAAGGAAATCCCAAGTACTTAGAAAACCTCCAAGAGAGCTGGGAAATAGCTCAGTTGGAGGAGTATATGCATCACCTGCATGGGGACCTGAGTTCAATTCCCATAACCTATGTAAACATGCCAAGAGTAGAGGTACTCTTGCATTTCCAGCCTGGAAAGAGGGCAATAGGAGGGTTCCTGGGGGCTGCTGGCTAGTCACTGTAGTCTAACTGGTGAGCTCCAGGCCCTTTCAAAGGAGGCTCCTGAGGTTGACACCTGAAGTGATTCTCTGGCTTCTAAACACATGTGCACATATACATGTGCCCTGTATATACAAGAATGTACACCTGCACATACATCTTCACACACAAACATGCAAAGAGAGACAGATACAAATGGACTGATAACACATTACTCAAGGTCCTGGGGAACTAAGTGGTCAAAAGAGCAGTAACTTTGCACAAAGGACAGGAATGCAGGCCCACAGCATCCTTTAAGATGGTCAGAGCCAGGGCTCCCAGTTCTTACATGTGCCCTGTTGGTGTGCTATGGACCCAGCCTGGGTGGTGTTATTCCAAAAGGCTTTAGTGTTTTCATATGGAGCAATAGATATAAAATATAACTATGAGGGAAGTGCTTGGTTATTTAAAAAAATATGAGTGTTGGAATATTTCCAGAGTACGTGCATTGCTTAGAAAAGAATTGCCCTGTTTTTGTCCAGAGAGATCTTGGCCATAGCTCTGGTTAAGACTTGTTTTAATTGCCTCACTAATGTTCAGCATTTGCCCATTCTTATCCTGATATTTCTGTTTCAGGTTTAGGAGGGGAAATGCCAGACCTGAGAAGAAAAGGAGACAAGTTCTTTTTTAGGGTAGGTGATGAATGACAGGGAAAACCACGCTCAGTAAGTGAGACGAGCCAAGCCCGGGGAAACAGAGAAGGCACCAGGTCCTGAGTGTGAACCTTGCATCAGAATAGGTGGCTCAGAGGAGAGATGCCCCTATAGTCTTGGGCATTTGAACACTTGTTCCCTTGCTAAAGGAAGCATGCCACTGCGGGCAGGCTTCAAGAGTTTAAAGCCTCAAGCCACTTCTAGTTTGCTTTCTCAGCTTTGTGTGTCACATTGTTTCTGCCACTGATTTGCTGTCTGCTGCCATGTTGTTCCCGTCACTATGGACTATAACCTTCTGGAACCATATGCCAACATTAAAACTCTCTCTTCCTCAATTTGCTTTTGGTAAAGGGGTCACCTAAGACCATCCTTCATATTAGGCATTTACATTATGATTCATAACAGTAGTAAGATTACAATTATGAAGCAGCAAGGAAAATAAATTTATGGTTGGGGGTCACTACAACTTGAGGGAGTGGATTAAAGGGTCAAAGCATTAGAAAGGTCAAGAAACATTATATTAAGACTCCAATAGAAGATCTGAAACCGTGAAACTGATAGAGAAAATCCCCACAAGATATCCGCATAGGCAGAGTGGCTGGTTTTGTGTGTCAACTTGACACAAGCTGGAGTCACCAGAGAGGAAGGAGCCTCAGTTGAGGAAGAGTCTCCATGAGAGCAGCTGTAAGGCATTTTCTCAATTAGTGATCAACAGGGGAGGGTCCAGCCTATGGTAGGTGGTGCCATCCCTGGGCTGGTGGCCCTGTATTCCATAAGAAAGCAGGTTAAGCAAGCCAGAGGATACAAGCCAGTTCCTTCATTGTCTCTGCATCAGCTCCTGGTTCCAGGGACATGCCCTGTTTGAATCCTACCCTGACTTCCTTCAGCGATTAACAACAATGATGAAGTGTAAGACAAACCCTTTCCTTCACAACTTGCTTTTGGTCGTGGTGTTTCATCACAGAAATAGACAGGCAGTGTGAAATCCTTCCGGAGCATGGTAACAGACTGTATGTATATTTGAGGGCAGTCACCAGCTAAATGAAGATGTGCTCGCCAAGTCATGCTATGTTCTTTATGTTGCATGGGACAAAAATCTCTCATTAAACCGGGATCTGATCAATTCAGCTAGGGTATATGTTCAAAGGGTTTATGGACCCACCAGTTTCTGTCCTCCAGCCTTAGGACAGGGGTTACAGATGTGCCACTCGGCCTGGCTTTCACAGAGGTGTTAAGGATCAGACTCAGGGCTCCATGGTACTTTACAAACTGAATCATCTCCCCAGCCCCAGAGCAGCTTTGTGATACAATATGAGGGTGGCTGGCACCTGAGAATGATGATGAATGAGAATTCCTCGGGCACACCTTGCAAGCAAGCTCTTCCTGAAGGAGGGGGTGGGAGGAACAAGGGAACCCTGAGTTGGCTGAACAAAAATACTTTTAAATATCCCAAAATATTTAGTATAAAAATATAATTGTGTGCTCTTGGGGTTCTACTATGGCTTATAGTGTCACTCCATATTCTGATATATCCTAGGTCTCAATGGGACATGGGCTGGATTGGGTTGAATGTCCCCCGCAAGAGTGAAACTCACTTAAATTGCCACTATTAGTATACTTGGGCTATTTATCTGTCTTTACTTTATCTGGATGTGTGCACAGCCTGCACGCGGATCATCTGTTAGTTTATTATTTGAGTAGCACTGAGTTGTATTATAGATGTCTCCCTCATTCCTTGGTTAACTTTTCACTTTCTTGATAGTCACCTTTGAAGTGACAAAGTGAAGCAAAACAAAGCCTTAACATTCTGACAACTTTTAACTTGTCTCTTTGTTGTTCTTGCTAATATTTTTGATGTTGTAATAGCAAATCAGGAAGATTTTTGCCTATGGTATCTTTGGAGTTTTGCTGCCTTATGAGCAAAATTGTGTGCATGGGGTCACTCTTGCATGTGGATATCCAGTTGTGCCAGAAACATTTGCTGAAAAGACAAATTCCCCATGAAGCATTCTTAAAACCCTTGCTGAAAATCAACTGAGATTAAATATAAGGATTTATTTTCTAGACTCACAATTCTCCCTGTTGCTTTATATCCACCATAGTGATGGTGCCACCTGATGTTAATTTCATGCTAAGTTTTAAAACTGGAAAGTATAAAACTTCCATGTTCATTATTCTCTTTACAATTGTTTTGGCTGTACTGTGCCCTTTTCAATTCCATGCAAATTTTAGGATCAGTTTGCTCATTTGTGCAATAAAAACAGATGAAATTTTGACAGAAATTGCATGGGGAAATAATTGTGGAGTATCACTTCCTTAAAATATTCCAATTCATGAAGATGAGATGTCTTTCTGTGTGTTAAGGTCTAGTAGTTTCAAGTTACAAGTTTGGAAATTATTATTGAGCGTTTTATTCTCTTGGTGTTTAGGAGAGTTAAGTCACCATTTGTACCACTGTGACATGGTACAGAAGGAAGTTAAGGGAAAGAGACATTTATTTGGGCTCATAGTTTGGGGGCTATCGTCCACTATGGTAGGAATGCACACAGCTAGAGTGGTGCGGCTTAGTCACATCTGGTGGCTCTGGCAACAGGGTACTCTAGCCAGAAACAGAAGTGGATGGAATCCTTAAGATCTGCTCCCAGCAGCCCACTTGTGCTAGTGAGGCCACAGATTTCGGCAGCTTTATCAGCTCCCCCAAAACAGTGTCACCAGCTGGGAACCAAGAACTCAAATAAACCTGTGATAGACAAGTCACACTCAACACATAACGTCTGCTAATTAAAACTAGTTTCTTAATTTCATTTTTAGGTAGTTCATTTGCAACACCCAGAAGTCTAACTGATTTTTCTCGTTGCCTCTTTTCTTGTAACTCCCTGACATTAATTCAGTTTCCTTAGTAGATTCTTTAGGAATTTCTAAATACAAGATCATATTGTTTGCACACACAGAGTCACAGTGCCCCTTTCTTTTCCACATGAATCCATTTATTCTGTTTTCTTGGGTAGACGACCTGGCAAGAATCTCAAGGACAGTGTTACACATAAATGGAAAGAGCAATATTGTGTCATGCTTTTACCTACTAGGAAGCCTTCAGGCTTTGGTGGTTACTATGGTAGTTACCAAGTTTTGGTTTTCACGATTTTTGGTTTTTCTGTGCGTTATTCTGCTAGGCAGTTTGTTTCTGCCTACAAGTGCATGTATTTTATGGAAGTTATCTAATTTATGGCAAGCATCTCTTCATGGCATTTATCCACCTTCCTTTTGTTTCTGCAAAACTGAAAATAATGCCCCTTCTTCCATGATTTTAGTAACTTTAGTTTTTTTTCCTTGACCAATACAGCTAAAAGTTTATCAGGTATGTTGATTTGCCCATATAATCAGTTTCTGGTTCTACTGTTTTTCTCCATTTTATTAATGGCTTCTTTCATTGTTTTGGGTTCTGTTGCTTTTTCCAAGCTTTTGATTTTAAATCCTAGTAAAAATGATTTTTACTATTTTTATTTTTAATTTTGTACATGTGAGAGCATGAGGGTTTGTGCCTGTGTCAGTGTAGTTTCTTAAGAGACTGGAAAATGGTGGCACTGAATCTTTGGGGCTAGAGTTACATTGGTGAGCCTTCTGACGTGGGAATTCAACATTGGTTCTTTGAAAACTTATTCATCATTACTGAAGCATCTCTCCAGCCCATTTATAAGTTTTTTTTTTTTTTGTTTTTTTTTTTTTTTTTTTAGTGTGAACATGGGCTCAGTGGTTAAGGGCACAGGTTAGCCATCTTTAACCTCCAGGGGATCCACCATCCTTTTTTGGCCTCCTAGGACATTAGGCATACAAGTGGTTGGACCAATATCCATGTAAGCAAAATATCCACATACACTAAATAGAATAAATGTAAATATAAATTTGAAAAATGCAAAAATTCTTAAGCTAAGAATTTTCTTATGGGCTGTTCTCAGTTTTGGCATGTAATACCTTCATTTCCAGTTATCTCAAAACTAAGGTCTCCGTTAGAAAGTATATCATTTAATTTCTACATATTTATGAATTTTCTAAGTTTCTTTCTCTGGCTGATTTCTGACCTCACTCCACTGTGGCCCAAGAACATACCGTGTTCTCTCTTCCATCAGTCAGGTTCTACTGGAGATGTCTAAGCCTTTTTCCTTTATAGGATTGTTAAGTCTTCTGCTTCCTTTCCAGTGGTTACCTAGTACTTCAAATCACTCTTGAAACTCTGTGTAGGAGGCTCTTGTAATTCCATATTCCATTCATTTCTGCCATGTCTTCTCTAAGCCTTTGTAGCCAAGAGCAAACATTTTGTAATTTTTACATCATATTGACAGGTACTCCCATTATCATTACGAAGTATTTCCACCTCTTCTCATACTTTCTTTTAACCCTAAGGACTAAACTCATGGCTTTGCACATGCTAGACAGTGTTGTACCACCAAGCTTCATTCCCCAACTCAATATGTTTTCCCAAATCCCTAAGCTTGATATTAGCATAGCATCCTTGCTTACTGTGATGGTGTTAACTCAACACAATCTAGAATTACCTAGAAAGTATGCCTTTGGGAACACCTCTGAGAGTCTGCCTGAATGAAGGTTACCTTCTGATCATGTCCGTGAAGGATTATCTGGATTGTGTTAATTGATGTGGAAAAACTCATCTTAATTGTGAGAGGAAGCGTTTCCCGGGCAGGGAGGGACTCCTGCAAGCTGAGCAGTGGTGGGCGTTGCTTTCTGCTGTGACAGTACTGACAGTAGCTGATACAGCAGTGACCTTCCCACCATGACAGACTCTTTGAATCGTGAGCCAGAGTAAAGTGTCTTCCTTTACATATCAGGCAAAGAATCCTATACAGGGTGACTGTGACTTCTGCTTGTACAATATCTTTATTTTCATTGCATGTCTATAGAAACATGCATTTTCAAGGAGAAAAGAATGATTGTTCCATATCTGCAGACAGCTGGCTCGTACGGAACTCAAGAACACTCATTAAGTCCCATGAGGAGTAGACTGTTCTAGGACTTGCTCACCTTGCCCATTAGTTTTGTTTGTTCTTTGTTTTCAGAAATTCACTTTGTTTGTTTGTTTTGCTTACTATAAACTCCAACAATTCATGTTTGTTTGTTTATTCATTTCTTCAGCAATTCTTCCAGTTCCAGAACTTTCTGTCATCCCCCTCAATTACAGAGCATTTACTCCACAGTTTGATGTTTCTCCTGAACATGGACAACAGGCATTTCCTTTACATTTCAGACGGGTCACTTTGTATGCTCTTCTTTGGATGTGGTAGCACCTTCAGAACTTGGGATGTTGCTGAGGGCTAGGTCTCCCAAAACTCAGTAGGTGGTATAGTGATGGAAGGCAGAGTCAGCATGCTACCGCTCTCAGTTGCTCAGTTGTCTGTGTGGGGGAGTAGCTAAGACTATACTTCATGTTGCCCAGCATTTTTCCTGAAATCATTACGTAAACGTTAAGAGGAAGTATCAAGTGCTCTGCTTTATTATTCGGATAAGGCAGGGGGAGAGGAGGGCCTCTTTGATACCCTGCAGAGTTTACATGGCAGTCATTTCCTAACAGGAGGAATTGATTACCTATGAAACTGGTGTCTGTGAATACAATTGTTGCCTATAATAACGGAAGGGCGGGATCCCCAAGCAATCAAGGCAACATTGAAGCTGCCTTCCCTTCCTGTGTCTCTGTTCTCCTAATTGCAATATACAAGGAAAAGTTTCCAAAGTTTACCATCTAGCTGGAATGTAAGTGAGGCCCTGGAATCTGGATAGAGTCTGAAAAATTTCTGCCATGCAGCTGATATAGATTCATCCATGCCATTCACACATCACTGAGGCCTAGTGTAGACCAGTGTTCCCACAACTACACTATTTTTTTTTTTCTTTACTTCAGGAGAAAGCAGGAAAATTCTTTGAAGTTTCAGAGTAGCAAGAAATGGATTAAACAATAGCATCTTTTCCAAATTGCTCCTGTGGCTTAAGATACATACATTTCAAGCTTCTTCTGAAATTATGGTCTTCTACTAACCTCCTTTCTATGTGCATGTACATGCAAACTGCAGAACACACTTTAATAAGAAACTGTGGTATTCCATTCAATTTTAACCAAAAGCAAGGCTAGCCTAGTTGAAGGTAATTGAGGAAGGAACACAAATTTAAAAACCAAATACCCTTCTCTGCAGATGACTATTCAATCCAATTGCAAGTAAATGTTCTTTTCTGAATCTCCCTAATTCAATGTACAGTACACCATGTACTGCCTGGGAAGAGGTTCAAATCATAAATGCTATGGGGAAATATCTAATAACTTGGAATAGCTTTTCAAGTGGCTAATAAGCTCTGAAAGGCTGCAAAAATGTTAAATCTGGTAATGCATGAGTTCTGGGCTCCAAGTGGAGCCCACTGCACTGTCTGTGGCTGGGACTCTAGGGCTGGCATACAATATCACTCTTTTGATTTCCCATGACAGGGCTTTCTTCCCGCAGACTGTGGTCAGCAGGCAAAGGCTGCTGACCACACTCATCACAGCTGATCCAATCTGTGATTTCTGCCTCTCCCGGCAATGGTGGGGCCAGGTTTGCTAATGTTTGTGTTGGTGTGCAAGATTCTGGAGAGGGGCCATCTATCCTATGTCTGAGTCAAGATTCTATACGGCAGGATCTGGGAGAGATAACCACAGAGCCAGGCACTACCTTAGAATAAAGAGGTGCTAATAGTGTGCAGTTGGGAAGACCAAGAAAGCTGTTGGGAAGCCGGTGGGAAAAGAAGTTTGAAGAAAATTAAGAGAGCAGGAGAAAAAGGTAAATCCAAGGGGGAAAAATACAAACACATATGTTGCTTTAAAGGTCAAGGAGTAATAATAACAGTAAGGGTCTTCCACTGTGCCAGACTCAACAGCAGGTTCTTTTTAGCTCTGTTAATAAAGTTCACAGTGTTAGTTGTAAGGCTGTTCTTCTGGGCCATTGGTTCTACTCTGCAGTTATACCCATCCCATTTTAACAGACTGTTCTCTAGGCTCTACTCGGCTCCACATCCTACCTGCTGTGTGGAAGGCAGGTTTAACTTGTGTGTCAAATCTCTTTCTTTTTCTAGCCCTAAGTTTCTGAGACCAGGCTCTCCACTTTCCACTGAAGTATCCCAAGTCCACATAACTAAAGAGCATGCTCTGCAACAGGTCAAACATTACTATTCAAAGGTGTATATTACACGCATAAAATAGATGCATGCTATATGCATTTACATATAGTATGTATATGCACATGTGTACATATATATGTATATAGTTGTGCATAGATTTGAGCGCATATATATCTTGCTAGAATTTGCAAGACTTTCAAATTCTAATATCAGACACATTTCTTGGATTAAACAGTAAGTAATATCTGCAGACTTGTGGTAATTTATTTTCACGTGCATATCTTAAACAACATTAAAGGGTCAGATGGTCCAAGAATAAACAAACCAACAAATTCAGCCTGAAGCAGCCAGCCAGGATTTCCTATGCAAGCCCTCCAGAAAATGCCAGGTGTTGGTTTATCTTTTCTCAATTTCATTTTCTCTTCTGTTTGTGGAAATTCCTCTCATTCTTTATGTTGGCTTTATGCTTTATTTGACTTGAGCGTCAGAAAGGAACAGGAAGTGGATAGGATTAAAAAAAAAAAAGTGGGGGAGGGGATGTAGAAAACACCTAGTGTGCAAGACTATGTTTCCTCTCTAAATACTGAGGCACTGAGAAGGTGCCTGATGAACAAGAAGGGGTTGATGATCAGGAATGGTACCTGTTGCAGAAGGTACAGTATATAATCATGGTTGTGATAGATACTCAGGGGGTCATCGAGCAGGGAAGAAAAGGTTTTTCAGTATAATAATGTGCCTCTACTGTATTTCCATTCTGAGATGGGACCTTCAGAGCACAGACTCTCAGTGAATGAGGTTCTAGTATCTCGATGGTCAGAGAAGGTAGTGATGGGCAGCTGGGCTAGCAAACTATTGTGGGCTAAATTGAGCAAAGAGAAAGAATCTGCTCATCCACAAAGAGACATCTACATATATATTCCTTCTCCACTAAGCTCAGGAATCATCATGTAAGAGGAGGTAGAGCCAGAGGTTGGGGACAACCAGAAACAGTGTGTTCTGGACATGACGGGGCAGCTATACTCACTGACAGCAGTTGTGGTCACCTACATAAGTAAATATTTAGTGTGGAACTGGGAGGGACCTGTCAGCCCTTCCCCTTAACAGAGTGGATATAGACAGTTGATGGGCTCTGGAGGAGGGAGAGTCTTTAAGGGTACAGTCTCAGGAAGACTGACCATGCTCCATGAGTATATGGGCAACACAAATTTTGACATTTTTGAAAATTAATAAAATATTATATCAAAAATATAGCATATAGGGACAAAGTCAGATAAACAGGTTCCTGTGCATATTTACTTGATTACATTTTATTTATCTTTAAGCTGTGGAAAATGTTAGAAAGCTAATGAATAAAAGAAAACTTCTACTAATTCTAATAATTCCAATAATGTGTCATCTTGGAGTCAAGTTTTTTTTTTTTTTCTGTCTTAATTCTGGGCCTGTTTCTCTGTATGACTACTAATTTCGAGTAATTCCCTGGACATTATCACTGGTCAACATCAGTGCTGTTCCATATGAATGAGCCATTCATGCCATTTAATCTTCCAGTATCCATGGAAACAGTGAAAAGAAACATGAGCATTTCATTTCAATAATATATTCTAGGGCTGGTGTTAGAGTTCAGGGGTAGAGGACTAAACAGACACATGTGAGACTTGACCCCCAGCACTACAAAACAAACACCCCAAATTAAAACAACAACAACAGGGTCAGTGAAATTTCCCAGCTGGTAAAGTTCTTGCCATTCAAAGCTGAGAATCTAAGTTCCCCTTGGGGAGCCCAGGGTGGAAGGAGAAAACCAACCCCCAGGAGTGTTTTCTCACCTCCACACATGTTCTGCTTAAAGAGAAATAAATATTTAAAAATAATAACAAAACACACACATGCTTTTCCCCAACATATTTAAAATACTCTGGATGATTACAGTCCATACAATACCATTTCATATTATTAAATTATCTTACAGTCTTTGCAGTCTTAAACCACTGATATTTATCATTTCTTTCTCTTTGAAATCTGACATTTTTATTCACATATTTTATGTGTGCAACATATTTTGCTTTGGATCAACTGCTGGGTATCCCACTGAATGGTACACCTGTACACCATGCTAGAATCCTGAATCTCTGGCTTAGTAGGACAGCACACCTGGCTGTGAGACGGCCGGGTCTCTGCGATGGGCAGTGGCTGTGACAGCGGTTTCATTATTCTGCCCTTAGGTCTACCTAGAGGAAATCTGTCCTTTCTGTTTTTTATCTTAGAAACTGACCAAATACGTCTGTGGAATCTGAGGGTCCCCCTGTGGCTCTCTTGCTTCTCCATCCTTTACCCTTTCAATGTTCAGCTGCTATGGTCACCCTGAGCATGCGTAGGAGCTCAGCCATAGTCCACTGCAGTTCTAGCTGGGCCTCTGTGAAGATCTGAATCTGACTGAGACATATCCCAGCCCTATCCAGTAATAATAAATGTGATAGCCCAGTAGGTTTGTCCCACGAGTCACAAACATGGTGCATTGCACTGTGATATGGAAGGGCCAATGGAAATTTTTCAATTCCATTGTAATCTTATGGCCTGGTCTGTTACTGACTGAAGCACCATGACACGGCACTGTTAAACTATTGGCATGTATGTAAGGGAAGATGGGAAGGAAGAGTAAGTAGGTGATGTTCCTTATGTTGATTTTGTGAGCTCCTTCAAAATTAAGAATGAAAGCCTCCTGCCACACTAAAGGCTATAATAAAGGACTCATTCAGGAAGTCTGCATGGGGGTTAGTTTTGAATATTAACTTGTCACAACTTAGAATCACTAAGAAAAGATCTTCAGTTTAGAAATTACTTAGATCAGGTTGGCTTGTGAGCATGTCTGAGGGTGGAGAGCATTGTCTTGCTTGTTAATGAAAATGGGAAGACCCCCTTGGATATCTGTAGTGGGATTCAGGTGTTATTTGGGGAAGCTTAGAGGCGTATCTCTAGAGTACTAAGATCCTGAATGGGGCATGGCCAGATCCCATTGGACCCTGGGGAACACTGACCTAAAGAGTTTAAAATTAAAAAAAAAAAAAAAAGAAGAAGAAAGAAAAAAAGAAAAGAAATCCTAGGAGAGGTGCATGTGGTATGCATGCTTACGAGGTCAGAGGTCAACAGTGGGCATCTCATCTCCCTCTATCCCTTTATTATTCTATTTTATTTTGAGACAGTGTCTCTTGGTGAACCTGTCACCACCTGGCTAGACTGGTTCCAGCAGGCTTTGAGTATCTGTCTGTCTCCACACATTCCTCTAGCTCCGGGGTTACAGACATATACAGATGTTCCCATCTTTTACACAGTGCTTAAGACCCAACCTTAGGTCCTCATGATTGTACTTTACCCCCTGATCCATGTCCCCTGCCCCAATAGATAGTGCAGTACACACTACTGACAATGATAAAAAGTGATAGCAAGTTATCAGTTCATGTATTTACTATGCTAAAATTACTATTGTTTTTAGAATGCACTCCTGTTTAAAGATATTGTTTACTGAAGAGACATTTGTGTTAGAACAGCACCAGCCTACCCATTCCATGTCTACTGATTGTAACATTTTTGTTTAATGTTCTATTTTGTTCATGTCCTAGGAACAATAAACAATAACACATCTATGCAGTTAGCCTCCTTATGTAGTAAACACATTGTCTAAATAGGTACTTTTCACAATGTGCTCCATTGTCAAGCTACATGACTATGAGAAAGCAAAAAAAAAAAAAAAAAAAAAAAATCACTAGCCACACCACCAGAATGTGGCATAGGCTGGTTCTGAGATGTTAATTGTGTATTGCCATGCCCTCATCCAAGGTGCTGTTATCCAACATGCTGGTGCCCAAGCCACAGAATACAGCGACTTACCGGGACTGGCATGGGTGAGAGTTGCACCTTCGGACCTGAGGCTCAGGGCGGCTTGCTTGGGGGCAGTCACTGTCATTCACCAGGGTTGTAGTCTTATTAACAATCCGTGTACATGATACAATGGTTCTGCGTTCTCCTGGAAGCCAAACCACGGGAGCTGAGAAGTTATAGATGCACATACCCAGAAAACCACTCATTCATGTTTTTGGAGGGTGTTTGGGTGTAACTACTTACCAGTGAGTGAGCCATATTAGTTGTCAAAGGATGGGTTGTTCTCTTAGGAATGAAGTGTTTAAGTTACAGCAGAGCTGTTTGGAGCAGGGTAATATTCTAGAACAGTCTGAGAAAGCAGGAGGACCTCTAGGTCATCTGTGTCCTTGAATAGCTTGGGAGTTTCTAAGGCCAATACTTTGCTTCGGGGCTTTCATTTCCATTAGAAATTGCTAATCTTTGGATCTGCATGCTTGAGATTTAAAGTCTATGGAGATCTGATCCCAATTACACATGTACATAAGCTTTTACTGATGTACATCAGTAAAATGGTCATCACTTTGTTACAGGCTTGTTTCTTGAGAGAGCAAGGTAGCTGCTGTGATAGGTGTACAGCTTGCTTTGCCCTGGAAGATACCCTGTGGTGCCAATGTCTCAGTGCCATGTGCTCTTGGGCAGCTTTGCAAACCCCTATGGGTTCTCAATCTGATTGCTACAATTTTGTCAGGGAGGCTGAGTGATGGTCATTAGGAGGATGGCCTTGGGAACCAGCTGCTGAATGGGTGTCTCTTGTCACTCAGTGTCACTGTGACCACAGTATCAACAGTTGGCCACCATGCTTCTATATCTCAGCTTCCCTAAGTAGGCCAGTTTTCTCTCCCTCTGCTTTAGACACCCCAAGATACTGTACTAGTGTCATTGGTATGGCTTGAGAAGAGTGACCGTGAAGGATGAGCAGGGGATCGAGTAAGATTCAAACCCAGGTTTCTTTGTAGGATCTGTCTGAGGGATTTGTCATGCAGGGATGGCTAAAAAATGGCGAGTTGTAAGCTGCATTGTCTGTCCCATGACCCATGAATGGAGTCACATATGAATATGAAAGCCAAGAGCTACCAAATACAGCAGCAGTTCTGACAACAGAAGGATCTGGAAGTCACTGGTGCCACAAAGGGACCAGTGGCAGCTGTGACTGTGGAAGTTCAGAGTTCCTAGTGGAACACAGCTTGCTATGGTTCTACATAGCAGGGCTGGGCTTGGTCTACAGTAGGTTGGTCCAGGGGAATGTCTGGCCACAGTTAAAGAGATATAGGGATGGGCCCCTAATGTGGGACAGGATGTGATCAGCACAGTGGACCGCTTAAGACCCCAGGACAAGAGACCTCCTGGAAAAGGTGTACTCTGGTAGGGCCAGTGGTGGCACCTGGAAGCTGTACTAATTGTCAGTTTAGCTGAGATACATAGGAGGGAACTGAAGGGCTCCATCACATCATGCAGTGATCTCCCCATGAACAACAGTATGAACCCCTTGAATGTTAAACAATGCCATACAGGCTGCATAGGTGATATCTACTCAAGAGCAGGGATGGGTGAGGCTACCCCTGGGATCTATCTTGCCACCCCACTCGCTGGGTGGGCACTGGGAGTCCTGGTCAATCTTCTGTCCTAACTGTCCTACATACCATCTCCCATGATCCTCCCTGAATGTCTTATTAGAATGAAATGACCCAGAGGTCTCTCTTACTGTTTATTATTCTCTTACTTCCTCTTGCTATGTTCTCTCTCTCTCTCTCTCTCTCTCTCTCTCTCTCTCTCTCTCTGTTTCTCTCTCTCTCCTCCTCCTTTTTCCCCCTCTCCTCTCTCTTCTTGTCTTTCTCCTCTCTCTCTCTCTCTCTCTCTCTCTCTCTCTCTCTCTCTCTCTCTCTCTCTCTCTCTCTCTCTCTCTCTCCTGCTTTCTCACTTTCCTAGCCCTGACCAAGTCCAGGCTCCTTCTTTTTCTCTTTGCTGTGAACTCTTCAGATGTCTCTGGATATTTTCTCTCTCTGATCTACAATAAAGCCTCCCCACACCATGGAATAATAGTCAACGTGGTCAGCATCTTTTCTTCTCCAATGCAATTTTCCTGTTGCTCCTTGGTAAAGCTTGCATTTCTTCCTTTTGTTTTCTGATGGGTTCTGCATGTGTCTATATTGAATTTTGGTCATGTTCACCCCTGCTACCTTCTCTCACCCCTGCCCTTGGCAGGCACCATAGGAGTAGGTGGGGAAATCAGAGCATAGGTAGAAGGAGGGTGGAGTCACAGAGAGATCGAGCCAGATGCCCAAGGAAGCAACATGTAAAGAACACAGGTGAGCCACGGGCCATGAGGCAGACAGATTAATGAAAATGGGTTAAATTAAGATGAAAGAGCTAGCTAGCAATGTGCCTGAGCCATAGGCCAAACAGCATAAACTTAATATAAGTGTCTGCATCATTTTGGGGGTGGGAGGAAAGCAGCCATGGGCAGATCCGGACCATGGGGCTAGTCAGGCCACAAATCCCATGTTACAGATGGCATCCTATGTTACAGATGGCATCCCAACATAGGGGTGAACATCCACATATAGCTGAAGAAAGCTTTAAAAGAGTTCTAGAGCACAGAAATGGAGCCAAAATCAGCTTCCGAGTTGTATCTCTGAAGTGAGCTGTAGTACCCTGTAGTACTGAGTGGCATGTGGTGTTGAGTTACAAAATGATGCTGGGCTTACGGTAGGCAGATTAAGTCTCACAGAAGACTGGTATAAGCAACAAGTTGCATATGATCGACTTAATATGTTTATATTGATCAAAAAGAGTACAGAGTCAAAGATGGCTTCTTAGTAGCAGCATTTTCTTTGGTCCGCTCTTTTTGCTGGCAGTGAGAAGAGATGCAGCCCCTTAAGAGAAGCTTCCTGGCTCAGCTTTATCAACAAAACTATGTGGCTCTTACCCTTAACTGGAGTGAGCTCTACTTGATGATAGTGTGGACTCCAAGACTCCCAGAGTTGAGGTGATAAAGGTTTCACAATATTTAATATTGCTTCCCAGAATTGGGAAGGCAAGTATGGCTCTGGCATCTCTGCCATGTTAAAAAGTGCTGAATGGGATGGAGTCATCAGGCAAAGGAGAGCTGTATAGTCTGGAATTTTAAAAGCTCTTCTGGTTAGAAAATTATTAAGGATATGCAATAAAATAGATTCAGATTTAAAAAATCTAAATGGGTTACAAAGTGTGTGTGAAAAAGAATAGGAAAGCTGGGAGAGAAAAGAAAAAGGGTAGAGAAATTTCTTTTAAAAAGAGAACTACAGTAATAAAATATAAGCTACGCAAAAATGGAAAATACACAAAGAGTCTGGATTATGGTTATTACTGTGTTTTAATTTTTTAACTATTAATGAGTTAATAGCAGAAAGACAATTGATTTCAAAGGCTGCTAAGTTAAACAAACATATTTTAAAGGTATCTTGACTTTGAAGTTTGTGTCTAAGCATATGTTGCACTGGAAAGAGGTTCTGCTTTTGTTTCCACAGAAGATGAGAACCTGAGGATTGCTTCCAGGCTATTATGGTTTCATCAACCATGACCACCTGAAAATTCTTTGATGGGAAGAGATGGTCACATCAGCTTCAAGGCTACAGACTAAGATAATCCAACCTCAGGACCCTCAAAAGATTTCCAGTGCCCCTTAATCGGCAGGAAGTAGTAACAGAATACTACTCGCAAATTTCAAAAATATTGTTTATAAGTCTTTCTTTTCATTATAAATGGTTAACGGTCAAAGCCAATTTCTAAGAAAAAAAGGGGGATATGGTATATGAATGATTTTAAAAAGAGAGATTATTGAATTTACTCTAATCCAAAAATCAGCTGTTAATCTCAAAATATTTTAAATTGGTATGAATTTTGGTTTATTGATACAAATTTAAGGTCAATTTTGTTATGCTGTATTTTTTTACTCTTTTTAAAGGGATGATGTTTATGTAACTCATTTAAAATTATATGGTATAATTAAGAAATACAGATTAATAGTCATCTGTGATAACCAAACTTACAGTTTTATGTTAGTTAGGATTTTTTTAGGTATACAAAGATATATTTAAATTAGATAGGTAATCTTCAAACACTTCAAAGACCTACAGAATATGGCATTTAAAATATTTTAAGAACTTAGACTTTTCTGGACAGTGAGATAGGTTGCTCCTGGCAGCGCCAATCTACTTCAAGAGAATAATGGGCATCAAAGAATCTCCACATAGAATTTACTTTCTTTGTGTCAATGGTTAGCCACTGGACAAGAACCTGTTCTTGTATTGACAACTTGACAGTATGCTGTATAAACTGGACATGCAGGTTCCCTAGGAAAGTGACCTCTCAACTTTGGTAGAACAAGCTGAGATGGTCCTTCAAGTTCCTGCTTCACAAAGAAAACTGCCAGACATACTTCAAGACACAAGGAGAAGCAACTGATGAACTATACCTGAATGGGCAGAATAGTCCTTCAGATTTCCTGCTTCACTGAAAGGTATGCCAGAGACTCTGGGCCTGTAGACTGAAGATGGATGCCCCATCTTTATAAGGAACTTTGGGTGACTCTCTAGGCAGACAGGTGTCATCTCTGTCATTTCTAGGTCTTGGAAATTTCTTGTACTTCCTGTTTACTCAGGTGATATTATATCCTTCTGTGGTCTTTGATGTAGTTGAAGATTAGATAGTTATAGTTACTAGTTTTTCTTAGTTATTTTTAAAGGTATATTAGATATGAAACTTAAGACTCAAAAAGATAAGTTAGATGATAGAATATTTTCTTTAATTTTGTTAAATAAAAACAGACTAGATATTATAACTGTAATTCTTGCTTGATAGCTATTTTGTTATATGTAATTTTGCTATTTTGAAATTGAAATCTTCCTTTTTGATTAGACAGAAAAGCAGAAGTGATGTGGGAATGTCTTTTTATATGTTGTGAATAAAGGACTGTTTTGGCCATGGCTGACACCCTAGAAATAGGCAGGGGAAAACAGAGCATAGGTAGAAGGGGGCAGAGTCAGAGAGAAATTAACCCAGCTGCCCAAGAAAGCAACATGTAAAGGACACAGGTGAGCCACAGGCCACATGGCAGGACATTTTAATGGCTATGGGTTGAATTAAGATTAAAGAGCTAGCTAGCAGTATGCCTGAGCCATATGCTGAACAGCATGAAATTAATATAAGAGTCTGAGTCATTTGCGTGGGGGGGGGGGAGTTGCCATGGGCTCATGGAGCTAGTTAGGGCCAGAAACCTCCTGTTAAAGTCCCCTTTAGCTCACTTTCAGTCTCCACAGTGTAAAGTGTGGGGCAGTCATCACTCTTTAAAGATGACAAAGTGCAGATGTGGACAGAGAGGTGAACTTGTCTGCTGAGGCTGAGCAGAGAGATGCGGAGTCAGAACTCACTCGAGGTGTGTTCTGCCAGGTTCAGAGGACTCTTTCCTTTGCGCCCTGGAGAGGGTGGCTGTGGCAATGAGGACAGGGCACTTGCATATGGCTGAGGTCTTTGTCTGGTGTCATACTACCAAGTTGGAGGATTATTTCAATTATCCCCAGGGGAATTTTTGTTTTCATAGTCACATGGCTGGCAAATCTCTACTGCTTGGGTTAAACTCCAGGTCAAGGAGCAGTGTGGGCTCTCTAAGAAACCTAAGGAAGCTGTGATGACCTGGCTACATGCGCTATTGAGATTTTCAGGGCTTAAGTTCCTATTAAAATACAAATTTTCTATTTCCACTATGAATGGACTAGTGCAGGGGACCCTAAATTCAGTATTTATTCAGCAAAGCTGCACCCCACCTTCCCTGCTTCCCACCTGCAAAGCTGCACCCCACCTTCCCTGCTTCCCACCTGCAAAGCTGCACCCCACTTCCCCTGCTCCCCATCTTACCTCCTCCGCACTGCATACTGCACCCTTCCCAACCACTGTGGGTCCAGAGAAAAAGAGCGTCCTGTGTCTTGACTGGCTCACTCTGATTTTCAGTACTCTGGTTTACCGGTATGGTGTATTCGTAATGAATTCCATAATTCTGGTCATGAAATAACAGCACCTGGAGCCATGAGAAAAGGTGGGCCTTGTTGAGATGGAGCGAGCACCCACAGATGGCTGAATGTGTAACCTGAGGGACTGTGGCTGAGGCTCTACTAGCCAGCCCTTTCCTAAGATCAAAGCAGATTAAAGCTAGAGCTGTCTGTCTCAGCGTCAGGTTCCTCAGGGGACTTTTTTGTTGTGTGGGGTGAAGACACTATTATTGGTGAGTTCTGTGTTTTTCTACCGAGGACCTGTTTGAAGGAGGAATTTGGGGTGGTGAACTGCAGGCTGCTTGTAGCATTTTTCTACATTATGCAGCAGCAGGGTCCGCATGCCCATCAACTAGTCCACAAGACTGTGCTTGCCATGAGAAAGACACAAACAAATTGCTTCTCCCTCGAAGGAGATCCTAGAGCAGTGTTAAGCCGTTACTTAGAGTATAAGCTCTGTGCAGACTAGTTTATGTTAACTCGATACAAACTGGAGTCATTTGGGAAGACATCAATTGAGAAAATCGGCCCATGAGTAATTGGTACCATTTTCTAGACTGATGGCTATTGTGGGGGGATACAGCTTACTATGGGGGATGCCATCTCTAGGTGCTATAAAAGGTAGGCTGAGCAAAGCATGAGGAGCAAGCCAGTAAGCAGTGTTCCTCCATTGCTTCTGCTTCAGTTCCTGCTTCCTGGTCCTGTCTTGCTTGAGTTTCCCCAGTGACCGACCAGGAAGTGAAAGATGAAGTAAGCACTTTCCTCCCCAAGATGCTTTGGTCCTGGTCCTTTTCATAGCAATAGATACACTAACAAAGACAAGGGCTGTCCTGCAGATGGTGTTCTTCCATCACCATTTATTGCTACACCACAGTAAGTATACTCAGGAGTAAGTCAGGCTTAAGGGATGCTGAGGATGCCTGCATCTTGGTACTGCTATGGAACCTGAATGGCTATACCTATTAAAAGACAAGAGGCCTGGCTCACACTCACAGTTGAACACTAAGGGTAGAGAGAAGTACAGAGAGAGGTCTGAGCTTCACCTGTGGAGGCCATACTACAGCTCAGGGACCATGCATCTGAAATCTTAGTGAGAGTTCAGAATAAAAGGGCCTATGTTTTTCCTGGGAAGAAAACATGACAAGCCTTGTAAGACCACCAGGTGCCTGACTGGCTTTAGATATAATGTAGATATGCATGTAGATATAATGAAGCAAAGCAGAGTTTTCTGTGGGAGATGGACCTGACTATAGATCAGTAAGTGTCCCTAGAGCTGAGCGGTGAGCAATTTCATCTCCAGTCATAGAGACTGGGAGAAGGGCCTAGCAAGCAACTAAAGGCAGAGTGAACAGCCCACCTGCCTAGGCTCTGGCAGGCCAGGATGTCAGGTGTCAGGAGGGAATTGTCCCAAGGCTTTCTGGGCCTCTAAGGCCGAGCTGAAGGATAGGTAGGTATTCTAGACATAAACTCTATACGTTTTTATTTCCATAGTTAATAGACCATACACTTAGAGAAATGCTTCCTGCTTTAAAAACAATAACAACAACAACAAAAAAAACAAAATGAAACAAAACAACCCCTCCCCCCCAAAACAAAAACCAAAACAAAGCTAAGTGACTGTCTTTACAAGAGATCCTTATTATCCCAGCATGAGAACAAGACCAGGAAATGGAGGCTCCATATGAAACCAGGCTCATACACAGCCATGTGGGATTAGTGTATGAATGTGTCTAGTTGATTTCAAATGTGATCTCTAGAACTTAGTAGGTACCCCTAATTGTGAAAGTAATGTACACATCCCAGTTTGGGGAAAATTGCTTTCTACACCGAGGCAAGGGAACCTCGGTGTGCTGTGGAGTAAAGAGCATATTTCAATGGGGGAAAACAACTGAATATTAAATAAGGGTTGAAAATCCAGATGGTGAGATACTTTCTCTGATTTCAATTATGGTCAGAACAGGCTAAGGCAGTGTACAGGCTTGGGTGAAGAAAGACTCTCTGCATACTTCAGTACTTGTTAGAGAAGGCAAAGTCCTGTACTAACAGCTGATGCTTCTGCATAGGCCTTATTTTGTCTCAAGCCCCCTCTCTGTGACCCTCTGAATATTTTCTTTGAACTCAGAAGAGTGGTGGGGGGTTGTTTAAAAGGTTTCGACTGGGAACCATCTTCTCCTGGAGAAATGCCTCTCAGACAGGTCCCTGGGTCCCAGAGATCTACTTGCAGAAATGATCTCCAGTGGAATCACTGGCAGATTCCCAGACAGTTAATGGCTCACATGGAAGCTGGCTGGCTGTCAGCTCTGCAGAAACTACAATGGGGTCAGCACCCTCATCAGGACACACTCAACACCCACAGTAGGCGGTGGCCAGAGAATCTTCTGAGTGTTAGCTCATCTCCAGAGGCACGAATAAATGGAAGAGAAGAACTTCTGAGACTGCTGGGCACTTCGGGACAACATGTGTGTTAATGACATGTGCACAAACTGCTACAAACCCTGATCCAGAAGGCCATAAGCAACAGGCATCACCTGGCATGTATGAGGCCTGCATTCAATCTCTAGCACCCTCACCAAATTATCTATAATGGGCTGTTGTCATACATAGTCCATGAGATGGCTCAGGCCCCAAGAAGGCAGCCATGGGATGATACCCTGGAGGTCTTCGGTACTGAGCTCATATTTAAGTGGCAATCACAAAGTTCCCAGGAAATAAGAGATAACACTGACATCCAGGCTAGCCTGAGTCTACAGGTTTCCTAAGGCCACCTGGGAAGTAAACAGAAGATGGAATCTCATTCTTTCCTGATTCCCTAGTGCTGGCTGGAAGCAGAATCTGGCCAGTCTGAGTGGTGCCATGCAACCTCAGTTCATTTGAAGATGGTGCTTTTAGGGTAGGTCTATGCATGTTGCCCTCTGATGCAAAACCAGATTCTGAGCACAGCTGTGCTGGCTACTTTTGTGTCAGCTTGAGAGGAGGGAACCAGAACTGAGAAAATATCTCCATAAGATGGGGCTATAAGCCATTTTCTGAATTAGTGATTGATACGGAAGGGCCCAGGCCATTTCAGGTGGGCCGCTGCTGGGCAGGTCATTCTGGGTTCTATATACAAAAAAAAGAAAGCCACAAGAAGCAAGCCAGGAAGCAGCATTTCTCCATGGCCTCTGCTTCAGTTCCTGCCTCCTGGTTCCCACCTTGTTTGCTTCCTGTCTTGGCTTCCCTCAGCAGACTGTCACTTCGGCTATGTGGGCCAACAACCCCATCCCCAAGCTGCTTTTCTGTCATGGTGTTTTATCACCACAGTGGAAATCCTAAAGTATGATAATGACCACTAGCTTAATGGTCCCAGCTGGCCCTGGCTGCAAACCCATGTGACTGCACAATCCCTTCCTGGGAGCATCTCCTATTGAAAAAGATAGGTGCTCTGCTAGTGAGGAGCCAGGAGGAGATTTTGGAAAGGGACCCCAAGGCGGAAGGAATGAGACCAAGAGAGAGGTAAAGGGCTGGGGAGACAGCTCAGTCAGTAATGTGCATGCTTCAGTGGGTAACATGCATGCTTCAGCCAGCAGCGTGCATGCTCCAGTCAGTTATATGTATGCTTCAACTAGAAATGTGCATGTTTCAGTCAGCAAAGTGCATGTTCCAGTCAGTAAGATGCATGCTGTGGTCAGTAACATGCATGCTTCAGTCAGCCTTGTGCATGCTTTGGTCAGTAACACACATGTTTCACACATGTTTCAGTCAGCAATGTACATGCCTCAGTCAGTTACATGTATGCTTCAGTCAGTAATGCACATGTTATAGAAGCACATGGAGCTGAGTTTGGATCCTCAGTGCCCATGAAAAAAGCCAGGCATGACATCATGAGTGTTTAATCTAAGAACTGTAGGTGCGGGCTGAGATAAGGGAACTGATGAAGGTTACTGGCCAGCCAGGCAAATCGATGAGCTTTTGGTTGTGTAAGAGACCCTGTCTCAAAACATAAATGTAGACAGCAATTAAGACATTGGCTGCTGACCTCTAGCATCTACACACATGTGCACAAATATATTCCAGAATGCACATTTGCATACCCTCAAGACCATGTTCATTTACCACATATACACACTATATAAATATATCACATGTATGCATATAAACAAATAAATAAACAAACTAAAATAATGGTAAAGATGGAAAAGCCCCAGTAACAAACTCTTAGAAACCAGATACCCCTTCCACTCAGGTCCTCAGAACGAGACTAATAATTACTAAGCTGTAGTAAGAGGTTTCTGCCCCGGACTTTCAGGCCTAACCTCATGGTCTAGGCCCACAGACCCGCAGACCCACAGTCCCACAGAGACATACAGATTCTTTCAATAGTTTTAGGCTGATCGGTCTAAGGCCCAGGCATATCACTTGCTAGCTCTGTACCCTTCATTTAACCCATGATTCTTCCTGTTCAGCCATGGGGCTCGGTACCTTTCTTTAGAGCAGCATGGTTGTCTTCTGCTTCTTCCGGCTTCTCTCTGGCATTCTGCTCTCAAGAGTTTTCTTAGTCTGGTAGCCACACATACACTTCCTGCCTGCCTTTAGCCAATCAGTGCTTTTTATTAAACCAGTGGGTGGGACAATTATTTACCATGAAACAACACAATACCCCTACACTAAGCAAATGTCCATGGCCAGCATTTACCATTAGATGCAGTGGCACTGTGGTGGGTCCTCTGGCTGAAAACTTCTCCCACAGGCCTCTTCTCACATAGCGGACTGTTGTACCTGCGATCTGGAACTCTCCCGGGAGCTCTATCTTCCAGTTGCTGTTGATGGATCTCTTACTGGAGTCTTTGAGGGCTACAAAGAAAATTGTGCATTGGAGAATCAGTACCATTTAGCCAGCCCTTGGAGGGAGTATGGGGATCCTGCCTGAGTCTGAGGCCTCCATGAGGTCAGGCAGGATTCTAGCACAAGAAGACTGTACTCTCTGGGCACCAAGAACAGAAATCTGGTTCACAGAAGAAAGTGCTTTGAAGGCTGATGGCACATCTTCCAACACAGCTGCCTGTCTCAGTGATGATTCCTGTAATGGGATTGGGGCAGAGGCTGGTGGGTAAAGATGACAGGGCCCAGTCCAAACCTACAGTAGGAGATGGCTTCCCACTTGATCAAAGGCTTCTACACTGGTCTATTCAAGACTGTCAAACATGTCTTGGAGCTTTGGCAAAACTCATCCATTCATTTGACAAGTATTACTTGTGCTATTTTGGGGTTCAGTGTGAGAGTTGACTATTTGTATACTACACATATCAATAATCAGTATTCTATATTCCATGTGTGAAAGAGAACACACAGGACTTGTGCTTCCGTATCTAGTTTATTGCACATCACACAATCTCCTACAGTTCCACCCTCTTTGCTGCCAAGGATGGGCCAAAGATGGCCAAGTGACAAACATCATCTCTAGCCCAGTTCCGTTCATGCTCCTATGCACCTGAGTGACTTTGAACTTCTGGTCTTCCCAATTATACCTCCCTAGTGATGAGTTTGGATCCTCAGTGCCCATGAAAAAAGCCAGGCATGACATCATGAGTGCATAGCATCATGCTCCATTTAGGCAGTGCTGGAGATTGGACCCAGGGCTTCCTGCATGCCAAGCAAGCACTGTACCAACTTAGTTACATCCCCAGCACTTAAAAAAAACCAGCTTTCTTTAATTTTTCAATTTCTGTTTATATACATGCATGTGCATGCTCCTTTGGGAGTTCATGTGCACTTTGTGGAGGTTGTGCCTCATGGATCAGAAGAGAGCAGCTGATTGCCAGGAATGGAGTCATAGCCAGTTGTGAGCCACTATGTGAGAACCAGGAATTGAACCAGGTCCTCTATAAGAGGATAAGTAATTTAATTCCTGTGCTATCTCTCCAGCTCCCCCCCCCCCCAATTTGAGATAGTTTTACACTGTAGCCCAGGATGGCCTTAAATTCGCTGCAGTTCTTTGGTGTCAACCACTCTGCCATGCATGATACTTCCTTAAATGCAAGTACGATATGCAAATAGCTTATAAATATTTTTAAAAACTCAAACCAAATCAAACCCCAAACCAAACAAGACACCCCCAAACTCCTCGCTCTCATAAGTCATCATGGTGATGGAAACCAGCTCACCTTCCTGGGCATGAGTTCAGGAATAAAACAAAAATTAGCAAATGGTGGTGAGGACAAGAGAAAATCCTGCACAGTGTGGCTGGGAATGTCCCTTTCTCTGGCTATTGTGGAAAATTCACAGGAAAAGCACAGCTCCAGCACAGGATCTGGCTTTTCCACTTTCAGTAAATATCCACAGGAAATGAAATCAGTATAGTGCAGAGACATGCAGGCAGAGCATGGAGTCAGTCCAGATGCCAATTGATAGATGAATAGATAAAGAATATGTACAGAACATGTACAGAATGCAGCACTATGTAGCCATGGAGGAAATGTAAGCATCTAACCATTTATTGTTATCTTCCTGGGCCCTTGGAAGAAGAATGTAACGCAAGTATCCCTCAAAGTTCCTATGCCTGCCACAATGGGAAAGCCAACATTCCTTTAGGAAGTGACGCTATTCTGTTACACACTTATGCCTGAAAAACCCCAGCCACTCACAGATGTGTTGACAACACTTGGCAGCTGCCAGGAAGGGTCAAGGCTGAGCTCTGGGCATTCGAGAACCCACACTCCCTTACACCTCTGATGCAAAGTTTTTGGGGGAGTAAGGGCATCCATACGCTGCTACCTTCCACAGTAAAGACTGGGGTCATATGGCTTTCTTACTTAGGAGAGCCTTCTGTGGTAAAGGTCTGGTGCCCTTTGCTTTTGCTATTGATATTTGCCAATCTACGCTGGCATTGAGTAGTTGGCAGATGACTTAAGGTGGCAGTAAGTCTTAAGGTTATTCTGCAAAATGAAACTCTCATACACTCTGGTCTACAACTGGAGCCCTAATACCCCTGACTTCTCCATGTCACTTTGGAGCCCCCATTTACAGTCAATAATTTCAGAGACCCTTCTGTGTCCTATGATCTGCCTACAAAGACTAGTAACTAAACAGCCCATCAACCACTGATTTGGGATACAGAGACTCAAAGAGTCCCCGAGTTGACTCTGCCAGTCATGCTGGGTCAGAAGTCTGAGGTCTGCTCAGACAGGCAGCTGTAGGTGCAGCCTTGGCTCCCTGGTCTGTGTGATGCTATAGTCCCAGCAAATGCAATGGGGAGATTAATGGGTGTATTGAGGACACACTCCTGGGCCACTGTCCCCATCCTGAAGTGACCTCCTGCACAGGTGGCTCTTTTCTACCAGCTCCCTGTGTACACCTTTGTAAGATGTTTCAGGTGACTTAATGAATTATGAACTCAAAATTTCCCTGGTTGCCCATAGTCTGACATCTGGGAGGGAAGGGCTGGAAAATGGGGAAGAACATCATCTAGATAAGAGAAAAGCCACAGTTAGGGTTGGGAGACAGTTACTAAAGTAAGCTGCTGAGTCCCAGGATAGCCACAGTAGAAGCAGTGACTCTGATGGAGGTGAAGCCAATGGAGGCCCTGGCTGCAGAACCCTCTGATTATCTGAACAGGGTCATGTTTTCTGCTGTGATTTCTCAGTGCAAGCAGAATCTGAAATAAGAGCTTCTGGAGCCTGGGGATGGCTTCTAACCTTTTGACTTGGGTGGGAGTCACCGAGCAAGACACAAGATTTCTAAGTTCCTTTGTTCCATGCAGAAAATAAAAATAGAATTTTAGCACTTGTCATGCCTTTCAAAAGGGTGAAACTTCAGTATCGGGGTCTAAAGGGACATCAAGGTCATTTTTGAGAGTGAACAGGTAGCTTCTGTGTGGAGTCTGGTGGTGCAGTGACTAGTGGGGCTGTCACCTCTTGTCCCCTTAGGTTGCAGCAGGAGCTGCTTTCCTCCTTTATGTGAGTGGGTCCTAGCAAGGCTTGGGGAAATGGTTGTTGCTCTATTTAGGAGCTTGTCCTGAGGCCACTGTATACAGCATTCCCATTTTCCTAATGAAGCTGCTGTCTCCTCAGCTTCCAGGCATCAAATCCTTATTGTTTGTAAGAAAGTCAAGAACTAAATCAGTCTGCAGTCAACACTAGAATTTAGGACTCAGAGAAGACTCAACAGGGTGATCCAAATGATCATAAATTCTTCGTTATACAAGCAAATAACAGTTCAGAGCAGAGAGAATCAAACTCCTCCAGTGGCTTGATTTCATTTCAAAGGTCTGAGGTTCTGGTTTATTGAAGAGATTCCTCTAGCTGCTTCTGCCTGAGCCAGAAGCTGTATGTTTTAAACCATGATCCAAAACCAAGGGTGCAATACCTTGTGGTCTTTGCTTCTATGCTTTCAACTGTTGGACAGACTTTTTGCAGGATGCCACAGGGACAGATACCCCTTTTATTTGACCACTATTGCAGAACGAGATCTCTGCATGGCCCAGAATATAATGAGGTTACATGCTGAACATTCAACTACTTCCATATCAGACCCTTCTAGAGGTGGTTATTTTTCTACTGTCTGGGGACTTTTAGGCAATGTATGTTCCATTATAGCAAGGAAGGGCATTCCTTGTCAGAGCAGGCCTTGTGGAGGTATGCTCTCCCCTGGCTACATGTTCTCTCTGGGCTCAGGGAGGGGTGCAGAAGGCCAGTGGGTTCTTTGCAGTTCTTCCATTTCCGGAATCAACTAGAAGACCTGACCCACAATCAACTCACTTTTATTCCTGGCACTGTGTCAGGTTTTTTTCCTTTTTTTTTTTTTTTTCCCCACCAGGAGTCCAGCCAGCTCTGTTCTTAGCCATGGATACAAACTGTGGAGGCATTTCCTGTTCCAGGTGGTTTTGAGCAGAAAGCCAGCCAGCGTGGGCTGAAGGTAGGCGGGGGTGAAATTCTTCAGGAACTGCTCTCAGCAAATGTGAGAGTAATTCAGAATTACACTGGGTTGACATCCAAAGCTCCCAACCCTGAGTGGAAACATGGCTTTTTGGAGCCGACTCTAGAAACATAACAAGCTAGTGTGGACCACCTTCAAGCTTGCCCCCATCCATGTGCCAGGCCTGAAATACTGGGATTATGAATTTGGGGTAAGATAAGGGGACCAAGTCTGGCTCTAAGATCCTGTGGAGGCACAGCACTGTTTCTGGGAGCCAAGTCCTTCAGACATTTAAATCAATCTTCTTGGGATACAGATTAGTTTCTCTACAGTGCACACAATGAAATGTCATCTCCGTCAGTCAACCTCTGATCTCAATTGGACTTCACTGGAAATTCTGAGAGGTTGCAGACTGCAGTGAATTCAGATGGAGTGAGGAACTGAGCATGCAAGTAGGCCTCTGGAGGCTTTTGCTTGCTATCTGCAAATCTAGCATAGTGATACTCTGAGGTATTTGGGAGTGTGTGTGTGTGTGTGGGGGGGGTCAGGTCTCTAAAGCACAGCACTGTCCAGTGACTGGGAACCACAAACATGGACTTTACTATTCTCCTCTGCATGTAGCCTCTAGGCTTCCACAGTAGAGCTAACAGGACAACTGTGACAGTGAGCCTTGGTCCCCCTATCCCCTCTCCATGGCAGCATCCACCTTTTTTTTTTCCTTGACACCATGTAGGTTCCAGTGAAGAATTTCTTTATTTAAGGGCTTAGATATTGAGGATTTATTGATTCTGATTTTGTCCTCTGCCATGTTAACACTTCACAGAAAAGCAGAAAAGAAGCCTTATAATTTTATCTAGGGAAGTGGGATGGGCCAGGTAGGATGGGTTCTGGGGCATCTTGTGAGTCCAAGGACTTTACTTGCTAAGCACCCATTGATGCTTTATGGAAGAGCTGATGTGGGGCACTCAGAGCTGGCCCAGTGCTTACACCCCTGGGTTCATAATTCTGTAAGAAAAGGGTGAGTGTGGAATATCTTGTGCCCACCTTAGGAATAGAAGCATGGTTCCCTGGAAAGATGGTGCATTCCTAGAGCACTAGTTAGGAAAATAAATTTTGGGGTGACATTAAGTGGCAAGATTTTTAATGTCAACACTGTGGAAGTTGACCCAGTTTCCTTAGGTGAACAGAAAGGGGTGGAATCTCCATGAATTTAGGAATAATTTGCCACTCTGGAAAAGTTGCCTGAAGCAGCACACAGCTCATTTTAGGCATTGTTCATAAGCATCATTCTATGTGGAAGGACAGGACAGCTGGGGCAGTAGAGATAGTGCGTGCTAGGCTTGGCTGGTCCATGGACCTTGGAGTGTCTCTTCCTCAGCAAGCACAGCCCTGTCACTGATGCTTTATAATAGCATCACCATCATTATCTAAGGTTCTACGTCATAATATCATGGTCTTAATTAACATGCATCTGCTAGAAATTTATTTTGTGTCTGTCACATTAGAGTTAACTCAAGCTGTAACAATTTCTAAGAAAGGTGCAGATACTTTTGTATAATCTAAAAAGGTAGGATTGTGATCAAAGACACAATTTCTTTTTCTATCTGTGTTAAAAGTTCAAATAAGAAGGTTTCATGGGCAGTTTTGATTTACCCCAAATACTGAGAAATTATACCACTGCCCCAATACCTTGCAACACGGGCTGAGAGAGGAAATCCTGACTAGGAGATCAGCTATGTCTAACTTGAAATTTAACCCAAACAAGAACCATGGGGTTTATTGGATATGAGCATCAGCATTTCTATCTTGATGAACCAAGAGAAGAGCAGCCCCGAACCCCTAAAGAGTGTTTGTGTTCTTCCTGAGGCTATGGAAACAACACTCACAAGTTCAATGAAGTGCCCTGATTCCCTGTTTGCTCAGGACCAGACTGATCTTTGCTGGAGGATAATGGCAAGACCGGAATCACTCAGAGGGCCTCCTTTACCTGGGAGGGGGGAAGGTTGTTTCTCTGAATCAGACCCTCTACATGGGGCAATGAGTACCAGTCAGGATGGAACTGAACTCTACAGAGGTGGTATAAGGTAGGTGTACGTGCTCAGAGTCAGTGGAGAGCTGTCTACTGTGAAGTTAGGTACCCAGAGCTTAGTGAAGGCCACTGTGCTCTTTGTATTTCCATTCAGCTTAGCACCATTTTTTCCCCTCGGTAAGAGGCATCTCCGGAGAGCCCACAGGGGCTTGCTTAAGGATGGGCTATGGGCCTACGCTGTTGGGATAACTGTACCAGATTCTTCAGGAGTGATTTTGGGAAACATGTTTCCCTAACAACTCATGGATTCTTGTCATTTTCATTTTCCATCCTGTCCAAAAGTGATAGCTCTAATTGGCTCTACCCTACCCACATGCCCCAAACACATCTTGGATCTTGCTGCCAAATGTGCTGTCTGGGCCATTTTGAGTACTTACAATAAAAGCTTACAATGTAGGTGTAACACCAGGGTTAACCTGGGAGAAGGTAGATACAGAGCACATATATACAGAACTGGGAGAAAGATGTAGAGCCAGAGCTATGAGAATCAACTCTTAGAGAAGCAACTTTGTGTGAATGAGTTTTGTTTTACCCAGGAAACTGTGAGCAGGTTTATCTTCTACCACACGGATCCTCCGAGCTCCGGCTGGAATGACAGCAGCTTCAATATAACCTGTGGTAAGAAATGACAAGGAAAGCACACCTCAGTTCTGTCAGAAGCCCCTACACAATCCTCCATCTGCCCAACCACGCCCCCTGTGGTGAGTATAGAGACTGCAGGTTGATACAGGCTGAGAAATCAAACACCAACTCAGGTGGAGTTCTTTCTTCTAAGCCCATAATTTCTTAGCCATTCAGCTTCTAGAATGTTCTGCTGGTATGTACTCTATGCTGAGTTGCAATTCTCTCTCTAGAACATATATTTTTAGATCCCCAAACCCAGTCCCTCTACAGAGGGCAATGAACACAAGTCAGGATGGAATCTAACCCTGTAGAGATATGTAGGGGTATGTGTGTGTTAGAGGGTGATGTCATTAGGAAATAGGAGGGTTGCACATGTATTTAGCTAATATGACCTCTTATTGGAGTTAGGATGGCCTTAATTCAATATGACAGGATGCCTTTTAAATTAAAATTAGATTCACTTATTTGTTTATTATGTGTGTGTGGGGGGGAGTACCTGTGTCATTGCATGTGTAGATGTCAGGGGGAGACTTAGAAACAATAGTTCTCTCTTTCCAGCACATGGGTTTTAGGGATAAAACTCAGGTTGTCAAGCTTGGTAGCAAGCACCCTTATCTACTGAGCCATGAAACCAGCCCAAAATACCTTTGAAGAAGGAAGGATTTGCACACAGGTCTGGCACATGCCATTGCCTTGAGAATATGAAGGTGGAGACTACAGTGATGCTTCTACACACTGAACAGCATCATAATGCCCACCACCAAAAGCCAGAGGAGACCAGACAAACCCTGCCCATACCTTAATCTCAGACTTCCTGTCTCCAGGCTGAGAAACACCATTCTATTGTTTCTGTCACTCAGCCAGTGACGCTTTGTTATGACTGCCTGGAATCAACATTGGCATGTGTGCTCTGGTCCCACACATCTATTTGGTTCCTTCATGCTCTGTTGCAATTGGACTTTCCTCTGAACATCCACAAGATCATAACAAAAAGCAGAGACCCATCCTACAATTAAACCATCACTTCCTCTTGCTGCCCACCACTTCCTGCTACCACTGCCCTGGTGATGGTTTCTATGACTGTCATGACATATACTTTTTCCTGCTTTTTTGATTATTTCTGTGTAGAGTAGGAGCTGTGCATGCTATGGCTGTTTGTGGTGCTGGAAGTGGGTAGTTAGTGACCATTCTAGGTGGAACTGCCTGGCCTCTGTCAGGGAGGGAGTCAGGGGATGTTAAGCTTACTGAGGAAAGTGTGTCAGTAAGTGGCCCAGTGTGGTTTGGGGATTCTGGAGTGCAGACTGGTATTCATTTACACCTGTGCTTGGGTTTTAGACCACGGTCTGCATCTACTTCAACCTCTGTAAGGATGCTGTGTGCCCCAAATGTGACCATCAAAACACTAGAGGCACTTACTTTTAAAAACACAAATATTTCTAGGTGAGGCTAGAAAATATCTGAAGGGGTTATTTACATATTGATTTTTTCACCATATTGATACCCTTTCATTATAAAAACAATGCTCAATAATTAAAGCAACTTAATCAACCTAAAATCTAAAATGCCACATCACACTAAAAAAATATTTTGATGCTTTGTCAGGCTTCTCAACATAGCACATTTACACACAAACACACACACACATACACATGCATACACACATATACAAACATACACACACACCACACACACACATATACACACATACACATGCATACACACATATACAAACACACACACACACACACACACACACACACACACACACACACTCTTGTTAATCTGATGCTACACATTCTTGCATGGTATAAAGAGAATTTAAAATACAGCCAGGAATTGCACAAACATTCATGTAAAGTTAAGCAAGGGCCACGTATGTTAAGTAAGAAGAACATCCTTTGGCAAGGCATAGATCTACACATCATCTAAATTAGTTGTTTCCAACCTGTGACCACTTTGGCAAACTTCCGTCTTCAAAATATTTACATTATGATTCATTACAGTAGTAAAATTACAGTAATGAAGCAGCAGCTAAAATAAGGGTATGGCTGGGGGTCAGCACAACATGAGGAGCTTCATTAAAGGGTCGCAGTATCAGGAAGCTGAGAACTGCTGCCCTAAACCACAGAGGGTCTAAATACTGTTTGATTGTTCTTACAATCTCAACAGATACACAAAAATAATGAATAAACTTCACTGTCTCTTTATGACATCAGATGTTCAATGTCTAGGGAAAAAAACCCCAAACTTTCCTGCCTAACAAATGACAGCACCTTGTTCTCAGTAAATATATTTTTCAGTGGAGAAGACTCTTATGAATGCTAAATGCTATCTATCTTTATTTTTTATTTTATATTTTGCTGACTACAACAGGGAGAGATACACAATTAGCATTTCAGTATGTAAAGGTAAGGTCATTTACATGGAATTATATGATGGAAACAAAGTATATAACATACATTATTTATAATATAACAGTAGTAGACCAGGTAAAAGATATAGCTCCAATTTGGACATGGTGGTGCACACCTTTAATGCCACATTCAGGAGGCAGAGCTAGGCAGATCCCTATGTTCAAGGCTGGTCTACATAGTGAGTTCCAGGTCAGCTAATGCTACATAGTGTGACCTTGTCACCCAAACAAACAGAACAAAATATACACAGGGACACATTCAGAGGCCTTTCTTCTTTATTTTAACACCTCCCATTAATGCCACCTTATTATGAATCCATGAAGCACCTGTGATTATACCAAGTTGTATTCTACTTATTTCTTAAGCAGATTTTGATCCAAGAAAAGAGTAACCACTGAGAGAATTCAGGGCTCATGCTGCTTCTCTGTAGTTACTAGGGTTTATATATAGATGTGACACAGTTCTAATCACACCAGCTGCTTGTGTAGACAGGTCTACAAGGCTGTAAGAGACAGGACAGCAAAATAGGAAGCAGGAATTTCCCCTACTTTATAGTGTAATTTGTTAGAACATGGGTTTACACATACCAGTGAAATCATTTTTATGATAAAATAATTTCTATTTTTTAAGTTGACACAAAATACATGGGATATAAGACTCTTAAGAACACTTTATACCATATATCTTTCTTATTGGAGACATCTTTATTGGTGTGATATATGATCACTTATATACATTCTTGCACATATATCTGGATAAATATAAATATATGTAATATTTATATTTGTCCACATTGTACATGAATGTCAGGAGTAGCATTATAGCATAGTATCATATTATACTATAATATTTTAATAAATATTTGCTATTGTAGAAATATTATCTATCTCAAAAGTCATATGCATTATTGTACATAGTCATGTTTCATGTTTTTGTTTAAATTGTCAAGTAGTTGATGTACCTATTTCCTTGGTGATGGAGATTTATGCTAGTATAAAATAGTTAGCCTTGGCCCACAGCCGTGAGAGTTGAGCTTAGGTTGCCTCCCTGCCTTCATTTCATGATAGCCAACAGAAGGCTGTTTGATTCTTACTGCTCATGTTTTTGAGACACAAGACAAAGCAAGATGCTACAGGAAATTCTGCCTACGCTATGGATTGTGAAGATTATGTGCATGTGGGAGAATTTAATCCCTTTGAGAGTGGGAATCCAGGAACTCTAATTGCATATGGTGGCAGTAATTATGTGGTTATTGACCTGTGTACATTTCAGGAGGAAGAAACAGACACTGAAGGAATTCAGTAAAAACAAACAAACAAACAAACAAACACTACAGATACTTCACCATGGAGTCCAAGTTGATGGCATGGCCTGGAGCCCAGAGACCAAACTTGATTCACTGCCTCCAGTACTCAAACTTTGCACTTCAGTTGCTGATATGAAGGTTAGATTATTTACTTCAGTTCTTCAAGATAAAAATAAATATAAGGGTTGGGAGGTCATTCAGATTGCATTAATGACTTGGTGTTCCATCCCAAGGAGGGCCATTAAATTGCAAGTGTAAGTGATGACCACACCTGAAGGATCTGGAGTTTGGAAAGATAGAAGATGGTTCCTTTTCCTCTTCATTCGCCTGGAATGAGTGTGTGCCTGCACCCTGAACAAACTTTTAAGCTGATGGCTGCAGAGAAGACTGGAACAATCTAGCTTTATGCTCTAAAGACCCAACAGGCAATTGTATTTCTTCAGTCACAACAGACACACTTGTGCTTGAAAAAATACCTTTGAAGTTGGTGCTGTTGCAGGAAGTATTTGGACAATTTGGGATGATACTTGTTCTTGCTATCCTCAAGAGACAAGACCTGTTCACATGGACAGAGTGCAATTATTTAGCTGGTCTGCAATTAGTGAAAACTTATTTGCAACCACTGGATAGGTTATCCTGGCAAAATGGCAATTTAATTTCAAATTCATCATTTGGGACACTCTCAGCCCATTCTCCCTGGTTCTGTAGCTGTTAGATCTGGTCTTTCCTGGCATAGAAACTATGTGCAATTGGAGAAGACCATAAGCTCTTGTTTTAGGTGACAGAAATATGATTTCCCTTTGTAATTTTGATCCTACATTTTGTACTTTTAGTATATATTTTGGGGAAATCCTTATTTTTGTATCAAATATGTTAGAAATCTAGAAATGTCTCAGTTGTCTTTTGTGATAAATAAATAATGAAGACTTCTTGAAAAGTTAAAAAATAACAGTCAGTGTTAGAGACAGTGCTATGTCATGGGTAAATATACACATAAAACTTCAACAAGGTATCAGCAAACCCAGGTAAGCAACATCTATAAAGAGTTGTATACTATGATCCCATATGGCTTACCTCAGGAATGCAAAGTAATCACCCATATTAATAAAAGATAAAATCTACATGATTATCTCATTAGAAACAAAGAGAATACTAGGAGTAGAAAGGGAATATCCTTGGCACAATAAAGTTTTATTTACAAATAACCTCACAGCATAACTAATTTCAAAATACTGAATGATTTTATTCCCCTTAGGATCAGGGATTTTAAAAAAGCATATCTTGTTTGCCTTGTCTATTCTATAGTGTATTGGAGCATCTTAGACAATTAGGCAGTAATAATAAACACAAAATAAGCACACAAATATATCAATACATGAAAGACAAAGGTCTGAACAAAAAAGACAAAGATAGAACAAAACAGGAAGATATGTCCACTTGTAGATGCTAACATTATATGCACAGCAAATCCCCAAAATAAATTAAGGTAACTATTATAAGAGGTTCCGTGGGTTGGATAATGCAGGATCAGCTATATAAATGAGCTGCATTAGGAAGGACCATTTGAGAAGCTGTTTAAGCACCTTCCCAAACTAATAAAATATTTCAAAATAAATTTAAGACAGGATCTGTAAGTCTTCTACACTGAAGGCTGCAGCTCTTTGTTGAGACATATTAAGGAAGAGCTAGGAAATTAAAAATATCCTATGTTCATGGATCAAAAAAAATCTTTTGGGGGGGGGTAAAATGAGGCTGGGACTTGACCTAGGACCTTGTGCACCCTAGGCAAGCAGGTCACTGAGTTCCATCCACAGCACTGCAAGGTTTATTAACAGCAAGGGAAGATAGCAAGTGATTTTTAGATTTAAGGTAAAAACTATCAAAATCCTCTAAAGATTTGTTTTTGACAAACACATCAAATTGACCTTAAGATTCATTGGAAATGCAAGGATTCACTATAGTTAAAACAATATTTGAAATGAAATTGAAAAACTCAAACTTTCTGATTTCCAAACATTTCAGCTATTTACACTAATCAAGATAATGTGGTATTGGCATGAGGATAGAAAATTCTATCGATAGAATATGACCGAGAGTCCAGAAATAAATCATTTGTTCCTTATTTAAAGCAGAGATTCCAAGTATGGAATGGAGGGAAGAGTCTTCAACAAAGAGTGTTGGGATAATTGCCTATGCCCTGTCTCAGACTATACCCTCCGGCCGACAGAACCCAACTAACTAAGGAGATCACAGACCTAAATGTCAGGGGCAAAACTACAAAATTCTGAAGACTAAACAGAAGTTAATCTCCATGTCCTAGGACCAGACGGTAGTTTAATGTAAAGCGACAAAGGAGAGAGAAATCCTGGAAGTTATCAAAGTTTAGCCTGTCATTCTCCATCATGGACAGTGTGAAAAGTCAGTTCACAATGTTGGGATAAAATAGTTTAGTCATTTATCTCACCAAGAAACTGCATGAAGAATATATAGATAGCATAATCTAACAAGAAAACAAACATCCTAGCTTAAAACAGGCAAAGATTTCAATAGGCATTCCTAAAAAAATGATACAGACATGGCCATTCTATATGCTCATGCAAATATGTCATATGTCACTAAGGAAGTGCAGATGGAGAGGTTGGTTAGGTATCACATTAAACACACTATAACTGCTACTTCAAGGGCCAGTATACAGAGTTCTGGTGAGTCCGGGGAAAGAATGGAACCCGAATTCACAGCTATAGAATGCAAGGTGCCTCAGCCACTTTGGAAAAGTTTGGTAGTTTCTTAAAAAGTGAAGCACATTTTTTTTTTCTGGGACCCAATTCTATCCCTAGGAACATATTATGTGTTTGAATAAAACTTGCATGCAAATACTTACACCAGTGTTATTTGTGATAGCAAAACAGAAACAAAAACCTAAACCTGATGAATGTCCTCCAAGTGTGGTCTAGCCAAAATAAAATGCAGTGGTATTTGAGAAGAAGAAACGTTACTGGATGTTGCAACAAAGATAAACTTTGAAAACACTATGCTAAGTAAAAAAAGCCACACCACCTGTTCATAGCTGTAGTTTTGAATGTTCAGGACATGCAGATATATCAATACAGAATTAGTAGTAGCCTAGGGTTGGAGTAGGAGAGAATTGTAAAACGGCGGCTAATTGGTTTCCTCTAAGAATACCTCCTTTGTTTAAAAAAAAAAAATGGCTACAATTAAAACCACCCCACCCCCACCAACACACCCACTCCTCCCTCCACTACATCCCTTTTGAGATTTCACTAGATTTTTTTATACCCTAGATATTTCTTAGAGAAATTTATTCTTTCTGGAGAATTTGAAGAATTACTAGATTCTGGGCATACATAATAGTGAAGGGTCAAAGATAAAAACTATTCAGGGTCAAAGTGATTAAAATGTTTTTCAGAATTTCCATTTAACCCCGAAGCCACACACTCAGGAACAAGAAGGGCTTGTGCAGCTGAGCTATACTGGGGGCGAGGGGTGCTGCTGAGGGGTGGATTTTTTTTTCCTGTTTTGTGACTAACAGCTTGGTATCAGCATCTGAGCCTATAGCATCTGGGGCAGGTGTGGAGCTGCTTAGGTCTTGATGAGTTGATTTCCCGAATTCCAGAGCAAGAAACATTTGCAGCCAGGCATGGGCACCATGCTATTTTTAAATCTCATTTTGGCATAAGTTGCAACATTGGAAAGGCATTTGCTTTCTGTCTCATCCTGTGTGTCTCCTGGAGTGGAAATGTCCACCAACAGTGGTAAGCTCATGGCAGATGTGCAAACCAAGCCAGGGGAAGTGGTGGTGGTGTGGGGGCTCTGTAACCTTCCTTTCTACTTTCTACTACTGTTTCCTCTGGCCTTCTCTTTTTCTTATACATCTATCATCTATCTATCTATCTATCTATCTATCTATCTATCTATCTATCTATCTATCTATCTATCATCTATATATCTCATCCTTTATTTATTATCTATTTTTCATTTATCTATCATATATCTATCATCTATCAACCCATCCACCCATACATCCATTCATATCTATCTGTCTGTCTGTCTGTCTATCATCTAAATTCTAGCTTTCTATTATCCATCTATCATATATTTTTTCCATCCATACATCCATCCATATATCCATCCATATATCCATCCATCCATCCATCCATCCATCCATCCATCTATCTATCTATCTATCTATCTATCTATCTATCTATCTATCCATTCATCCATCCATCTTTTATCTATCTGAAACAGGGTTGCTCTATGTAGCCTTGGAACTTGCTTTGGACTCATAGAGATCCTAATGATACACTTGCCTCTGTCTTCTGAGCGCTAGGATTAAACGCATGAGCCACATGTCCACTTAGCTTCTCTAGTTTTGATACAGAAGAAACCAATAAAGATAAAGGTCCTAAAAGGAAAGGCAGACCATGGCTTCTCACTGTTCTCTAGCCAACTCTGACCCAAAGCAGAAGCCTCCATTGGTAGGAATTGTGATCAGGAAGGGAAAGAGTACCATCACCAAGTCCCAAAGCATCTTGCCCCTCAGGTCAGATGACCCAAGAGTTAGTCACAGATTATCACATGGAATTTAGCTAAAGGAGAGAACCACTCAGAGAATTCAGAAGATCAATTCACACTTCAGGACAAGGAGAAAGGCTTCACCTTAGAGTAATTTTCCACTATAGTTTCAGTCACCAAGCAAGAGGGGAACAATTTGGTGTTGTGAAGAAGCCATAGGAGAAAACAAGCCTTTGCCATTATTTTAGGACACACACCCAGGAATGGTCCTCAAGTCTGTCTTGACTCTATCAGTCAATATTGCCAGTCAATATTGTTAATATGGACTTTCCCTCCCTGTGCAATTAAGATACCTGAATTTTCCAAGTAGATTTTCTTCTAGAACATTTTGGGTTTATAGTTTTATTGTTAAGCACTATTGACTAAATACCAAGGGTAAAAGATCCCTGAAATGTTAGAATAGAGGCATAATCCCGATGATGTACTGGGATTCTTTTTCTATGTCATATCAAATGAATGGGGAAACAAAGAGATTTTGTTAAACAAATTATAAGATGTCCAGAAGAGATTTTGCTAAGTTTATGCTTTTCTCTATTGACAAAAATTGTTAATGAAAGTTCAGATTCTTTTCAACTTGTATTGGGGCCGCTTCCTAAAACACCCATTGTGAGTTGAGAATATCTTAATTCAAAAGTTATGCAATACACCTAATCTACTGATGGTCATGGCTCAGTTGACTGTATAGCATAGTTTTTTTTCACTGTGATCTTGTGGAAGTGGAGGGTTGCCAGAGTATCATGGAAGAGGTTTATACCACGAACTGCAGGCCTGGAACAGAATAAGATCCAAAATTCAAAGTCCAAATCCTATTGAAAATGGGTAGCTTCCCCAGTACTATGAAACTGAAAAATTGTGGTGTAAAATATTGTGAATTGAGGACCATTTGCATTAGTGTTTGTTGGTGAAAGTTGTTCTTGATTATAGCTGAAAAAACCTCTTTGCACTCAAGAAGCCCATGAGTCAAATCCATGCTTTATCTGACCCTTGGAATGTGTGGTCACTATGGCCAGGTCACATCAAGGCCACTGCCAATACTCCCACCAAAAGGGCATCAAGATCCCTTTGGCCAACAGGAAATCCAGTCCAGTGATAGGGAATTATGAAGATTTCCCTGTAATGAAGCTACCAATCAAGACTAGCTTCCCTATCTTAGCATTTCTTACTGAGGTAACAAATGTGGTTGATTAGAATACACAGTCACCCATGGCACTCAAGTCATGGTTTTGTTTAGCCTCTAACTTCATGATTCTTTTGTCTTTAATATTGGCTTTTAGTTTTTCATTGTTGGCAATTGGTCTGTGTGTGTCCTATGTAATAGTCATTGGCCTTTGTTTTACCCATGGCTTCATTCATGATTCTATTCTACTCTCTATTCAGAAAACACTCAGGCATGTAAGCAAAAGCCCTACACCAAGCATGTCATCTTCAGGACTATGCCATATAGTCAAACATCTTACATGAGAAACACCTGGGAATCGCTTTTGCCATCACACATGTGGACACCTTCATACAATGATTATTCTTGACTGAGAAAAAGAAAAAGGTTGCAGTTGGTTTATGGACATGTTAGTGACTGGTACTGTTCTTCCTAATCGCAGTGGAACTGAACCTTAGTATCATCATACAACCATGAATTTTCCCATTGAACAACCAATTCCCACACCTAGAGATGGAGCATAGAGCTGAGGATGTGGTAGTGGCTCAAATGCTGATTGTTGAAGATATACCTTGATGTGCATCTATCTATATTCAAAAAAGGAGACCGTGCCAGCCTCTCTGTTAGGAACCTGCTGTCTCTTCAAGAACAAAGTGCAAAGGAATTCAGAACCTATCAGGTATCCTGGCTGGGCCTGGGAATTTGGACTCATTGCACACTGGATGTTCATGGGAACCAGCCACCTTTCCAGTTCCAAAGAGCAGGATGGAATAAAGATGACATTAAAATGACAAGTTAATGTGTGAAGGAAAAGCTCTACAGCAGAATATTTTAACCCACTAGCCTAACCACTTCTGTATAGTTGGAGGCTTGAGAATTTTGAAGTCCATTCATTAGAAAGTTGGGATGAGTTGATTTCTTCTACCTATGGAAAGCTAAAGACCTTATCTGTTCAGGACTGTAAGGGGATGGGTTGGGGAAGCAAGCATTCTACACTTAGGAAGCCAGTTCCCCAGGCAACACATTGAGGTCTTCCATCTTAGGTTTCTTGCTTATCTAGGGAACTGTGCACACCTACTCTAGATTCTTAGGTCAGGGACTTTTGTAAGCAGACCCGAGAGAGTTCAGGCTGGGGTCAGGCCTTCATGCAGAACCTGGCACAATTCCTACATTTGATGTTGGTTTATCTCTCTGTATGGTATTTCTCTTTGATACTCACCCTGAAGCAAGATAAGACATTCCTCCTATCATCTCTCTTCAGAGCTGGACACAGATGAAAGTTACTTTCCTATCTATACCAACAAGATTGGCAAATCCACTTGACTGGGGTCACTGAGATGCCACATGACCTGGGACCTTCATAGAAATTCTCTGTTGAGTCTTATTTAAATTTATGGATTTACCTTCAGCCAGAAGTGTCTTTTCCATACTCTGGCTGCTATTTAATTTTTAAATCAGCTTTTAAAACTTATCTATATGCAGACACTGGCGTGGTGCCCTACCTCCTTTATAACCAACTTGGTGACTGTTATCTGTGATGTCTGTATGTCTGATACAGAAATGTATACATGCCAAATAAATCTTCCTTGGGCAAGAGAAGTGTGCAGTTGACCCATTGTCTGTATTCTATGTTTATGTCATCTAGAATATCAAATACTATGCACCTAATAATTACTCACATGTGAATGAACATTACACAGTTATTTTCAATAAATCAAACCCACACTGACCTGTTATTCTACTCACAGACTCAAGTAATGAAGATTTCAAAACAAAACAAAAACCCTGCCTTGTGTTTTAAAATTAAAGTATGATATTTGGCAGCTGCTCAGAAGTGACAAGTTCACAGGTAGATGAAGCTAATGTTTGCCTGCCTCCGAAGGCTTGGTTAGGGGGTTGGTACTCCGGCAGCTAGAACAAGCATATGAAGCTAAAAGTCTTGGTAAGACAGTTACCCCAAAGGAGCTTCCCATGTGACTTTCCCTCCATGGGAGACTTATTTCCACAGCCACAGAAGCTCATCTTCCTCAGGAAGAAGAAGATGGATCCCAGCACTGGGTAGATAGAGAAGGGAGGGTGGGACAAAGTGCTGGGGAAGGATGAAGCATCTCCCTAGCACAAAATGAATGCTTTTGTCCTAACCTGGGCTGTCTGACACCTGAGCTGCTATTTCCCACATGGTACAGGATTTCAAAGGCTGTGCTAGAACCCTCTTTAGTGTTTTATTGAACTGACCAGTAGGGAGGGATGGGCGTGGCTGTGCTCACCCCATCTAATGCAGAAGGACAACAGCTCCACTTAGTTCTGATGGCTGAAGAGAGCACAACCATCAGTTTAAATGAGGCTTCTGTTACTATTTTTGTTGCTGTTGTATGTGTGTTCAGACACTAATGCATATGAGTGAGCATATGCCTGTTATAGTGTGCACACTTAACATAGGAGGTCAGGAGTCAACCCTTCCAATGTGGGATTGATCTCTTGTCCAGGCTTGGCAGCAAGTGCCTTCACCAGCTGAGCCATCTTGAGAATTCTAAGTGAGGTTATATTTACCCGAAGGAATCGATACCAAATAGTAACCCTTTTGCCAACTGTGAAGGTATTAGTCCCAACTGCAATAAACACATGAGGCAAATCCAGGGTGGCCAGAGAGGGAATGGTATCAGATACACAAAGCAAACAGCAGAAATCAGCCGAGTTTTAGAGCTGTGCAATCCATGGAGACCTTTAATGACAAAGATGTTCTTTGTCATATTTTGCTGGCAACAGAGAACCTGAAATGTAGTCATAATTTTTTTTTTAAGATAGTTGAATTTCAGCCAATTGTGATTTAAATTTGAGTAGATGTTGAGTGTACTGGACAATTCATTTCCAGAAGGCTGTTTCCCCAAAGGAACTAGCTCTAGTGGTGGAGCCTTTCATTTCTCTCCAGAACAATGTGATGCAGGTAGATTCTAAACTAGCTTTAAAAAAAAAATTATTTAGTGTGTGTCTGTGAGTGTGTGTGGTGTACACATGTATGTTCATGTGCTGTAGTGTGTATGTAGAGGTCAAATGTCAACTAGTAAGAATTGGTTCTCTATTTCCACCATGTGGGTTCTGGGGATTGAACTCAGGTCACTTTTTTAAGCTTTGTGGCAAGTGTCACTACCACTTAAGCCATTTCTTTGGCCCTGACATTCTGTTTTTAAAGTTAATTTTGCATTTTTAATTATCTCTGAATTTGCTTCCTGAACAGTGTGTTCCTTTCATACTTTCTAAATGGCATGTTCCTGTAGACCACTTGTGCTATCCACCTGGGAAGGCATGTGCAGCCTTATTCTATGGGCTGTTCTGTGGGACAAGGCCTCACAACCACGGTTCTGTTCTCTCATTGGCTCAGACTAAATTGGCTGGTTTCTATGCAAAGCAACTTGTAGGAATTAGAATACATGTTTTCAGCTCGGATTTACTCATTTTACATTCCCCCAATAACATTACTTTGGTGATGGTAATAAACGAATCATTAAGGCTTTCAGGTTGCTTTGTAGGTCATTTGCCTGTCTATTCTTCCTCATGCTCTCCCATAGATGCACTCAGTACCCCACTGAATGTCACAGGCTGCTGCCCTCTACCACAGGAGACCTGCAAACCACCGCTGTTTCTGGACAAAGCAGCCAGTGGCTAGAAAGCTCAAGAATGTATGTATATTGTGACATACAAAAAGTTATGCAACCATTAGCACCAGGACAAAGAAGATGAAATAATACAACACCTGTCAGTGGTCCTGTAACTACCACAGCCCTTGGGCCCAGCACTCACCTGTTCCCTGGGAATGGCTGAAGTCACCCTTTACCACACGGCAGGTTTTGCCTTCTCCACTGCAGACACCACACCTGTCTTCTTTGGCTAAAGACCCGATGATGCCATCACAGCCAATTTTCTAAAAAACCAAAGAGTGGGTTCGCCTGTGTTTTAAGACTCAGTGATATTTTGAAGCAGATGCCCTCCAGGAGTTGCTGATTTTGCTGAGCGGCATGGTTCTGACACATTTTAATTATCATTAAATTCAGAAAAAAAAAACCAACCAGAATTAAGATCAGATGTTTGTCTTTTTCCCTTTTGATGAATTTATCATATATCTATCTATCTATCTATCTATCTATCTATCTATCTATCTATCTATCTATCTATCTATCTATCTATACCATGTATTATGGAATAAAGGGGGTCTGCTGCCCTAAAGCACCTACAGAGATAACATCTACACGTCTCTGAGAAGGTTGGACAACTTGTCTCTGCCTTCTTAGAACAGAAATGTGAGGATGCTGACGCAGATAGCCAGGAGTGGGCGTGGCCATACCACTCGGCTGTTTTACTTCTTACTCCGCAAAATTGTTCAGGGGAAACTGACAAGGGTTGAAAGACAGAGCATCCCAGACCGTGGAGTTTGCTCAGATCAGAAGGCACAGCCAATTCTCCATTGCATCTCACTTCTGAGTTTTGGGGTTACTATATCCAGGCTGTTGGTGGCACAGCCACAAGCCAGCACCAGAACTGGTCTCTTACCCCAGCCCATTAGTGTTATCTGGACCTGCTCTCTTCTGGTTTCCTCATTTCTTTCACATGCTCCTAGCTGTAGGCCTTTCTTCTGCTGGGTTCCTATGATTTTTAAACCATTCCTATGCTGCCACAGCAAGCCTCTGGCTTCATTGCTGGCTCTTGCCTTGCGATTCAGTTAGGGTTTCCTGATTAAGCAGTTCTATGTAAACATCCTATGTGGTCACCATAGCTTCTCCCAGTGGTAGTGAAGAGAGGTCTACACATCAGTGGTGAGCAGATAAAAGTTAGATGGCCCCCTAGGTGGCCTGTCAGTTTTTCAGGCTGCTGTAGGCCTCCACATTCCACCCATGCGGCCTTGTGCCATGTTTACCACCTCTTGCATTTGGAAGCCAGGCCTGTAGGGATATCCATGTCAAAACAGCAGCAAATCTAGGACATCAGGGCAACAGCCAAAGTACTTGGCGAACAGGGCACTTTCTCTCTTTGCTTAAGTCAGTGAAAGAAGTCTATAATATGTTTGGCAGGGAGAGACACTTTTTTTTTTTTTTGAAATGGAAGCTACCAAAAAGCACAACTAAAGTCATGATTTCTCAGTGTTAGGAGAGTTTTAACAACTACGTTTATGAGTCTCAGTGCTCCGAGAGAACAAGATGACTGAACCCAAAGAAACTCCTGATAGTAAATGCTCCAACGGCTTCCCACAGCATCCTGATGACCCTGAGGTACCCTTTCCATCAACTAATCTTCAGGACACCAACTTCTGAGCACTCAAATTCCTGGCCAACATGAGCTGATCAGGGTGCTGTTCTGCTGGAGAAGTCAGGGCATGTGGTACCTAAGGAGTGCCTCATAGCATAATTGAAAGCACAAGATGGCACACACTGGCAAGCTAGGCATAGATTCTCGGTCAAGATAGTTCCTGTGACACAGGCAAACTGAAGTCAGAAGAGGTCTAGTTCAGAGCCATGTGCTGGAGCGGGCCATGGCAGGTCATGTGCAGAGCCCACATTTTACCCAGGAATAATAAGTGTTGGTCTCTCCTGTGAATCCTGGACTCCATGCCTAGAATTTTTGCCCAGTCACCATCAGCAAAATGCCTCCTGTCATCACATCTAATGGCTAAGGCTTCCTTCCCCTCCTCTTTGACCTTCTCTGTAGAATTTGTCATAGTGTCCTACCCATACTCTCTTCAGTTTGTATGTACTTGTCTCTCTGCATTCACTGGGGATTGGTTCTAGAATCCTTTAAACATGGGAAGATCAAGATGCTTAACTTCCTTACAGAAAATGATGTCGCATTTGCACAGAACTTACATACATCTCTTGTATGCATTTAATTGTCTCTGGGGTACATACAATAATATGCGTAATGTAAATTCTATGTAAATAATTTTTATATTTTTATAATTAAATAATACTAAATTGATATTTCTTAATGATGACAAGAAAAAGGTTTGAATATGTTCAGAAAAAATGCAACTTTTTCTGAAATACTTTGCATCTAAAGTTAGTCAAATCTATAGATAGAATTTGTAATATGGGGGGCTGGCTGCACACTACACCCAAGGCAGTTTGTTGAACACCTACTATGTCTCACCTAAGGATAAAGACATAAGAAAGAGAGAAGCAATGTGAAAAGTCACAAATACATCAGGATGCACTACAGCTCCTGTGACTCTGGTCTCTCTTTGCTCTGATGGCTGCTGGGAGTGGTCAACAGAGTTTGTGCCAACCCTCTACTTCACTTTGGCTTTCTTAGTGATTCACCTTCTTCACAGACTTCACCAACCAAATGTCTCAAACCCAATTCTTCCTCTTTTGCCCAGACACATACAGTCCCAGGTCTACTGTGGACCTTCCTGGAATTCTAATGTTGGATTCATTTCCTCTGCTCCAATCCAACTTGTAAATTCTAGTCACATACTACCTGTATGGCTTGACAATGATCAGCACAGTCACCCTAGCTTGTAACCTTAAACCCAGTTGTCTGCCTAGCATGGCATTTTTATCTCCTGATAATTCCCAGGGTCCATTTTTCTATTCTCAGGGCCAGTCTTGGTTCAGAAGCCTTTTTCTCAGGATATAATAAACTATCACACTGTTGTTTGGCCCCTCAATGTTACACTGATTTCCTGAGGACACTCAGTGAGAAGACCCATGACTATGGAATTCTACCACCTAATGTATCCGCATAGTCTCTATAATATCAACCTAACGTTCACCATCTTAGTGTGTCTTCCCCAATAACTAATGACAGTTACCTTGATTAGTTTGAGAAGTTCCTAGGAGGCTAGTAAATCAAGCCTATGTGTTTATCTTTGAAGTTTTTCCAGGGAGGATCAACTAAGGGAGACTCAATGCATCCCAAGGCAGAGGGTCCAAGATGAAAAGGCCTAGCCCACTCTCTCTAGACACCTCTGTGAGCTGCTCTCTGTTATACCAACCTTTGTCTGCCATGGTAGACTGAAGAAACACTCCCTCTTTTGAGGTGGATTTTTTCATTCACTTTCCTTCTCCAAATGTACCCTGAATTTAATCACCTCTCAGTCTGCCTTGTAAGGCCCCCTAGCTCCTCTCCACAAGGTGAGCTTCTGAAACTGTCTATTCTACTCAGGTTCCACCACAACCAATGTTAGGGACCAAGTTTGCTCCACTTCTCTCTTTCAATGGCCCTATCATACTTGGAGGAAACCCAAATTCTCCCGGCTCTGATTCCTCTGGGTTAGGCCTGTCTGTCAAATCCCACTACCCTGTGTTTTCATGCCCAGCTTAAGGCAGCTTTACCCTTGCCCCATTCTGCTGGAAGATCTCTGCCCTTAGCTCTGCCAAGGTTCTTTAAAACTATCTTCTTTAGAGACCTGTCATGTTGCCCTGCTCTGCCCTTCTCAATCATGCCATCCTCATTGGCTTTGTCTAGGGCAGTATTTTATTTTCTCCTTTACATAATCAACCCTTAATTAATTCATTAATTCTTTCTTTCTTTCTTTCTTTCTTTCTTTCTTTCTTTCTTTCTTTCTTTCTTTCTTTCTTTCTTTCTTTCTTTCTGTCTTTTTGGTTCTTTTCCTTCAGGACTATTCTGGGATTTAAAACAAATACTTTTATTAAACTTTTATTAATTCTCTAGGTTGTCCATATATTTTGTTAATGAATCAGGGGGACCTCACTCTCTCCCATCTACCCCTACATCCCTAGTCCTCCCAATTTCCCATACCTTTTCTTTCTCTTAAAGTGAAAGCCAAATTTTTGGAGTCAAATTTTTGCTGTCTATAGTCATGGTTTGGCGCTCTCCATTGGAGCATGGCTACATCCTTAGAGAAATTGATTCTCCAACCTCCAGAAACCACCACCAGTTAATAGCTCCTTAGTCACTGTGGGAGCCTCATGAATCCCTTCTACCTTCATGCTATAATGTTCACTGGCTTGATCTTATACAGGTCTTGTATGGACAACCACAGCTTCTTGAGTTTGAGCGTGGTGGTCCCACCTTGCCCAAAAGACATTTTTTTCCCAATAATCCTTCCCAACATTCAACTCTTATAATCTTTCTGCAATACTTCTCAAGCCTTCAGGGTGTGATACAGACATCCCAGGTGTGGCTAAGAATGCTATAGACTGTACTCTCTGCCATTTGATCAGATATGAGTTTCTGTATTAACTATATTCCATTGCACAAAGAACAGTCTCTGATGAGAACTAGGCGCCATGCTAATCTATGGACACAGAGACATAAATTTAGAAATCAGTTTGGTGTTCTGTTCATTTAGCAAAATAATAGTGTAGGTCCATCCCTGAGACTTATGAGTTTCAAAGCTACAGGTTTTTGGCCACATTTATAGTACCACATATATGTTTCCTCCTGTGGAATAGGTCTTAAATACAACAAGAAAGTGGTTGGTTACTCCCATAATACTCATTACCACTGTTGTACCTATGGGCCTATCTCTCCACGCTGCTCATTATTGTAGTACACAGGGTTCACATATGAACAAGAATCTGAGAGATCCATTGTCATAGTTCATGAAACAGTCTCAGGTTGAAAAGCCTGAGATTACATCCATCTTTATGGATGTGCCCACTGGCACAGACCACTAGGAGATGAAGTTATGTTCACATGAATACAGGTCTCATTGGTTAGAGAATGTGGGGATTCTTAGAAGTATATTCTTGCTGGCAAGAATACCAAAGCAGATGCCTGCAAGAGCTGGGGTGGCTCAGTTGGCACCATCCTAATGGGTAAGAGAGCTTTGGCTTATAAAGCTGCTAGCAAAAGAATTACATCATTGGTTTGCAATGTGCCAACTTGCAGGATGATCCAGGCAAGCATGTAATTTGGGAAGGAAACAAACCCTGCATTTGGCATGCTAGCAGTCTTCCTGAGAGCTGTCAGCAATGCCTTGTTTCAGTAATAATGATAAGAGCTTTCTTCATGCTGTCCAAGAACAGTTCCTGGAACATTCTTTGCTACATAAAAGTATCCCTGAAGGTCCTGCTCAAGCACTTCTTGGTGCCCTTTTTCCTGCAAGGTATCCTTGCTGAAACTCATGGGCACTCAGCATATTCCTGTTTGATAACAAAGTTAGGCATTGTTAGAGGGGCTTGGGTCTTGTTAAATGTTTCCTTGGGAAATCAACCAGTTTGTGACTGGCTTGGGCTATGCAGGGAGAAAACCCACTTAAGTTGAAACTATTTACTGCAGAAGCCAGCTGAGACATTGGTTCTACACTTGTGTCTTCCTCCAACAACTCTTGATGAGCTCACTAGATGGATATATAGAAAAGGAACATATGACAGTGCCTGAAGACAGTGGCCCTGATATAGAACACTGAAAACTTGGATTCTCCTAATTCCATTACCCTCAAGGAGGTATCTTTAGGAAACAGACCCTTTCCCAAATAAAAAATATAGATTAGGTCCTAATGCCAGACCCTCATGGATGGGATTAGTATTTTCCTAAAAGAGGTCTCAGAGAGTAGGAATTTTCAAATAGTTTCAAGAGGCCGCTGGTTAAGCCTGCCATGGGCATGATGTTCAGTCACTGTAGGGGGCAGGGCATGCATGGGGGCCACAGGGGGCAGTATGGACCTCTATGAGAAAACCTAGTCCCATGACACTCAAAGGCCTCAGTTTTACCCTAGGTCCACTTTGGGGGAAGAGGGAACATTTCTTCCAAGCCCCACCAAGGACAGTAGGAAATGCAAGTCACCTGGCATCTGCCATACACGCAGAGGTCAGTCTCGTAAGGTCCACAGGGCGTGCCATCCAGGACCCTGTCGGCCACCAGCAGCGGGGATTCCTTTCCGAGGGGTGAGCAGTAGAGTTCACACGGCTTCTCTGAGGAGGGAAAGGTTGGTGGCTGTTGACTGGGAAGGGGTATATAGGGGAACAAGCACATGTGAGCAGTGAACCCAAGGACAGAACAATTTGTGCAGGGAAAGGTCTCAGTCACCTAGCCCATTTCTTACGTGCAACCACCTGCTCCTGTGGACACTTAAAATAGCACACAAACAAAGATCACCTGCCACAGTAAATGCAGCTCTGCAGGCTTCCTCCTCCTGGCTCCCCTCAAACTGATTCAGTCATTACACACGGCAGCTACACAAAGGCATAATTATGAGCTATCCCGCCTCTGCCTAAGTGACTAAATATTAAATATGGGGAAAACAAGGGGAGGGTGAACAAGAATCTCCCAGGTCGGGGAAACAGGCACTGTGGGTCTCTGTGACAGTGGTTCCCCTGATTGTTAGTGTGCACCATGGGTCTCTGTGACAGTGGTTCCCCTGATTGTTAGTGTGCACCATGGGTCTCTGTGACAGTGGTTCCCCTGATTGTTAGTGTGCACCATGGGTCTCTGTGACAGTGGTTAGTATGTTTTGAACTAAAAATGTCTTAGCGCTATTCCTCATTTGGCGCAGCTGCTAGGCCCACACTACAGACCTGGGATAACAAGGTCTGAAGGTCCCGGAAGAAAGTGAACAAAGGTCTAGAAAGGGGACACAGAGAGGACAATGAGTGCCATGCCAGCAGCTAGATGAAAGTCCCTGTTTCCTCCGTTTCTGGAACAACGTGAGTTTATAGAACTTACTAAGCTTTTCTGCCTTTGTCTATGCCTTTCCCTCTGCCTGTGAATCCCTTTGTACTCAGCTCTGTAGAAGGCTGCTATTAGACTGTTTCCAAACCAGAGCTCTCTCCTCTGCCACCCTGACACAGGATAGAACAGGTATTTCCATGTGCACTTGGCATTTATATCCACTCAAGTCCAGGTCATTGGCCTGGTGTCCTAGAACTGTTGGAGCCAATCCTAGGTATAAAGGGATTTCTTACAGTCAGGTTCCATTGATATGAAACTAAAGACTTCAAATTCCAAAACCTTCTAAACTCTCACATGACATTATGGGCAGAAAATTTCACACCTGCTCTCATGTGATAGGAGCAGACAAAATACAGGTGCACTAAAAACTGTAAAATTATGTTTATGATATGTGCATAATATGTATATAAACCATAAATAAAATTCATGTTCCAATTTGTGTCTTTTCACAAAGGTAGCTCATTGTGTGTATGCAAAGACTACCAAATGCAAGACAATCTCAGTTTGAAAGACTTCTGGTTGTAAATATTTTTGGAGGAAGGGTTTTCGATCTGTACCTTCACACTGAAGTACAGAAACCTTTAGGGGACAGGGGGCATGCTTTCATCTTCTATCCCCAGACTAGAAATAGAACTGTTGTTCAAAAAACTTAGTAAATGTAATTGAACAAATGAATGGACCTCGTCTCTGTAAGTGGTTGAGTAGTGTGCCATCTTGCCACCTTGAGAGAGCCTTATGCTACCTTTCTGGGCTCTCTGTCTCCACCAGCAGCCTCTCCCAGTGAGTCTTCCTTGGTGGTCTCTGGCATGCAAGGGTTCAGAAAGGTTCAGTAGCTGGTGTGGCATTGGATGGTCTTGGCATCCCAACTGGAGACTAGTCAGAGCATACACGCTGTTTTACCCCATTTCAAGGGTTTCATGATTGCATGACAGCTCATGATCAACCAGCTCTATGGGAGGTCACATGAGAGTATGAGAAAGAAGCTCCAGAGATTCAGGTTCAACTCAGTTCTTCTATCCAGTAAGAAGTAAAACAGCTGACTTTGAAGAGCAGACTGGAGCCTCCTTCCTAGGCAAGCTGTTTCTACATTGAGCAAGGCTGGAGCACTGTATCCCAGCACTCTACAGGCCTTGCTGAAAACAGCCAATGAGTAACACATGCTTCTCAAGGCCCTAGTGGTCTGATGGACAGTTGTGGAGTAACCCTTGCACAAGACAGGTCACACGACACAAGTCTAAGATGAGCACCCAAAGAGCAATCTCTGCTCTTCAGGGAAATGCCTCATTTCCAGGTGGGCAGTTGGAAGTGGCTCTCCCTCCATTTAGAGGAAGCGACCAAAGAAAGCAGCCAGGTATAGAAGAATTATAAATGACAGAGGTGGAGACTAAGGTCAGCATCTCCACTGGATAATGCATTGGATGGATTTAATGAGAGGTTATCAGGGGGTTGAGGTTCCTTGTGAGCATGTCAAGGGTCCAACACAGCTGTGTAGTCAGAATGGATAGTGTGTCTACTGCACACTCTTGCTACATTCTATACCACCTAAGACTCATTATAAAGAAGCAGTTTGAAACTATGGGTCTTAATTCTCTGTGGACTAACATGCTGGTTCAATACTGAGGGTAACTGAGCTTTACAGTGATTAATTTGAGAGCAGTAATGATAATGATGATGATTTGTTAAAGAAGAAATCATAGGTATTTATGATCTTCTACCTGCCAAACAGCATGCTAGGTAGTGTTGTCAGTACTTAGTATAGTATATGTTGACACTGTTCCATTGCACAGATGAGCATGGGGCTCATAGAATCCCTACATTTCCTCAGAAGAAACAGCCATATGCTTCTCTGTTCCAGCCTGGTGTTCTTTTGACCATCACTGTTCACTCTGAGTGAGGAACCCTTGAGGTGGGGGTAGGGGCGAATACCAAGAGATAAAATGGTACTGCTGAAAACAAACCACAATGTTCATAAATATTTATGGCTTTACTTCCTAAACGTAAGCTCTGATTTGAACAGAAGTGGGAACAGGATTTGGGCAGAAGGCAGAAGCTGTTCTGAGGGCAGTTGAAATCTGTAGAATGTTCCGGCAAGGAAAGGGATAAAAGCTGTTTGGTTTTGGTTCTTTGGTGCAAATTTTAGAGACGTAGAGACTCTAAAGGAGGGGAAGTAACTCAGATGGACAGATGTTACTCTACCTACCCTTGACTCTGCCGTGTGTGTGCAGATGCTGATCTCTAGGCTCAGGCATTCAAGGACACATAGGTCAGAGGTGGAGAGTCCTTCACTAGCTAGAGCCGCCTGCACTTGTCTGTCCCCCCCACCCACCCCCGGATTACATTCAGAATGTAAGGTGCCCATACTTCTAGCAAGGAATAGTTCTTTCTCCCAAAGGGATTGATGTTAGCCCTTTTTAAATCATGAGAAAGAGAGAGACTTAGAATTCCTCAGAATTCTCAGAATAGGCTCCTATGTGAGGCGGTGGGTTTCAGTTCTGAGCATGGTGTGAGAAATTTTGTTTTGTTGTGGTTTTCGAGTCAGGGTCTTACTACAAAACTCTGGCTATCCTGGTACTATGTAGATCACCCTGGCCTTGACCTCACAGAGATCTACCTGCCTCTGTCTCTTGAGTTCTGGGATTAAAGGCATGAAGCCCTATACCCCCTAGGAGTACAGAAGGGGTGAAAATTTTAAAAGATGCACAGCTACACATAGCAAGGAAAGATGTCTAAAACCTGTCTCCTGTGTGGATGGTGTGTAGTTAGATGAATTCCGGCTGAAGCTTCTGTCTGGCTTCTCAGAGGCCTGCCCATTGGTAAGAGCTTCTGATTGACCAGAGGAAGCCACAGCCAGGACAAGATGGACTCTGAGGCTTGAGAATTGATGGTTATATCAGCTTGCAGAGATCTGGAATGCCTCCTGAGCTCCACAAGAAATATGGGACCTTGTGGCTCACAATGTTCTTACTGCTCTCTCTTGGACTCACTTACAAAGTCTTACTGAGGCAGAGTCCACATAATGTTCAGGGCAGAGTGAGTACTCCGCTAAGCTTCACCATGTTTTCTGTCTTGGCTACTCAATCTTCTCTCCCATAAGATATCCACCAGGACTTCATAACCAGGTCCCAGGGTCCAAGTCCTAGCTGACTGGGTCAGTAGAGTCCAACTGACTACAGAGTCTTTCCTTGCCATGACCTAGAAGTCAGACCTTGCAGTAGATCTCAGTTCACTGAGCCAGTATAACTAGTCTTTTTCCTGATAACTCAACATTGGAACTCTAAGATATGAAGAGACCATGTCTCATAGCTGTGAAAATGAGGGTTTTCTTGTATGTGGGTAAACTTTCTGGCTGCAAAATCACCTTCCCTGACAGGAGTGAGTACCCACCTCATTAGGGGCAGACTGTCATGTGCACTATTGGGTCTGAGAGGAGGTGTCAATATGTGACTGCTGAATCATCATGGCCTTTCAAACACCACAAAGTTCTGGATTCTGCGCCATAACTGACATTGAAGGATTTAGAGACAGGATACAGATTTACTTAAGAGGAGTTGTAGGTTTCCCTTGCTGGCTGTACATAGAGAAGTTTCAAGAAAGGCAGCCTGTATCAGGGGCAAGGTTCCTATTGATAGGTCCTGGAAGCCACAGAAGGTTCTAATATCCTTAAAAATCTTGGTTCCAGCCCCTTGTTAGGTCCTTCAGGAACACCATGCACCTTTGCCACAGTGAACCTCCATTTCTAGGCTGCTTGGTTGAGTTGGAGTCATAGTTCTGACCCTTAGACTGGGGTGGGGTGGGTGAGTTTGTTCTGTGAGGCAAAAGAGCCGGGACAAGGCCATTTTGTCCAGACATAGCTTCCTAGCACTTTAGTGGGCATGGACACCCGCTATTGGCCTGGTCATATGAGTCTGAACCTTTTAATGTTTCTAATGTGACAAAATCGCACAGGGAAAGCAGAAACAGACTGGATCTGGCAAGTGGCCATGTCAGAGGGTTTCCTTCTAAGGGCTTTTCCTCTTTGTGATCCTTTCTAAGGAACGTCTTTGCCTTCTTTTGGAGATGGGATGGACTTGTGGTCCCAGGTCCTCCTCCAAAAAGTCTACTTCTGCAAGAATTCTTTTTAAAGGAGGAGAGAGAAGAGAAAACACCACTTCCCCTTTACTGAACTGTGCGTCACTCGCCAAGAATTCTGCAGTGATAGCAGTGTTGTGAATAGGGCAGTTATAATGGACCACAAGAAGCCAGAGCCCAACCACAGGGATTGCTGCTCTCACGGCTCAGCTAGTGTTATTGTGCCTGTTAGAAAGCAGGGCTTCAGAAGATCACTTATCAGCCATCTGAATCAGCCATTTATTATATCGACGTTGCCCTTCTGAAATGCTTTAAAAAATGCTGGCTTCTGTTTCCACCAAGGGAAATGGAACTATGCTTAAGATGCCATGGTAATTTCACATGAGAAGATGATATGTCAACTACCCTCAAGAAGTCCTGAACTCAAGGCCTCTCCTTCTAAGGCTAAACACCACCATTCTCTAAACCATCCTTATCAAATATGGCTGGCTTTTTCAGGGGAAAAGTAGCACCCACCAGATCTAATTACTTGTTACATGGGCAGAATGGAACAAGAGGCAAACAGGTGAGAAAATGCATTCTGGACTCATCAAAGCCCTCAAGCAGCCTCCCCATGAAGGAGGTCTGGGCAGATGCTGTCGGCTGCTATGATGATAAAGGGGAACCTAAGCACTCAGCTATTCAAAAGCTGTTAGCAATAAATGGAAGTTTAAGATGGAGCTGCTCAAGTGAGACTTCTGCCCTAAATACATGAAGCAATCAAGTAACAAATAACCTCCCACACAGAGCTGAGGGGAAACAGACAAGGTGTGCAAGTGTGTCTCATCACTAATGCCTCTGGATCTAGGAAAGGAGAAAAGGACAAGAGAGGCGTCAAAGCAACTTTACCTGGCTTTCTGGAGGCAATGGAGGCATGGTAATAAAGCAGATCTCATCAGAGTGAGCTGCTGCACTGGACCATGGCAGCTCGCTCTGGTGATGTCTCAGTCCCAGTCAGAGGTCTGAAAATGCCTGAGATAGGTGGAAACTTGTAGGCTGTTCATGCATCACATTATTGGCCAGACAAGGAGAAGTAAGGTACCTCCATCATCACTCTTATTTGGGAAAGGGAAAGTCTCTTTTTCTCTTCAGGGAAAGTTGGGGATGAGAAGGCTGAACTCCTCCCAAATTCTGCTCACTAAGTGGCAGCATAGCCATAATTACCCAGCCCCAAAGGTGGTGTCTTTTTAAAGACAAAGAAAATGTCTGGAGAATGAACTTTCTATTGCTTTAAAAGTTCCCAGATAAGCGGGTACCACAGAAAACATCATGTAATATTTTACAAGAAAAAAATTGAGGGGTTAGTTGTTAGGCTAAAAGATGCAGATCTGAGCTGGATGGTGAGGATGAGAGCACACATTTTTAATCTTAGCCCTTGGGATACAGAGGCAGGTGGATTTCTGCAGTTCAAAGTCAAGTCATTCTGGTGTAAAAAAGGAATTCCAGGATAGCCAGGGCTACACAGAGAAACCCTGCCTTGAAAAATAAATAAATAAATAAATAAATAAATAAATAAATAAATAAATAAAATTAATTAATTAAAATAAAAAAAATGAAAGAAGGAAGGAAAGAAAACTGCATGTCTAAGCTGCTGTTGCCAGGGATATCTGTGTTTCTCCAAAACCAGCTAGGAACATTTGAACTTAAATTGCAGAATGAGGATTTTGCAGGGAAGAAAATCAAAATGGTACGAGGATTCATTCTGCTCTAAAACATCTGGTGGTTACAGAAATCAGACCCAGTGGTGTTAGTTTTAAGCATCTCTCTTGTGTCTGAGTTCATGCTCCTTGCCAGAGCAGCTGAGTACTGAGAGCCAGTGGGTTATTCTCTGACTTGACTTTGTCAACGGCAGGAGCTTAGATGTCTCATAACCTGTCACCTCTTATCCTCTGCAGCTTCTTTTGCATACTCCAGGAGACCATGAATGTGGCACTAATTCATGCCTGGCTTGGGGTTTGATTGATAATGGGACCATATTGTCAGCATTACAATACAAAGTTACTTTCCTCAAAGGGAAAGGGGTTTGGACCAAATTTAAAAAAAAAAAACAAAAAACCAACAACAACCACCCCCCTCCCCCCCAAAAAAACCCAACAGCCTGGACTAGGCCCCGGAGTGTCCTCACCTACAATGGCCAGAAACCACAGACTTTACGGAGATATGACCCAACACCTCCACTTATTTCTTGGTGCTGAATACTGTGGCAGTTTACGGCATACAGTTTCCTGATGCCAAAGAAAGTTCTTGGAAAGTGACCTTTGTTGGTTACCTGCTTTCATAGATTGTACACAGCTCTTAAAAGTCTTCCAACAGATAAAGAATAAAGCCATCCCAAATGAACCCAGGATAGCAAAATGGTGCACACTCTACTCTTGATACCTCAGAACACATCGCATGGGAAAGCAGATGTTAGCACACTTGCCCTGCTGCAAATGAATGTAGCCTAATATTTGCCTTTATGGCCTATGTGGGAGATCTTAAGTTGTTAATATTCAGTTTCAGCATTGCAGGAGTAGGGCTATGACTAACTTGGGCTGAGAACAGGAGTGCTCTTGGATGGGATGGGAGTTGAGGATTATGAGCATCACTTGGCACATTTTACAATTCTTAGGAAAAGGAAGAGGGAGGCTACACTGAAAGGGAGGGTCTTTACCATCAACCACCACTGCTGTCAACAGGCCCCTCTTCTTGCTGCTCAGTCGGTCATGGGCTTGGCACTGCTGGTCCCGGAAGCTGGGCACACCCTTGGGGCAAGGCAGGTTCTCACAGGCGGCATGTTCTACGCTGGCACCCTGGCAGTGTGTGCCTCCAGGCCCAGGGCTAGAAGGAAAAAGATCTGTGTTAGCCAGCTGGTCTGGTGGAAGAGCAGGGGGTACTGGAGAGGTGAGAAGGTTCCCAGAGCAACCAGGTCTCTCCTGTAGACCACATCTGGGTAACCCCAGGCCCACCCCAGAGGCACGCTCAAGTGAGCCAGCAGGAAAATGTACCAGAGGGCTGTAAATAAAGGTCATCTGGAAACAGAATACAGTATCAGTCTGGCAAAATCCACAAGGTATATCTTCCATCTGAACTGAAGACTTGGTTGTGTGTAACTTTGAACATCCCCAAAAATATTTTGGTACTTAAAAAAATTCATTAAAATGGAGACATTACAAAACAAAAAACAAACAACAACAAAAACCCTCTTTGATATGTTCTAAAAGTTGCCAAGTTTTAGGGAGTATGAGCAATAGCTCTCATTTATTTTAGAATAAGTGGGGCGATTAATTCACTAACACAGAATCAGTCTCTGAACACTGGCCAGTCAAGTCTCACTTCTTTCACTATAATCAGGGCAAATATGAGGTCAATGCTGTGGCCTGGATTCCTAGGTGTCATGTCTAGACTCATTGGGTGGTAAGCAGTTCTAGAGAATGGGCTGTATTTACTGGCAGAGTCCACACATCTAAGGTACATCAGGACAGAATGGCAGGATTGATGTGGGATGTCTTTCTTTATCCTGTGAATAAAGGAACTGTTTTGGTTTATGGCAGGTACCTTAGAAGTAGGTGGGAAATGCGAGCATAGATAAAGGGGAAGGAAGGCAGAGTCGGACAGGCTTGTGATCCAGCTGCCCAAGAAGCAACATGTAAGGTAACATAGGTGAGCCACGGGCCACATGGCAGGAAAGATTAAGGAAAATGTGTTGAGACTAGATGAAAGAGCTAGCTAGTAATATGCCTGAGCAATATGCCAAACAGTATGAAGTTAACATAAGTCTTTGTGTGATTATTTAGGGCTACTTGGTCTGGGACTGCAAGTCTATGGGGCTCGACAAACAGCTGGATGGGCCAGAAACCTAATTCTACACAGGATGCTAGCTTGGCTGGCCATAATGAAGTTTTGCTTAGCTTCTTTGAGGGGCCCCAAGGTGTTCTTGAGAGGTTTTGACCCAGGTAAGTTCAAAGCTTCTATATATCTCCATTCTTACATCTTTCCTCTAAAATAGTGAGCAAGAGGGTGGCTTGAGGACATGATGATGGAGAGAGAGACAGATAAGTAAGACAGACACAGCATTACACTGCGTCCCCAAGGACTCTGGGGCTCAGGTACCAAGTATACACAGAATGGATTTCTGTATCACAAAGCAAGTAAAGAAGGAACAGAAAGGGACTGGGCCCCAAAAGCCACATCAGGTATTAAGAAAGACACTTTCAAGGTAATAGGGAAGTGCCCATAACTGAGGACCAAGAGGGGATGCATGATATAACATGCATCTTCTGGCAAGCTGTTCCAAGCTAAACCATGCCCCACTCTCTGTAATTTGCATGTGAAAATCCTACCCTGCCCCAGTGCCCCAGAATGGTAACCATATTGGGAAATGGGGTCATTGCAGATGTAATTAATCAAGATGAGGTTATAGCAGAGCATAGGCAAAAGTTATTGCTGCTAAACCTGATGCTAAAGCTTCTGCATGCAAGGGACACCAGATATTGTCACTAAGTCACCAAAAGCTAGGAAAGAGAGAGAGACAACCGTGCTGAACACTTGTTCTTAGACTTCTAGCTTTGCAAACTGTAAGAACAAATCTGTTGCTTAAGATCTGTGTGAGTTTGCTGTGGCACTCCTAGAAGGCTCTCACAAACACCAGATGATGTAAGAGACTTCCTAGATGCTCAGCTCCCAAAGCAGCATCCCATTGCTTCTCATGCGTGCTCGAGCTGCCTCTCTCCAGATCATTGCGCATGCAGTATCGTCTCCCAGAACAAATATCCTTTCTGCCTCCTATCTGGCTCTCTGCCTCCTGATCTCTTATTCTGTACCTCTCATTGAGGCCATTTCCAATCACTTTCCCTTCAGCTTTGAACGCTCATCCTCTTGATTGGGTCTCTGCTGTGCTGTGCAACGTTAATCAGGCTTGACGAATGGTAAGTTGAGTCCTTTCTTCCCCTTCTCTAATAGCCCTCAACAGAGCCTGGGGTGGACCTCAGTAAACAGCAGATCAAATGAACTAAGTACATGAGTGATTATTTTAAAATGACAGAAAGTAGGAATAGATGTGAGTGATGGAGAGCAAGAAAGATGTCAGCGTGGGAAGCATCAGGAATGTCCCTACGTCTATGATGCAGGAATCTGTCTCTATCTAAACAGCTTAAACTGTCATCAGTAATTATTTTGAAATGTGTGAGTATATGTCAAAACTTGTAGATTTCTGGCTTGTAAACTGTAGTTAACTTTGGTTCACTGCATCCTTTAGTACAGTGGAAGCTAACAGCCATTTTTCCATCACTTGACAAAACCCCAGAATAATGGGGAAATGGACATGACTAAGTGTTAAGAAGCACAATAAAAAAGCCTGAACAAAAGGAACAGAAAATAGCCATTGACTATCACCTAGTGTACACCTTACAGAAGTTCCAGAAAGAGAGGAGAAAGGGGTAAGGAAAATGAACAAATATGGCAGAAAAGTCCTGGGATTTAAAAAAAGATACATACATATATATATATGAGTAAACACCAAGTGAGACAAACATACAGGGACCCACAGTGGGATGCCTTATAACTAAACTAGCAAAAGACAAAGAGAATCTCCAAAGCACCAGGAAAATAAGACAGGCCACATACAAGGCATCATTAAGATTGATACCAGATTTCTTGGTAGACAAAACAGTAAGCTCATGTAGTTCAAATGCTCAGAAAAATAAACAGCCCTTTGAAGACAGGGGGAAAAATAAAACATTTTCTGATAAAAACTGAGAAACCTTGTTACCACTAGTCATTCATCAGAAGATAATAACCTTAAGGGTGTACTAGTGGCATTCATACCTTGGGGGTAACCAACAGCTCTCTAACTGGACGTAAGATCCATTCAACAAGGTGGGGGGGAGCCTGGTACCAGAAACCTAGCCAGCTACCGAGGACTGGTGAAGTCACACATCCTGGAAGAGAACCTACAATGGTCTCTTTATTAAACTAGTATAATCTGTTATTACGTTCTAAACATTTGTTCTTAGCCCACAGATAAGTATAGTCTGTGGGGATATGTTTCAAATTTGATAAAAATGAGTCTGAGATATCAGAGGGATCTACCCACAGTCAGTCTAGGAGGATCAGACAGTGGTAACTCACACCTTTAATCCCAGCACAGGGAATATCTGGGAGTGGTGACCTATGCCCTTAATCCCATCAAATGTGATTTGAGGCCAGCTAAGTTTACAGAGGGAGATCCAGGCTCCCAGGCAGGCAGTGGTGGTGTCACGCCCCAGTCTTAACCTGGATGTAAAACGACTGGGTGAAGAAGGTATTTAAGGCAGGCATAGAAAGATAGATGAGGCAGTAGAAGCCATGAGGAGTGAGGCTGAGGAAGCTGGAAGACAGCTGGGTGAGATCTGACTATGGTGTTTCCTATTGTTGATAATTCAGCCTTTCCCTGAGATCTGGCTCTTAGTTTCCTTTATTCATGCAACAATAGTCCTCATCCCTCATCTAGGAAACATCTCTTTGAAGTAGGCAGAGACCAGAACAAATAAAAATTCAGAACTGCAGAGCCTATCTCCATGAATATACCTAAGGCTTAGGGGACATTGAGAAAGAGGGCAGAAAGATTGTAAAAGCCAGAGGTCGGGGAACTTGCTGTGAGATTGTATCTTTTAGGAATGCTAAAATCTACACCAGTGAAGTCTTACCAGCATAACTGCCTAAATCTGAGCTGAATAAGGATAACAATAGCCATGCTAATATAGACAGGGAAAAGTCCATAAATGTCTCAACTCTACACAAAGAACTACAGGCAACTAAGGGATGCTGGGAAAATAGTCCTCCCCAGGAAAGAGCCAGCAATTGGTTATCCAATACCAATAATCATCTGAAAACATATGTATAAACAATTGTACAGACTAGGTATATTGTATTTAGGAATATATATATATATATATAATTTATATAATTACAAAATATATAATTTATGATATATATATGTTATATATATATCATAAATTATATATACATGCATAAATATACATGTATTTAGCAACAATTAATGAAAAAAGAGGCAATGAATTTTAAAGAGAACGAGGGAGTATATGGAAGGGTTTGGAGCAAGGGACAGGAAGGAAGAAATAATGTAATTATATTATAATCTCAGAAATAAAAGAAACATTTAAAAAAATAAATGTGAGAGAGTATCTTTTAAATTATAATGAGAGAATATTTCTGTGGATATCATGAGGAAAAAGAGCTTCCAGTTAAAATAGTCTTGGTGCTCACTGAGCTTTGCTAATGCAAGGTTCTAGAGACAATGAAGAGAGGCAGGCTTTCCTCTTTTTCCCTAGGCACACTGCACTAGGGCCTTCAGGCAGCATCCTCCTGCTTGCCAGAGGATGACTGCAGGTAGAGAAACCTTTGTGCAGATTCCTGTCCTGTTCTTCAGTGCAGCTTCTCACATGACACCCACCCTGCCTTCCCAGAGAGTTCAGTCTACAAGTTTCCCCCTGATCTGTGGGCCCCATGATAAGTATGATAGAAGAGTGATGGAGGACTGTTTCCAACATCACCCTTGGGTCTCTACACCCATGTGCACACAGGCAAATGCACAGCCACATAAATGCAAACAAGCACATACACATGCACAACACACACACATATGAAAATGGAAAAAGAAAAACAAGACCCACAGCTCAAAAAATTGATTAAAAATAGTTAACCATTATTTTGATCAACATGGGAAAAGAGGAATGGTGTGGGAATGCCTTTCGGTATGCTGTGAATCTCAGTCTTTAAATAAAGGAGCTGTTTTGGCCAATGACAGGCACCATAGAAAAAGTAGGTAGAGGAATCAAAATAGGTAGGAAAGGAAGGGCAGAGTCAGAGGCAGATCGAGTAAGTTGCCCAAGGAGCAACATGTAAGGAACACAGGTGAGCCACGGGCCACGTGGCAGACAGATTAATAGAAATGGTTTGGTTTAAGATGTAAGAGCTAGCTAACAATGTGTCTGAGCCATAGGCCAAACAGCATAAAGTTAATGTAAGTGCCTGAGTCATTTCTGGGCAACAGCAGCGGACAGCTAATGGGTGCGCAGGTCTGTGGGTCAGAAGCCCAAAGGAGCAGCAGGTCTGTGGGTCTGGGCCTCTGGCCGCTCGGGACCAAGAAACCCCATTGCAACAGAGGAAGATAGAGCAACAAGCCAGATGGTCCAGCACATATGGCAGGATCACATAGCCCCCCTGCTCTTCATATTCAGCTCCTCAGTATAGTGGTTTCTCAAACTCACAGTTTTGCTTCCTATAGTTCAGTTATGGACAATCAAACATGGTCTAAAAATATAAAATGGAAAATGCCAGAAATACATTACTTGTAAGTTTGAAATGCCTTTATTATAGCAAGTAGTTGTGATTATTTTGTTTTTCATGGTTATTAACCTCTCACTGTGCCTAATTTTAAAGTTAAACTTCCTATGGGCTTAGATGTATTGGAAGCAGTACAGCATATATAGATTTTGGTATTACCTATCGTTTCAGTATCTCAGTATATAAGAGGGGTGGCAACCTCAGAGATTATCTAGGATAATCAGGACATTAAAGGGACCTTCCTACATGTATAGTGATTCAGAAACCATTAGAAGAATACACCCTTCATCCATGGCATAGAAAGACAGAAAGAGTGGTCGTGAGAGAGTGTAGCTGGGCTGAAGGTCTATGAACAGCTTCCTGGAAAAAGTTGTGTGGAATGACGCAGGTGGGACCAGGTTTACCATGAACCCCATGCTGGGTTGCTTGGATATCGGGCATGGACTTTGGGAGATGTTTTGCAGGATCAGTAAGAGTAGGGAGGAGAAGCTGGCTCCACATGCAGTGGGTGTGAAGCAGAGGGCTGGGGATATTGTTCACCCTGAGATCCTCTCAAACTATTCAGGGTGGATAAAAACAAAACATATCCAGAAAGATTAAAACAACAAAACTCCAGCATGATACGGTAAATACGAGGACAGTAAAAATAACAGAACTCATAACAGAATAGGAACTACTTTCTGAGAATTGACAGTGGGTCCACATATTTTAATTAGATTTCCTTCAGAGAACTAGAAGACCCAGGCCTACAGGCTCTAAAGCATAGGCTCAATGGCTCTGTAAGGCCTTGTGACAGGGTGGTACCAGTAAATTGAAATCTTACCATAAAGCAAGGACCCAAGGATACACAGAAGACAGTCTGAGCAAATTGGAAGAAGTTCTTGACCATAATCTTCAGACGCAGAAACCAAAGATCCAATGGGGCAGGGGAACTGCTTTGCTGAGAGAGTGATAAGACTCAACACAGAAGTGCCTATCAATTGTCAAAGGATGCTGATACAGAGATGGTTGGAGCATGAGGGTTTTTAATGACATACCTTTGGGGCTGAGGATTTGATTTTTTGCCCATATGAGCAAAAGGACCAGAGTTTGGATCACCTGCACCTACACAAACTCTGGTAACCATAGAAACACATTTGTCATCCCAGCACTTGGAAGTCAGAGACAGGAGCTTCAGAGCAAGACAAGTAATTAAGATCGTTGAGTTGTTGAGTTCTAGATTTAAGTGAGAGACCCTGCCTCAAAACACAAGGTAGAGAGCAATCAAGGAAAACAGATACTGGATGTCAGCCTCTGATCGCCATAGGCATGTGCTTAGATATGCACCGACATGCATATGTACACACGTGCACCTGCACATGTATGACTATATATACACACATAAAAAGATGCATACCTGATGTGACAATGTGATCTTCAATGTCTAAATAGCCATCTCTCAGCACTCTCTAAAATTCAGTACAGTTGAAGTTTAGATAGATGTAAACTAAAATGACTTGAACAGGCCAAACACAAGAAAAGGACATCCAAGAGAGACCACACTCAAATGTTCAGCTTCACCACTCATGAGTAAAATTCACATCCTAGGAGACATGGCAATCAGCATGGCCACAGTGGAAAATAGCAATGGCAGCCTGTGCCAACAGGAGATAGAGGAAGTAAAAACTCACCAGCTCATGGCATCACAGATGGGGCAGACACTATGCAAAGCTAGCCAGTTGTCATAGAAGCACTGGAAACTAACATTTTCACTTGCAGGGTTGCTAGCACACACATGCATGGGTGCTACAAAGTGTGTGAACTTGACGGTAATGAACAATACTCTGCAGTAGAGAGTTTATTTCATGTAGGTTTGACTTTTATAAATATGTTTTTAAAAGGGAGAACAAAGAAGTGAGGTTTTAAAGAAGAATGGGTGTAGACACAAAGATGAGTTTCTCTGACCCGCACACACACTTCCTCCTGGTCTCCGACTACAGTAGGCCTTCACAGCACTACAGACAGTATGGTAAGGAGATGGCAGATTAGGCAGATTGGAGTTAGAAGGTCTGTTCTTACTTTGGAAAAACAGGATATACAAATCCAAGTATGTCAGAAGAAAAGGATGCAGCTGGTGCACCTTGGGGGCAACAGAAGTTCTGGTGTTGAGGTTTCCTTTGAAAAGTGTGTAAGACATGAGTATAGCTGCTGCTAAGAGGAGACAAATCAGTTTTGTTTTATTTAATGAAAAACCCACAAAAAGTCCAGGTCATTACCACTTGGGAAGCAAAGCCAAGCATAGGCACAGACCTCTACTTTGCTCTTCCCTCCTCTGAGTACCAAGTAACTAGCTGTACCCTCAACCTATGTTGTGGCCTTGGGGTGACAATGCTGCAGTTGTCTTGATGCACAAGCCTCTCACATCTGCACTGCATTCTACCCTGCAGGTATTACGAAGAGATGGCTCTTTATACATGTACACCTGAGCCTTCTCTGCCTTCCCCTTTCACCCAGCATCAGAATCCAAAATAGATGTGAATTTTCCACTAACTCTGACCAACAACAATACAAATGGCAGGAAAGAACAAAATTAGGAAGCTGGTTTAAAAATATGGATGTTAAGAGCACTGGCTGTTCTTCCAGAGGACCTTGGTTTAATTCCACATGGCACCTCATAGCTGTCTGTAACCTAGTTCCTGGATATCTGACACCCTCACACAGATATATATGAAGGCAAAACACCAATGTACATAAAATAAAAAAATTTAAAATAAAAATAAAAAAAAATTAACAAATTAAACAAAACATAGATGGTTTTTTTTCTGTATACTGGGAAGTAAAAACACCAATATCTATAAAAAACAGGACCAGGAAAAAAGAGTGGAACTCTCTTGCCAGTATCTTTGGACAGTGAATAAACCAGCTGCCGAATATAGGGAAGGTGGCCAGGGATGTGCAGAGAAAGCCATGGGGAGAGGTTCACGGGAGCGTTCCAAGCTGTTCACAGCAGTGAGCTCTGGCCATCCTCTTGAAATATCAGGGCAGAGAGCTGTCTGATTTAAGGAGTGAAACAGAGTATGTTGTTTTGGTCAGAACTTGGCTCAGAAGCCATGATCAGCTGTGCTTTGTAACAGTCACCACATAGGCATCACTCAAGATCAGGCCCTATGCTGCAAGCCCTAACTGCCTGCAGTCTTGACCCAGTTGCTTCAGAAAACACCAGGGCTGCTTTGGACCCACCTACCCAAGGTCTGACCATGTTTTTCCTCCTCATGTGGGTTGGCTCCAGGAACATAGGATGGATTCTTGTAGACCATTTTCCAAGGAGACAGATGGCCCTAACAGGAAATGGAGCTGATCATAGCAAATGATCAGATTGACTACCAAGGTGTCAACATTATAGGAGCAAAACTAGGCATGTTCTCAGTTGAAATAAAGAACACTAGATGCCTGGGCTTATTCCTGTGCATTTCTGGCTATGAGTGACATCGTTGCAAGAGAAGGATGGGCCACATTGTCTGGCCTTTTAGAGCATACAAGACTCTACACAGGAAAGGGGGCTTATTGGTGATCTATTATTTGGCCTGATGGTTCTGGTTAGTTTTTGAGTTTCTGAAGAGAAAGGAGATATTAGGGATGTGCCATGGAGGCCTGGAAAGGGCAGAAAGGTTGCTTCTCCTGGGAAAACAGGTAAGGAGATGTCCCAGCTTATTTTATTGAACCACTGCTCTGCTGTAGGGAGGGAAGGGAAGGAGACCCTATCGTAGGCCTTCATGAAGCTCCAACGCCAATGAGAGCAAAGAAGAATCAGCTGAGTTGAAATGAGACACAGAGACATAGAGACACAGCAATACTGGCAGGATGCTCAGAGTGAAGTTTCAGCCCACTTTAAGCAGGGTGCTCAGGGAAGGGACCTCTCTGAGGACCACAGGCTTACATTGACCACAACTTACAAGACAAGTTAGGGCCAGGAGAAAGTACTGATGGAGGCTCTGGGCTGGATCACTGTGGCCGAAGACTGGACAAGATGCTTCAAGGTGGGAGCATGCTAAATGGTGACCATGCTGGTCCCCTAAGACATGCTGTCTTGAAACATGACAATGAGATTTTATTCAGAAAAAGAGTTGTAGGGGAAATACTTCAGGTTCTTAAACTGAGAACATTTCAGACTACATGGGCCTGACATCTGATGATAAGAATTCTTTCAAGACAGAGCCCATATATTCCACAATGCCTCAGGGAATTGATACATGATAATTGTGAGCCCTGTTCACCAGATTTGTTATAAATAGCTGTAAATAAGATAAAAGGGTAACCATGGACATGGGGCTGTGTCCTTGAGCAAGACAGTAATGGAGGTGATGTGTATGAAGAGGGTAGAAGTGAGCATGGAGGAGGGTGTAGTTTACAAAGGATTCAATTTGAAATATGGGCAGAGGGAATCTTTAGGGGGAACACAGTCAGTTGCCTGATGGAGTCACGTTGCCCTGTTCTGGATGGTGTCCATAGACATGTGTGCTGGCTGCTTCCTGCTGAGCCAGCTTGGAGTCTGCCATTGCATCCGGTGATTGGTGACACAGATCATTGAGATGCTGGAGGTCAATGGGACAACACCTAAGGGAGTCTCCAGATGCCAATGGGAAATTAGAAGAGGGTATATAGAGGGTATTATCTGCAATAAACAAGTTGGCTGATGGCTTCTTACCTGACTCTGTGTCATTGACTCTGTGCCTTCTCACCTTCCTCCCCCAAACGGTGCCCAGATAGATCAGCCTGAAACATTTGGTGCCCAACCAGGGGCCTGGTGTCCCTGGAGGCATGGACATTAATCCTGCATTGGTTATGGTCTCCATTCCTTTTTGGGTTTTAACTTTTGCCCCTTGCTGCCAGCATTGCATCCAGTGATCCTAGGTTTGGTGCCCACACTGCGGTCCTCCTTCTAGTTGTCCCTTTCCAATAATGACTCTGTTCAGTGGCCCCTGCTCAGTGACAGCTCAGTGACAGCTCAGTGTTCTTCTCACCTGACTCCCAGAGTCTGTGTGTTTGACATCTCACCTTCTTTCCCCTCTCCCAAGGGGTGCCCAAATAGAATGACTTGTAACAAGATCATGGAAAGGTGGACAGGATTTTATCTGTCTTTGCTCATCACTGTAATCGCATGCCCAGCATTCTTTAGACTCACTGCTTACTGAAAGCATCCAGTTAAAAAGCATCTGTTAGAAGAAACATAGGCTAGAAGGAATAAGAAGGGTGGCATCTCTTTCTGGTACATTTGTATTACTGGTCTCCCTAAAATCTCTGGACTAGCAGAGACTGGGCAAGAAGGAACACCCCTGCATATCACCAGTGTGAAAGCTCTACAGTCCTGCAGCTTTCTGTGTGTCTGTCTTTTCAATTCTCTTAATCCTTCGTGATAAAACACAGGAGGGTGTAGGAGAAATGAAATTCATGATGGTGGCAGGGTGAGCAGGGAAAGTCTTGGTATAAGTAGGGTGTAGTAAGTGCTGGTTGACAATGAGAATAAACAAAGGGAAACATTTAATGAGTACTTTGTCTTCTGTGGCCACTGGATCTGGAGGAATAGGACTAGATTCCCAACACATGAAACCTCACAGCAGGGCAAGGGCAGGCCTGGGGAGTCTTAAGGTAACTAGCTTACAAAATGTCCCTAGGGTAGCTCAGAACAACAGGTCAAAATGCAATTAGGACTATGACATGGATTCATCCCTGGTGGGAAGCCACAAAGCTCTGGAAAGTCTCCTCTATTTTTCTTCTTCAGGGGATCTTAACCAATATCACTCACTGCAAGACAAAAAGACAATACTGGTCTCTTCAAATAGTATCTAATGCATTTTCCCTGCATTGGGAAAACATACACTGTGAGTTGATGTGGGATGCCTTTCTGTATGCTGTGAATTACCATTGGTTAATAAAAGGCTGTTTTGGCCTATGGCAAGGCATCTTAGATGTAGGTGGGAAATCTGAGCATAGATAAAAGGGAAGGAGGGCAGAGTATGAGGGAGACTCTGTGAGCTGGTACCAAATGAAGCAAAATGTAAAGAAACACAAGTAAGCCATAGCTATATGGTAAAAAATGAAAATGGGTTGAGCTACCAAGTGATGAGCCTAAGCCATAGACCAAACAATCTTTAAATAATATAAACCTTTGTGTGATTGTTTTAGCCTAATGGCTGCAGAACTGTGGGTTTGGACTTCCAGGCTGGGCAGGTCTGAAACTCACGGCTACAGTGACTAAGTATGCTGTTACCTAAACACAACCAAACATGCCAGGGTGGAGGGGATGTTGAACATTTAGAGGTGTTTGTTTACTGTATCACTTGATGGGAGTTGACATTTGTAATAAGCCAAAGGAGGCTAGTATCCATGAACTCTAAGCACAGAATACCCATGACAGCCTTCTTTACTTCATATAAGCCCTTCCCATCCTGTGCTGAACTGCAATATATCTGAGGTAGACAGGATAGGGTGAGTGGCTTCATCCTGGTTCTTCTGCTAGTGCTAATGTTGATAAGGACCACTTATGAAATACCAACAGCTTTATAGGCATTCCAACACATTTTTACAATTTTTAGCAAGTGGGTCTAGTCAAAGCTGCCAGGTGCTGTAGGGTAGGGAGCATGATTGAACTTGATGATTGGTCTGTGCCAGTTTTCACATTTGGCTCTTCTTCCTCTTACACATCAGTGGCCTCTAATAGGAGAAACTAAGGCCTAGTGAACAGAAATGTCTTCCTTTAGGTCAAAGGCTAAGGGCCACCATAGTGGGGCCCAAACCTCAGCTCTACAAATCCAAACACACACCTTTCCTCTGAGAGCCCAAGCTGTTACTTTCAACTTAACCATGAAAAGGAAGAAAGAAAGTAAGAGAGAGAGAGAGAGAGAGAGAGAGAGAGAGAGAGAGAGAGAGAGAGAGAGAGAAAGAGAGAGAGAGAGAGAGAGAGAGAGAGAGAGAGAGAGAGAGAGAGAAAGAAAGAAAGAAAGAAAGAAAGAACTAATATAATTTCTAATCATTTTTTTACCACTCGGCCAGTTTTTTAATCATCTCCCTCAATAGAATCTAGAAGTCACCCAGGCTTTCAGTTAAGAAAGCCATTCCTAACAGGTTTAACACCTACTGTGTGCCAGGAATTCAGCTGTACTTAGTTGCACAATGCCAATTATTATAGCACTACTGAAATATACTATGTGAATGCCACCCACTAAACTATGCATGTCAGCTCTGCTTATGAAGAAGGTTCCCAACTGTGGTTGGTCCTTGGCATTACCTGGCACAGTTAAGGCATCAACTGTGTGGCCCACCCCCATGATTTAACTGTGCAGCTTGAGCATTGGGAGTTTTTACAAACAAGAGGTATCTGCTAATTACTCATCAACATGACTTCTCTGTGGAAAACCATTTCATGTTTAGAAACAATTTATCATTTGCTAGTTCTCCAAACAGATGGGACATTCAAAAGAGAGAAAGCAGATGGTCAAAGGGAATGTTTAAAATTGGGAAAGTTCAGAGATGGAGAAAACCCTTGGGGATGTAATTATTATAATAGAGCATAAAAAAAAAACTATCCCAGAGTTTTCCAGAGCAAATGTCCTGGGGTGAACAAGAAGGTCCTGGTGTATCATAGTCCATAAAAAGGAATTTAGAAAAATACATCAGGATTTTTTTCCTCCATCAAATAGTTTTAGAAGGATAAATATTGGCAATGATTTATCTGAGCAAACACTGAATCCATAGATACTCCCAGACACATGCTCCTGAATCTGTAAACAGCAAGTTTAAGGTCAGCCTCCCCTTCTGGAAGGTCTCCAGGCTTTCTGAGAATGGCCCTCAACTAAGTAGACCATGAAGTAGGCAAGACAGATTGCCATCTATCTGTCCCAGGAAGTCTTTATAGCACATCCAAGCAAGGGATAATGGAGCCAACTTGCCCTGAGACTCCATTGAGTCTCCCTGCTCAGAGAGAGCTCCAGCCAAGTTAAGATGCCATGACACACTCCAGTCCCTTAAACTCAACCTTAGTATATTCTGCTTCCTTTCATAATACAATCCTTGGCATTAGAGGAAAAGAACCACAAAATGGGACGCCCATTGCAAAGGGCTGTGAGGGAAACTTACGGGGGGTTGTCACATTTCCTCTGCCGGAATCGTGCTCCCGTCCCACATGTTCGGCTGCACATGCTCCAGATGCTCCATGGACTCCAGTCTCCATCCACATGTTCTGGGATGGGCGTCTTACTCACACACTCCCCAGCTCGGCACCACTGAAACACACAAGAGGGCCACACTCAGCAAAGCCACTTGCCTTCCAAAGGACTGACTTCCCTCTTGGTGTCAAAATCCATTTTGAAGTTTCCATGGAGGTAGAGTATTTCAGGGTGTGCGTGTTTGCTAATGCTTGCTCACTTGGTGCCTGAAATCCCTCTGGAGTTTGGAGCTTGCACTAATTTATACAGGGAATGTGTTTCACGGAGATTTTTCTAAATTCTCAAGAGAGGGAGGGACTGATCCACGTGACATGAGAACAGTACTGAGGGTTTGTAAACACTGAATAATGCATGTGTGTTTCTCTCCAGAAGACAACATTTTCAGGATCTGAGGCCAGACCTTCAAGGTTGGCTTTGGTACTTATAAATGACAAAGACAGGTGTGGTGGTGTCTGCTTCTAAACCCAGCACATGGAAGACCAGGACTGGAGGAGCATCCCATGAGGGAAACCAGCCTGGGCTAGCCAGATTGGGGGAGGAGGGCAATTAGCTGTGGGTAGATGCACTTTGGTTCTTTCTTAGGATAAAAGTAAATCAATCCCTAAAACAGATTTCCCATGGCATCAGAACAAAACATTACATTCTGTTTATTTTTTTAAAACTCTTTCAAGACTTCTAATAATCCAGCATGATGGTAAAAAGCCAGAAACTCCAGCATTTGTGAGGTGAAGGCCTTGAGATGTTTAAGGCCAGCCTGGGCTATCTATACAGCATGTTCCAGGGCAGCCTGGGCTATATACAGAGGCTCTGTCTGAAGAGGGACAAAAAGGAAGAGCAGGAGAAAAACACAGAGAGATGTGAGGGAGAAGAGGAGGGAGGAGGGACAGGGAGGAGGGAGCAGGGGAGGGGCTTAGGAGGAGGGAAAAGGGAGGAGGTTGGAGAAAACAACACACTAACTCAGGAAGGCTCTTGCAAGTAAGACTAAAGAGAAAGTTGTGTAGCTGCAGGTCTGGCCTACTTCCTTCAGACCCTATTGTCTCACCCTTCACAAGGATCAGCTCTCTGTTTAAAATTTAGCTCAAATCGACAACATGCTTCTCATCAATGTATGGCATGTGAATTGGTTTTCTGTTTAATACCTACTCATTAAAAACCTTCCATTTAAGAAAATTCACTTGTGTGACAAGAGAGTTCATTTAATTAAAGAAAAAATTCAAGGAAATAATTCGTTTGGCTTTGTAAGAAACAAGGAGGTGATAAAGCCATATGTGTATGCAGTGGGTTCCATGGACATTATTACAGTGCTTGGGGTGTTTCTGAGACTCCTGAGCAGAATGCTCACTGTCTTCTACAAGGAGAGAATCTCAGTGTTCAGGAAGTTTGAGGCGGCCTGCCAGGGATGCTGGAAGCTGGGTGTTACCTTGTCTGCCCCACACTCAGTACCATCCAGGGGAGGGTCCAGCTTGGTCTTGCAGGATGTATCTCCCTCTACCAGGCACCACAGACCAGCACACATCAGATGCTGTAAGACAAGAGAAGTAACCAGAAGTGCTCCAAGAGCATGCCCAGATGCAGGTCCCAGCTGGGGTCTTAGCCATGAAGCAATCACCATGCAGGTTTGGGATTTAAAACACATGTGAAGAAAGCAGGTTGAGTCTGGCAATCAGTGGAATTCTTGCATTCACTCCTCAGAGGGCTTGTCCTAGTGGCCTGAGTTCAGGAGATCCAAACTCAGGGAATTCTGGGAGACGCTTCCCAGGAGTGGTTAGTACATAGAGTACATAGATCCCTTCCGTTTAGTTCAAAGGAAAAAGCAGATGGCCAAGGGTGACAAAACATTTGAGAGACAGCCCTAGCCTAACTTCATCAGAGGCAGCTCTGTGACAAGAATTCCAGGTGAGTGAGTTGGATGGTAAGTGAGCTGGGGGGTAAAATGGCTATAAGAGGGTCCAGAAATGGGAAGTCACAGTGCAGAGGTAGCCTGTTTTCCCTGCCTGCCTTTTACCTCTGCCGAGCTGGGCATAAATTAGTCCAGTATTTTACCTAGAAAAACTTGGAACACCCACAAACAGAGAATTAAAGCAATTCTACTAAAACAGAAATAGCCATTTAAAAAGACAGTCTCCTGACTGTAGTTAATAAGACATTTGGACAGTGACAAAGTGTTCAGAATGAGATGAATTATCAAAATTACCAAGGCAGTCATGGCTATTTCTTTTCCCCCCGGAGGACTTGAGAGCAGACAGGACCATTAACGTAAGAGATGGGGCTGGCTGAGCTGTTACTGGGAGAGGGATTCTGAGCTATGTTCTGCATGCTGCTCAGGGGTCCTAGTGGGACATTCCCATTACCCAGGCTGTTGATGAGTTACACCCATCAATGCACCTTTCTGCACTTCTCTCCCTGTAGATGGCCCCTCACAGTATTTCCTGGGATTGCTTCCCACATAAACTACTTGCACCCAAATCCCCACCATGATCATGGCCTGAAAATTGGAAACAGATGTTCCTATGGTGCTTTTAAAGACACAGTGCTTCCAGGATGCCAAACCCAATTGAGTTGAAGAAGCTTGAGCTGTGATGGCAAGGAACTTACCCTCTACTGTGTGGTCAGTGGGCGAGAGCTGGTGCCCTTCAGACAAAATAAAGGATCCCCTGCAGGATAGTACAGAAAGGTGACAGGGAGGTTTGCAAAGGGGGTGCTATGCTCAGTTTAGAAGTCTGCTGTTCCAAGCAGTCTCAAACATCTGCACAGAACAGATGTGCAACTATGCCGTCTGAAGTCAAGAAATATGTAGAGATTGAAGGGACAGAAATAAAGGTGAAAGGCAGGAAACCACGGTGGAGGGAACTCTTAGAACAGGCTGGGAAAAGCTCACAGCTCCTCACCTTTCAAGCGTGTGGGAGCTGGTCGGAGCCTTCAAATGAGTCAGTAACTGAGGAGAGATGCTGTATGTGTGGGTCCAAAAAAGTCTACACATCCCTGTTGCTATTTCCCTCTCCACGGAATGGTAAAAAGATGAGAACCTGAGCACAGCACAGCTGCTCCCATAAAAGTGACTACACCTCATTTAGTGTTTAATTCCTTCTGTGTTCACCTAAGGTCCTTCCAGATTGTTGCAGCGATGTTCAGACACGTGGTCATGAGGCAAGGTGGACCCAGGAGCGCAATTATAGGCAGGGGTGCTTGGGGTTCGGAGAAATAATAGCCACATTAGGAGAGAGAGGAAGGAGGTGGGGTGAACTGTTTATCGTGCATTTTATGGACAAAGCTTTCTCATAAAATTTCCCTAATTATGAAAACCAAAGAGTGGGAGGTTAGGTAGAGGCTTCTTAAACGGGATACAAAAATACCAGCAATAAAGGAGGAAAAAAATATAAATCATACTCCATTCAAAATCAGAGCTTTTGTTTATTAAAAAGCAAATATAAAAATATGAGAGAAGGTATTTGCAATAGATGTGGGAGGTATTTGCAATGCATATAAGCAACAAAGTATATCTAACACTTAAAAAAAAAAGCCAAAACAAGTAATGATCAAATTAAAAAAAAAAAGCCTCATGGAAAAATGGGCAGAAGACTTGAGTATTTTATAAGATTATATTTAAATGGCAATAAAGCTTATGGAAGTATGCCAAAACCTCCTCAGCCATCACGCAAAGGCAAATTAAGAACATCTTTAAATACTTCTACATACATTGAAAAACATGGAGAATTCTTCTCTTCCTTCCCTCCTCTCTTCCTCCTTCTCTTTGAGACAGGGTCCCTGGCTGTCCTGGAGCTCACTCTGTACACCAGGCTGTCCTCAAACTCAGAGTTCTGCCTGCCTTTGCCTCCCTTGATTAATGGCATGTGTGACCACTGCGAAACAAGAATTCTGTTTCTTGACAAAGGTATAGTCACCAGGAACTTTTTGAACAAATTTGGAAAAGTATCCCCAATATTTGTTACAGACATTATACACTGTCATATTTATACATCCACCCAAGAATATACCAAAACGAAATCTGAATATCTGTTGTGCGAAGACATCAGGAATGCTCCTTTCAATACAACTTGTGCTATTATAAAAGTAGAAACTGAGCAAATATCAGAGCAGATGGATCAAAATTAGAATGGTCAAATATGGTGGGATTGTGTTTACATACATTTTAAGCTCAGGTAAAACTCTAGTATTGGAGTTAGATTGGTGGTTTGGTTTGGAAAATGGGAGTAAGCACAGAGAAGGCTTTAGAATGGCAGCCTTGGACTCAGGCTTGGCCACTGACAGTAACTAAGCTGAGTTAAATTTGGTATTGTCCCCATTGCTTTTGTTCTCTGCCTCATTATCTTCCCCCTTCTGCAAGCACTGTCAGGTACCATTAGCAAAAACCTGTGGTAATGTGTTCATAGAAATGTACGCAGATGCTGGTTCCTTGGCAGTATTTGACAGTTTATACTTGATCTTTTCTTCACATGTCTGTAGGAGTTGATGGCTAAGCCATCGACAGTTCTGCAGCCTGAGCTGTTACCATTGTCTTTTGGATGATGCTGGAGAGCTCAGAGAGCCTCTTTATCATGACTGCCCTGATGTGGAGGCAGAGGGCAAAGTCACTGTTTTCCACATTCATCTTTGCAGATGACCATGTCCGCCACTTTCCTTTGCCTTTGATTCGCTTTTAACCCACAGAATGTAGCATAAATGGCACAATGTGACATCACAATTAGTTCATAAAATACTATAATCTCTGCCCTTCTTAAAGGCTCTCTAAATTGCTTTCTTGGCTTGCCTTCTTTGGTCAAACTAGCTGCCATGTTGGAAAAGGGCGTGCTGCCATAAATTGAGGCCAGCCAGACAAGTTAGAGAGCATAAAACTCCAGTCTTTGCTCCAACAAACTACAAGGACCAGGGAACTTCCAACAGTGAGCCAGTGAGCCTGGTAATGAACCCTTGTCCACCTGAGCTTCAAATGAGGCTTCAGACCAGACCTATGCTCCCACCAGAACCTTGTAAAATTGCTGGGGCATAGAAGACATGGCTGAGCAACGTCTTTGTCTCCAATCCTTATGACCTTAAATGTAAGAAAATATGTTTTTTTAAATGACCATATTTTTTAGTAATTTGTTAAGAAACAATTGTGAAAAGCACAGATACACCTTTTAGCTATCCAATATGGGTGTTTTCTTTTTTTTAAGGTCTCTAGAGCATAAAAACATGGAGGATTAATTGTATATACAGTGTGTGATGGGAAAATCAATGGAAAATGCTAGAGAAAGTCAAGGAAACTCCAGTACCTAGGACCAGAATCATCGGATATAGCAACCAATGAGCTAGCCTTGCTTACTAAGATGAAAACTTCATTTTAGATCCGAAATTAAGGATCTATTATGTGCTGAGTGACAGGCACCTAAATTTGATTCAGAAGCCAAAATAAAGGCAAAGGAGAACGGTTCTAATGTCAATCAAACTTGAACCCAGAACCTGTAGCAGGAAATAATACAAAAAATATTATTCTCAGTAGTCATATAGTATCTATGCCCCAGATATTAAATAGTATTAAATCTCATTAAATAAAACTAACTTGGGATAAAAGGGAAAACAACAAAAGAAGTTATTATAATAATTCAATGCATCTTTCTTAGTCTGGGACAAACAAAACCGTCATGTAACAATGTAAGAGATGTAAATAACAAGATAGAATGGATTGAGTGCCAGTTCTTAAAACAAATATGTCAAGATATTGTATTTATAAAGTGTATGTAACCCACTAAAATGTAAAAGTGAAAACCATAGCATGAAAAATTATTCTTGAGGCAGAACATTGCTATGTGTCCCAGGCTAGTACACCACTCTTCCAGTCCCAGGATCATAGGTATGAGCTACCACACATAGTTTGTAATTAAATATATATATATATATATATATATATATTTAATGGCTAGAGAATAAGTAACCTTGTAATATGCAAAAATCTAAACTTTTCTTTAAGTTATTTTGTGATCCAAAGGAAAAACAGCGAAGAAAATAATGGAGAGAGGGGAACACACTGAGATATATAGGGCATCTGAAGAAATATTTAGAATCTAAAATACAATAATAAGAATAAATTATTTTTAGAATGTTAAAATAGAATAATATAAATGTATTTAAATGAAGAAACAAAAACCCCATAGGATAGAACTAAGCCTGGTGGTAGTGATTATAATCCCAACTACTTTGAGGTCTGAGGCAGAAGGATCACAAGTTCAAGGTCCACCTTGGCCACACAGTGAGCTCAAGGCCAGTCTGGACAGTGTGAGAGCCTGTATTGTGACGTTAAAAGGAATTGTGGACAGAGACTGTGTTTAGTATGTGTAGAACTCTGCTTCTGCAATCAATATTGCAAACAAACACTGCCACCAAAAAGATCAAAACAGAATAAAGATAAATGGTTATTTTATGATGTAAGAAGCATAGGGTCCAAAGAAAACCCTCAGAGCTAGTTCTCTGTAGGAAAAGTGAAACAGAGAAACCCTCAGGGCATGAAAACATGAAACAAAGAAAGAAGGGAAAACTAAAACACAGAGACAACATGACTCATTTTATGTACAAAACACACGGCTTCTCTGTAAATGTCTTAAATAATAGATCTAACACTGCAAACAGGAAGATCTGATTTTAGGTCCTCAGGAACTACCTGCAACTGTCACTGGGAAGGCAGAGCTGGGAAGATCCCTGGGCTTGCTGGCCAGCTAGTCAAGCTGAACCAACAAGACCGAGGTCAGTGAGAGACCTTGTCTCAAAAAATAAGGTAGAGCTGGGCATGATGTCTCTTTCACATCTGCAATCTGCCAACTCAGGAGGATCTCTGTAAATTCAGCCTTGGCTATACAGCAAGCTCTAGGCCAGCCAAGACTACAAGCTGAGACCCTGTCTCAAACAACAACATCGTCAGTGATTGAGGCTGACATTGTCCTCTGGCCTCACAGGCACACATGTGTTGTAATGGTTAATACTGATCTTCAATTTGACAGGCTCTAGAATCATCTAAAGCAAGCCTTTGGACACACCTGTAAGGGGTCATCTAGACTAGGTTAGCTTCTTCCATACTAGTGAGGGATCATCATACTTGTGATGTTTAAGTGGGCAGTACCCTTCCTGGGTTTGAGTGTTGTGTTGTACCTCATAGAGAAGGAGAAAGTCTTCTTCTAGGATGAGGATTTACTGTGCTCCACTTCCTGACTGTGGCTGTATTGTTTCCAGGTATCTCAAGCCCATTCTTTCCATGAAAACAAATTCCTTCCAACCGTAAGCAGGACAGAATACTGATGTGGGAAGTCTTTGTGTACGTTGTAAATACCATTGGATAATAAAGGAACTATTTTGGCTTATGGAAGAACAGCTTAGAAGCAGGTGAGAAATCCAAGCATAGATACAAGGGAAGGAGAGCAGAGTCACAAGAGACTCAATCCAGCCACCTAAGAAGCAATATGTAGTGGGAATACAGGTAAGCCAAGAGCCATGTGGCAAGACAGATTAATAGAAATGGGTTGCGTTAAGAAGCAAGAGCTAGCTAGCAATAAGCCTGAGCCATAGGCCAAATAGTATTTAATTAATATAAATGTCTCTGTCATTATTTGAGACAAAGTGGTAGTGGGGCTGCCTGGAATAGACAGGTCAGAAACTTATTTCTACAGAAAATTAAGTTGTTTATTATCTGAATTTTGTCACCGAAATGAACAAACTAATTAATTGTACCCTCCCACGCACACACAGATTGAATGATGGAGGACACCTAGAGAAGCACCGTGGCCATCCCATTCGATTCTTAGAAATGTATTTTTCAAAGAGATTTTCTATTTAAACTTCTAACGAGCAGCTAAACACAAACATCTTTAATGTATTTAAGAAATGAGAAGAGAATATGCCCTATTTTTTTAAATACTAACTAATGTAACATTGATACCAAATAGAATAAGCATAAGAAAAAATTCATACTAAACTCATTTGTGAATAATTATTGTAAAGATTCAAAATAAAATTTACTAGCACATTTGAATGGGTTATACCAAGATCAAAAGTAAAATTTACTTCAGAATTCAGAAAGCTAAGTGTTAGAAAATATGCTAATAAAATTCACCATTATTACTAGTTCAAAAGTGAGATGTTAGGGCTGGAAAGATGAGTCTGAGGTTTGGTTCCCAGCACTCACATGACAGCTTACCACAGCCTGTAACTCCAGTTCCATGGGATGCCCTCTTCTAACCTCCCTGGGCCAGCTTGACCCAAGGCTTTTCATCTTAAAAGGCTAAGGCCAGAGAAAGAAGCATCAGGTTTAGAAATTTCAGAAATGTTTCAGACATGCATGCTTCGTCTTCAGTAATCAGAATGTTCTAGACAGCCATGCTTGGCATCTTCTCACTGGCAGCCTGGGTCCAAACATGAAGTCGTATATGTGATTTATGCACAGGCAAAACACATATCCATATAAAAAGTTATTTTTTAAAAAACAAGAGTTGCTTGTTCTCACCATGGATAATAAAAAGACATTTAATAAAATTCAGTTGTGATTATTAAACGCTTAATGAGAGTTAGACAAATATATACTTTTTAAACTTAATAAATACCCATCTCATGAGGGAATATTAAAAGCATTCACCACAAAATCAAGAAGAAAAGGATAGCCAATTGTTATTTAGATCTGAGAGGATATTAGTGGATAGGCAAAAGGAACAATGTAATTAGGAAATGATTTTATTCGATCAGAATATGTACAGTGTCCAGACAGTTCATTTAACAAGATGGCTATACCTTTTTAAATAGGGGATACAATCAATTCTGTGATATAATGGAATAAAAGTATTTGGTACCAATACTTTAAAGTATTTAGAATGGAACCATAGTATTTGGTAGACATAAATGTAAGAGGAAACGTGTATGATCTACACAAAGACAAATTAAAAGTTCCCTGGAGGGTGGGTTGGGAAGACATCTTGAAATCATGTAAAGGAACATGAAATTTCTGCAGGATGATTCAGAGTTATGAACAAGGACATGCTTTCTCCTAAGTTAATTTACAAAAGAATGAAATTGAATTTAACATAATCACACAATTTCCAACTAAATGAGAATATTCCGAAGACCACATGGGAAAACAAACAAGGAATAACTCACCAGTAAAACTGTAGAAAAGCATATGTTCAATGTATTAAAATATTTTCTAAAGCTATGGTCATGTAAACATTAAGTACATGATTTGATTAGTGGCCCAGACTAGGAAACACAGAAATAAAGAATAAGCCATGGGGCTGGGGAACACTTCCTGTTCTTGTATGGGACCTGGGTTCCAATCACAGTACCTACACTAGGTTACTCCATTTCCAGGGACCAACACTCTCTTTTGGCTTCCACAAACATATGCACACTCATGTGCACACAAATACACTCAGGCACACATGCATCAAATGATGTCACTAAGGAATTGAACATAAATATACATTCATAAAGCAAAAGAAGAAACCACAGAAGTAAATTTATAGTTTAGGGCTATTTTTGGCATGGAACAAATCCCAAGATTTAAAAAACAGAAAGAGAGATAATTTTTACTTCAAACATACAAGCATAAAACAGGAAAGGAAGAAAGAAAGAAAGAAAAAGAAAGGAAGAAAGAAAGAAAATACCGAGCTGGAGAAAGGAAAGAAACAGAAAAGGATGAAGAGTGTTATCTTAGCTAAAGGTCCATTTTCTTTCACAGGTAAAAATTCTAAAAACCAGTTTTTAAAAATTCCAGTGATGCAATGTAACAAAAATTTTAAAAAAATTTTAAAAGTCCACAGAAAAGAGTGTAGTAGTTCTTCAATAAACAGATAAATACTCAAGCTCATTAATATAAGAAATTCAGTTTCACCTGCAATAGACTCAGTTTTGGAATACTCAAGATGGGCAAAGATGAGAAAGATGGGTGACAAGGCTAGAGAAGCTGGCTCAGAGCGCTGGCTGCTCTTTCTGAGGACCTGGGTTCAAATCCCAGCACCCACATGGCAGCTCATATCTGTCTCTAACTGTAGTTCCAAATGATCTGATACCCTCACACAAACACACATGCAGGGAATACATCAATGCACATGATATATAAATGAATAAATAATGACATATTTAAAAAGGTGGGGTGAAGGCGAGGAGGAGGAGGCACTCTCCCACACTGCTCGTAAAAGTGCAAATACAAGCCTCTTTGGCAATCAGTTGGGCAAGATCTATAACTGGCATGTGGTCTTGGTGTCATATAAAATTCAAAGATAGGCAAAACAGCCTGAGGGACAACAGTGTAAAATGGTGGTCACTCCTAGAAGGAATGAATAAAAATGATTGATGAAGGCCATTCTGAATGACTCAACAGCCCTGCTTCTGGATGTGCTGAACATACTCACATAATTAGTAAAAAAAAAAAAAAAAAAAAAAAAAAAAAAAAAAAAAAAAAAAAACCAATGTAAGTGTGCTTACCATCTGTGCACTTTCCCATATGTCTCCTGTTGTGTTCTAGGTAAACTAAAACTATGGGATTTACATGTGTACAAAATGATCTACTTATCCTGTGCATCTGTGGTTCTCAGTCAGGGTAAGCTGAGCATCCCAAATGGCTTTTGATGGTATCTGAAGAATGGATTTTAGTTGTCACAACTCAGTCAGGAGTAGTCACCATTCCCCCAGGTTGGTGCCAAGGATTCTGCTAAACCCTTAATGTGCACACGTTGTCTCCCAACAACAAAAAGAATTATCATGCTCAACATGTCAATAGTGCCTAGGTTGGGAAACCCTGATACAGATGAACTCAATCCTAAAGCAAGAGGGAAGGCTGTTAGGTTATGGTGGGGAATCCTGTGAGAAGGCCCCTCAGCCAGACAACTAAAGGTGAGTATCATTCACCATATTATCATCAGGTTATCCTTTCCAGGAATGAATAATCTCACTCTAACAAAGACACAAGAAAAGGCCAATTCATGAGATAACTGGCCAGTATTCCACAAAAGCATGGAGGTCGTGACCAATGAGGAGAGACTATAGGGCTACCACATCTGCCAACTGATGAGGGAGACAGGAGAGTCAGGGCAAATCAGGAGCCCAGCTGGTACTGGGGCTTCAAGAAAAAGCATCATGTGAAAAAATGGGCAAAATTAGTGTCTCTTAGACTGTAATGAGTTAATTTCTTATGTTTTTTAATATTTTTTTTAAGTGTTAGGGATCAGACAGACTCGAGCATGCTATAAAAGCATCTCCCAGTCTTTTAGTTTTCTAACTTCTCTGAAAATTGTATATCTTTATCAATATAATATATATGTGATATTTCTATACATGTATCCTTTGTGTAATTTTCAAACCAGGTTAAACATATCTATTTCCTCATGTATCATTAGTTCCTTGTGAATTTCCTGATTTTGATAATTGCTCTAGGATTATGGGATAAATTAAGTTGGTGAATAAAATGTATCATTTTTATAACACTTCCCTAGAATCTAAAACTGTCTCACAATAAGCTAAAACATAACACAATCTACAGTAATTTTAAGTGGAGCAATGCCATTTATATTGATATTTATTAATTCTAAGTCATTATCGTGAGGGAAAAAAAGGGCAAGAGTCACAAAACCATGGGAGTGTGCTAATGTTTAAATGAAAAAAGGATTTACATAAGCGGTCAAGTTTCAGATCTTACACTTTGTGTATATTTTGCTCACTTGGGAAACATTAATATAAATCTGGAAGACCACACGAAAGCCCAAGCTTCTGTGGAGGGGATACTCTTTGCTATGTTTTGGATCTGAAATCTCTGCCCAGGAGCTAAAAGGCTCTGCCCCAGCTTGGCACTGTTGGACTTTTAAGGGATAAGAATAGTGTATGCATGTGTATATGTGTGTGTGGGGGGTCGTCTTCCAGTCATTGGGGTAATACCCTCGAAATAGATCCCAATCATTTCCTCTGCACTACTTGGTCACTATGGGGTGAGCAGCTTTGCTCTATGCTCTGGCTGCTCTGACTGATGGCCTCATCAGATTATGAACAGTAACAGACCAAGAACTAAATACTTAGAAACCACGAGGTAAAATATACCTGGTCTTTTTCTAAGTGTATTACCTCTGACATTTTGTTATATTACCAGAAAGCTAATAAGCTCTTTGTTATAATTATTTAATATCCACAATGCATGTTTACAAACTATTAGCAACTAGCCTCCTAGGTTATCTTTGCAACTATAGATTGACGCATCTTCTATATATCACCAGAGAAGCATCTCTTTGTAGTTGATAGCTATTAGCACATTCATAGCTGGTCCCACATACAAAGACTTGGCCTAAATGAGATATACATGTCACAAGACTCTAGGATCACTGCAGAAGAATAGGCATTGAGATTGTAAGAGTCAGAGGCAATGGATGTCTGCAGACAAATTATATTTGTTGAACAGGACAATTGCACCCATGAACACACAGTGTCTGTTAACTATGCACAAGACCTGCAAAGGATCAACCAGACAAAAACCCCTGCATAGATGGGGGAGAGGTCTCACTCTTAGGTGAGGAACTATTGGCAGTTGATGGCTACTGAACAGGATGGTTCAGTTTTGTTCAGGGATGTGGCCTCTGAGAGGCTACCCATGTTCCAGTAGATGGTTCTCCACCACACGCATGTATTGGCTACATATACTAAGTGGACTTTTAAAAAGAGCACATGATCCAGTCACAGTGGCACATGCCTTTAATCCCAGCACTCAGAAGGTAGAGGCAAACAGGTATCTGTGACTTCAAGGCCAGCCTGGTCTAAGCAGCGTTCCAGGCCAGCCCGGGATGTCACAAACAAACAAGCACATGAAGTTGGAATAATGGAACATAGGGAAGGAATTGGAGGGAAAAGAAAGGGTTGGGTTTGATCAAAGCACAAAATATGCATAACATAAAATTCTCAAACAATAAAAATAAAGAGGATCAAATTTTAAAATGCCAATGATTTTTTCCCAAGGACATTCTTTTATTTCCTCCTCAAGAGCTCTACCTCTTTTCCTTGCTTATCTAGATAACCCTGATCATGTCCATGTTCATCACAGCTTGCAAATCTAATGCTCAGATTCCACATAAACATCTTCATTCCCTCCGTAGGACCTAGTTAAAACTACCGCCCATGTCAAAGGCCAGCCGAGCCCCCACACCATTCCTTGCCTCTGTATTCATGGACTCTGCTTTACCTGTACCAGAAAGAACTTTGTTCTTGTGCAGTGGGGGTTGTATCTTCAAGTGTGCTTCACCCCTTCTTCAGACTCATCTCCTATGGCTGCTGTATACTTTACTAGAGCTACAGAGTGGACAGTGAACATGGCATTCTGCCTGTCTCTGCATAGCTCAGTCCAGGACTGAGATGAATGATATTAACAGGTAGGTACCCTTATGCTCTGTTCCTTCAAGGTCAAACCCAAGGATCTCAGGCTTTGTGAAGGAGCAGCCACACAAACCAATCAGGAATTGAGGGCCAAACTCCTCCAGCTGCCCCTTGCACCTGGCGCAACCAGGAAGACTCCTTTAGGGATTTAAGGTTGTGCCAACCTGACCAGTTCTGGTGGGGGATAGTTCCATGTGTCTTCTCTGCTATGCCCTGGATGCTGCCTCCCCATTACCTCTATACAGCCTTGACCTCTCCATCACCTCCACACAGCCCTGGGTCTCCCCACACTTCCACACAGCCCTGGTCTCCCCACCTCCACATAGTCCTGGCCTCCCTGTTACCTCCACACAGTCCTGACAGCATATATAATTCCCCATAAAGTCAGGCCGGCTGGAAGAATGAAAAATGAATCAATATACTTCTAAGTAAAACAATGCCTGCCTTTGACATGGCAAGGGAAAAAGCCAACAAATTATAAGCACTTACCTATTTACCAAGTCTAGGTTTCACATACTTTATCAACATTGTGAGGCAAGATAGTCATTATCCTGTGGTACAGACAAGGAAGCAGATTTAAATCACTAATATACACTGCAATTTCTGTACTGACACCGAAGTCCGTGGCATCTATTCATAAGTTGTATGAGGTCTCCATAAGTCCCCAACATCCCATCTCATTTCCTCCTCCCAAGACCTCATAGTCTACCAGCCAGGCAAAGGCACTTAGCACCCTGTTTCATCCCTCTGTCTGTCAGGCCCCATAGAGGTGGAAGATCCCTTATCCAAAATGCATGGCACCAATGGTGTTTAGCAATTTGAATATTTTAAAGTTCTTTTTTTTTGGGGGGCGGGGAGTATTTACAGAGACTTTACTAGTTGGATATTCATACTCCAGAAACCTGAATCCAAAAATGCTCCAAATATGGAATTGGGGGGGGTGCCAGAAAGTATGTCCAAGTTCCTGAGCAATGTACCCTCTGGCTTCAACGAACACAATGCTCCTATCCAGTGGCAGACTCTAAAGCCCCATCAGATCCTGGGAGCCATTTTTGAATATCAGCAGGCAGTGCTCGGTTTCTACAAACAACAAGAAAATGAAACAGTTCTCCCTTGCCTGACTTAGCTTGTGCCACCTCAAAGACCACATTTAAGGTCCTGGTAAAAGGTGTACCCAGTTGTGCATGGTTCCTGCTGGTACTGTGTGGAAACCCATACAGCATTACACTTCCTTGGCCCTATGAAAACAGGAGGCACATGTTCAGGACTCTCCATCATGTGCACAAGTCTCTCTCACGTTTTTCCAACTGGTGACCCTTCCAAGGACTGGGAATTTGACTATGAGTCACTTTTTGCCTCTTTTCTCACTGGGCAGCTCACAGTCCTAACAATTCCTAAGGGGACCATTATGTAAACTTTCTCAAAAAAAAATGTGTTGTTGATAACACCAGCCAAAGGCAGATAACAGGCCAAGAGCTAGATGAAACAGTGACTGATCCAAATTTCCCACAAATATTACTACAGTTTGAAGTCTTTCCCCAGTCCAGCACACAGGATCACACCTGGAATGTGTCCTGCATCCTGGGTGTGGTCTCTCTTTCCACGTTCCTGAGGGTGGTTGAGGCCACCTGGCTGGGCCTATGTACTTCAGGGTGAGGAGGGGTCTAGGACCAGGGCACTCAGCTGGCAAGGGAGAGGTGAAAGATCACACACAACTTGTATTGTTTGTAGAGCTCTCTGAGAAGCCTGTCTACTGTAAGCTTTCAAATACTTCTGGAAAATTCAGGCCCAAGTCCAGGAACTTCAGGAACTGAGACCCAACTGAGACAGGCAAGGCAGCTTGCAGTTGGACAGTTGGACGTCTGACTCTACTTTCGGCTGCACAGCCCTGTCTGAAGGGCAAGGCTAGGCAGGCTCCCAGACTCTGCCAGCCTCATGCTCTGGCCAGGTCCACTGGCACTATAAAGGGACAGATTTTTACTTAGACCAATAGTTTCTAACCCATGCTAACTGTAAGAATCCTGGAGCCCTGGAGCTACGGAAAAAGACAGAGACCTGAAATCCATGCCGATCTCCCTGAGGAAGGGTAAGAAAGGATTTGCAGCAGGTCACAGTAACTTCTGTCAACCCCTAGAGGAGGCTCTGAGGTGCTCCAGGATATGATTGACATCAGAGAAGTAAACCTTGTTCTACTTTGTTCTTTATGGAATTTCAACACCCGGGCTTCCTGGACATGGATCTCTGAACTTGCTGAGAGGCCCCTCTCAGCCTCTCAGCAGGACATGAGGCTTCTGAGTTGGAGGACAGGTTTGTGGAGGTACATACTAGGTGCTAGACGGCCATCTTTGGGTGTACCTGCGTCCAAGGTACCAGGAGGCATGGCAAGGACACAGAGATGCAAGAGGAAAAAGACAGACCAATGTGATGGGTCAACAACACTGCATCTGCCATTTTCTTGCTGATTCCAAAGCAAGGTAACAGAATAATGGAGCCAGCAACACTTACTGATGTATGCTCCCTGTTAAGCTGCTAAGTGTTAGGTCAACTGTCATTGAACTTTTTTTTTTTTTTTTGAGCAAAGATTTTTAATGAGTGTATTTTACAAACCCATTAGAGGATCATCCAATGCTGCCTGCATTGGATAAAGTCCTGGGCCACAGGTCTGCACATTCTTTTGCAACTGGACTTGGGATAGTAGAATCTTTCATCTCGCCTTGGTTTCCTTCACATTTTTGGCTCCTGCATTATCAGTACAGTTGATTAGAGCTCCTATTGGAAGACCTAGGGAAATCTGGAATTTTGCTCTGGTGGACCCACCACATCCTTGCTTCAATATCTTGGATGCCCGGAAAGAGTCAGAAATGTGTCATTGAACTTCTAAAACAACCTGATGATGGGACCACAGGAGTTATTCCCTCATATTTCATATTAGCAGACCGAGGCAGAGAGAGACTGTGAATACTAACTGGATGCTGACAGGAGGTTGAAGCAGGCAGCCTGATTAGGGAAACTCTTTTTGTCATTAATGTGCATCGTGTACCCAAGGCTACACGAGTGTCATGATAAAGAGAAAGGAGGGAATGTTAGGCAGGAGAGAGTGTGCTGTCACCAATGACTACCCCAGATGTTCTTCCTTGCCTTCCTGAAACAGTTGGCTCACGCTTTGGCCTTGATCATATTCTGAAAAAAATAGCAAACATCTCCTTTGAGCATACTATGGTGTGTAGACACACCCATGTCAAATGTCAGCTATGGCATGTGCAGTTCCTTTTGAGAGTCACCTTCCTTTCTACCTCTGGTCATCATGTCTGAGCTCCAGGCAGTGAAGGTGAAGTGGGTTGCTGAGAAGAAACTGGCATTTGAGCTTGGTTGATCATCATCCAGGACCTTTCAGCTAAGATCCCCAGGTGCTGGAATGAGACGTGTGTGGACTCCCTCTGTACTGTTAAGTAATGTTGGGGGCTTTGTATGGCAGTGGCCCTGGTGACACTGTTTCCCCACCCATTGGCCCTGGCTCCAGTAGCAATGTACACTCTAGATTCCAGCTGACAGTGCTTACAGTTCACTTCCCACCCTCGGCCTCACCTGGCAGAGCATCTGGGCTCTGACAGCTTTAGAGCCTTGTCATGGAGTGACTTTGCTGATGAGGGGACAGGAGGAACTTGTAATCATAAAGAAGATTGATTGTGCTAATTGCATAAAGCTCATTTCCCCTTTCTAATAAATATTTACCCTCTGATGTTTATAACTTTTATGTTTTGGACTTTCTTGAAATGCTTTATTGAATTAAAAACATCACATTACCATTGGCTAGAAGGAGAGACGGCTCTACTTGCCAATAACTTCCACAACAAATGCCAGCTATTGGTGCCAATTTTTTTGTAGTTCATATTTCCATAGACAGCCCCGAGCCTTACAATACCAGCATTCTGCTGACAAGCACGAAAGATTCAACAGTGATGGGGCCCTCCAGAACCCTATAAATGAAAATGGACTGCATTTTAATTTTTCTTGGTTCTGAAGTATGCAAATGTTCGGGAAAGCAAAAACCTGGTTACTATTTGAAGCCTCCGCAGCTCCTAACATGAATCCCAGCAATGTTTTTCCTATGAGCAAGGACATGGCTCTTAACTTCTACGGGTCTTAAAACAGCTATGTGCTGTGAGCGCCAGGAGAAGAACATATGAGGAAGTCTAGTGGAAAGGAAGTTCTGCACTCTGAATTCTACCCAAAGAACAAGCATTCAGGGAAGCTTGGGCTTCCTGCAGTAGGCAGAAGCCAGCCTGTCCGGCCCTTCCCGGGGGTACCTATTAGTCCCTTTTTAGAGTATGATCGTCAAGGTCTAAGAACCTGAGACTTATAGGATTAGCAGGAAGACAATGAATTGATGTCTTCAAACTACAAAAGATATTGTGGTAATACAATATTGAGAGTTTCTGGTTTCAAAATTTTAAAATTATATTTTATGTGTATGTGCATGGGGGAGAGGGGGTTGGGTGTGCAGGTGCCAGGCATGTGCCTTGTGGAGGTCAGAGGACAACTTGGTAGAATTTACTGCTTGCACCCTGTAGGTCCTGGGGATGGAACTCAGGTTATCAGGCTTTGAATGTCACTGGCCTATAAAACACACACAATATGACAAGAGTGGTCCTGGGCTCTGATTCCTAATCTCAGTGTCTGCCATGGGAACTGGAAAGACAGCTAGAGTTCATTGCCAGCCATCAGGAGTGAAGGGGATATTCGCTTCACTGAGAATCTGGAGGGAAAAGTTGCAATCACTTTCCCAGCCTGTTTCACAAAAATCCAGTGAAACCATCCAAGGGCTTTGGTTCAGGATAATCATGGGAATGTAAGGGATGAGAAATTTGGTCTCCTGAGACCGGGGGTTGGGGGGGCTGTACCTGCCTGTGACCTTCTCTGAAGACATACTCTAGACTCATCTTGCAAGTAGAATGTTGACTTTTGTTTAGAATTTAGCATCAATGTGCTTTTATTTATTTATTTTTAAGCCTTATTTTATTATTTATATATTTAATGTGATGTGTGGCATATACATGTGTAGGATCAGTATTTGGAGGTCAAAGGACAACTTGGGGAGTCAGTTTCCTCTTTCTACATGTGAATCCTTGGGATTGAATTCATGCAGTGGCCAGTATATCTACCCACTGAGAAACAACCTCCCACCCCACCCAGCCAGCCCACAGCAAGGAACCTTGTTCCTCAGAAGGCAGAGCAGAGAATTAAAGAAGGCTCGCTAGTGTGGAGATGCCTGGTATTTGTCTCAGAATGCAATCTACCTGGGTTTCTTTCATTCTTTGTTTTAAGCTCTGTACTCCAAAGGCAGACAAACGCTCAGCCCTACAGTCTTGGAGTTGGCTTTATTCTCTGGGCCATGTCCAAACCTGCTTCTAGTTCATTATTTTTAGCGGTAGGCTTAAAGTTCTAGAAATGTTTGAGACAAAAGAGAGAGAGATAGACAGACACAATGCACACACTTGTCTCATTAATGTTCCCGGTGCTTTTCCAAGTTTTCCATGATAGCCCTGATCAGGGACTCAGCCCTGAGGCTGGCTATGAACTTCCCCTCAGTCCTTGTTAGGGCCCGGGAATCCAGACAGCATTCTTAATTTCCACACAGGAATGCAGCTATGCAGTTTTTAAGAGAGAGGTTCATCCAGACTTTTAAAGTTATAATTCCTGCATGATATTCTCTCTCCTAAAATGCCTATCCATGAGTATTTTCTTTTGTTTTACAACATCTAGTAAGTAGATTTTTTTTTCCTATGAGAGGGGATTAAAAGTGGTTTGGAGCATGGCTTAAATCTCTTTTTAAATCTCTTTCTCTCTCTCTGTCTCTCTGTGTGTGTGAGTGTGTGTACATGTGTCTCTGTGTGCGCGTGTCTGTGTGTGCACATATGTGCATAGTTCAGAGCACAATGTTGAGGGTTGGTCTTCACCACGTACCTTATTAGAGACAAAGTCTGTCTTGTTTTCATGTGGACACTAGGCTAGCTGGCCCATGAGCCCCCGTGTATTTTCCTACATCTACCTCCAATGTCTCCATAAGAGTACCAGGATTTCAGATATGCTGCCCTCTTTGACATTTATGCGGATTCTGGAGATCCGGACTCAAGTTCTCAGGCTCTTACACCAAGTGCTCACTGAGCCCATCTCTCCAGCCCACAGCACAGTTCTTTCTGCACAGGTTGGGAGCTGGAGACAACTTGAGATGTACTGACAGTAGTAGATGAGATTGCTGGTATGAGGATTGGGCGTTTGGTGCTCTCCATGGGGAGGTGAGGGAGGGCTACGGGTTGTAGAAAGTCTCAAATCTATAAATCTCTACATGTCGTGGACTCTGAAAACATGCATTATGCTTTACTTCCTGAAGGAGATGGAATACCGTTCACAATACATGTCTAAAATTCATCCTCAAATAGTTTTCCAACAATCTCAATAATCTTAAAAAAGAAATATAGTTACACGCATTTTGCTTTGTCAACTGGTTGTCTTATAACTGATATTGTTTGTCTTTACTAAATCTGTCTTCTATTAGAACACCAAATATGCAACTGTACCCAACAATGCATGTGCCCTTTCTTTCTAATATACACTTATGATAAAGTTTAATTTAAACAGCATAGCAAGGAATTAGGTACTCACAACTGCAATTACCAACAAAATGATCCTTGTAACAGTGTACTGGCAAAAGTTATTTAAAGCTGTCTAATTGTTCATTTCTGGAATTTTCTACTTAGCATTTTTGAACTCTGGTTGACTGTGGATAACTGAAACCTTAGAAAGTAAAGCTGTGGTCAAGGAAGGCTACTTTATTCCTCCTCATGCATAAAAACCTTATAACATCATGCTCCCAATCCTCCCCTTCTGGAAAATGTCCTGACTTTAGGGGAGTGTTCTAGTTTCCAGTGGTAAATTTCTATTGGCTTTCCATTGCTGCTTAAAACAACAGTTGTCTGATAGTTCTGGAGTCAGAAGTCCAAAATCACACTCACTGAGCTAAAATGAAGACACCTGCAAAGCCTGCCTCCCTTTTGAGCTGGGAGGCATCTGGACTCTTCTAACTGCTATCCAAATGAACCTGCATCTGTGTCCCCTGTCATACCAACCTCCTGTGTCTGCTATCACTTTACCACTCAATCACTCTGCATTCTTTGGATCCTCCTTCTGAGGCTATCGGACCAACACAGTCAGTCTAGGACAATGGTCCCATCTGAAGATGATTAAATCACACCTGAAACGTCACTCAAAAGCTCTGAGGTTTTGAATGTGGAAGTCTGCACAAGACCATTCTAGTCTTTTCTGTTGTTGCTGATTTTGTTTGTTTCTGGTAAGATGATCAATGCTATTTTAAAGACATGTATAGATGTTCATATAAACTACATGTTTTACACACTTAAAGGCTATTTCCAGGGTTCTTCATTCCTTTTTAGAAGCAGATTTTTCACTCACTATTCTCCTTGTGCTGAAAGATATTATTTCTCGTAGTGAAGCCTGCACATGGTAAGTTTTTTCAGCTTTGGGGTAATATAAAGCCTGTATTAGTAGTGGAAATGGTAGTTTTAGCTTTCAAGTAATGAGTAGTTCTGTATTTCTATTATCTGAATTTTATTCTAAAATGTGGTAAATCTTAAATTTTGAAAATTGTGTGTGATGTTTGTATATATTATGTATGCATATATGCAAAATCCAGAGATAAGCATTGGGGTTATAGACACACACTGCCACACAGTTATGTGTGTAATGGGAATCCAAACTCAGGTCCTCCAGCTTGCATAGGAAGCCATTTACCAACTGAGTAAATGAAGTCCATGAAGCATATAAATTAATCACAAGTTTGATCCTCTATGATCGTGAAGCTTTATAAGGCAGGACTAGAACAGCATGTTATGAAAGGGCTAATATAGCAATGCTTCTGAAATCAAACCCCGTGTACCAACCTGGTGCCTACAAGAGGCCCTGAGAGTCCCCCTCTAACTCTTTAGAATGGTTAATTGCCTCGCCTTGGGCAGTTTTTTTTCCACACTAAGCTGAGTAGTCAAGAAAGGCCTTCCGTAGGTCTTCAAGGTTCTCTGTGAATCTGTTGTGTTTCAAATACAAATCATCTCCCATAGGCCATGTGTTTGGATACCTGATCCCCAGAGAGTAGTATTGCTCTGGGAAGTTGAAGGACCTTTGGGATACATGGCAAAAGGAGGTTGTTGCAGGTTAAGCCATGAAGGTTATACCAGCATCTGATATATGACTCAATAGTTCTGCTTCCTGATCCACCAGCATGTGAAAAGTTAGCACCTCATGTTCCTGCTTACATGGATGGATGCTTCTGCCACCATGCCTTCTATCACAATGAATTAGTTTCTCTGAGATGATAAGCCCAATAAATCCCTTCTCCCACCAGTTGTTTCTGTGGGGGCATTTTGTCACAGGGAGTCCTGCACACTCTTGGAAGGCTGGTTTCCTACAGACTGAGGGTGGTCCAGGCCATAGGTTAGCAGAGCCATGGGGCTTCTCCACCTGTTCCAAATTTCTCAGCCACTGAAGGCCTTGGCTGTTTGATGCCAAATGTCTTGAAAGCTCACCATTTCAGGTTTTGTTTTTAACTATTTCACATGGGAGAGGAAGCAGCCAGATAAAAAGCAGTAAGCATACAGAGGCAGGGCTTTCCTTGAAGGGGTCAGGAAAAGCAAAAAGATTATAATCTCCAGCAGGGTGACAGGGTAGGATTCATTGAGAAGGTAACATTTCAAAACTCAAACAAACAAAAAAATGAGAGAGTCAATCAGATAATGAGAGAGGAAGGGGCTGTCAGCTAAGGGGAGGAGCCTCAAGCATCTGGTCCTGTCTTTTCCATGAGCCTTCTGGTGGGCTCTAGAGAGAGCAGTAAGGCCAGGCCAGAACAAAGGAGGTGAAATGGGCCTAGAGAATGGGGACAGACAGTAGCGAGAAAGCACCCAGCAGCACTTAGCTTATGCTCCAGCAAGGAGAAAGGAGAGCCATGAATACAACGTCTCAATGCTGTCAGAGCACAGACCTCTGAAGCAGGAAGTATCAGACTAAGGACACACTGTCCTGAATCATGAGGCGGTGTGCATCTAAGCAGGGGGATACAGCCAGGCCTGGGGCACCACAGCCCAATTTCTCAGCATTCCAGGAACCCTAGATGGGCATTTTGCCATGCATTCCCTGAAGTGTAAGAGTGTTACTGGGACACATTGTTCTATGTGAACAGTCACTGCCACTCATTTCTAGAATCCCCTAAAAATCACTAAATCACTAGAGGGGATGGTGGACATTGCTAGCTATGGCTAGCGGCCACCAAAGTGTCTGCTACTAGGCTATCCTTCCCCTTGCTGACATACAGTCACTTTATCTAGTGACTGGGGCTAGAAAATGTTTACTCTGTGAAGGAAAATGCTTTCAGCAAACATGAACCACAGCTGCTGGCTAGCTGGAGGAATCTATGCAGTGTCTCAATAGAATTTACAGGTCATTTTCAGGGTGCACACGAGAATTTTCAGTTTCTGGGCCAGTGTTCAGGGTTCTCAGCCTGTGGATCATGACCCCTTGAGGGGAGTCACATATAAGACATCCTGCATATCAGATACTTATGATTCATAGCAGTAGCAGAATTCCAGCTATGAAGTAGCAACAAAATAATTTAATGGGTGTAGGGGGATTGTGTTATTACATTGTAAATAACTGTCCTGCCTACTAGTTTAAATAACAAAAACACTGATTGACCAAAGACAGACAGAAAGTGTGGGCAGGGCTACCAGACTAAGAAAACTCTGGGAACAGAAGATCAGAGCAGAGATGCCACAGAGAAGCCAGGAAGACACCACTATGAGATGCCAACAGATGCAAAGGGAAGTTGAAATGCTGCTCTGAGAAAAAGTACCCAGCTTCATGGCTAAACAAGATAAGAATCATAAGGTAAGATAAGGTTAGTTTAAGAGCAAGAGCTAGCGAGTTATATGCCTGGGTCTCAGGTCAACCAGTGAACAATTAATACAAGCTCTGTGTGTTTCAGTGGGACTATTGGGCTGTGGGTATGAAAGTCCAGGCCACCAGGCTAGGCCAGAAAGCCCGGGGCCATGAGACTAGGCCAGAAAGTCCAGGCCAAGGCAAGACTGGAAATTCTGGACCAGAATTATAGTACAATTGGAGGTCACCACACAAGAAACTGTATTAAAGGGTTATAGCATGAGAAAGGTTGAAACCCACTGGGCTAGAAAAAGGCAGCTGTAATACAGAAGCTAATCTTTGTCTAACTGTCTCTGAAAGAAGAATCCAATGAGCTACAAGAATCCCAGGTGGCCTTTCACCTGGGGTCTGTCTTTATCTATGCCAGCTATCTAGGCTTCTCCATTAGGGGCACCAATGCTTCCCTCCCTGCTTTGGCCATGTATCTCCTCCTCGGTCTGTCTCCTCGCTTGCTAAAGTTGAAGTCAAAAGCTTTTTACCCAGAGTGTAGCAGCCAGAGCTTCATGTGACAGTCCCAGGAAAGCATTCAACCTGTGAAACTGTGAACCCCCAAACATGTGTGTCCCTCTGTCTATCACTTTATCCTGTGTGATAGTTTGAATAGGTGTTGTAGTGGGATTTAGGCGTTATTTAGGGAAGCTTAGGAGCATAGCTTTGGGTTTTCAGGGCCTTGAATGGGGCATGGCCAGACCCCATTGAGACTCAGGGCCTATTAACTTTTTGTTTTGTTCTGTTTTTTGTTCTCATAGAGTAGATCAAACCATCATCACAAGACATTTCCACTCTCCAAATCTTAAAGTTCAATTTATAGCAACAAATGTTTATATAACCCTTTAATAAATATTAATCCTTCATATAATATATTACAAATAAATAATTCTACAATAAGGTTTGGCCCCCATAGACTCAAAGTTGGCTTCTTGGCCCATAGGGAAGTATGGCCTTGCTGGAAAAAGTGTGTCACAGTGTGGGTGGGCTTTGAGGTCCTTATGCTCAAACTATGCTGCTCAGTGTGGGACTCAGTTCACTTCCTATTGCCTGTGGATCAAGATGTAGAGCTCTCAGCTCCTTCTCCAGCACCACATCTGCCTGCACACTGCCTTGTTTCCCATCATGATATTAATGGACTAAACTTCTGGAACTGTAAGCCACCCCAATTAAATGTTTTTCTTTCTAAGAGTTGCTGTGATCATGGTGTCTCTTCACAGCAAGAGAAACCCTAACTAAGACACCCTGTAAGGAAGGTATGCAATTGCCTCACCCCCAGACAGTAATGGCAGGAAATGGGGAGATGGCTTCTGCCTAGTCCCCAATTTGCCCAGTCCTATGATGGTTGGGCAGCTTTCTCTTTTTCTCACTTTTCCCCCTTCTTCTTACTTTGACTCACTAGCCCAGCATCAAACCACTCAGGAGACAAAGTGGCCACTGTGTCCAGATCTTTGCTGGGCACTTTCTCCTTCTTCAGGGGGCCTGGAGCCTTTATGTTCTTCCTAAGTGCCCAGCATCCTTCCTGAGACATACCTATGTGGTCTACATACTGATGTCGCACTCTCTTCATCAAGGGTCCTTAGAAATATACTCTTTCTGGACTTTCCATAATGACTGGAGGCTGGAAATAGTTATGCAGCTACAGTAATGACAGCCTTAAATATGAATCCATGCAGTGGCTAAACTGGGGACAATGAGTCCTGGGACTAATCACATCAGTCAGACATCGGGGTGCCTTTGTTGGAGAGAGAATTCAGGATCACATTGTGAGTAGACGTTCTTGGAAAAGCCAGCTAATAGCTAGCACCAGCTTGGCTCTGAGATGATAGTAGGCAGCATCTACATTTAAACACGAAGTACCCAAGAGGTACTATAACATCTTTGGTGTCTCTGAGAAGCCAGCCCTCCCCCCCTCCAACACAGATCCATCCCTGAGGACTTCATTCTAGAAGTAACCTCTATGCAACTGTTAGCTTTGGGGTCGGGCCTACCCTGAGTTCCAGGTATATGGAAGCTGGCCAGTCTACTATGCATCTTCCTTAGGACTACAAGCTATCCTGAGCCCAGGGCTTCAACAAATGTTTCAAACTGCATTGTAGAGGCTCCTGAGTTTCATATATCCTTAGCCACTTCTGTCTGTGTCCTACGCATTCCACCTGCTTCTCAAGCCAAGCCTCACTGACAAACACCATCTGGGCCACCAGCTTCTCTAGCATGTTTCTGGTGTCAGGTCATCCCTGTCTGTTACTTGGGTAGCCATACACATGGTGAATGCGCTGTAACAGGTCCTAGCATATTCCTCCTGGCATTTTTTATATATAGAATGGGCTAAGCCATAGGCCACACTGATTGCAGTACAGTCACCAAATCTGCATTGTGGGGTGACCAGATTTGGCTCCAAGTTCTTGCACTGATTTGATTATTCACTAATCAAACCATTAGCATGATAACTGAGTTTGATTTGATAGTGTTGTCTACAAGCTGGAGGTAGATTCTAGAGAGTTCTGGTTAGGACTAATGGGGCTCATGCAGCCTAGGGCTTTAGGATCAATCTTATGGGTACTGGTCAATAAGTGCTGTTTGTGAATTATTATTATAAAATTAATATGCCACTTACATAATTATTTTTATCTGATATCCTCCAATGTGAACCGGAGTTTAGCTCTCTTCCTCAACTGGACGTGGTTTGAAATCAGGAGACACTCCACCATTTCTAAGAAGTGTGGCTAGATTATCTTTGTCCTAATGATTTTGTGCTAAAACACCAGGCTACTAGTGTCAGTATCCTCAAAGCATCCCCTTCAGAGTGACCCATGAGCAGGGTTATAAATGGACAGAAACTTGCAAAAGCATGTCTGGGGTACCTTCATAGCTAGTTATATGGGGCACATGTAAGTAGTACCTGTGAGGATGTGTGCACATGCACACACCTTCATGCCTATGCATACACAGTCACACACATGCCTATGTCTGAGATATCTGTGACCTCCAACAGAATCCAGACCTGCAGATAGGGTTTCTGGGCTTGTGCATCTTCCTAAGTCTGCCCTTCCCTGGCTGCTTACCTCCATGTTTCTGCAGAAGGTGGCATTGGTGCCAAACAGAATCTGGCACTGCTCATTGGCGCTGTAGTGCATGCCTGGCAGCTTGTGTGAAAGGCGCAGGGCGTGCTGACTCCTGGGGTCAGTGACAAGTAAACAGGTACTGACTTTGGATCTGAAAAAGGCAAGAAGCAGATTAGTTTCCAAATGTAGTCGCTCATCTTTGTTCTGATTTTTCAGTCTCTGAGAAGGATGCTGATGGGACACCTAGTTTTTTGGTGGGCATGTTCTTTTATGGTATGCCTAAATGTAGGTTTCTGCTCTGAAGACAATGCAGAACTGACCACTCGGTAGAACCACAGGAATAGCTCAATGAAGCAAGTGGGCTTTCTTAGTGGATTTTGATGATTTTTTTAAATTAGAATACTCTGAATTCTTTTAGTATTCGGCTTTAAGCAAACATTACCATGAACAAAAAGAACACAAGCTAAGGTTGTTTTATTTTAAATAAACTCAAAGTTCTGATTTCTGACACCATGGAGTCTCTTTGAAGGATTGCAGGGCTAAAGCAAGTATACCAGTCTTGATGTTTCATGGGGCCATACCTCCTCCTATGTCAGAAGGCAAGCTAGGGGCTAAAACTGTCAAGAACTTCCAGCTTTCAACAGGGAATGAAATGTTCATCTACAATGAGAGATGCATTTCCCAAGGGGGCTCTGTTAGGAGATAAAATACTCAAGGCTTTTATTTTCTATTCTTAAAGCAAGGTAGATGAAACCAAACACTTATCAAAACTCTTGAAGAAAGGACTTAATGCATGTGTACACTCACACACACACACACACACACACACACACACACACACACACACACACACACACACACAGCTGAGGCTATCCCACAGATTCCAGGTTTAGTCACAAGCATTTTGTTACTAATGGGACCAACACTATGAGCAAATGTACAACATCCTGTCTTGTTACTCTGACTCTTCTGGGTGATATGGAGTAACATCAGTAGCTTATAATATTATATTAGGAGTCTGTGATCACAATACTCAGTGGAAACAGACTATCCTAAAACCAGTAAGTCCATTTCTAAACCTATTTAGTAAACATTTTTTCCAAACATAGGAAAAATGAAGGAGACTCTTTGAGTGCTTCAACCCACATCCCCTAGTCTGTCAAACTCAACCTGCCAGCAAGACTTGCTGACTGACTTCTACTTCCACTTTATGTGGATTAACACAATGCAGTGTGAAAGCAATAAGAACCCATAAATCAACACTGCGAATACAGAACTAATGTCAGACACCAAGGGGCCAACTGAGACCATGGGTAAACTTACTTTAACAAAGGTCTAAAACCAAATTGGAAACTGTTCCACAGAAATCTGAGAACTAAGAAGTATAGCCATTCTCTAGGAGACTAGTGAGAAGCATGCTCCTTCCCCCACTATGGAAAAAGTGTGCACAACCATCCCCAGCTAATTCACTCCCATCAAGGAAAGCAGCTTCAGTAAGCAGGGGGTTCTCAGTTTCACAGCAGCTAAGTTGTCCCTACAGTGGTATCCACTCATAGTCACAGGCTGGCAGAGAAGTGCAAGACAGGGTCATTGGGTTGATATTTTATTCAACCAATCATTTAATGATCCCCTGCTGGACATGCAACATCATACCAGCTACAAACTTAGGAAAAGACCTTTGCCCAACATAGGACACACTGCACTGACCACCTCCCAAGCCAGATGAGGATTTATCTAAAGATTCACTTATCACACTTGCTAAATTGCCTGTCTCTGGTCCTTTGGAAAAACTTTCTATTATTGATGCTACAGGATGACTCAAGGACTTACTTGAGAAAGTTCTCGAGGTCATCTCGACTACAGGATGACCAAGAGAGGTCGCTAGGGTTCCGGCCTTTCACCCACTCTCCGGACATGATGTGTGAACGCCCAGCACAGGATGAGTGGTCGTCATCATGGTTCATTCCCAGGCTGTTCAGAGAGAAAGAGAAAGAGTGTGGAATGCTATGCCCCACATGCCTTGTTTCGAGGTCTTGAGTTAGTTTTAATCAAGTTTAAAGCACGTGGAGTAATGTAGGATGCTGGTCGTCTCCCACTACAGACCAGAGTCAGTTTATATAGAAACTGAAGTGGTTTGATTACAAAATGTATGAAGACTGAGAAAAAAGAACAATGATGAGTGAATGAATGAACTCTTCATCATTATAATTAATGACAAGTATAATAGCTAATAAAATCCAAGATAGTTTATAAGGTCTCATCTTCTGATGAGATGACCTGACATCTCACACCAGATTTCATTCTGTTGGTGAGTCACACTTCACTGACAGCTAGTGGAAAACACTGGTGACTGAGTTACTGACAAGGCTTCAAATTCAAGAACAACTGTGGTTTTGCTTGTTCACTAAAAATCTTCCCCATTCACAAGAAACATGAGAAGAGCCAGAATGACTCCCATGCCTCATCAGTCCATGTCACCTTTCTTGACAACCGTACCCGAGGAACACTGTAAGGCACCTCATGATGGGAGTCTGACCAGACCCTGACCTGAACAATGACCTTAGTTTAATCCACATGCCCACACTGGGGTGAGGTAAGGTGTGGAACAGTAAGCTTGGCTCTGCTTGCCCACAGCTTGCTGACAGAGATTTCAGGAGGGAAATCCAGTGAACTGGAGGAAGCTCTTTTGTTGTATTGTTTGGGGGGTGGGGAAAGGTAATTACAGTGAAAAAAAACATGCATTTTGATTCATTCAAAAATATTAGATGTTTCTCAAGTGTCAGCAAATGTGTCAGAAGATGATAGGATGGACAGATGTCATCCCTAACTCAGGTCACCATTAGCTTAGGAGAGGAGATCATGATAAGCAGGGGCTCTGAATGCTTTCTCCAGGTCCCAGTTCCCTACTTGCCTGGAATATATATATATTTTTGTACCACCTCTCAATATATCCTGCTCACTCTTTCATACTGAAGAGATGATCACACTATTATGCTTTCTGTATTCCTTAGCCACGGCTACACATTTGCCTGTGTAGATGTTGCCCTGACCTGATCCCAGCCAGAGCCATATCCTCTGGGGAACATACTGCCCAGTGCTCAGGCATTCTGAGGATTTGGACTAGCATGGCTTAGCCATCTGTTTCCACCTGTATCCTCCAATCTTCGTATGCCAGTGATACCCATTACCCCATACATGGGATTTCATGGTGTATTAAGCAATGAAATATGAGGGCAAAGGTAAAATTGTTTCCATGTGAACTAATGTGGCTAGTAACTAAAATATGTGGCTTCCGTGTTCTATGGACAGAGCAATTAAAGCTGAATAAAGCGTACACATCTGTCCCCAGACTGCTTCATGAAAGGCTTTACCTTCCTGCTACTTAAAGAAATATGTATACAAAAGAGACTGGAGTGGAGGCAGCAGTATTGTAGTAGGACATTGACTTAGCACATGCAAGTCCTTAGGTTCAGTGACTGGGGTGGAGGGTAGAAGGATACGCCTTAGGGTTTATGTCGCTGTGAAAAGAAACTATGACCACAGCAACACTTATAAATGAAATTGTTTAATTGGGGCTTGCTTACACTTCAGAGGTTCAGTCCATTATTATCACGGTGGGACCTGGTGCTGTGCTGGCAGACATGGTGTCAGGGAAATAGCTTAGAGTCTTACATCTTGGAGGCAACAGGAAGTAGTCTGTCTCACTGGGTGTGCCTTGAACATATATGAGACCTCAAATCCCACCTCCACAGTGACACACTTCCTCTAACAAGACCACACCCACTCCAACAAGACCACACCTCCTAAGAGCCACTCCCTTTAGGGGCCACTTTCTTTCAAAACACCACAGGATAAAAGGAAGGGGAGAAATCTGGGTTCACACTTGCATTAGGAGTATGCTAGCAATAAAGAAGAAGCTGATAGTCCTAGTGGGCAGATACCCATACCAGAATGCCTAGCCTATCACAAAACTGGGGGAAAAACAAATAAACAAGAACTGTTTATGATATATTTAACAATTTGTTACTAAACTATAACACTGTTGTGGGATTCAGGTGTCAGCTGATAAGATCCGAGGATGCTTACCCAGGGTCCCCGGCCCCTGGGGGGGGGGGCGTGGCCAACCCCTTTGATAAGGGGCTGCTAGGACCGGGAAAGCCTGTTTTGCCTGGTTCCTGGCTGTTGGAGAGACCGGTTTGGGATCCATCGTCCACCGTTCCAGACTCCAGTCCCTGTTCAGGCTCTGCTATAAGCTGTTACCTGTACCGTGAGTGTTGGTTTATATTTTAATAAATATCAATCTTGGACTGGTGCCTTCTAAGTAAAACTTCGCCTACATAACACAGTCTACATATTTCATGAAGTTAAATTGTTTAAAGTACCTAAGTATTGTTTTTTGATGTTTCTCCCCCGGACCAGTTTTCCAGTTAGCTGGTTAGCCATCTAGCTTATGCTGGATGGAAGAGCCTGGGCTGCTTCTCCTGCCTCTGCTGGTCTCTATCTCTTACAGCAGTGTTCTTTACAGAGCTCCACAGGCTCCCATAGGGGCCCTCCTCCTTCTGCCTAACCCAGCCCTCAGCACAGCTTCCCATCAAGACGGGCCTCTAGTAAGCACAAGTAAATATTTACCAAATGGATTATCTGTTTGATACCACACAATGTGCCAAAAAATATCAGTTACCTCATATTTGTGACAGGCATGTGACAGGTGTGTAATTAATTTCATACCAAGGAAAACAGATCACAGGATGAGAACCATCTCTGGTTGAATAATTATGTCTTCCGGGTGGGTATCACTTTTCTAAACATTAAGGGTCAAAGGAAGGCCTAGAAATGATTGAGTAATTTGGTCCAATGAGACAATTTAGATAAAGTCCTATGGGCACTTGGATGTATAAAGTAACTTTTCTTTATTTCAATATAACTGTTTTCTTTTTAAAAATAATTCTTTTCTTTTTGGTGGGCAATAGGAAATGTTTACTTATATGTGAATTAATATATGGGAAAGCAACTTTCATATAAAGTTTCCCATAATAGGATTACTTCTTTTGGGGGGTAATCTCACATCTTTGAGACACAGTCTCATTTAATAGCACTAGCTAGCCTAGAACTTGATATATAAACCAGTTCTGACCTCGAACTCACAGAGGCCCACCCACCTCTGTTTTAGGATTAAAGGTTCATACCACCAAGCTCTGCCTAAAATTGACAAACTTGAAACAATTTGATTTTGTGGAATTGAGGTTGAGCACAGGGCCTTCCTTGCACGTAGTAGGTCAACATTGTACCATGGAGTCACATCCCCAGCCCTGAGCTTTATTCTTTTTTCTAGCCTTTTTATTGTTGTGGCAAGAGATTTTAGCATTATTTATTCTAACTTTCTAAGTATTCAACCTAGTAATGCTAACTACATTTACAGGCTGTGCAGCAAGCAGCTCTCAGCCCTTACTTACCCTGTATCACGGAAGTACATAGCTTGTCCCTTGCACTGATCACTACCATCCAACTCTACAGTACTTTTCCTTCTGTGACTGGTTCATTCTAAGCAGCACAATGGTCCTCAACCTTCTTAATGCTGTGACCCCTTAATACAGTTGCTTATATTGTGGTGACCCCCCCACCATAAAATTATTTTGATGCTGTTATGAATTGTAATGTAAATATCCAGTGTGTGACTTAGTACAAGTTTATTTTCAAAATACATAAGCAGTAGTAAATTCAATTGACAAAGAGAGAAATATGGAAAAAAGAAGAGTGAAAGAGAGATGGAAAGAAAAGGAAAGAGGAAAGAGAGAAAGGAGAGAGAGAGAGAGAGAGAGAGAGAGAGAGAGAGAGAGAGAGAGAGAGAGAGAACAAGAGAGAGAGAAAATCCCCTGATAACTTGAACTTGAAATGGGGGCTAAAGATTTAAATGGCCATTTCTCTAATGACAACACATAAAAGTCATCAGCTCTGTGAAGAAGATGCTCCTCATGGCACCTGATTTGTTTCAGGGAGATGCCAATCAGAACACAAGGAGCTATCATTCATGCCTGTCACACCTATGAAGATGTGGAGTGCTTAGAACCCATGTATGTGATGGCCAGGATGCAAGACAGGATAAGTGCTGTTGTGGAAAAACAGCATGGAGGTGTCTCCAAAGAAAATAGAACTACAAAATTTCTGTATGATCCAGCAATTTCACTTCTGGGTATCCCCCTCACCAAATAAAAGTAAAATAAAGAGCTCAGAGATCATTCCCAGGTTCATTTTTATACTGATGACCATAGCTCATATGGAAATGGCCTGAGGATCTGTGCAGGTTGGGTTTTTTTCTATTGGACACAAGCTGAAGTCATTTGGTAAGAGAGACCCTAAACTGAGAAAAATGACTCCATCAGATGGGACTGTGAGCAAACCTGGAGTGCATTTTCTTGACTTCTTGACAGGTGATTGATGTAGGAGGGCCCAGCCCACTATGGTTGATGACATCCCTGAAGAGGTCGTCCTAGGTTATATAAGAAAGTAGGCTGAGCAAGCTAGGAAGCAGCATTTGTCCATGACCTCTGCTTTACTTCCTGCCTCCAGGTTCCTGTCCTGCTTGCAGCCCTCCCCCAGTGATGTCAGAGATGGGTCATGTAAGCTATGCTCATTATAGCAGTAGGAAGCAAACCAAGATAATATCCTATGATGGATAAATGGCCAAATACAATGTGTGGTTTACATATGACAGAATATTACTTCACCTAAGTAAAAGATGAAAAGGCAGGTGGATACAAGGTAGGTCTACATAGTGAGTTCCAGACCAGCCAGGACTACATAGTAAGACTCTGTCCCCAAACATAAAGAAAATTCATCAATTTGCTTGCAAAAACACAGATGACCTCTGAAGACACTATGCTAAGTAAAATCAGCTTACCACCTTTGCTATGTCTATCTCCCCCTTCTCTTTCTGCTTCCTACTGAGTTTTGACATAACAAATTAGAGTTTCAAGTACATTTACTAGAGTTCATCAAATATTGATCACCTTAAATGTAATATAGGTTTAAATAAAGCTGGCTATATTTTTAATAAGTAGATCTGAAAACTTTGGCATATCTCGGCAAATAAAATACCTCATTAAAAGAAAACAAAAAAGACAGTTCCAGCTTCCATTTTATAATGACAAGGTTTGACTAATTTAAGCTGTTGTCTACAGCTTTGGCAGGGAAGGGTTTGAAAGGCAAGTGAGTGAGGCAAATAGAGACCTGGTTCATCCCTAGGTGACTCAGCTCACAACTGCAGAAACTTGGGCTTTCTGGAAACATTAATGCTTCCTCGAGAAGCAATATGTTTCTTTCCCATTGGCTCATGTTCTACAAGTATTTTCCTTCAATATAGATTGTATATTTACTATATAGATAGTAAAGTTTATGGATCTGTCTTCTTGCTTCCACTGACAAGCGCATGTTTGCAGTAGGGAACCTGGTATGTATGATATAGACTTGTACTCCAGAGACTGACTCAGTGTCCTACCTCACTTGCCTTTGACAAGTTTCAGATCCTCTGACACAGAGGACCCCATTCTGATAGAAGAATTCCAAGAATATCTTGCCACTTACAGCATGAAGAACATGGCAACTATTACCACATTTGACACATCTCAACTTGTCTTATTTTTGGAAATGGTTAAATCCCTCTGGGAATCACAGCTCTGCCATAGGAATTCTCTACAGCCTTTCCACTACCTCTCTGTCAATAGCCAGCCAAAAGCAGTGGCCACTTCTGCCTCATGTACTGGGCCATAGTCCTATGGAGAACCAACACACCAGGTAACTGGCGCTACCTTTGCTCTCTGTCAATCACTATTTATCCACCCAAGTGAGTACTGTCCGAGCAGCCACCAAAAGAATTTTTCTTTTCTTTCTTTTTTGAATAATTAATGTTACTGGAAAGAAGTTGCAAATCAAAAAAAAAATCATATAGAAAGATTAGACAGACCCAAAGTTTATACATCTCAATAGAATGCTATACAAAGAATTCTACTATTTGAACCAGCTATTTTCCTCTAAGGCATATGCCCAACGAAATTTGTATCTTACAATAGAGGTATTTGCACACCCATGTTTATTGTTGCCTTACTCACTTTAGCAAAGAAATAGAGTCAACATAGCTGGTCTCGAACAAGGGACTAGATAATGAAAATCAGATACATATAAAAAATGGAATATTTAGCTCTAAAGAAAATTGAAATCACAAGTCTTCAGTAAAATAAATGGTGAATAGACCTAGAATGTATAGTATTAATTGAGGTCATACAATCTCCGAAAAAAAGTACATGTTCTCACTCATATACAGATCCTATCCATGCAAAAATTTAACATGTGGGTACAGTATAACATATAGAAAGGAGAACATGAAAGTATAGATTAGATGATATGGATCAACTGATGAAGGTGATGGACTGATGGTTCATCGAAGAGAATATAAAGGTAACTGTTTCCTGGTTTTAACTCTGTCATGGATTTTTTCTTTGTTGTTGTTGCATAATAAACAAGTACATAAAAATATATTTGAATGAAGATGAATTTTCAGGCAAGGATAGTGTTTGGGAATACCACCAAGGAGAGCTGAGTCAGGATCTCAACCAGGAAGAAGGTTAAACCCAGGACTACATTCAACTCTCCTATGGTGATTAAGTCAGCCATAAATGGAAAGAGATTTCTTGGCCCCCACTATCAGATGGTCCTGGCCAGAGAACCTGGACCATTAGGAGACACACAGACTATCTAACCAAGCACTCAGAGAACTCGATGGTGCTGTCCACAAAGCCATGTTCCCCATAGCATCTCTCTCTCTAGGACACTTGCTGTGAGCATTTCCCTCTGCTGGCCTTTATCAGTGGCTTTCCCAAAGGAATGTTCTAGTCAGCAGGGCCAACCAAAAGTGGGATTCTTGGCTTTCTGCAGCTTGTGTCTAATATAGCTCACACTTGATCTGGTTTGAAAGGTTCAAATGCTAAGTGTCTTACAGTTAGATGAACTGGCAGTAGGCGGGTGTCTTGTTCCTTGAGGTTTATAGAAACTACTCTTTACGTTATTTTTAGTTGAAGTTAAAGATTACCTGACTGAAAATTCCATGTTATTTTAGGTTTGTGTTCCAGGGCATGTATTATTTCTGGCAATGTTATATTTAACGAAAATGTGCAGCGTTAAGCACACAGTCATTTTAACTCTAAATGACTGTGAGGTCAAGGGCACAGATGGGCCCCATGTCACATATGTCCAACATGATGATAACTTAATGACTTTGGACGGATCTTATCTCAAACAAAATAGCACACCTCCTCTGGACTTGCTACAAGAAATCTCAAAGCAGGCCATGGAGGGAGTGAAGCAAGAACCCTCACAATGTACCACACCACTCGCTGGAGACTGAAGGTGCTAAAGGAGATGCCTGGGGTTCTAGACGCTGCAATGCCGGCAGCTTTGGATTCGGCTGGCTCTGAGCTGACCTGTCTCAGAAAAACTCTTGTATTTTGATAAACAGAAACAGGGGAACAGAAGTCCGGCCTGGTCTTTTCTCAAAGCTGTCTTGGCTTGTTTTGGGAAATGACTATTTGAGGTAGGAAGAAGAGCTCAGGGAATAGCTCTCAGGAGCACAGCCTCTCCATCATATGGAATCAATAGCGTATTGGAGTTATTTTCTATGATGGGTAACATCGCTGTAGGCCAAAATGGGTAATATATGCATAATATATACAATCTCTCTCAATAAACCAGTCATAAAATGACAGAAGGCAGGTGTATGAGTCATGTCTAGGTCTGTGTGCATCTGTTTTTGTATTGCATTTACATACACATATAAGACACAGAGAAGTGGGCTTTTAATTTAAACTTAGCAAACTTTAACTGATTATGTTGCAATAGAGTAAAAGGTTAAAAGGAAGTCAAAGCATGGAAGATCTGTTCCCTCTCTAGTCAGCAACACCTCAGCTTCCTCATCCTGACTAAACAGGGGTAGCCATAGCTAACTATTACTTCAACAGGGACTTGTCAAATGCTTTCTACTAGAAACACACAGCCCTGAGTGCTAGGCACATTTGTAAATCAACATTTTCAACTTTGTGGGTTGAGGAGATCAGATATCTTGCATATCAGATATTTACATTATGATATACAACAGTAACAAAATCATAGTTATGAAGTAGCATCAAAATAGTTTTATATGGGGATCATCATAATCTGAGGAATTGCATCAAAGGTTCACAGCATTAGGAATTCTAAATGAGTGGGGTTATTGGGGCATGGTGGCTATGAAGAAATAACTTTCTTCATTTTAGGCATATTCATCCATGCCAGGGAAAGAGTTTAACAGCTTCTGAGCTGCCTACTCAGGGATCCTGAGGGTATTATGAAAACAGGAGATGAACTTAAACTTAGAAATGATCAAGGTGGGCTAAGAGATGGCTCTGTGGGCAAAGAACTTGTTGTAAGCGTAAAGACCTGAATTAGAATTCAGGGTCCATGTGTAAAAGCTGGGTATGGCTATGCATCTGTAACTTCAGCAGGTGGGAGAGCGGAAGGATTTCTGGGACTTTGCTGACTGGCCAACATAGCTTTAAAAAACCCAGCAAATGTCAGGCTCAGTAAAAGACTCTATCTTACAAGAATAAAGTGAAAAGAAACCGAATGGGATTCTAGACATCTTTCTTTGGCCCAGTGTGAGTGTGCATGTGTGCATGGATGCCTGCCTGTGTGTGTGCTTGCATGCGTGTGTGTATGTATGTGTATGCATGATTATGATAAACTGGTTTTTCTGTCATTCTTGATTAGTTTCAAGTCTACCTAAATCTAGCAACTTTGATTCCCAAGAAGCTTAGATTTAGTACCACCCTTACAATAGTAACTGCTGGATCCCTCAGCCAATGGGAAAGAGGCGGGTTGTGATGCTAGTTAATTTATTAATTACCAAAATTTTCAGAATGTTGTGGAAAATTAAAGTCTACCAAGGGGCATAAAATAGAACCTGCTCCCTACCCCAACTAGCTTCCAGACTCTGTGCCCTCCTCATTGGTACAGCTTTTTAATGGGCATAGGAAGCCAGACCTCGGCATTTCCTGCCTTTTCAAAGGCCAGTGAAGAGGGGGGATTAGCTGAGAGCAGAAGGGGAGAGTCTACTGCCTTCCTGAGTTCAAAGGCCTGGTGGGGACATCAAAGAGCACAGGATGCCCTAGGCAGTAGCAGTCCTAAGGACAGGGGACTTCCTGTTGCTAATGACTATCATCACCCCTTGCCTTTTATGAAACCAGTCACCAGGGCATCCTTCCAGACTCATTATTTGGACCCTGCCTTTTCCACCCTGTCAGGGAAGTGGAGAGGGAGTGGGAGTCAGAATAACATATTCATCCAGCCCCTTCCAGAGCTGTCAAGTCCTCATCACAGGATATCGAGCAACCTTAGATCCTTCAGAATTCCCAAAATACGTCAGTGTCCAGGGTTTTGGTTCAAGCCTTTGGCTCATGTGGAGTGGAGGTCCATTCTGAGCCCAGTTTAAAGGTCTTTTCCTCTTTAAAATGCCCCTTCATTCTTGAGATTAAGGAATGTTCCTGAACTGTGACCATCACATCGAGTCACCCTAAAGGACAGGATTTGTCATCATTCTATTGTATATTTTCAACAGCTCCGAAGCTTCTGACAGCCTGGCCCAGAGCTAACCACATAGCAAAATGGATAAGTATTGGCAAACTGATAGTTTTCCATGGACTCATGGAAAACTAAGCAACCTGACTAACTCACAGAATTTCTCTTAAATGGTTTTGCCCCCCTGGGGTGCTACCTTTGCTTATGTTCCTTTAGCTGGGTGTTTTCCAGAGAGTCCAGGGAAGACACTTATCCAGGTTACATAGATCCAAAGCCACAGTTCCAAGGGGGGAATGGTTTGTCCTTTCAAGGTTTTTATATGGTCCTCGATTTTTATGGCTTTTGAGTGAGTTTATTAAATATAAAGCAGGCTAATGTAAAAGAGATAAGTAATAGGTAGATAGATGATAGATAGATAGATAGATAGATAGATAGATAGATAGATAGATGGATGATAGGTAGATAGATGATAGGTAGATCGATGATAGATGGATGGATGATAGTAGATAGATGATGGATTTATGTAGGGGATTATGTTGTTTCATGGTAAATAATTGTCCCACCCACTGGTTTAATAAAAAGCACTGATTGGCCAAAGGCAGGCAGGAAGTGTGGGCTGGGCTATCAGACTAAGAGAACTCTTGAGAACAGGAAGCACAGAGCAGAATGCCAGAGAGAAGCCAGAAGAAACAGAGGACAACTATGCTGCTCTAAGAAAAGGTACCGAGCCCCATGGCTGAACAGGATAAGAGTCATGGGTTAGTTAAAGAGTTAGCAAGCTATATGCCTGGGCCTTAGGCTGATCAGCCTAAAACTGTTGTAAGCATCTGTGTGTCTCTGCGGGTCTGTGGGTCCTAAACCTTGAGGTTAGGCCTGAAAGTCTGGGCCAGAAATCTCGTACTACAGATTTATGACAAATAGATGATGGATAGATAGATGATAGATAGACAGATAATAGACAGACAAGACAGACAGACAGATAGATAGGTGATAGATAGATAATCATCCAACCAGCTAGCCAGACAAAATAGCAAAAACATTATCAACTTAGGTGCTCAAAACACTCAGCACAGCAGAAACCAACTTGGAAAGTTGAGACAATGGGCTGGAGCTCTCCTCTTGAGCTTACCCTCCATGTATGAGCTTTCCATGGGCTGAACTTTCTACTCCCTTTCCCACAGCAGGCACTTTTATTTTGTGGAATAAACTATAGTAAACCCTGTCCTAGCTGTTCCCAAGAACACAGTGTTTTTACTCTTGGGCTGTTTTGTTATTCTGTCCTCTGTCACAGAGTTAGGGATTAGACCATCCCCAGACAAAGGGTCTTGGAGGACACTTGACATAAAAAGGTGTGAAATAGGGCTAACCTATATCCAGAGGCAGCTTCTTAGTGATCCAAAGCAGCACATGAGTTTATCAATACAAACATATGCTACAGGCTCAAAACAGTTTATATACAGCCTAACACAACTTAGGACCAGGAGTATATTCCAGGATTTGGAAGACAAATTCTAGAATAAGGAGATCAAGAAAGACAAAGCTCAGTTTCTATAAAGCATTGACTTTCAAATGTGGCTGCACAGAGTGGACTCTTCTAAAAGCCCAAAGAAACACTGATGTCTCCTTCAGTCTCAGTTTCTGACTTCATTGACATGAGGCATGACCTCAACATTTGGATTCTTACATGTTCCCAGGTAGTTCTTACACCCTTAGAAGTCTTGGAACACTGCCATGGTGTAGAAATTGGTAGACAAACTTCAGCATACTTTAGATCACTTAGTCAAAGCCCAAACTCAGAATGATCTTTCTTTCTAACCAGAAAGCCAAATTTTTGGGTGAAACCAGAGAAGGCAGTCATGAACACACTCAAACTCCAGCTTTCTCTTCTCCTCCTCTCTGAGATGAGCATCTCTAAGAAGTGATGATTGCCCTAGTGACTAGACACTGCCACGTGCTGCTTGCTTCATGACCAGGAACAATTTGAGAGATGCATCATCAGGCAGTTCTGCAAACACCACCACAAAGTGTGTCCTCCACAAACTATCTTAGCTTTATGTCCTTTTGATACATCCTTAGGGACCATGGTCATACACTTGGTACATTTTTGACCCCTGACTAAAATAGTATGCAGTACATGGCTCATCACTTTTTTAAAACCAGGGGTTAGTTTGGTTAAGAGCACTTGCTCTGGCAGGGGACCTGGATTCAATTGCCAGCACCTTTGTGGTAGCTCATCTGTAACTTCAGTTCCAGGTGATCCAATACTTCCTTCGCACTTCCTCAGGCAACAGTCACTCATATAGTGTACACATACGTACATGCAGTAAAAATATTCATACATATAAAATAAATATTAAAAAAATTAAACCAAGAGATTGTTTCTCACATCTGGGGGCTTTGTATCCCTCCCCACCCCCTGCCGTAAGCAATACTTTTGGGGGCTTAAAAAATTCTCCACTTTCCCCAGTATAAATTACAGCTTCTTGCAGTAATCATTACTGCTTAGCTGGCATTCAACTTACAGGATAAAAATATATTCTTTTGGCTGACTTAATGATTGTGTATACAAGTTGTCCTCAAACCCTCTCTGAATTTTGGCTCAAAACAACTATGGTGTTCTGAAGATGGAATGTGGTTTCAAGTAATGCCAGATCTTGCATAAGTGATAATTGATATTTTTACTAGCAGCAACTCTGTAGTTGATAATGGGTTATTAAAACAGGAAAAGGCCCCTGACCACAAAGTCTCATCAGAGATGGGAAAGGTGTTTCAGACAAAATGCCTTCCAGGGTTGATACAGAGAGGTCCCTACAGTAGGCCCCACAGGTCCCAAAATAAGCTACTTCCAGGGTCAAAACAGAGAAGATGGTGTCCCCATGTTGTGGCACCTCTTCTTCTGGATTCCTTCACTCTGCAGCTGTATGGCGTCCAGACCCCATGGGACTAGTTCCATTTGTGCAGGGGGGTGGGACTCAAAGTCAAGGGTACCACACCATCTCAGTTTCTTCTTTCAAAACAACCTTATCGCTTGCCTGATTGTCTATCAACTTGAATTACTGAATCCTACAACTCTGGCAGGGCAGAGACTCACTGTTCTGAAGGAATGGCCTCCTGCCCTTATCTTGGGCCACCTCTCTTCACTCACAAGGCCAAAAGGTTTTCCTTCCACCTCATGTAAAATTTCATTGAGGTTTCACTGACTAAAGACAGGAGAGAAACCACATGTCAACAAACACCACCCTCTTTCCATTTTGAGATTATGAAGAGAAGGGCTAATACTTCAAGATACTAAAGTCAATACTTCAACTACTAAGGGGACTGAGAACAGACCTGTGGCTGACTGGTGAGGACCAACGGGAGAATGTTTGATGGAGAGTCTAATCTCAGGAGGAACGTTGTGAGACTTGGTCACCTCTGAATGTTCGTTGCTTTTGTCACTTGGTTCTGGGTCCTGTGGAATCAGTAGCCTCAGGCTTAGCTGTCCTCGTGGCACATCAGTGCTGACTTCAGCTTGTTAGTGCCCACCAGTCTGTGTGAATGGTGCCTCTGGACCATTCAGCATCGCAGGGGAGATTCTTTGCTTCCTTCTGTCCTTTACCCTCCATTCCTAAGGCAGATCGGCTCCAGGCAATGTCACAGGCATATAGACATTGCTTGGGTTTGTTTGTTTGTTTTTTGGCAGACAAAGCTTTTCTTTTTCAAGATCCATCAAGTTATGGAACAGATTGACACAGGCACCCAAAAAGATAAAACAACCACTTGACAGAGGGCCAAACAAAACTAATAATTCACAGGAGGATGGGCCTCCATTGTAATGGCTTCCTTGTAACATCTTCCTGAGCCAACCTCTACATCTTGGTTTTCTTATAACAGAATTCTGACGCTGGCGATTTACAAAGAGCAGAGGTTTACTTGGGTTCACCATTCTAAATGCCTAGAAGTCCAAGTTAGGGAGGGCTGCTCTGGTTGGGGCTCCAGCCTCTTCAATTCAGGCTAGAAAGTGGACAGAGATTGATGTATGCAGAATACAGAAGAGCAGGTCACACATAGCCAGAGTGAACCATTCCTTGAGAAGGGCTTAACTCCCATCAGACCATATTCAAATCACAATCCTCAGTGTGTTCAGCAAGGCCTCATAAACTGCATCTTCTGAGCTGTGTTGATGTGTTCGTGGCTGGCTGAGTCCTGCAGGCCTTTGGCCCATGTTCTTGTTTCTCTCTCTCCTGGTGAACATGCTCTGGGTTCCAAATAATTTTATGGTAGCATAACTGCAGCACACACATCTACCTCTAGAAATCACTTCAGAGAGAAGGGATTGGAATTCAAAATCTAAAATGCTACACTAGAAAGGCTTCCCGTGTTCACCATCCACTCCTCTCAGCCTGCTCCTGCAAAGGGAGCACCAAGTTCGGAAGTACAAACACAGTCAAGAGCAACACTCTCTCTCCTCCGTCAAGTCTTCATTTCCTTCTGCTATGGGGAAAAGTCAAAGAGGCTTTGGGCCCCTTGATGAACCAAAACCATGTGCCAATCCAGGCAACTTTCCAAAGGGAACTAAGTGCCATTGAGTGAGTATGAGGAGATTATGTACCTTCTCCAGTTCTAGGATCATTCATCTGGGGCCAACTGGTCCACACTGGAAGAAGTCCAGAGTATGGCAGTGAATGGGGATGGCAGTCTACTAACAGTTAGGTGATGGTGGAGGTTAAGTGCTTCAAATGGAGGGGCATAGAACAAGGGCTCCGTAAGTCTTGCTCTTACTGTGAGGGCAGGATGACAATGATGATGACAGCCAGTCACATCAGTAAGGGCAGATTCACAAATGGGGCTGCACGAGAGTCACCTAATGAGCTTTGAAAAACACATATGCCCGCCTCCTCTTACCTGTGGAAATCCTTAGTCAGTGTAAGGTGTGGCCTGGATAGGCAATGCTCTATTTTCTTTTTAAAGAAAAATTCTTAAATTTAAAGATAGTTATAAGTTCAGCAAAAGTTGCAAATAAAAACACAGGCAGGTTCTATGTACCTTTGACTCAGCTTTCCCTGGTGACAATATCTTGCATAACAATGCTATAATGAAGATCAGAAGTTTGAAATCACCACATCCCACAGAACCTGTTCTGATTTTCCAGTAAGTCCTACACTCTGCTGTGCACCTGGCTTGAGCTAAACACAATTTGAACACATGTAACCCTGTTAATTACCACCACAATTGAAAGCTTAAGTGTACCATTGCCAACAGATTTCCCCTTTATGGGTTTACCCATATTCTCCCTTATCCCTTAAGCCCCAGAAATCACTGTTCTTGTCTCCATCTCTACGATTATGCTGTTCACAGCTGTAATATGAATGGAATCATTTACTGTCTATTCCTCTGAAAAGAAATTTTTTTATTCAGCATAATTTGAGGTTCATTTAAGTTTCCGTGTGTATCTAGAATTCGTGTACTTTTAATTAGTAGGTAGTAGTCCAGGAAATGGGTGAACCACAGTTTAACAGTCTACCCATTGGAAGATTCAGTAGTTTTAGTTTGGGACCAATTATGAGGACAGCTCTTTTAATGTGCACATGCAAGTTTCTACATGAAGGTATCATCAGTTCTCTAGGGTGAATGCACAGGACTGTAACCACTGGACCATTTGGTAAGCTCCAGGATTTGCGATGGGGTCTCATGTACTCCAGACTCATCTTGAACTAGCTATACAGTTGAAGATGATCTGGAACTCCTGATCTCCCTGTTTCTTCCTCCCAAGCGCTTGGGCAGTTTTAGTTTAAGGAACAATCTCCGAACTGTTTTGTAGAGTAGCTCTATTGTTTGACGTTTTTATCAGTGATGTATGAGTGACTCGCTTTTCTGCAGCCAAGCCAGCCCTATGTCACTCTTGACACTGTAGCCATCTAGTAATGTGTGGTGAAAGCACACTGTGGATTGGGCCAGTCAAGCACATCCTCTCTATCTGCACGTCCTCTTCTGTGAAAAGCCTGTTGGCACTTTTTCACCATGTTCTCAGGACTGTTTACAGTTTTACTGTAATTTAGTTTTACTGAAATGTGTAAGCTTTCTTGAATAACGTTAATACCATTAAGAGGGCCTTTCACACAGCAAAGCTTTCAGCACTGGTGGATCTAACCCTTTTGTTTGCTTGGATGGCATTCTGTAAAAGCCTATGAATGCTTCATTCAGCCACGGCTTCCAGACTTTCCTCCCAGGCCTTATTTTCTGGAAATTTAATATTTTGCACTAAAGTTTATAATTTATTCTGAGCTAAGTTTTTTTTGGGGGGGGCATGGCATTTATGTCAAAGATTCTTTTTCTTCATCAATGGATATCAAAAATTTGCAACACTTTTTTTAAAGTGAAAAGACCATTCACTCAATAATCTGCACTATGTGGCTTTTGTACTCCTGTTTAAAATCAAGTATACTTTGTAAATATAATTCTGAGTTCCCTGTTACTCACTGAACTATGTTTCTGTTCTTTCAAGAGCATACTTCAGCTACAGAGGAAGTGTCAGAATGAGGAGTATGCCACGTTACCTTCTAGTCTTCATTTTCTCAGATGTCTTTGGCTACTCTAGGGGCCATCATTTTCCTTGAGAGTTTTAGAATCACTTTCATTTTGTCTTCTAAAAATAGTGCTAATGTTTTAATAGGAACAGCACTGAACTTAACAGAGCAGCCCAAGGAGAACTGGAATCTTCACTATGCTGTCTTCAGTCCCAGAATACCATGTGTCTCTTGAGGAGTGCAAGCCTTGTCTGATCTATTGATCTGCATGATTTTCACCAGACAAATCCTGTGTCTGTCTTATTAAACGTGTAAGTTAAGTCTTTGCTGGTCACCGTATTCACTGTGATCGTTTTGTTGATATTCTTGGAGGCAGAGGAATGTTCTCTGAGTTCTGAAATCATGTAGGTTGTCATAAGAAGACAATAGAAGTGAGATATATTGACAAATGAATTTTCTACATCAATTGGTATGACTTTCCTCCATGAGGCTATTGACACAGTATACAAATTCATGAACTGAAGTTAAACCAGACTTGTGTACCTGAAATAAATCCCCTTGGTCATGGCTTTGCATTTTTAGTCATCTATCCATTCATTCACTCTCGTGCACACACAAACACACATACACAATTGGATCTAATTTTTATCAAATTATCTTGACGACTATTAAGCTATATTTTTTTTATATTTTAGTATCAGAATAATGTCAGCTTCTTGAACTTAATCAGAAAATGTTCATTCATTTTCTGTTTACTGTAAGACACTATATAAAAATGATAATTGTTCTTTGAGAATTGAGCAAAATTCTTCAGTGAAATAATCTTGGCCTGGAGCTATCTAGGTAGTTTACATATTCCTTCCTTTTCTGTTTACCATAAGACACTATAAAAAATTGATAATTTTTCTCTGAGTATTTAGTAAAATTCTTCAGTGAAATCATTTTGGCTTGGAGATATCTGGGTAGTTTTAGCTTATGTTTTTCAGATTTTAGCTTAAAGTGTTTAAACGCATGCTTAAAAACTGTATAGGAGCCAGAGAGATGGCTCAGTACATAAAACATTAACCACTTGAAGTTGATGACTTGGATCTAACCCTTGAACTCCACATAAAGAGCTAGCTGTGGCATGCACTTCTAATCCCAGCATTCTGACTCTGAGATGGAAATGCAGACAGGAGCTGAGCCAAAAGCTCACAGAATCCCTGGGCTGAAATAAGCTGTATAGTGTGAAAAGAATACAAGGAATCCTCCCTCAAACAAGAGAAAGGCAAGAAAGGACTCCTGAAAGTTGTCACGGTGCATCCTCATGTGCATGTATCACATGCAGTTTCATGCTCACTCACATGCACAAATACACAAAAAAGTCCACATTTAAAGTGTACATATTAATGTGGTGACTGGATATTCTGATGTATTATTGTGTACTGTTTAGATCATGTTAAACACATATATAACTTGCAACTACAAATTCAAATTAAAAAAAAACATTTTTGAGAAAGATATACTGATGGGATGCCTTGTTGTACTCTGTGAAATACCATTGGATAATAAAGGAACTCTTTTGGCCTATGGCAAGCCATCTTATAGGTAGGTAGGAAATCCAAGCATAGATAAAGAAGGAGGGCGGAGTCAGACGGAGACTCTATTAGCTGCTGCCTAAAGAGGGAGATGTACAGGTCAACCACTTGGCAAGACATAGATTAATAGAAATTGCTTAAGATGTGAAAGATATCTAGCAATAAGCCTGAGCTGTAGGTCAAACAGCATGAAATTAATATAAGATTTTGTGTCATTATTTAGGGTTGCTGGTCAGGATCTCGGGGCTAGTCTGAGCCAGAAACATAACAATACACAAACGAAACATCACCAAATGTACACACTATACTTCCTTCTCCATCCCAAACAGGGGTTGTTTAGGCAGTAGACACCCTGATGTGTCCCATGACTTCACTGCTATGACCACACAGCTCTGCCTATAGCACTGCTCACCCAAGTCCACCACCTGAAGCCCCTCAGTGCAGAGCTGGTAAGATGACAACCACAGTGATTTTCGGTCTATAAAGTTTTCTGCTCCTCTAGAAACACCATGATTTACCACAGAAAATAAAGGCTGTGACACTTTCCTATCACCCTTCCTCACCGTATATCTCACTATGTTCTAATTGTAAGAACTGCTGTTTAAATTACTGACTTGAATTTCACTAAAAATCAAAACAAAATAATGAGAGATTCTGGTTTAGGATTGTGTTGTATGTTTTTGTTTGTTTTTTTTGTTGTTGTTGTTTTGTTTTGTTTTTGTTTTTTTTTTTGAGAAATACAAATATCTCTTTAACCCTAGATTGGCCACCAATGGCAGATGAAAGAAATAATTCAAGTCTAGCTGAGTTAAACAATGCTTTTTTCAGGGAAGGGCATGTGGAGAGTGTTAATTACAGCAGTTTAGGTGAGGATTTGTTTAGAGATACATGTAAATCAAAGGCAGCTGCATCTCTGAAAGGCCACCTAGTATGGGTGATGACAGCTGTCTCTCTGGAGTGCCCTGCACAACTCCAGGCAATTCCAATGAAGAGTCTCTCCTTTCCCAGCAACTGTTCACTGTGCACACACCCCTGGGAAAGACCTCCTAAGTTTTGTGACCTTTAACCTTTTCTGAGTCTTACAGGTTTCATGAACCTGTTGAGCCTTCTCAGTTTTATCTTCTTAAATCTTGAGGCTCGTTTCTCCCTCTAGAAGAGAATTTTTCAATTAAAAAAAAAAAAAAAAAGGCTACCTGACATGTTAAGACAGAATTTCCAACAATTTCTCAAATGGTCCTAAACATAAATCTTCATGTTTTAAACTATGACTTATATAAAACAGTGTTCCCAGAATTGATACAGTCAAAACATTATTCAACTCTGAAAATTTTTTGTGCTTTACAGTATCAAATATCCAAATAAATGTGATTATTTATATAAAAATAAGCAAGCACATTTATTGCATTATTATGTATATGTCTTTTTAAATCATTAACAGATGGTAAAATTATATGTATATCAAAACATTATTTGAAAACAAATTTATGATTTATTTATAAAGAATACTTGATTTTCACACATATTTTATCTACATATATGTTCAAAGTTGTATTAAACATTCTTTAATTAAGCAGTACCATAGCTTAAGCAGCCCTGATTTAAGGGCATATGGAATATTAGTGTTTGTAAATCTACTCTGCCAATGTATGTCTTTAACCTAGTGCTATTTATATAATTTGCATGGGGTAACTGTAAGCACTTGGTTTTCTTTCTCTATTGTTGTTCTGTGAGTTATGCCTTTATTTTACCACTTTGAGTGGGTGTTGTTACTTCTGGTTAGCCCATTTTATTCTCCTTACTATCCTTCTTCCAACCTACAGTTGCCGGGGATGGAGTCTGGTCCTCAGCACAGATTAGACAAGTGCTTGTCCAGGAAGCTATAACCCCAGCTCTACTCTCCTCATTTTACAAATAGAATTGCCTTCTTTTCATACATATGCATACATATATGTTGTGTGTGTGTATGTGTGCGCATGTGTATGTATGTGCATGTGTGTGTGTGTGTGTGTATGTGTGTGCATGGTGCATGTGTGTGTATGCATGCATGTGTACATGTGTGTGTGTGTGTGTGTGTGTTCCTTTGTTCAGGTAACGTCATAACTTCTGTTTGACTATAAAAGTAAAATGAAGGATTACGAAGATGGCTCAGTCAGAAAAGTGGTTGCCATATAAACATGAAGACTCAAATCTGGATCTTCAGCTCACACTTCAACAGGCATATGTTATCGTGCCTGAGCACCTGTAATCTTGCAGAGGAAGTGGAGAAGGGATCCCTGGGACTTGCTGACCAGTCTCAATGAATCAGTGAGCTCCAGGTTTAGGGAGGGATTCTGTCTCATAATGCAAAGTGGAGAGGGTCCTGGCAGACACTAGTGTGTCCCTGAGTGCTTGTGGCCCCACACCTCTGCAACACTAACTTCTTTTGGCCTTTTTCTTTTTTGTTTCCCTTCATTGCATGTCCAACTCATGCTGAGTGCAGGCCTCCCAATGCTGCTTGACTTTGGAAGGGCAGAACAGAACAAGCACTTCCTCCATTTCTGGAGAGAAAGCTGAGTCAGTGCAACCTAAGAATGCAGCATCTTAGCATAGCCCTCTCATACAAGATAGAAAATCCGTTTCTACCTGAATATATTGGCAGCAGCTGCCTGTAGAGTTAAGGAGGCTATAAACAGACTCAGTGGAAAGGATCCCAGAATCAAGTGGTAATGTCTATCTGTGGAAGATATGTGTGCTGGTGCGGATGGATCCTGTTCAAGCATACAACAGAGCACATTCTTTCTCCTGTACATCTAGTTGATCTCGGCTTATTTTAAATCTGTCAGGCTGTAAGGCATATAATTAGCACACAGCCTTTAATACTCATGAGGATTTTGAATACTGACTGTTATTTCTTACCAGTGGTCCTCGGACTTCATTTTCCTATATAAAATGTAAATAATATCGTTTTTAAAGCATCAGGATGAAAATGGATCACAATCAGACATTACTGCATTTTGTTACTTTTCCTGGTGGTCTTTTAATATTTGCCAAGAAACTGAATCATGGGGAAACAACTGGTTGATCTATTTATCCAGTACTTTAGCTGCAATGACATTGGTATATCTGGCCACCTGAGACTGCATGGGAACCAGGTAAAACTTACGGGGCAGTCAAGACCATGATGGCATGTCTGGAGGTAAAGATAGGTTCTACACAGAACTATACATTAAGTCATAGAAGGAAAAACAGCCAAAGGCTAACTCTTCCAAGCACAGTGTTCCCTTTGAATGTATAGCCTTTTGAAGGTTCCCAAGTTTGAAAACATGACAGCTATAGGCTGGGCCCAGGTTAAGACTCCTGAACTCCTGAGGTGTTTTGTTTTGTCTTTTTTCCACTTTAGTAGCTGACCCTTTGGGCTTTCTTTCATGAGCTCCCTTGCACAAGGAAATGGATTATTTTCTAATACCTTTGTGTGACTTGCTGTAAGCAAAAGACCCATTGAAGGTGAACGTTGGCAGTTGCAGACTCCACCCCCAAAGGGCAGCCCAGTTTCTCAGGAAAGATGATTCAATTTGTGTTGTACCTGGGAGTGGTTAGAGTCCTGAATGTCAGGGCTGACTGTCAATCCTTAGATTCTAGACATTTCCACACAGCATTTGGAGGTTACACTGGTATTTGGTACCACACCTGAGAAGAGAGAGTGATGCCCTCAGACAATAAAAGAAGTTGACTTGCTCTTTACGAACAGGGGGGACCATGGGAATGGCTTTGTACATATGAGCCATTAGCAGTAGGGATGGGAAGATGTCACTGTCTAGGAAAAATACCATGGCTCAGGCTTCAGCTTCTGCCTGAATGTGTGACCAGAGCCAAACAGGACAGCAATGCTGGCATTTCTAGTCCTGCTCTGGCCAAATGCCACTGCTCTGGGGACTCTGAGGACACATCTTACATTTCATTCCCTGTTGCAGACAATGTTGCTTCTTTCTGTTTTCTACACAGAAAATCCCTATTTCACAGGCAACCTGAAGCCTGACTGAACAAGTGTGTTTTCAAACTTGTCTGTCAAAATCCAAGAGTTCGGTAATATATATGTATGTATATACATATTGTATATAGATACACATGCGCTCGATTTTATAATATAGCAAGCTAAATGTTTAGACCAAATGGGAACTTTAACAGATATAAGCAATGATGGTCATTTCAACCATATTTATTAAGATATGGTCTCTAAGCTTCAGGGGAACCCAGCAGCAAACAACAAGCCTCTGACAACTCTGGAACCAAGGAATAGTCCACCAGAGGGCAAGAAGTAATTCCCAGAGCTCTATTGTGGCTCCATGGAGACATAGCCCAACTGTTAAGAATTTTCCCTGCTCTTCCAGAGGTCCAGAATTTTGTTCCCATTACCAATGTCTAGTGGCTCACAGCCACCTGCAATTCCATCCTTAGAGGCCTCCATGGGCATCATCACATACATGGCAAACATTCACATGAACATGTATGTTGTATATGCACATAAATAAAAACAAAACAAACTCCACTACTAATAGAAAAAAAGAGAAGGGGCACTTTCCTTAGGTGACAACCCTGGCTAAATAATGGTATTGTGTGACAGTCACATAGACAACAGTGGCCACAGATGATTATAATTGGGCCACCGAAAAAATGTTACCTAGTGATACTGGTAGCCACAAAACTTTATTGTACAAGGCTTCATTCACCTGTTGATGGTGTGTGCAAGCCCATACTACCTGTCAAAAGAAAGCACAGGACACATACTTGATAACTATGTTACTCATTTATGTATGTGCTATACTATATTTGTTATCTTACTGGGAAGTTCATTAGCAGAATAAAGTTCACTGTGAAACTGTATGCCATGTGTCATGCATTGTAAGAAGAAACCACGGAGAGTGACTGCCCTGTACTATCTGGGCATAAGATATGTGTCCACATGCTCCATGACAGCCACACAATGATGTAAAATAATCCCTTTCTCAGAACACATCACTGTCATTAAGTAATGCAGTCATATAAATCCTTGTGGCTCCAGCATGCGGATAGAAGTGAATGTACCCTGAGATGACCCAGAAAGAAAAGGCTACCCTTTTAGCATGCTTTAATCATCTTTCTAGGAGCACATGAATCACCTGTGTATCTGAGTTCCTAGCACTCTCCAAGGTGATGGGGTGGTGCCAACCCCAGCCCTCACTAAAGATCAAAGCCACGGGAGTTTGACTGTGTTTCTACTGTCTGGACAGCAGCAAAGATAGAAACTTCCTCAATCTCCTTTGCTAGATTCTGAGCTGGACATGAAACAAATGATTTCAAGGTGACAATTGTCAAAGAGAAGGGGCCATCCAGTGTATCAGGGAGGACAAGCATTCGGGGGAGCTTGCTCTGTTGAGTCAGTTAGTCCTCGGGAACTCAGGGCCCTCTTTCTTTCTGAAAATGATTCCTGCAGATGCGGAGACATTCTTGACATCCTTGGATGATTAGAGAGCAAGTTCCCCAAAGATGAGCATGTCCTTAACTAATCTAGGTGCTCCCTCACTTGAAGAACCCCCAAATACTGTCAACTGTAGCTCACTAGTGGTCAGTTACAATACTGACATTCCTGCTTCTGCCTGCAGGACTGATATAGGTGAAAACTCCTAAGAGCAGAAACCAAATATGAGATGTTAGGTCATTGGTAGATACCTTGTTTGGGATCTCACTGGATCTGTCACATCCTAGATGTGGAAACACTGGGGATCAAGTGTGGTGTGGCTTCTGAGGACCACTGTGCTATCTCTTCCGGTTCTCGTCAACAATCCATCTGTTGCAGGTCACACTAAGGCACAGGTGCAAGTTCAAGCTCCCAAGATCACATGTCCCAGGACCACAAGTCTCTGCTTCTTACCACAGCTGCCTGCCTTGCCTCCCAGCCCTGGTCTCACCAAGGACCTTACATTTCCCAACTTTGTTTTAAAATACCAGCCTACCCTCTTGTCATCCCCTTTTGGCTTGTCCTTAATGTTAATTTAAGTAAGAGTCACAGAATCAATCACAGAGGGAGCTTGACACAAGCTCCTCTCAGAACCTCAGGACTGGCTATGTGGAGTGAGATGGAATCCCGAAGCTTATTGCTTCTGGTGACTTGAAGGAAATGACAACCTCCTGATGTGGGCTCATTCTTTAGTAAAGAGACTGTTTTGGCCTGTGGCAGACATCTTAAAAGTGGGCAGGGAAATTGGAGCATAGATAGGGGAAGGAGGGTGTCTCAGGAGAGATGTGATCCAACTGCTAAAGAATCAACATGTGAGGTAACACAGGTGAGCCATGGGCCACATGGCAGGGCATATTAATGGAAATGGGGTGAATTAAGATGCAGAAACTAGCTAGGAATATGCCCGAACCATAGGCTGAACTGAATAAAATTAATGTAAGCATCTGAGTTATTTTGGGGGCACTAGGCATAACAGGTCTGAACCATGGGGCTAGGCCAGCCAGAAACTTCTACAGCCTCCCTCATTTATATCAGCCACTTATTGGTATTTTTACCAAGAGGCCACTTTTACATTTATGTGCTGGTCCCTGGTAACTTCTATGTCCCACTGGGGTGTCAGCAACAAAGTATGTGATCCCACAGTTCCCAGAACTCTAGGTCCATCAACTAGGACTTCCTGCCAATGAAGTCACCAGCTTCATGCAATGTGTGAACATGTCCTATGTGCATCCAATAGAAAAGGATGGAAGGATCCTTACCCAGAGTATGCCAATGACGGGGGGCAGGGGAGGGCTGGTAGCAGGGTCCCCAGAGTCTCAGCATAGACTAGTATATTTGATTTAGAATCTTTCACCAGTAGTAGGCGTGCAATGCACATGGATTTCAGTTGGGAAAAGAAAGGGTGCATCCATTTTTAATGATAGGATATTCTTATTCCATAGATTCTAGAAACCTAGCCATTTAGAAGGGTGACCTCAGTGGTTCTCAACCTTTCTGATGCTGTAGTCCTTTAATACGGTTCTTACAGCATGGTGACACACCACCATAAAATTACTTCATTGCTACTTCATAACTGTAATGTTGCTACTGTTACAAATGGTAATAGAAATATCTGCTATGTAGGTATCTGATATGTGACACCAAAGAGGGTCATGACCCATAGGTTGAGAACCACTGTCCTAAGTCAAGGCAGCTGGATAAAATGACAAGGATAGGGATTTCACAGAGCTGCAGCCCAGCTTTGTCCCTAAATGGAAAGGGTTTTATGCTGTAGCCAAGGCTCTGACCCAAGTATCCACTTAGCCAATTGCAGCTATGGGAAGGTAACTGTTTGCCACCTACATGATGAGGCTGAGATGACTTCAGGAGTTCCCTCTAGCTCCAAGAAGTATGAGAAAAGCCACTTAGTGGAAGCTGCCAGGAGCCTTGGCAATCTAAAGAAAAAATTAGATCTCCTCTAACTCCTGGCAGGGTCAGTAATGGGAGGGAACACTGAGGGGACTGCACATGGGGCTCTTCAGCCAAACTCAGCTCTCCCCCCCATCCATACACACCACCACCATGTTAGATGACTTTGCTTTGGGCATGCGATCCAGCAGATAATTAAATACATATCATTCTTGGAGTAAAGACTGGTACCAATATAGAGGTACTCGCAGCCTTTCTCCAGAAGAGACACTCTGGAGCATAGGTGCTTCCCCGCAGCTGTGTTTTCTATGGTAGTGATGACATCCAGCTAATAGCTGCCAGTTCACACTGCTCGGCACGTAGGTGGGGACTACATCATCCAGTTTGCCTTCTAGTGGTTCATTCCTCACTCTGCAGCAAGGTGTCATCACAAGGTACCTGGCCTGGGCAGACTGAGGAATGCCATGGTCAAGGTTCTCACAAGGCTCTGGGTTTCCTAGAAGACCAGAAGTGTTTTGTCCTCATACAGGCTTCCAAGTTGCATGTTCAGAAGACAAGGGAAGTACTGTAGTATCTCTGCAGCCCTGAATGCTAGATGATCTAGGGGGCAGAAAAGTCGCTTATAAAAGTACCCTTGAGGCTCTGACCACTGTATCCACTCTACTCAAAACTCCCATCATGGAATCGATACAGGACTCTTAGACAAGGGGATGAGGAGAATGAAAACCCATGAGTGGAGTTTTGAGCTAGCTACACTGAGAACCCTCAGTTCTACCCTCAGTAGACATTAGGGTGTTCTATGCTGCTGAAATGCCACAGAAGTCAGTGCAGGTTGATTTACATAGTAAGCTCTGAGATTCTAAGCAGCAAAAACATTGGAATATGGACAAATACATAAAAGGAAATGGGGTCAGCATGTCATTACCTATCTCAATTTGGACCATAAAGGCACACCCAACAATGAGTGCTAGGCATGACTCAGATGGGAGAAGGAATGACAAGAAGGAAGCTATACCCCCAAATCTCTCTGAGATCCCCCCAAGGGACCCTCTGAGTCTTTGCAGGTAGCTATCAACACGGTGATCCTTTAGTAAGAAAGGATGGAGCAGTATCCTCCCAGGATCTGAGGAAACTGACGAAGAGATGGGAATGAGGTCCGAGGACCAGCAATGAACCTGCCCAAAAACCCTATACCACAACCAGACCCAAGACATCATGCCCTTATGAGGAGAAGATGTCTTCTTCTTGGTCTTCATGATGGCCAGGCTATGAGTGGACCAACTGTCTTAATTCTATCTAGAATTAAAGTATGCCCTCAATATTTCTAATCAGTTATGAAATTTTCAGACAGTCCCAACAGTACCTTCCTTTTAAGGCTAGCCCGTCTGATGGAGTGCTGTGTTCACCTCCTACCAGGTAGAACACACAAACCAGACATACTGCACAGGCTACTAGTAGGGCCACTTGCCAGCCCAGACCTGTATGTGTTCCCTTGGCATTCCTCATATTGTACCAGGCAGTTCTTCCTTAATACAAATTAAAGGGGAGCTTTCCATGCCTCCCACATCTGGATTACGGTTTGCTTTCCTTCCTGTTCTAGGGCCAGGACAATTCCTTTTCATTTGAACTGTGTCGACTCCCGTTATGAGGACATTTCCCTACCTGCCACTCCCTTCTCTCCCCTCTGCTCCAAACATGCTTCCACCTACTTCCCATCGTCTTTGTGTCCCAGGGACTGGCTTCCTATTGGCTTCCTCATGTTTTGAATAGCACAGCAGTCAAGAAGTCCTGGAGGACATGGTCAGTTGCATTTTCTCCTGACAACTGCTATCCTCAACTCACCTCTGTAATGTCATGTGCTAGCAGGACATATCTAGAGTGAAGAGGGTATAGTTCTGAGGTACTATGTGACCTGCTAGAGTCATGGATCCTGTTACATCAGGACCTATGGTGTCCCTTGCTCTGTTCATGCTTTCATACATTCTAGTCATGCCAACACCATGGTGATGTGTGGAGCTACTTAGTTTGACTGAGTCTATGCATAACCTTTGTGTCTACAAGTGCTTATGTTATAACTAGACAGCTAAACATACTTCCTTACCAATGCTTTTGATATAAGATTGTACCCCTCCACACTTCCACCTGCCAGTCAATCCCGTTCTTCTCCAATATTCCATTACAGGATACTTTAGGCTCAGTGCTGTCTACTTACTAAAATTTTCTAGGAGATGACAATTGGAAGACAACCAGACTAGACCCATTTACAGCATGATTGGCTGATTTACTAGCAAAGAAAATGCATGAATACTCAGGGCGACAGGGTCCAGGAAGGTAAAATAATTTTCAGCAACACTGCCACTCAATACAGAAGGAACCTCATAAGGATAGGGATGTAGAGCAAGAGACAGAGGCAGCAGGTAGGTGCCTGGTGCTAAACCATCAGTGGTTGCTGTGTGGTGCTATGTCTCCTGTGGGTCTCTGCCTGGGATGTGGGGAGCCTCCTGGACAGCCTTGCTAAAACTTCTCTTTAGAACAAACGGTTCAGTTGACCTGTGGGGAAGCATAGCCACTAGTGTATATGCACCCCATGTGCACTTGCTTAGAGCCCTGCTCAGATGTCTTCTGAGCTTGGGCTCAGGCTTCTAGGAAGACAGCCTTTTTTGGAGCAATTCGAGACTTGGCCTCCTGACCAGAGAAAGAGAAAGAGCAATTTTTCAAAACAGGGAGAAACTTGCTCTCTGAAGGGCAGAGAGGTACCAGGAAAAACCCAAGGACAAGGAGACATTCAGTTTGAGGATCAGAGGCAAGAGGCTGGCCTCACAAGTGATATTTTGTCATCCGAGAGGCCTTTCTGCATTTCCCCAGTGTTGTAGAGGATGCAGAGTTAGTACAGGACTGCCAGATAGACACAGATTTACTCCACTCCAGTTCAGGCTTATCTAACAAAGCTCCTATATTTAACAAATAAAGATCACTTTCTGCTGAGGGAAATCATTATTCCTACATATAAAGACACACACAGTGCATACATTTTGTTTCTTCCCCAAGTGATCCTTCAGGATATGAAGTTTTCATTTCCCCACCAACGTACCTAGAAAACTCCATCTTTAGACATGGCCCAGGACTACTCTGCCTCACCAGTTGAAAGGCACACTGTATCCTCTGCATGAACACACTCTGCATGCATATATATGTTCTCAGTTTCCTTTAGCCTAGAATAGCAATGCTCTCTGTGCTTTCCTGTCCTCTTATTGCACCAGACAAGCTCTCACCGATCATTCGCCTCTCCTGGACCTCACTGCCACATTTGACATGACCTCAAAACATAACAGGGTCACACCAACTCTCATGGAGTCATTTTACACTACAATTTCAACTCTGAAACGCAATCTACACACACACACACACACACACACACACACACGAGTAATCATCTTCAGGTCAGACTTCAATCTCTACCAACTCCTTTCTTCACCCAAGAAGGTATCCCTGATTTTTTTAACCCACATGCAATCAGTAGGGGTCTGACATATCTTTTGTCAAGTGAGACAGTCTTTTCCAGCACTGACAAGGGTTGAGCCCGAAGGCTGTGTGCCTGTGATGGGGAAAGAATTGCTACTTCTAGTCATTCCTCTTTCTCTCTAAAACCAAATACTGACCTGCACCTTCTATCTCCACACAGGGGATCTGATTTCTTGAACCATGTTAGTCCGTATGGATTGTCACACTTCACAGATGACCCCCACCCCTTCATGGACTGCACCTTATCAACTAGCAGTTGGTATGGCAGACCTCTGAGGTAAAAGGGGTCTGCTGCAGAAATCTTCATATTCCTGGCTTAGTTGCTATCTCCAGTGGCCACTGTAGGGTGAGAAGGACAAAGCAGGCCACAGGCTAAAATATACCCTTTTAACAATGGATCTCTTAAGTGTTCATTAAAAGACAAAGGGATGGCTGTCTTCTCTAAAAGTATATGGCCAGTGTATCTGTTCACTGGAACCAAGACAGCATAGGGCTCCCAGCCAGGACCATCTTTTATAGGCAAGCAGGCAACCAAGGTCAAAGATACTCTCTTATGAGATCAAAACTATTGTCAGCCTTAGAACAGCTCCACACTCACCCTCTAGGCAGCAAACAAAGTAACTTCCTTCCAGGCTCCCACAACCTCTCCCGGGGTCTAGAGCCCCTCCCACATCCATCACAGCCAAGTCTGGCACCTCCTAGATAAGGGTAGAAGGTCAGGCAGATTCAATATCCTCAGCGGTACTAGGACCCTCTGAGTGGTATGTTTACTCTCTTTGACCAGTGAGTGAGCAGCTGCCTGTGAACAGATATTAGCTTGGTTCTTGCCAACAAGTTCGCTTCTTATGCCTTACATCTTGTTATTTGGACTCTCACGTTAGTAGATCTATTTTATATCAAATGCATTTTCATATAGTCGTGCCAAATCATGCCTACTAGAGTCCATACATTTTATTTTCTTTTTATGTTATGTGTGTGTGTGTACCTGTATCTGTGTCTGCATCTCTGTGTATATATTGTGGTGTACAGCAGTCCAAGAAAGCCAGAAGAAGGTGTCAAATTCCCTGAAGCTGGAGTTACAAGTAGTTGTGAGCTTTTTTGACACGGCTGCTGGGAACTGAAGGTAAGTTCTCTTAACTGCTGTGCTATCTCTCTATCCCGGAGACCAAAAATTAAAAATAAAAAATCAGTATGACGGATGTCATGGGAGTGACCAGCCAATCACATTCCAATTGGATTTAAGAATTACTCATGACTGAAGTGACAGCTACATAGTTAAAGGGGTCGAGAGCCCATGATTGGGCAGGTCATAGGACCTTCATGAGAGCCTACTGATATTCTTCTCATAAGAGGGCATGATATTCAGCTGTCTTCGAAGGGACTTCTGCTTATAAACATCCATAGGGCAGCTCTCAATCCTCATCAGAGATGCCTCTTTTGCAGGAGATTGGGATTAACAAAGAGACCCTCGACTGGCCTAATGTCACAGAAAATGAGATGGTGGAATATACAGCCGCAAATAAGGCCTCTACACGGCACCCCTTCTCCCAATGCTTAGGGATCATCATGGAAAGGAGATTGGAAAGACTGAGTCTGAAGCAGTAGCTGACTACAAATAGTATTTTCTAGATGCAAGAGGGCAACTGCACACATGAATTCACAGCAGTTGTGACGTCATGCACGAGACATGTACAAGCTCAAGCCAGACAAAATCCCAGGGCAGATGGGGGAGGGGTCACCAAGTCCTACCCTTTACTGTGAGGCTACTGGCAGCTGATGGCTACTAGGAAAAAGTCAGTTTTCTTCAGAGAGAAGGCTCTTAACAGGCAACCCTCCCTTTACTGAAAGGCCTGTGCTCAGGCACATATTGATAGCATGAGGCAGATGCAATGTGCTAAAGATAAATAAATAGTAGGAAAATTGGGAGAGAACGGGCAGAATACCCAGAGAGGAGAATTCTAAAAAACCAACAAATTCAGTGCTAGTTTCTTCAACGTCTGGTTCTAAAGGAAGAGCTAAGCAATATCTACTAGACTGTCTCATTCACCTCATGAATGGGAAGCATCTCACACAGCAATGGCCCTATAGTACAAGGTTAATAAATAAGTTCTGATTAGACCTAAACACCATTGGTGTGCTACAAATTCGTGTCCTTTGTGAATGATTGACATTGTCAATGCAAGAACCGTCTATTTAACTCATGATTGAGGACATAGCTCATTGTAAATTGAGTTCAAGTTGTCTATGGTCCCAACTAAATCAACTTTGACTAGTTATCACAAAGCTGTATGGGGGTTAGAGAGATGGCTCAGTGATTTAGAGCATCAGCTGCTGCTTCCCTAGCAGACACAGGTTTGAGTCCCAGCACCCACATGGCAGCTCCTAACTGTCTGTAATTCCAGTTCCAGGAGATTCAATTCCTCTTCTGACATCCTTGGACAACAGTCAAGCTTGTGGATACACATACATACACAAAGGCAAAACACTTGTACACATAAAATAAATGAACTTTTTTAACAAATGAAACTATGCATACATACAAAGAGGTCCCGAGAAAGACAGGGAAGAAAACACAATTCCTGGATGCTGGTGAGGTCACTGCTCAACCCCGCCCTCCCCTCCATTCTCCTCCTGAGCTTTTTTTTTTTTTTTTTTCCCTTAAAATCAAATAAAAAGCAAAATCATGAAGTCAGTTGACTTACTGGCTGACAAACCGAGTGTGTGGCTCATGCAGAAGATAGATATTCTATCTGCAGGTGGGATCGGAGGACAGCAGCCCATAGGGATTTCTGATGGAAAACATGCTAATAAGGAATGGAGGAGCCACTAAGACCCAGGTATGAAGGCTCAGACCATCCCCTGAACCCCCCTCCTTACAGTCCTGTCAGTGGGGACTAGTATATCAGACCTGGGGATCTGAGCACTCAACAGAGGAGAGAGGAGAGAGGACACAGTTGGACTCTATTCTGGAACATGATCATTTTGGGGTTTGATGTCTCCAAAGCAGTTTGGCCCTTGCTCCTCTGAGAGTCCAGATCTCCCCTTTTCTAAGCAGTCCACACGGCCCACCTCCCTCTGTCCAGGGTGACTGGAGGAAGTTTAAGAGAGGGATTATGTGGCTTGGCAGGTGGGGGTTGGAGGTGGGTAGGGTGCTGCTTCCAAAAAAGACGCTACTCAGACACAGACTTCCTTTGGAAAACTGTAATTACCAGGCTAGGAGGAGGCTAAATGATGGCAGGGTTTATTGTTTCCATTCACAATAGTGTTTGTTTTTGTAGGTAATTAGAGTTTAGTAGCAAGCTATAAAGAATTCTCCAAGAAAATGTACACAGCCTATAACTAAAGTGTACTGAAGTGTGCCTGCATCTAGCCATTCACCTCTGTAGACCTCCTGTGCTAAGTGGCCAGTATTTAACCCAGCAGTTCATCAAGAATAAAAGATCTCTGTGCTTTCTCACTCAAGGAAGAAATACCTTCATATGGCATATGGATGTCCCAGTGTGTGTGCAAATAGCATTGTGGTACAGGACACTGTAATTCATATACCAGTAGCTCAAACTATTCTTTGTTTTTCTTTTTTACTTATGTGTATGTATGTTTGCCTATATGGGTTTCTATACATCACATTAAGATAGGACTCTGTGGAGGCCAGAGGGCATCAGATCTCCTAAAACTGTAGTGAGCAGCCAGATGTGGATGTTAGGAGTTGAACCTGGGTTCTCTGCAAAGAGCGGTACATGCCATGCTCCTAACCACTGCTCAGTACTTAATTGACTTTGATTCACATTAGTGTTTGTTTTTGTGGGTAATTAGAGTTTAGTGGCAAGCTATAAAGACTTCTCTAAGAAACTGTACACAGTAGCTAAAGGGTATGCTCCAGCCCTCTCAGATCATCTTTAAACTCTGTCTCTGTCTCTGTCTCTGTCTCTGTCTGTCTCTCTGTCTCTGTCTCTGTCTCTGTTTCTCTCTCTCTCTCTCTCTCTCTCTCTCTCTGTGTGTGTGTGTGTGTGTGTGTATGTAGACTCAGAGGACAGCCCAGGTGTTCATTATGATCTCATGCTCACTGCTGTGTGCTCTAGGCTAGCCTGTGAGTTTCCAGGGAGTCTGCTATTCTTGCCTGCCAATCACACCACAGGGGTATGCGGATTATAGACATATGCTACCTCATCTGCCTTTACCTAGGTTCTGAAGATCAAAACTCAGGTGTCATGGTGGCAAGCACTTTCTCTCAGTGAGCCATTCCCCGGCTCCTTCAGATACTCTTATTTGACTTAAGTATTCATAGATGTTACCTGCATGCCAGAAGCCCTGCATTCTTACATCCCTTACACGGCTGACTCTCTCTCAGGTACTGAGATAGGCTCATTAGTTATTTAGTGGTTAGAAAATCCCTATCAAGGTCTTGGCAATTTATGCTCACTCCTGCCCCTGGTGAGTTTCAACCACTGGAAAGCATTGATATAACTAATAAATAAATAAATAAATAAATAATGAATGAATGAATGAATGAATGAATGAATGAATAAAATAAATAAATAAATAAATAGTGAGGGCCAAGTATTGTCACCAACAGTCAGGAAGCATCAAGAACATGAAGCAGGGGTGTACATCAGGGCCATTGGCTTTATCAATAAACCCATGTTCATAGTGCTGCTCACACAACATCCACACAGCATACTCTCCCTCCCTCTCTGTGCCCACATCATAGTATCCAACAAGGCCAAAGTAGTCAACTGCCAAACCTCCCATACATGGGACCAGAGAAACAGAACAAGGGAGAAAGAATGGCCTGAGACATCTATTGCTTCAGGAAAACAATCGCTTTTCCATTCTCTGTATACACTGGCTTTACTCTTACAACAACTGAACGCAACAGTTAGGCCCGGGGCCCCTTCCTGTGGAGGTCATTAGTAAACTTTTACAACCATTTCCCAAGAACTAGATTTCCAGTTATGTTCTATACAATCCAATATAAATTCTCCCACTGTTCTGCATGCTCAGGTTTCCTTGATTTAATTTTTTTAAAAAAGTTCTTACACAGTCATATCACAGTTTTTCCTTTCAGAGAAACATAAAACAGACATCCTTTCTAGCAGAAAGGATAAACTTCCAGGCCACAGTTATAGAATAGGCTGGCTATTTGCCCCTGAGACTTTCTGCAGATGATCACAACCCTTCTGACACCCAGTTTCTTACTCTGAAAATGGAAGAGGTTCCCCCAGATTCTCAAGAAGTCACCTTTGGGCTCTAGGGTTTAGGGTTGTTTCATATAAAAATATGAAAGTCTTTCCTCCCATGTGCCAAGGCAGTTGCTGCCAATTCTTCCAAACAAGACATGGTGTTCTATATTCAGAAAGCGGGCTTTGGAAGTGACCGAAAAAAAAGCAGAAAGCAAATAATCTAACGATAAGTCCAACCTTGGAGTAAACTGAAAGACCATGATGAGCTTGGAAAGTAGTACAACTACCTAAGATGTCCAGGAAGACCTTCTGTCTGGCATTGAGAATAAACAAAACTCACATTAACATTTCCACACTCCAGAGTTGGTCTGTGAGGTAGACCTTTTTTATTACAGAAACAGAAAAGGCACTGAGCTTCTGCATCCCAAGGCTCTTGGAGTTCAAGTGGGAAATGTGTTTGGGGAAGGAAGAGAGCAGAACATCGAAGGCTGATACTTACTTGTGGCCCAATTCATGAGCGATGGTAAAGGCCAAATTGAGACCATTGTCTTCGGCAAGCACACATTTCCTCTTAGCACTGCACACGCCTCCTAAGTAAGCAATTCCTGCAGCAGAGACAAAACACATCCTCTTCAGAACGGGGAGGCCCTGACCTCCATGAAAGCCCACACAGTTGGAATCACGCATAACCTGGAAAGGAACAAATGAGGACACTGCTGTCTATCAGGCCCGACCTGCAAGCCGTGAGGTCTCCTAAGACTGGCTTATACAGGATGCTTTTGTATGTATCCAATAGTAACGACAGAGACTACAAACATCTAGCATGCTCTTGATGTGGGTCAGGTGGAGTGCTGAGTAGCTTATCAAAGCTTCCAATTCCATTCTCATCACTGAGAACAGAGGCAACCCAAACAAAGTTCAGAAAGAGAGAGAGACTTTCCCAGGATTACATGGTTTGGCGTTTGGGGCTCAGAACAGAAGACCAGCAAAGCAAAGTGAGCCATGTTCAGAATTTAAGGAGGATGTTCTTGCACTTACATGTCCTCGAAAAAGAACATTTTTAAGAAATGTTTGCCTTCCCCTAGTTCTGGCTCTCTGGGACAAAGGCCACACAGGATAGGGATATGAACAAGGGGCAGCATGCTAAAGGCAGGAGATCTGGGTGGGCATCAGTAAGCCAATTGCTGAAGAAGGGCCAGGGTTTTCCATGAGAGGAAGGTTGCATGTGCACAGTATGGATGGCTGAGGGTAACAAAGTTACAGGGCTCAGCCCAGGAGCAGGGAGAGGAAGCCCTGCTTCGGCAGGCTGGCTCCAGGTTTCCTGTCCTCCACTTCTCTCTGTACTTCTGCTCTCTCTGTTCCCAGGATGTCCATGTTGGCCATGCACCCTGGGCAGGCTGCCCTTCATCTGGGCAGACCAGAGGAAGCGGATAACTGTTCTCCTTGTGAGGTCACATTGGGTAACACTAGGGCTGTGCAGCAGTAGCCAGAAGGAGGAATGTAGCTCCTCTTTCTTTTCTGGCTCAGCACCAAGCTGAGCTCATTTGAGGGAGAAATGCCTGTTCACTTTCAGCCATGGGTACCAGTCCACCTGCTGGAGCTGAGGACTTCTTCACTAATTTTCCTGAGATATTGCAGGAAGGAAAGATTTGTCATAGAATGAGGGATGACTGACTATCTGTGTAGAATTATCTCACTAAAATGGCCTCCCCCTCCCCACTTAGAAATAAACTCATCTCTTTAGCTTGAAGCCAGGTCTGGGTGTTGGTTACTGTGTTTCCCATACCATTTACTATTGCGGGGGGGGGGGGTGAGGGATGAGGGGAGGGAGGGCACAGTGTGGACCCGGAACATAACAATGCCCAAGGACTCCATGAAAACTAGGGTTTTAGGGTTTTCAGTACAACTTAGAGGTAAAGTGTTTACTGAGCGATGTGAGAGGTTGAATTTGGTCTCCAGCACTACAAAGAAAAACATCAAGCTGGCACAAAGTTCTGGCACACACAGGGCATTCCCTCTTTCTGGGTCCCCTCCATGAGGTACAAAGGGGCCTCACATAAAGGCTTTGCAGACAGATGTAGTTCTGGGGTTACCAGTGGGTGACACATCCCACATTCCACATGATGAGCAGCTGTGTGAACCATAGGCCTATTTTTCTGCGGAAATATGCAATGTGCTTGGCCAAGGTTGCAGAATTTAAAAGCAGAAGCAGCAAAGAAATAAGTTAAATGCTATGTTGGCCTCAAAATGCATTTTATGCATGTGGATTTAACAATCCAACAGCAAGAACAATGGGTTGAGAAAAGCAACACCCAGGAAGGATGCAATTTGGTCGCCTATTGCCTTCAAGGTCGTTTGTTATTCTGGTTCTGTTTTAAAATGCTTTGTGGGTTGCTGCTGGCAGTCCACCAGTAAGTAGATGGTATGCTGCTACACACCCTGATGTTGTGAGCATGGGACAGACAGACAGACAGACACACACACACACACACATACACTGCAGTGTGTAGTAGCACAGGTTACAACTATTCTCAGTCAATGAATCAATTATAGGCAATCAGAAGCATCCATTCTAGGACAGTCATGTGGTAAGAGAGAAGAGAAGCATAATATGGCCAGCTGTGCTGAGCTTGCTGCTGTGGCCTCTGCTGCTGAACCAGCAGCCCTTAAATGCCACACAAATACTTTTTGCACTCTGAGCTGGCAGAATGAGCTCCCACTTGAATCGGGTAGCATATAGCACTATAAACAGCAACCAGCAAAGAGCTTTCCAATAATTGCATTTTAATTTTTCCAAGGTGCAAGTGCTTGAATTAAAAAAAATCTAGAAAACAAAAGATCAGTTTATTTATAAAAATTCTCTTGCACAAGAGTGGATTAAGGGCCATTGCTTTTAATGATTGATGGCAGTCATTACCAGCCTGGTGATAAAACCCAGCAAAGAAAACACATTTAAAAAAAAAAAAAATAGCCCTTGATGACAAAACACAAGAGCTGTGTGAGGTTATGAGCCAGGGCGTTGGAATGTTTAGGATGCATAAACAGGGATGGGAGAAGATCCCAGGTTGCCATCCATGTAAGACCTGATGGGTAAATAGTAATCAAACCGTGAGCTTCTGTGGAATGCAGCCCGCCAGCATTCAATGCTGCATAGAAAGAAACAACTATATAGGGCAGGGACCCTGGAGACCATAGTCTGCATGGTTTCCCAACTGTCCAGGAGTTGAGATCACTGCCATGGCATTATTGGGAGGTGGTGGAGTATCTAGATAATGAGTTTGGTAGAAGGCTTTTAGGACTTTGGGGACATATGCCTGAAGAGGACTGTAGGACTCAGTCCCTTTCTCCTTTTTTGGACATGTGGTGAGCCATTTCCTCCACTGGGCAACTCCAACCATTGCACCCAGAACTAGTACAGGAGGCCTAAAAGCAATGGATCTGATGGACAGTGACTGGAACCTCTACAGCCATGGCCAAACAAAGCTCTGTGCCACAGAGGATGCTTCTCTTGGGATTCATCCCAGTGGAAAGCTAATCAATACAACCGTTGATCACCTCAGGCCCCCAGAAAGCACCAAACAAGAAAAAGCCACCAAAGTCCACATTGGTTCTTGCAAAAAATACAGAAAAACTACATTTTCTCTGCATCGATTTACTTAAAAGAACAAAAAGACTGTAACATCTGCTCTGCTCACTTCTTGCTGCAGAGTCCATTTGACTGCAATTCCCGATAGCAAGATTTTTTACATCCCACTGTGGTGCTTCTGGTGGCTTCAAATCTTCCATGATTTAAAATTCTTCACAAAAGACATCATAGGGGGGCTCATTTTAAAGCACCAGCCTTGCATGTTTGCATAGCTCCTTAAAACTAAAGGGAAGCAGTAGGGCAACTGTCTTCCATTAGTGGGGTCCCTCAGGAACAAAGCTACCTGTGTTAGTCAGTCTCTCCTCACTGTGGCAAACCTCCAAGAGAGACACCTTAAGGAGGAAGGTTTAGTTGGATCTGTTTCAGCTCACAGTCTGAGTGGTTTCAGTCTTTGGCTGGCTAGTTCTTCATATGTGAGACTTTGCAAAGAGGTTGGATGTCAGTGGCAGATAGGCATAGTGGAGCAGAGCTGCTTTCTTCTCAGAAACCAGGGAGCACAGCAAAAGCAGGAGGGATCCAGCCAAGAGATCTCCATTTGAAGTTACACTCCAAGTGACCCATGGCCTCCACTAGAACCTGCCTTCCACAGTTTCCGCACCCCTCAACAGTTTGGGACCTAGTAATGAGTAAGCCATTGGTTAGGTCAAAGCCACCATGGTCTGGACCTGTCTGGACATGCTCTCCTGCACACAGAGACAGCATTGACTCATTGCCTTGTCTTATCTCCATCTAATGAAGTTAATAAGAAAGATTGATTGTCAGTGTTGAGGCAGGTAGATTTGAAGGGTGTTCTGGCTCTGACACCTCCACTAACAGCTGGCACTTTCCCCAAAGTTTGGCTAATGGACAACAATGAATAAGCTTGGGTAGAGGATATTTTCATAAATCTTAATGTGTACTTCCATAAAGAGGTAGACAGACTAGAGCAAAGTTTCCTCTATTTAAAGCCAAATGTTCTCAAGCCTAAAGATAAGAAGACTCAAGAGATGCGTACTCCAATCTGTTTCCCGGAGTAGTTACTTCTGGGATTTGGTAAAGGGGTTAGAGATCTTCTAAAAGCCTTTTCCCTTTCACTTCAGACAATGAGGCTATTGTATTGCATTGATATGGGGGGGGGGGTTGTCTCTAAGGTGAAAGACTTGAGTTTGATCCCTGGCAATAGAGGACCAACTCCCACAAGTCGTCATCTGGCCTCATCCCATGTACCACTACATGTACATGCCCCCACCCTGCTATGAAATAAAGAAATAAAATGTAAATAAAAAGGGATCAAATGAAGCTACTCTGTTGGACTTAAACCTAAACTCATACCATTCACATATTATATATTTCATTTATTCTAACTGACATAATACAGGCAGAGACAAGAAACAAAATAAGATTCCACTGGATTGCCATCCCAAGTGTACAGCTCGGCAGGAATCAGAGGCTATAGGAAGTACCCAGTCAACTCAGTCCAAGACATAACTGCATGTATACGAAAGCAGGGATTTGTCCTGCCTCTATTGAACCCCTGGATAAAAAGGAGTAAAATACATATCAAATGTTGAATGTAGAAATAGAGGACAACATGAGTCTTATGATGCCAAGTGATGTTTAATTAATTCTTCCAGAGAAGAGAACCACCAGAGCCCTCTACCCACCTTCCTGGCCATGCTGACCTCACATGGGCCCTCTCTGTTCTTTCTTTCTGTTGGAACAGAATGGTGGAGAGGAAGCCAGGATGAAGAGGCTTAATTATTTTCTTTTTCAGTAGAGAGCTTCTTATTCATCAACTAGGGAGTACCAAGACCTGCTCTAGACTCACAGAGTAAACACCACATAACAATATAAACCCAGTTTTCCCATCAAATCACAGTATGTAAGCTGCCTGCAATTGTTGGCCTTGTGGTCCATTAGTCAGATGCACATTGGCTCTGACTGTGAGCTGAGGTTTTCCTTGGCTGCACACTGTACCATCCCCATCATACTTATCACTAGGCCCTCATACAATCCATGACAAGGGAGTAATTAGTATCTATTCATTTGATGCTCCTGTCACTGCTGATATCTTATGTTCATATTTAATAACAATTGTACACAAGCTGGTAGAAATTCACACAGTGAGAATAGGTGCAATTGAACTTGGGGGATAAACATTTAAAAGCAAAGGTCTTAAGGTCTAATAGGTGACAAATAAAACATAGCTCCTGTTGATTCTCATTCATGATGACAGGTAGGTCGTATATGCATTAAAATAATATGCATGTATATATATATGTGTGTGTGTGTGTGTGTGTGTGTGTGTGGAGAGATAGAGACTTTGTTATATATGGTTGATTCATTCACATTAAACCCACACCCATGTAATTCATGCTTGAAAAAGAATGCATAGTGTCCTTCCTCCCTTTCTAGTATTTTCCCACCAAGGTTCTAAAAGGCACATTCTGGCACTTTGCTCTTAAGAACACTCTACACTTGAAAGCCAAACTTGGAAGTCATTTGAAACAGTGAAATCACAAAGGGGGGGGGTCACAAAAATGCAAAACATGTGGCACTAAGTCCACTGGAAAGGGAGGGTGCTTGTGGTATAAGAGTTGAAACAGGAAGGCGGAGGATGGCCTTGTTCAACCTCAGCCGGGAATGTGCCCGTCTGGTGACTCACATTTTTCACCACTCTGCACATGTCCAAGCGGGACTGCCAGAGGGCTCTGAGGACTGGAGTTGCGAATACGTTGTAGTGAGTGGCAAAAATAAATCAGAGTATCCTGAAACAAGACAAACAAAGAAAAATCCAAACCCAGAAACAAACAAAAACCCTCACATTGGGCAAAAGAAATTGCTTATCAGCTGCAATTAAAAAAAAAAAAATCCATTTTCATCCCAGCACTGCTCCTGTTTCTGTTCTTCTCTCCAAATTACTTAAGCCACTTGGGTCATCTCCCCTTGGTTTGTTTCTGAAATCAGGAGGGAATCCCAGGATTCACTCACTATGCAGGATACCCTCTGCATAGTGAATCACTGGGCTCCCAGAGGATGCCAGAGCCCTATGGGAGCAGAGGCTTAAAAAAAAAAAAAAAAATCAGGAAGCATTGCTTATGTTAAGGCAGCTCTGGAGAGCCAGTAAGAGAAGTGGCCAGAGAGACTCCTCCACCTGGGACTCAGACGCTCTGCACTCTACAGCTGCTTGCCTTTCTGTCTCAGCCTGGGTAGTGCACCTTTCTCCCAGGGCACAGTGGACTGCTCTACAAGACTTGGCCTTGTCTTAGCAATTTCCCCTCCAAGACATGCTCTGCTCCGCCCCTGGTCTCTATATTTGAGTGCCTTAAAGTCAGCCACGTAGAAAGATGAGCTGGCCAAGTATATTTCTATACCTTGCAGAATATCAGTGCAATGGCCTCAAAGAAAGTCACTGGTCTCTTTTCTAAACAGCAATGTAGACAATGTCACTGACAACAACAAAAAATGTCCGTACCATATAGTCTCAGACTAAGAAGAGGCCAGGGGAGCTGAGAAGTGTAATAGTCCATACAAGATGAGATGAAGGAATAAATAAACAGGGCAAAGCTTTTTAAAAGTGGATCATTGAAGGTTCCATTGTTCTGATTTTGAGCCTTAATACTTAGAAGAATCAGAACAGTATGGTACTGACATGAGATAGATTGACAGATCATGGGAACAGAACCCAAAGTCCAAAAACTAAATCTACACATTCAGGGTTTGTTGATTTTTGACAAGGGTACCATTACCATTACTCAGCTAAGCTGAGAAGTATCTTTTCAACAATGGTGCTAGATAGCTAGCTACATAAAAAGAAAGGTATAGCTCTACCTCATGCCACATGCAAAACTTAAATCACAAACAATGAAGCACAAAACACAGGTGCTAAAATTAGAGAATCATCAGAAAGCAATGAAGGAACTCTTGGCCTGAGATATAGGCAGTGCCTTCTCAGAGGTAATAGTAAAAGCACAAGTAAGAAGAGGTGGAGGAATTCTATATACTGCAGCAGAATGGCTGGGAGCAGAAGATTTGGGAAGTGGTATGGGGTCACCTTCATTTTATCTACCAAGCCAAGCATGAACATGAACATGAACATTCTTCTTAGAAGGTTCCAGGTGTCTCCCCCCTCCCTGCCTGCTCTACTCTGCACTTTGCTGCTTACTTGTGTAACCCTAGCAGCAAGCCCACCAGTGAACTGGTGTGTTCCAACCCCCCATGAGCCACTGTTCTGTCTTAGGTTGTTCTTGGACACAGGTCAGACTCAGGAGGGTCACAAGTGCTAGGCCTTGCTCCCTATGGTCAATCTGATAATAACATCACAACAAGGGCACATACAGACACTCTTGGCTCAGTTTTCCAGGCATGTCCAAGATCCTAGGCTTTGAAAATCAAGTTCTGAACTGGGAACTGAAGGTCTCTAGGTTGATTGGAGCAGTGGCTCCTATAAGCCAAGACTGCTGATGAAGTAAACAAGCTGAGAGTAAATTGTCAGTGTAAGAAGTAAATTCCCCTGGAATTTCAAAGTTGGAAGAAAAAAGTTTATCCCAACAGTTTGCTATACTCCGTAAAAAAAACAAAACAGACCAGGAGAGGGGCAGGGGTGGAATGGAGTGAGTGGGTGGAGAAATAAATAACTGTTGATATTCAACAGATCACAACCAGTGTGAGCCAAGTGCATTAAGATTCTCTGCAGATTTCCCACAGAACAAGATGGCTCTTTTGTCTACAGGCCCCATTGGGTAGGAGAAGACCTTCAAGAGGCCAGCATCATGTTCCTCCAATGGCTCATGGCTTAGGAGCTTCTGAAACAGACAATTCAGGAAGAACAACTCCCACCTCGGGACATGGGAGGGGCCTTGAAAATCTCTTATTCTGACAATCACTTCAAGCGTTTCCTGACTCCGTGTCCATGGTGGGCCTCAGGCCAGGCACAGATTGTAAGCTGAGCAAGAACTGTAGTGTGTGGAGAAAATGTCCCTGAGAACATGGTGTAACAGAAAAAATGAGAACTCAGGTAGAAATGTGATCTGACAAGTCATCAGTTAAAACTCTGGGCCCAACAGTTGATACTGAAGTCCCTTAAAGACAGCTGCCATGGGGACCTCACTTCAAATCTACCCTCTTTGATGATTGGAGACAGCAGCACAGGAATCCTCCACCTGCTCTCTTGTTACCTGTTATAACAGGTTCCCCTGTCTCTATTTACTAAACCAACAATCCTGATCACCAGGAAATCAGGGGGTCCTTTTATCAGTGCCTATGGGCAGTGGAGGACAATATGAGTCTCTAAATTCTGTTTCAGAAGACCTCTGTGCCTGCTCATGTGACTGCTATGAGATGCTGAGGGACCCCATCCAGGACTTTCCATTCAGGAGACATGAACACCTAACATGCTTGCACCCCACAGTAGATCACCCTTCCCCATGCATACGTGCACACCAGTGTGCTTGTGCAACATGGTTCTGTGAAGCAGTCCTGTAAGCTGGCATCATAAGGCTGATGCCTACATTCCTATCCCAACAAACTACATTTTGAAACCTGTGTTAGGAGGCAGTGGGAGTCATTTTGTCTTTGACAAAGACTCATAAAGTTGCCTGGGCTGACTTTGAACTCCGGACCTTCTTAGCTCCAACTCTCTGGACTTAAGCTCAATTATCCTCTTAGGTGCCTCCCTCTGCCTAGGGAAAGCTAGGGTTTTTGGTGGAAGTAAGGCTTGAAAGAACCATAAGATATTTTGCCTAAAATACATTCACTGTGTGGGTAATGATACACCTTGGGCTTCCAAAGGGCCAGAGCACCCCAAGGCAATCAGAGAAGATTTAAGTGTTCCTTCTGCAAACTCAAACATTACTTGGAAGGATGGGTACATTCATGTCTCTGAGACTCCATCAGGCACATTGAATCCCAATCTCTCAACATTTGTGTTTGAACTGAATTTAGAGCACCCATACACAAGTCCACGGGGGAAGGGCTGCTGATGCCTGAGGGGAAGCCTGGCAAAGGAGGCAAAGTACTTAAGGGCATGTATGAATTCCCTGTTCAGGATGCCCGCCATGGCAGCTTGAGAAAAGAGAGATTGTATTTGGGTTCACATTACAGAGACATCAGTCCATAGTTACTTGTTCTACATACTTGAGCAAAACATAATGGCAGAACCATATAATAAACAGGAAACTGAAAGAAGGAATTATGGGAAGGGGTCAGGGCAAGATACAGGCTTTTAATGATATATTCCTACTGTCTCACACTTATTGACTGGGTCCCAGTTTGTACCTTTACCATCTAACAGTAATGCTACCAGACTAGCCCACTCATTAGGCCAGAGCCCTCATGATCTAACTATCTCTGGAAATGCCACATCCCCAGAGATATCACTAATTCCTTAGGCATCTCCCAATCTCATAAAGCCAACAATGAAAATGAGCCATCATTCACTGCTAAGAGTACAATGCGCACACTACTCATGCTGTCTAGAATCCTCCCTTGCGCTGCTACTGTGATAAAATACTCAACAAAAGTGGCCTCAGGGACAAAAGAGTAACATTGGCTCTGTGCTTGATGGTACAGCCAGTCATGGTGGGGAAGTCATGGCAGCAGGAACATGAATGAGCAGCTGGTGACATTGCATCTGTACTTAAGAAGAAGAAAAATGGCCAGTTCTCGGCTCACTTCCTCTTCCGAACTTAGTATAGGATCCCAACGCATATAATGGTGCTGCCTTCAACTGAGGTGGTACTTCTTCATTACTTAACTTAATGTAGACTGTCCCTCACAGGCATGTCCCAGACACTTGTCTCCTAGGTAATCCTAGGTCCTGTTGAGTGAATACTCAGTGTTAGCCACCACACCAGCATCATGGGCTAAGTTATATTACAGCTTCAGCTCAGGAGTTGAGCCATAACAATGAATGTGACTTGATTTGTATATAAGGCTTTTAGGGAAGCAATTAAGATTAGGTGAGTTATAATAATAGTAGGACCTTGATTGAACTTCTGTCCTTACATGAAAAGATACAGACAGCAGACAACCAGATGACACGTGTTCCTTCCCCTGATTTCTAAATACGCAAGAAAATATAGTGAGGATCTGGTGAAAAGGTGAGCCGTCTATAATCCAGGAAAGGGTGTGCTCACCAGAAACCATCTCCACAGAACCTTGAACTTTATTTCTCAGGCTTCATAGTTTCTGAGACAAACTTATTATTTATGCTATCTAGTCTGTGATACTTTGTCAGACAGTACAAGTCAGCTGACCTACCCAGAGGGCAGCCCAAGTTCAAACAGAAGTCCCTGCATCTGCCTTGCTCACATGGGTTACCCATAAAAGATACAGCTACCAGAACTCATAGCCCTTACTGTCACACAGCCCTGGCACCAGACTCACTGTGAGAACTGGCTTGATGCTCAGAACATAGCTAAACAATTAGGAACCAAGTGGGAAAGTTGTATTTGAACCACATTGTTCAATCAGAATGCTAAAATACCTGTGTATAAAAGTGCTGCACATCAGTAGCTGTATTCAGGGTCCTACAAGTGGCCTTCCCTAGCCATTTGACAACAGGGTACCCTGCTAAAAGGATACCCTTCTGCTGCCTCTACTGGGCAAGTCTCGAGGAAGACAGGCCATAAGGCATTCTAGTTAAACATTAGTCCAACTCAGCAAGCCCGGCAGCTTCTGTTTTCACTTGAATTCACTTGAAACAAAATCAGTGTCAGAGGACTCTGGGCTTTTACTGCTCCAAAAGCCCAGGAAATGGTCACGGTGAAGGGGCATCTGCAGGGATGGTGGCTACCTCTGTTTGATCTGGGAATGGTCACAAGGATGCTTGCTTTCCACAGGAAGTAACTAGGTGGTCAAAAAGTCTGGGTGCGGTCATTCAGTGTAGGATAGAAACCCAAAAAGGACACTCTAGGGTATACCTAGAGGCTGGATTTCTCTTATTTTTAAATTGAATCCTAGCTCACAAAGGTGTTTTATCTTCAAATATTTACTGAGTGGTTGCAGGCATTGTTATAAATGTTTATATGTAAATTATATCGATTGATGTTTACAAAATAAAACAGAGATACAAGTAAATGAAATAGAGCTGGGGGTGGGGGTGGGGGGAGAACAGAACTCAGTGGCTCTGGTTTAGCAATCTAGAAGTAGTCCAGAGGACATTTTGGAAAATAAGATTAGATCTTAGGTACATGTAAATGTCACCAGTCCACAAAGCCACACACGTACTGGTCAATGTCCTGCCTGTGTCGCCAACTTCTCCTGTTTTACAGGTCAATCTCCAACCACATGAGCTCTTTCTATAGTTGACCTTCATACCGTCCAAGGACCACTACAGTCTTCTATCCCTGAAACTTCCTTCAGACGAACCTCTGTGTCTCTAAAGGCTAACAAAACACAAATCCTACACAGAGATGTTTGCCAAGTTAGCAAAGAAAAGGAGACACTTCCTCAGAATAATTAAGAAACCACATCTCTTGCTCAGTTCTTAGGCCACTCTCTTGGGAAATGAAATGTGCAATTTTAGGGAAGCTCAGAGCAAACCTGAGTGCTTACAGCCTGAACCTTATTCTGAGTATTTCTCAGGACCCTGCTGCTCCTGGACTGTGAACAAAGGCTTTCACTAGGCCCAGAGCAGTTCCAGGTACCGCCTCTATAAATCACACCCTACCAGGGCACTGTAGCCCCTAAACTAAGAAAGTATTCCGAAATGGGGAACGAGCTGCCATCTGAATACTGATCCAATATTCATGAGCTAAAATTAACCTACCATGAGAAGCCCAAGGGGTCCCTAGGATAGTCTCAGCTTGTATTGGACAGGAAGTAAAGATGAAGACATGCCATTTCATTAAAGTGTGTGTGTGTGTGTGTGTGTCCATCCCCACTTAGAAAAAAGAGCTACACAGTGAAGTGAGGTGGGCATCAAGTTCAGCCAGAAGAAATAGCTGATGTATGGCAACTATCAGCAGTCAGGGCAGTCAGCCAGCATCTGGGAATTGTCCTTGGTGGTGGTACAGGAAATGCATGGTATGGAGTCTCTGGTCCTGCCTTAGAGTGACATTTCCTTGTTCTCTGCTTACAGAGGCAGCTCACTGCCAGTGACTACCTTGGATGTTAGAATGATCTCAGACCACAGAAATAGTATGTGTGTCAGTATCTGTCTTTAAAATGTCAAAAAGAGGATAAACAAATGTGCTTTGGCTTTTAAGCAATTTCGCACATTTTCATGTGCCTCTGTGCTGATGGTGACAGCCACATGACATCCCCAGGGCCAGACTCCTGTTTGCACTCTGCCGCCCTTTTCCTGTCCCAGATGCAGCCTACCCCACACAGGTCTGGACAGCCTAAGTTGGGTGTTTCTCAAGTTTCCCTCCCTTCGGAGTTCTAAGGCTCACAGGCGCAATCAGCCCGTTCTCTAATTCTAATCCATTTGCTATTTCCTGCTGCTCAAAGACTCTGGGATTTGTTTCCTTTCCTGCAGTCCCAAGTCCAGACCTTTGTCATCACCTTAAACTTGAATTGTTAGGAAATCTCCTCAGAGGTCACTTGGCTTGTCCTCCCCTCCCAGACTGGCCTTAAAAGTAGAGCCTCTCCTCCTGATCCTTCTGGGAGGCACTGCCCCTTCTCAGGGTGATGTCTTAGGCCCAACCTAGCTCCAGCTTCAGTAAAATACCCTGTGTGAAGGAAACCAGGCAGAGGATGAGAGAGGACACCTGGTTTCTTCCTCTGGCCCCTACAGCTATACAAAAATGTACATGCCTACATATGCATGTATGCACACACCCTCCCCTACAATAGTTTAGTACTGGGGTTGGAAAGTAGTTTCACCCTAGAAAGAACCCAGTCAGGGACTATTGAGGTTCTGTACTAGAACCAATGTACAAGCATGAGTTCAAATGCACATACACAATATACACTCACACATACACACTCATATACACATACACACATACACACTAACAAACACACACACTCACACAGACACACACATACAAACATATACACACTCACACACATATACACTCACATACAAACACAGACATACATATACACACACTCACGTGAACACACATACACTTACACACAGATACACACATACACTCTCACACACACAGACTCACACACACATACACACATTTACACACATATACACACACATACACATTCTCATACACATACACACACTCACACACATATACACACTCACACATACTCATGCACGCATATATACACAAACACACACACACACATACACACACACATACTCACACACTCATATACACAAACACACACATACACACTAACAAACACACACACACTCACACAGACACACACATACACACACAGACACACATACACACATACACACACAGACATGCACAGACACACACATACACTCACACACAGATACACACACATACACTCTCACACACACAGACTCAAATACACACAGACACACACATATACACACTCACAAACACACAGGCACACACATACACACACTCATATACACACACACATACAGACACACACATACTCACATAAACACAACACATTCATACATACACACTCACACTCATACACACACTCACATGAAAACACATACACTCACACACACATGCCACACAGACTTACACTCACACTACACTCATACACATACCTACTCACATACACACATCACACACTCATACACACACATACCATACACACGTATTACTCATATACATACATACCACACACATACACCACTCACATACACACATACCACACACACATATACTGACACACATACACTCACACACATGTACACACACATACACTCTCCCTCTCACACACACACACACACCTAGCACCACACCGTAGAAGACATTATTGCTCTCACTCATGGATGGATGCACCCCTACGTTTACACTGCAGGAGGAGGGCCCAATTTGGGTTCTCACAAAACAGGAAGAATCTGCTGAATGCAGACACTTTGGTTGAGGACCCTCCTCCAGCCACCACAGAAAAAGTAAAGAAGTCTCTGACTGGTTAGGGGGTAGGCACAGAAGCTAACCTGAGACACAGACTCACAGTCAAGTCTGTGCATAATCTGTTCCAGGGACCACAGGAGATGGCTGCCAAATACTGTGCGAAGTCTGGGGAGTTTCTTATTCAAACAAATTAAGAAGTCACATAGGCACATAGGCATCTTTAACTCCTGAAAATGCATATTTTAGTTTTACATGTATGGAATTTTTTGCAAAAAGTTTTCTAGTGTTCAATGGATTTTCAAAGTGGTCCACAACTTTAAAATTTTGAAAGCACTTAAGTACAGGCATCCCAGGACATAATCAAGGGCATTCCTTTGGAAAAAAAAAAATCTCTCTGTATAGCCATGCAGACCAAAAGACCCTGGGAAAAGTACCCTTCAGCCCTCAGGGATTTCCCAAACATTCCTCAGAAGGTGATAGCCAATAGAATTTTGAAGAATGTGTTTCTCTTTGCCAGATCTCAACCAATTGACACACAAAATGAATGAGGTGGGGTCTGTTATGATTCACCAGCAAAGTTTCTCTTAACATAGCAGCCAAGATAATGAGAAGGTTGAGGCCTGTGTTTTGTCACAGAGGTGCAAGCATTTCATTGAGAAAGCATCTTGCATTGAGCATTCAACTTAAATTGGACTCCACGAGTGTAAACATAAAATAACAGAAAGGAAGAAATAGCGTACAGGAATGCACACAGACACACCCATATACACTGGTGGCTTACAAATACAGATAGACTTTGACTATGAAACTTCACAGTGGTACCTAAATATATACATATATATATATATATATATATATATAATACACACTCACACACACACACACACACACACACACACACAATAGAAGCCAAACTTTGAATTTTCAAATGTGCCTCGGCTAGTGATATGGAACCAGTGAGGTCTAGGGGAAGCAACAGCCAGCCACCCTGATAACCAGTGGAAACAACCCATGCTTTACAGTGGACTATGTTTCTTTGGTGGATTGAGTGTACTCTATGCATTTTTATGACCTGGGGTGTTTCCATCTTGTGATGGGTTTGTTGAATATACCCCTTTGTCTGTCAGAGAAAATCTGCATGAAACCCCGAGTCCTAAAATGTGTATGTGAGCCTTGAAAATGAAAACACCAGTCTCCCTATTAGGCTGTCTCCTGGTGTTTCTGATTGTGCTTGCGCCTGGGGCTGTGAGTACATGGGAATGGATGTGATGCAGAACACACACTACAGGTTCTAAAGAACTACCTTTGCTTTCAGGAAGTTAGCTCTTTCTCAAAATGAATTTTGTTATGGTTAATACGAGCAAAATCACCACATAAAGTCATCCGTGTCTTTTTGGTGATACAGTTAAAAGATAATAATAATAATAATAATAATAATAATAATAATAATAATAATAAAAACATGATTGCCTTTAAAAAAAGTATATACATCTGTTCTTTCTCTTTGATAAATAAAATCAAAGGGGAATTTCCTGCTGTGTGCCCATGGATGGCAAACACACCCTAAGAGTATTACACACAAAGCCCATCAACATTTAAACAGAGTATAGCAGTGTTCTCACAGGGCAGTCCAATGGTGGTCTGTCATCAACCAACTACACAAAACTGCCAGAGAAACCTGTCATGCAGGCGAATCTTCTCAGTCACAGTGGAACTGGACACACTGATTTTTCTTTTTCTTTTCTGACATTTTTAAACTATACTATTAACCAGGCCTCTCCACTCTTTCCAGTCCTGGAAACTGCAACATTCTAGGCTTCAATGTCTAGGCATGCCACCCTCACCTAACAATAGGATTTAATGCACATGTGTGCGCATGTATACACTTGCATGTGGAGGTCAGAGGATAACCTCGGTTGGGTGCCCATCCTCAGGAATATCATCTACCTCCTTTGAGACAGGGTCTGCCAGTGGCTTCCAGGAATTCTTTTGTCCCTGCTTTCTTAGGGGGAAAATAAAGACTGGCATTTTTACATGGGCTCTTGGTTTCATACTTGTAAGGTAAGAATTTGTAAGCTATTTCCCCAGCTCTGACAGAAGGAAACTCACATTGTGCACCTTGACTCATCAGCCCATTCCAAATACTATGTATGTGGATTGCCTCAGAGACAGGCCTAGTTATAAGCATCTCCAGGAAGTAGAAACCTTCTGCCATTCTGCATGGTGCTCTCTAGTTCATGTCAATTTGACACATGCCACAGTCATCTAAAAGGAGAGAATGATGACTGAGAAAATGCCTCCATGAGATCAAGCTGTAGGTGAGCCTGTAGGGCATTTTCTTCATTAGTGATTGATGGGGGAGGCCTAGCCCATGGTGGGTGCTGCCATCCCTAGACTGGTGGTCCTGGATTCTATAAGAAAGCAGGCTGAGCAAGCCAGTGAGCAGCACCCCCTATGATCTCTGCATCAGCTCCTGCCTCCAGGATCCTCCCCTGTTTGAGATCCTGTCCTGACTTCCTTTGGTGATTAACAGGGGTGTGGACGTGTAAGCCGAATAAACCCTTTCCTCCTTGTCCTGCTTTTGGTCATCGTGTCTCATCACAACAATATTAACTCTAACATCATTATAAACTCCTTACTCCCCAAAGAAATAATCATTTCTTAGGAAGAAGGAGCTGCCCAGCCAGTTGTACAGTCCCGTTTGTCTGTTTTAGTCATTCTAGTATAAAATTCACCTATTAAAATTTAATTTTTAGTACAGACCAATTCCAACCCTCTGAATGTAGGAGCCACCATTCAAAATCATAAGCTGAGATCCCCTGCCCCTATATCATGTTGGGCAGACTCATCACAGCAGAGGTACTCCTCCTGGTACTTTTGAAACATAGCTACAGTTAAAACATAAAAACAACAAAAACCAACTTGAACAGAAATCAACTGGACAACACAAGACTCAATCAAACCAGGGGTGGGAACAGATTTCCCCACGTAAAGATGTTGACATGCGCGATCGGCTGCTCATGAAATGAAGGCATAATTTTTTTTTTCTTGTCCTTATTTAAAGGTTTCATGTCTGGATCTCATCTGGAACATCCAAGCAGATTTTGGCCCAGATAGCTGGCATTCCTCTGATAATACCGGGTTTCTCACTGTTTCTCTGTCTCAACAACGGTCTTCACAGGGTTTACTCAGAGCCTGACTGCCCTAGAACACCTGCACTGGACACTGCTGCCCTTAAATGTCAAGTTTGGTCTCTGAGCATTAAACCAAGAAGGCTTTGGGCTGGCTCGCTCTAAGTGGCCAAAACAGGAGCAGCCTAAATATCCCTCCTGGCCTATCTCTGTGTATATGGATGGCCTGCTTGGTCCCTGAGGAAAATGGGAATCCCACATGCAGCTTGTAAAACACTTCTATTCTCTTGCTCAGCAACATGTGCCCATAGGCAGGCTGGTGAGTGACCATGAGAGACTCTGATCCACTGAAGATTATCTCAAACTCATTCATGACTTGGGGATTTTCTGACTCTAAGAGGATGGGAAATATACTTTTATAAGCATAGTTGATTAGAAAGCCACTGTTTCTAGTACATTCTGGTCTCTTCTGGGAATTCTTTGGGAATGAAGTAAATGGTTTATTTCTTTTTGAGCCAGCAGATTCTAAGAGGATGAGGAAGATAGACTGTGGACAGGGTTATCTGGATCATCCTTTACACTCGCTACCTCTGTGCCTGATACCTCATTTGGGATATGTACCTGATATCTACACCCCAAAGAGTTGAGAAACAAATGAATCCTACATGTAAAACACATTTATGTAGAAAACACTTGAAAAATATCATCTGGTGCCACAGTGATTTTGATCAAGTCCGATTTTTTTTTTTTTTAAAGCAAAAAATATTCCTAAGCCTTGGGTCTATGCCATGAAGCAGAGAATGGCTTTGAAAGTACAGGAAGCTCCAGTTGCTGGTGTGAAACTGTGCTGAGTCTCAAAATGCCTTTCTCAGTATGGTGTCAGGAAACTGAAGACAGAGGCATGAGAAGCATGGGCAGCCAGGACTGGGGAAATACCACACTTCCTAAGACCTGGGACTATTTTCTTTATATTGCATTGGCAATGTGTGTGTGTGGGGGGGGGGGGGGCTGGCAGGGTGTGGGGAGGTTGGTAGTGTGTGTGGGGGGGTTGGTAATGTGTGAGGGGGGGCCTTGGCAGTGTGTGGGAGATTGTGTTGTTTCATTGTAAATAATTGTCCCACCCATTGGTTTAATAAAAAGCGCGGACTGGCCAAAGGCAGGCAGGAAGTGTGGGTGGGGCTACCAGACTAAGAAAACTGAGAACAGGAAGCACAGAGCAGAAGGCCAGAGAGAAGCCAGAAGAAGCAGAGGACAACCATGATGCTGTGAGAAAAGGTACCGAGCCCCATGGCTGAACAGGTTAAGAGTCATGGGTTAGTTTAAGGGAAGTTAGCAAGTGATATGCCTGGGTCTAAGGCCGATTAGCCTAAAACTATCGTATGCATCTGTGTGTCTCTAAGGGTCTGTGGGCCTAGACCTTGAGGTTAGGCCCAAAAGTCCCGGCCAAAAACCTCCTACTACAGCGGGGGGGGAGGGGGGGGGGCTTCGCAGTGCGTGGGGGGGCCTTCGCAGTGTGGGGGAGGCCTTGGAAGTGTGTGTGGGAGCATGCCTGGCAGTGGGGGGGGGCTGGCAGTGTGTGTGGGAGGGGGCTTGGCAGTGAGGGGGTCTTGGCAATGTGTGGGGGCCTTGGCAGTATGGGAGGCCTTGGCAGAGTGGAGGGGTGTTTGGCAGTGTGTGTGTGGGGTGTCTTGGTAGTGGGGGGGACGACTTAGCAGTGTGTGTGTGGGGCCTTGGCAGTATATGAGGGGTCTTGGGAGCATGTGTGGGTCTTAGCAATATGTGGGGGGTCTTGGCAGTTTGGGGGACTTGACAGTATGTGGAGGTGGGCCCTTGGCAGTGGGGGGGGCTTGGAAATGGGGGAGGGACTTGGCAGTGTGTGTGGGGGGGGTCTTGGCAGTGTGTGTGTTGGGGGGGGGTATACATTCCCAGAGTTACCACATGCCCACTGGAATGGCAAACTGAAAATGGAATCACACTGTGTCTGAATGCTCTTGCTCTGGCCTCTCTTGCCCAATTTTCACCCATCATACAAACTAATTTTCTTCAAATATAAAAGCAAAAGCTCCCTGGCACTGTTACCTACCCTGAATCTCCTTGCTATCTGCCAAAGTACTTGAACACATCATCCAGAGGCCCCTGCAGCCACTTCTGCCTGGGTCCTTGTATTTTGAGCACATCCACTGAGCCCTAAGCTAATTGAGAGGGAATATAGTCCTTTACAAAATGCTCTCAGACTTAGAAGTAGGAGACTTAAAACACCGCACTGTACCCACACACCCCCACAAGATTATATATATATATATATATATATATATATATATATATATATATATATAGAGAGAGAGAGAGAGAGAGAGAGAGAGAGAGAGAGAGAGACTTACTAACAGTAAACATATCACATATGTGGAATGCACCCTTTCAAAATATCACACATTCCTCTCTTGTCTGAGGTCAAGGCATTGTCCAGTTTTAGGCCTTCAACATTTTTGATCAAACCCACTTTTAAATATAAAATTAGTTTCCTGGGGCAGAAAATTTACATTTGACAAGAATAGATACTAAATCTATAACTGGATAAGGAGGACTTGTCTTGGGGGTGGATTAATGTTTCTAAAGCATCCTTCCAAGGAGAAAATGAATAGGATATCTCATATGCAACAGGAGAAAATATCTAGGTTTTCCTACTAAAATGTCATCTATCCTTGGCAATCCAATGAGAAAAAGAAGTCTTCTAAATAAACTATGGTGGATGAAAGAAGATTGATTTAGACACCCGCTTCATTTCAGATGCAGAAATGAACTCCAAGAACAGCACAGCTCTAAACATAGGAGTTAGAATCAGGAAACTCTCAGAAGAAACCATAGATGGAAATCTTTGCAACCTCAGGCTACACAGCTCTTTTTAAAGTGTAGCAGCAAGAGTATAAACAATAAGATAATATCCAAAGCCTTTTACTTCCTGGGATACTATCAAGAAATGAAAAAGAAAATCCCCATAATTAGAGACTACATTTATAAAACTGGATCAGGAACATCTGTCAACCTACCTACCAATCTACCACAAGTCACAGCTGGTCATGGTGGTTCATGGTTCACGTGTAATCCCAGGATTTGGGAGGCAGAGGCAAGAGGATCAGGAGTTCAAGACCTTTCTAGGCTACAAAGTCAGTTGAAGGCTAGGCAGTACTACAGGAGACCCTGTCACAAACAAAGAAGAAAACCCAAACTACATAAATACACTGCTTCACACCCACCAGAATGACTTTAATCAAAGAAGGTTGTTGGCCAATATTTGGAGGAACTAGCCCTTCTCACATTGCTTGCAGGGGATGTGAAATGGTGTCGGCACATAGGAATACAGCTCAAAATGTGAAATATAAACAGAGAGGTACCACATAACCCAGCAACTTCCCTCTTAGGTCCATATCCAAGAGAAATGAAAACTTGCCCATAGAGAACCTCATACACCATTTCTTGAAAGCACTGCTTGAGAGTCAACAACAGGGGAAAAAGAAACAAACCCAAATATCTACCCACTGAAGGAACAATCAATAAAAGCCGGTCCTGTAGATGAAACATCCAGAATAGGCAAATCCAAAGACATGGAAAGCAAATTAGTGGTTGCCTATGGCTTGGCAAGGGTGACTTCTAACAGGAACAGGGCTCATTTCTGGGAAGATGAAAATATTCAAAATTAAATTATGGTGACGGTTGTATAAGTTCACGGTTACCCTGAACAACACTGAAGCATATATTTAAACAGGTGAATTTTATGGCACACAAATTGTACTTCAAAAGAGATATTTAAAATGTCATCAGGCAATCAAATTTTCTTTAAAACAACATTCCTTTTTTATTACTGAAGTATAGCATAGTAGATATTAAAAAAAAAAAACACTAAAGAATTTAAAACAGATAACACAAAACCCTCTCCTAACTCCATCTCTGTACAGTGAGAGAACTTTATTGTCTTCAGTGGGGCTCTTCCCATTGCAGCCCAGAGTCTCAATCCAAGTTAGATACAAAATGACTCCCAGCATACCCAGGTGCTCCAAGATTCATCTTCTAGGTGGCTCAGTCAATTATCCTCAGTGGCTTAGAGGCAGGCAAGGAGAGAAACCAGAGAGAATTTGTGGCAAACTTTGACAAAAAAGTGTGAGGGCTTTGTGGTCTGGAGACAGCAAAGAGAATTCTGAAGGCTCTAAGGAGAACTGGAAGTCCCTTCATCTGATCAGGGATCCCAGAAACATGCAGAGGTTTGCAAGTACTCTACACTCCCTGATGCCCCCTCCCTTTGTGCAAGAAGATAGAATCAACCATTTAATTTTCCCATTTCTCTTCCCATAATTACCTCTCTTTTACTAAGCACTCTGGGGCCAGCATTTTCAATAATATGTGCCAGAGGTTGGGACCAGCAACCTTGAATCCCATTGTCTCATAAGGAGCTTAGGAGGCAGGTATAATTATTCTTCCCATTTTTCAGGAGAGGAACCTGAGATGTCAATGTACATTAGGTCCTAAGTGTGTATTCCCAATGTATCACCATGGTGATTTCTGACACACATAGTCTTATCATCAACCCATCACCTCAGTTCTTAACATAACAAGGAATACCATCCTGACCACTTGAAACTTTGACCTGGAGCATTCTTTATAGCGGGAAAGAGACATGAGAGTACCAGGCTTCTCTGTCAGTCTACTCCTGGACTAGGAGACAAGCCCTGCTGGCTCAGTAAGCTGAGGTTCCAACAGGGACTGATCTTTTTACAAATTCAAATGCACCTCAGATGTGGATGAAGCTCCTATTTCCCTGAGCCAATTGCTGTGAAAATACTCAAATACAGAAACCAGTGCAAAGAACGAAAACTAAATCTAGTTTCTTTCTTCTGCTTAGACCCAATAAGTGGTCACACCTTCTGCTTGTTTTATTTGATAGGTTTTTTTTTTTTCTGAGATGTAATTCACATTCACATTGTAAGATGTAAAGTGTATACCTTAAGTTCACGCTTTCAAAGTAGATGAAATCAAAGGCTGTATTCTTACAGAGCTATAAAACATCACCAGGATCTACTTTTAGAACAGTTTTATCACTCCAAAAAGCAACCCTGTGTTTATGGTCATCCCTTCCTCCTACCCAATCCCTCTAATTTCAAATGTGCTTTTCTGTGGACTCACCTGATTTGGGAGTGACAGGATATGTAGTTCTTTTTTGCCTGGTTTCATTCACACAGCATCATATGTTCAAGGCTCAGTGTTTTATAGTATATACTAGCATTTCTTATTGTCAAGTAGACATTTTAAGTTATGGTTGCATATATCAGGGTTTATGTAGATGTTCACCACCCAAGTAACATTTAGCTATTTCCTTTTGGGGCCAATTTGAACAATACCCTATTAGCATATTTCTGGTTCTTTGTGGGGTAGCCTAGAGATGGAAATGCTGGGTTACATGGTAACTCTGTTTAATTTTTTGGTAAACCAAGGTTATGCTTTTTAGTTTCCATTATCTCTAATTTGATGGACAAATGAAAATGCTTTTTTAAGTGGCTTGTAAAATGACTGCCAATCATATCAATTAAACTAATAGCTCTTCCCCCGTTTTTCTTCTTTTAGGGGTGGTATGGGAGAGATTCTGAGAACGAACTTAGGATCTGGGCACGTACATATTAGGAAGTGATCCACCACTAAGCTACAACCCAGCTCCAGATAGTTTCTTGGCAAACCTAAGAGGATCCAGAAAGTATGCTGGAAACACTGAAGATTCATGCCAATAAACATTGGTCTACTTTTTATTGTTCTGTAACAGTGATACAAAGGTATCTCATTGACTGAAGACTTTTGTGTCCTGGATAAAGTATGTTGTGCCTTAGTGTGGTAGAGATAAGAGCTAGTGGAGTCTTTAAGAGATGGGGCTTAGTTCAAGGTGATTAGGTTACTGGCTATCATCCTAAGAAAGCACTATTGCTGATGTAGTTTCCCATAAAAATAGGGAACCTGACTCCTAAGCCCCTTTACTCTCTATCACCATGCAAACCCTTTTTCTTGCCTGTGGGCTGCATGATACTGTCTGCTAAGACCAGACACAACCAGGAGGACTCCTGCCAGAGCCAGTGTGAGCACTGTGACATTAAGGACACCCGTCTATCAAACTGTGAGCTAGATAAACATTCTATAAAATAAACTCTGTGTGTGTGTATGTGTGTGTGTGTGTGTGTGTGTGTGTGTGTGTATTAAAAGAGGTCTGCTCTGAAGTATTGATTCCAATATACCTACATCTCTCCTTTAAGTGTGGTATATAAGTTTTCCCTAGTTCTAGAATGTGAAATACACTATCTCAGTCAGGACTGTTTGCTGAAGATCCAGCACACAATCCATTCATGTCATTCTTAAGAATCACAGGTCTTACTGGAATGTTGCTTTCCTGTTCAAGTACCTATAGATTTACATGGGAGTCTGAAGGCTGAACTTGTTCAGAATTTCACCTGTTTCCAAATTCCCAAGCTTCTGTTAACAGTGCCTGACACAAGCCTGTCCCCCACCTCTACCCCCACCCTCCAGCTGATTTCTACTTTTGATCAGGGCTACCAGAGTCTAAACAGTCTCCTTCAGTACTTGGGAGTCTCTGAGAAGTCATGAAGTTTTGGGGGTTGCTGAGCAATCACCTTGCAGAGGCCAGTTAAGACCCTTAATGTGAATGGTTAGTCAGTCGACTTGTGTGTGTGTCCCAGATACTGTATTAAACCAAACCATGCCTCTGTCTTGGGTTCTTTGATACAGGTTTGAGCTATTGCTGAAACCAACCCAGCAATTCACATCATGCCTACATCTTTGTAGCTACCAGAGGCTCAATGTAGACTATTCTATAAACACCTGAACTTACCTTGGAAAGGAAATAGGGCGCCAAGTAACCACTGTGGAGGTGCCACACTGGGCAGACGACTCTGCAGTAAGTCTGGGCACCTGGCTTTCGATTGTTTCTAATACCAAACTGGCAGTCAAGCCAGATGCTCCAGCCAGCTTGCTTGGATCAAAAGGACCATGACATATCAGAACACAAAGACCTAGTAAGGACAAGGGTGGCTTTGTTCTACACTATCCTTTGAAGACCCTGGCAGCCTTGCCCTGGAGAGGGCTAGTCTAGCCAGCTTTGGTGCCAAGCCATCCAAACATGGGCCACTGACATGTTTCTTAGGTGACTCTCATGGCCTCTTCATACCAAGCATATGGGTTCGAGCACTCCCTGTTGAACCAGAGGTCTGGCCTTCTACCTTGATGTAATGGCTGAGTCACATATAGATAGAACCAGGGAGAAAAAAGTTCTCTGGGTATGCCATGCTTGTCTCAAAAAACAAACAAACAAACAAACAAAAAAAACCATTCTCCCAAAAGCTGAAAGGCCTAACAATAAAAAACAGCCCTTCTAAGGCAAGAGTTACAAAGTCAAGTGTTCTGGGGACCTGGCAAGTGTCTTAAGGTAATTGCTTATATAATGGTCTTCTTTTATAGATAAAACTATGATTTTTTTTCCTTTTTCTATTTATGAATGTGTGCTTTTGTGTGTATTTTGCATGTATATGAATACACATGCACATGTGTCTATAAACATGTAAAGACCCAAGGAATCATCCTCCATTGCTCTTTGGCAGAATTTATTGGGGCAAGGTCTCTCAATCAAAACCAAACCTCACCAACAGGCTTAATCTTGCAAGCTAACTTGCTCTGGGGGATCCCCAGTCTCCACCTTTTGAGACTTGAATTACAGGTGGCAAATGAATTACAGGTAGACTGCTATGTCCACCTGGAGATCTGAACTCTGGTCCTCACACGGTTGGACAGCAAATGCTTTAGGCACTGACCCATTTCTTCTAGCCCTTTGATGACATTTTAATGACAAAAGACTTTTTTCTTATATATTTTTTCCTATTCTTCACCTTCTATATTTTCTATAAAGATTTGAGTAAAGGAGCTTATTTCTTCTCACTGTGCCCCATGGAGAATAACAGGACAAACTTGAGTGTAATGACTATGAGGACTTAGCATCACAGGAGGGAGGTGAGCAGGATGGCAGGAACAAAGGTAAGGTGGGACCTGCCCACAGGAGCCATCAGTCTAGCCACAGGAGCTCTCTGCAGAGATGTGGGCCTGAAGCTGCTAGATCCTTCCAAACAGCTATATGAGTCCACAAAGAAATGGCTGTCTTAAATGTTAGAAAACAAATTTAAAATAAAACAAAACTAAGCTTGTGGCTGATGCATCCCTGGAGTAACTAGTCTGTTGCTTTGGCGTGGGTATTTGCCCCCCTCTCTCATTCAGTGTCCCTGTCTGGTCCTAAGCACCTTCATAAGGCTAGTAATATCATCTTGCCTTCCCAAGGACATAAACAGCAGGGCAAAGAGCAAGGCACTCAACCCGAGGTGAATGGGCACTGCGCTTCCTTGGTGGCCCCTGTGTCTGGGCTGTCTGCACCATCCTGCCTCCTCTCATAGTTAGAGCAGGGGAGTTCATGGTGGCAATTTCCACTGAAAGCTGAGAGTTTACGATAAATGCTGATGGGGGTAAAAAAAAAAAAAAAAACTGAAACACACATACAAGGTCACTGTGTCATCTCATACTCAGTCACTACATATTCTCAAGTTGGGGAGGGGACAGGCTTGAAAGGGACTTAAGAGGGAAATGCTGGCTATCGTGGAGGTAAAATACTCTCTTGGCTTATAAGGGTCCAGTTCTTTACAAGGCCATTGTTTGCCAGGCAACCGCTCAGATATGCCTTACCCTTTTGGCTGGATTAGATTTCCAAAGACTTCAAGGGACATAAAGTGCTTTGTCCAGCACTGAAACTCCAAGAAAGGGGGGCTCCCTCAAGTTACAGAGAGATGGAGGGGCCAGCTCAGAGTTCCCTACAATTTGCTACTTGCCAAGGATGGGCCACCCACAAATTTGAGGAGTAGGCAGCTAAGAGGTTTGTAAAACCAGTCAGGCAACTTGAAAAACCCTACAAAGGAATCACATGTTCACCTGCACTGAGGAACCCAGAAGTAGTACCTGGGGTAAGGCAGTTTAGACTCCAAAAGATATCTATTTCCCTCCATTTATAGCAAATATACAGTCCCAATGGCTCCCCTGTTGGAAAAACATTTACTTATCATGGTACAAGTCTTCTAAGGGACAGGCAGAGATTTTATGAAACTGGAAAAATCAGTTCTTCATTTCTCCTCTCACTGGAGAAGACCATACGGAATCATTCTCATGTCTGAAAAATGCTTATGGCTTCATCAAAATAGTCAAGTGTTTGGGCATTGCTCATGGAATGACCCAGAAGGGAATGGAGACCTAGAAGAGATTCCCTAATATCTTAGAGGCAAATCTGGACATGGAGGAGTTAGAACACAGTGGCCACTGTTGTGAGAAACCGCTCCACAGTAGAGAGCGTTCTCAAGCCAGCCAGTGCAGAGGAACACTGGAGCAGTCTGTGTATTCAGCAGTCAGGACAGGATCTGCAGCCCCAAAGTAAAAGTCTGGAAATTCTAGCCATGTAACACCAGAAACAAGTATTTGTGTCCTTCACAGTAGGCCACCAAGTGAAAGCTTCTAATGCCATTGAACTCATGGTATAAAGAAACATGTAAGAGAAATGATTGGCAATGAAGGCTCCTTGGGATGAGGAGGAACAAGTGTGTTGTGTGAGGGAGTAACAGATTAAGTTTAACAGGAATGGCGGCGGCAGCATAGTGCTTGGCTTGACATAATACAGCTTCTGTGCAGAGTGGTTACTGAGTAATGACAGAGAATCCTGAATGACACCTGGCAGTCAGTTGTCCTGATCCTCAGAGATGACAATTGTGTGAAGTCCAATTTGGTTTGCCTGACTCAGCACAATGAAGTCAGACAAATATGTGATGCCCATCTATTGTTTCGAGGGCCATCAAGATGAAGAAAGGAGTAGCTGTCTGAACCTAGCCTCTCCTCCAAGTGGCCTCAGGTCTCGCCCCCACTGCTCTCTCAGTCTCTTTATTCACAGCCTCCTCACAAGCTCACTCCAGATGTGATCTTAAGGCCAGCCTTAACTCCAGCTCAGTACAAAGATAACCACCTTGATGCAAATGATTCCTACCTTCTGTGCTAAGAGCTATGCCAGATGCCACCTGGTAAAGATAGTGGGCATCCTCACCCTGTCCTGTCTACCATGTGTGGAATACCAGAAGTCCACAGGAACCCCTAATACCCTCACCTCATCTCACTCACCTCAAGGTCATTACTATTGAGCCTAACAATTGAAACGCCATTGACTTTGAAAGCTTTAGGCATCCACTTCCTTCCAGTTTCCCTTTACATTTAGATTAACGTGAACTTAACATGAAATGACAGAAAACTTGCTGACCATGGCCACATCATAAAGCAACCACCAGTGCAGAGTATTTGTGAGTGGGAAATTCCAGATTGGTCATAGAGCCAAGTGTTTGGAAAGTCTTAATGGACATGATCCTGTGAAGTTTGCTGATGCAGCGTGCACACACACACACACACACACACACACACACACACACACACACACACACACACACACACATCTCTGAAGATCCCAGCAGACTGCCCTGGGTCCAGTGGGGGAGGGGGTCACAGGGTCACTGCTATGAGGGAGATAGGGTAAGAAAGAAGCTGGTCAATGTTAATGAACCGCCACACATGGTTTCATCACTGAGTGGTGAGCACACAGGTGAATGTTGTGCAAAAAAGGCTCACAATTGTTAGATTCCAAGCCAGAAAACCCCCTACACGATCGTTACCTTCAGTCACCTGCCTCCATCCCTGGTTTTGCCCTGTAAAAGTAAACAGAGCAGTGTTCCTGTTCTTTTGTTCCTGCGGGAGTGTGTTACAGCAATAGAAACAGGTCTTAAAGTGACTAGTAAGTGAACTGGCTTTTAAAATACAGACTTTGCATCAAGTGAAAGGATGATTGGAGTGTGGTCCTGAAAAAATGTGGATGCTGGCCAGACCCAAAGTAGACATCTTGATAGGAGTGAGTGCAGGAAACTTAGGAACATGCACATGTTGGCAAAGGGACACTACTGAGACACCACTCTATAAAGCTCTTGTGAGGGCTGCCCTCTCAGGAGACTATAGGACACTGTGCCAAAGTAAAGCTGGGGTGACTTGTCTGCCTGGAAGCCTGGGAAGGAGACAGTGGCTCACTAGCTCTCTCAATCCTGGACTTTTTACAGGTAGATGGGAGCCTGAGGTGAATTTGGTACATCTGCATCACTGCCCTCCCCTGACTGCCTGTGATGCTGCAGGGAGCGAGGTTGAATGGTGCCCCTGAAAAACTTCAGAGACTGAAAGGAATATCTGCTATGTCCAATATCCATTGTTTCCAGTCTCCTTTACAGCCAGCATTGTCAGAAGGGAGACTGAAGTTGTGACCAATCTTGGCTGCAAGCTCCATAGGGGGCATGGCTCTTAGGAATCATCCCTTGATTACTCCAACATGGTCGCTCAGCATGTCCTGCAGTGTGAAATTCTGAGCAGCCCAACAGTCTGAGAACAGGACACAAAAGATGACTTTAGGCCATGAGACTGTTCTCCCTTCTAAATCTCGCTCCACCAATCTAGGGCTTGATGGAAGAGATGGCTGTGAGCCAAACTTCCACAAGCTGCTGTTCCAGTCCTGCTACATAGTGTGAGCCTCATCTATGCCTTCCTTTGAAAACTCCAGCCTTGGAATTTCTGCCAACATCCAAGGCCATGGGACAACCACATTCATTTCAGTGGCCTTTGACTCCTTAAACAGCAGCAGCATATTTTAAAAGCTGGTACCCAGCCTTCACACCAGCAGAAGGGCTGTAGATTGAAAACTATAGCAAAGCTATTACTGTTAAACTGATAGACTCCACTCTCCTGGACTCTATCTAGATAGTCCAATTTAGTTGATCACACAGCACCATGCAATGTCCAGAGGGGACATGCAGTCAGAGCTACCTACCCCACTCTCGACAAGACATATATACCAGCAGAGCTGTGGGAGATCAGACACCATGTCCTCTCCACCTGACCAAGGACAAACAGTTTCCTCTGAGGATTAGGCCAGCGCAGAGAAGATAGCTCAGTTGTTACAGTGCCTGCAGGGCAAGCAGGAAGAACCAAGTTTTATCCTCAGAGCCTACACAAAAAATCTAGACATGGAGACCCGTGTTTGTCACCTGAGTGCTGGGAGTTAAACATACGCAGATCCCCAAGGTTCATGCCAGCCAGTTAGTTTACCTCACTCTGTGAGCTCCAGGCTAGTGAGAGTCCCTATTTCAAAAACAAACAGTGTGACTGGTTCCTGAAACACTCAAGGTGAGTTTGTGCATGCACACCTCCCTCCCTCTCTCTCTCTCTCTCTCTCTCTCTCTCTCTCTCTCTCTCTCTCTCTCTCTCACACACACACACACACACACACACATACACACACACACACACACACACATACACAGAGTAAGCAGGAATGCCAAGGAACCCTCCTAGTGGTGAGTTCTAACACCAGTGAGGAGTTGACAGTATCCTGCCATGAGAAGCAAACACTGCTTTCATAACCAGCACCAGAGTGCTGCACAAAGTCACCTGAAATTGCCATTGTGGAGAAAGGGCAGCTGTACCAGCCTCCCTTCCAGGCTCAAGCAGACAGGCTAGCATAGTATCTGTCAGCTCCGATCCATTCTGCTCCATATCCAACCATCCAGCCAAGGCCGAAGTTCTAGAAACTTCCTGGCCCAGCTGGCATAGCACATTAACTTAGAAAGCAGTTAAGATCACAAATATATCCCAGGAGGCACCCATGGAGGCCACCCTCATGGTACCCATTCATGGTGCCCTCAAGGTGATTTCTAGGTTGCTATGAGGCCCATTGGACAAGTGTTTGGAGATGAGGCTAAACACTAACAGATCCTCATGTGTAACTTTCTTTAGATGTTGGTACAGAGTTGGAGGAGGAATCTATGACAGGGAGACCCAGAAACCAGTACCAAACCCATTAGAGGGACACATCTGAGATCTACTCCAGAGACCAAGCAGGGTAGGGAAGAGGTGCTGATTGGAATCATCTTCAAACAACAACACACTAGACACAAGGTTTCCAAAAGATAAGGGAATCTAACCGGCCAGGGACATTTCCATAGCATTTACCTTAGGCTTGGCCACTGAGCTAGACAGAAATAACTGGAATTTAACACTGTTCAGCAAATGCTTAAAAGAGGGGAGGGTGATTTCAGGGCAAGATTTTAGTGCTTTCATGGAGGTGCCTAGTGGATAACTAGAAAGCTTGGAAGAGAGATAGGTACATAAACAGTTGCACACCCACACATGCACAGATCCTGAAACTCACCTTACTCTAGATGTAAAGCCCACTGTTTATATCAAACACCCAGACACAGGTGTTATAACTCTGCCTGGGGACCCAATTAGGAAGCCATCACTGTCTCCCAGCAGCCAGAAGACAAGAATGGTCCACAAGGGAGGAGAGGTGGGATTAGTAACATAGCAAGGTAGGTCTTGGAAGGCAGCCATCCTTTCCTTCAGGTGCTGAGAGCTGTTGGCACCAAAAGGAATGGTGCTGTTGGAAACCCTCCCCCGTAGAATACAGACTGAATGCCCACACATCCCAGGGCACAAATAACCCCAAACAGTCTTTAAACAAACACTTCCATTGGGTAACTGAAGTACTCTGTGTGGAGCAATAGTGTGCCTTGTTAATTCCAGGGCTGTGTCATGCTATGGCCTGTGATGCTTTAAGTTTTGAACTCATGCCATTTATCAAAGACAATGAAAGCCTCAAGGCACATCTACTTATCATCAGATAATCCCATGGAAAGTTTAATTGGGGTTTCATTGATATGCCTTTTAGCAGTAACCCCTGTGTCTCTTTGTCTCATCTTTATTTCATTAAAGGCACTTCCCTGTGTGCCTATGGTTCTTCTTTCATAAAGCAACAGCCACCAGAACTCCCCAGATGGTAATCACCTTCCCAGCTGAGTCTAGCAGGGACAAGGGAGGAAGATCCAGGCAATTACAGTGGGCAGTGATGCTGTCTCCTGTGACCCCCTGTGAGCAGGCCACTTGTGCATGGGCAATGGGAGCTATTGTCACACTGTCACTTTCCAGCATGCCCAGGGTTGTCCTAGGGCTGGAGTCAGTTCTGCATCACTTGCATGGCTGGTCAACTGTGGGCTCTTCTTAAACTCATGGACTCTTGTTCAAAAAGGATTTCCTATTGTCTGGCTGACTCCTTCTGAACCATGCAGGCCTCAGAGTCCTCCCTGATGGTCATATGTCATCTTACAGCCACCCTGGGGAGAGCTGGGTAACCTCTTGCCAGTCCTCCTCACTTTGCTTCCTTTGAGCCCAACCAGGGCTGAGCACAGACACAAAATAAACCCGGGGTACCCTTTGCTCTTCTCTGTCCCCACCTGATCTCTCTGTTGGTCTAATTCCCAAGCCTTCATTTTACTTATAAATTAGACTTACTCCACAACTTACTAGAATCACAAAATGAATGGTGGTGACCCCAGCCTCACTTGGATTGTCTTCCAAGTCCACAGATGAAGTAATGAGGAATCTTTATGTCCTAAGTCATACATATAGAATTGGGTGGGGCTGGAGTACCTGGCCCAGTACCTGGCAGCTCCGGATTCATTATAAATCTCAGAACATGGATCTTTCTCAGGAGAACCAACAAAAACTGGCTCAGTTGTAGAAAGCAATCCACCTTACTAGGACCACTGCTCACTGAGGGAGTCACAGAAGAGGTTGGCCACTAAGTCTCATTTCTTTCCTCAGAGTGAGGAAAGGCCTGATATGGACTCAGGCTCTAAAGGTCTGAGAGGTGAAAAGTGGCTTGGGACATGCACTCTTGTATTGCTGGAGTAATATCCAGGCACATAGAAGTGCTAACCATCTTCCAGCAAATCAAAACCTAACTGTGGGGTGGAAGCATGAGGTACTTCCGTCTCTCCCCACTGCTTCTCCACAATGGTTTCACCTCAGGGATCCATGGCATGTCCTGTCGCTGCTTAGTTCCTCTGGGTAAACTGTACAAGTCACCCACCCCCAACACAAGCATCTTTCCTGAGTAATGGGAATGACTTGGCCCATAAATCCACATGGACGCTTAGGCCTCATGGCAGTTCTTGGTGTGAAGACACTGGGTTAGGCATATTAATTGCCCGACTTCTCAGAGCAGAGGACTGCCCATGTCTCCCTCTCATCAACAGAATCCTGGTGACTCACTATCTGATTTTGGTTTCTAAAGGAAAGGTGTTTAGATTACTTTTCTCATTCCTGTGAGCAAACACCCAACAAGAAGCAGTTTCAGGGAGGGAAGGAGGGTTGATTCAGGCTTGTAGGTTTCCATGGTGGAAGGAAGCAGGCAGGGAAGATAGGCGGGGCTGGTTCCATGGCAACCATACTCAGAAAGCAGGAAAAAAAATAAAGTTATGGTCGGTGTGCTTTCCTCATTCAGCCTAGGTCTACAGCTCCAGGATGGTGCTGCCCACAGAAGGTAGATCATCCCACTTCAGTTAAACTAATTACATCTACTAGCCACACTCCATAGGCTATACAGTTCCTCAAGGACAGCCCAGAGCTTGTCCCTTAGGTAATTTTAGATTCTGTCAAATTGGCTATATTAACCATCAGAGGGATCAAAGATTTGATAAATACCAGTTAAATCTGGTATTTACTTATTGTATACAATGGAATCAAGAGCTTCTTTGGGAAGTTATCCCCTTCTTTCTTCTGTAAAAATGGTAAATCAAGAATCCAAAAGGACAATGAAGTCCTTAGAAGAGAACCAGATTGACACTGTCTCAGCATCATTGTCACGGAAATGTATGTGTTAATAAGCTTCCCATTCTTGCAACAAATCTGAGATTAATCAATTTGCTGGAATGAAAGCTTTAATTTCCAGCTCATGAACATTGCTTGGCCCTGTTGTTTTGGGCCTGTGAAAGAACAGGACCTCTTTGTGGAACAATGTACCCAAGGAGACCTACTCACATAATGGCAGAGAGGAAGCAAAGAGAAAGCAAAGGGCAAGGATCTAAAAATCCCCTTCACCAGTGGGCACCAGCTCAATAAACTAACCTTCCTCCCCTGAACCCACCTCCTAAAGGATCTGCCAACGTGACAGAGCCATAGGCTGAACCCTGAGACTTCAAGGCCTTGGGATATTTAAGAACAAAATGACATCAATAACCAAATGTTATTTGTTCAATATATAGTAACATCTTTTGGGTGCTTGTTGCTAAAACATGGAAGAGAATGTGGGACTTGCCTTCTCATCACAGAGGCAGACAGACTTGGGTGATGGCCTCTGTGAAGAGGAAAGGCTGCTTCTGTCTCTGCTCATTGGATGCTGTCTGAATAGAGGTGCAAGAAAATGAAATAATGAGGTACAGGGATGTTGGGGGAAGAGCATGGTATCAGCAACAGTGAGGCACAAGATGAAGGTGAACTCAAGGAGGAGGGTCAGGTAGCTAACAGAGGCAGCCCAAGGCTCACCAAACAGGAATTAAAGTCAATAAGGAGCCACGTGATTTGGGCTCCTACCTGTCTTAGAGTTTCTTCTAAATATGCTAGAAATCTGCTGGAGGATTGGAGCAAGAAGCTTGTGCTACTTGATCACTAGTTTTAAAATTTTATTTGTGTGTGAGTGCGTGCGCGCATATGTGTGTGTGTGTGTGTGTGTGTGTGTGTGTGTGTGTGTGTGTGTGTGTGTGTGTGTAAGTATATGTCATTCATATCTGAGGAGGCCAGAAGAGAATGTTCTATCCCCTCCAGCTGGAGGTACAGGTGGCCACAGATAATCAATGTGGGTGTTGGAAAATAAACACGGAGTGTTTTGGAAGAGGCACAGTGAGTATGTGTAATTTCGGAGCTTCCTCTCTAGTCCCCCGATTTAGACTTTTGAAGTCACTCTCTAGCTGCCACATATGCTGTTGAGAAGCCTATAGTGGGTGAGGAGAACTGACAGGTAAGGAAGCAGCTTGGTCCTGGGGAAATGGCAGGTGTGGTTAAAGGGAGCCTTGGTAATAGATTTTGAAGTTATGTGCTCATTTCATCAGGAGTGAAGATATTCTAAGGAAGGAAGGAAGGAAGGAAGGAAGGAAGGAAGGAAGGAAGGAAGGAAGGAAGGAAGGAAGGAAGAAAGGAAAGAAAGAAAGAAAGAAAGAAAGAAAGAAAGAAAGAAAGAAAGGAGGAAGAGAGAGAGGAAGAGAGAGGAAGGAAGGAAGGAAGGAAGGAAGGAAGGAAGGAAGGAAGGAAGGAAGGAAGGAAGGAAGGAAGGAAGGAAGGCAAGCCCCAAAACAAAACACTTGCACCCTTAATTTTGGACACTGATCAATGAACAATTCTGAATATTGATCTATTGAACAATGATCCCCAAGAAATTGTAACTGCTCCAGGAACCTCATGCTAGTACAGCCAGAGAAGAAACTTATCTCTGGGAAAGAGATCTCACGGATTTCTGACCACTTCTCAGATCACTCTGAAAAAGCATCTGAAGCTGAGGCAATGCGGGTCAGTAGTGGGCAGGCCTACACGTCAAGCAGGGCTGCTTAGCTGTGTACACCTCTAGCTTTCTATTTAAACCTCACATAAGGACCCAGAAAATGGACTCCTCCGTATTATCCTTCTTTCCAATGTGACCATAATACATAAGTCTCTCTTTTCTGCTTTTCACTATTGCTTGATGGTTTAATTAAATGATTGAGGACAGGTGGCCTCTCCTGGCTTGTGAGGGTTGCCAGGATACAGATGCTGACCCTTGAGGGACCAAAATACTGATAACCAAGCAAGCAGGAATTGGTAGTACCAGGTATCTTCAGGGGGGAAAAAAGCCAATAACATGTTTGGTTAAGTACTAAATTTTGTTTTTGCAGTGCTGGGGACGGGATCAAACCAAGGCCTTGAGCATGGTAGACAAGCCTGTGACATAAAGCCATACTCCCAGGCATTACACAATTAATACAACTCACACTCCCTTTACCACAAGGTAGATGGGCACTGTGGTAAATGCTGTCTATTGGATTCCACTCCATTCCCACTATGTTTCTGTTGTGGTCATCATAGTTATACTCAGGAGGGAAAAATTCTTAAGCCCTAAAGGTCTCACAGCGCTAAAGAGAGGAACCAACCTGTCCCTAGAGACATCCCTTCCTACTTCCCTAGCCCTACCTAGAACCCCTGTGTTCTCAGCTCCTACACACTGTTACACACAGCCGCTGCTGAGCTGGGTGTGGACAAACAGGCCTCCTCCAACACACTGACTGTCTTACAGGTTCCTTCTCCAAGATAAAAACCTCTTGGGGTTAGGACTTTATCTCAAAACTTGTGTTTATCTTGGCAGCCAGATTCTATGGCTCAGAAACCACTGCAACTGGCCTGTGAGGTTGACCCCAGGGACTCCCCAGCCGCTCTGCTGCTGTTGCTTCTCTGGGAACCCTTCCATTTAATCAGCAGCTGAGCCAAGGAGAGAGATGAGCCATCGTGGCTGCTCCTGAATCCCTCCCCCTCTGCTGCCTTTGCACAGCTGTTTTGTCCTGTTTGAGTTTGTAACCATGGGGTACAGGAGACAATAGAAAATGTCTGGAATATTATGAAACCAAACAAGAGAAGAGCAGCAGGAATTTTAGGGAAGAAGCAACCAGTTTTTATAGCAATAATAATAATCAAGTGACTCATTTACAGGGAATAAGACCCTGGATGCTGTAAGAAGGGAGCCTTGTGCTATACAACAGCTCTTGTCCATGCCTCCTGATCCAGCAACTTGAGAAGAGGCATCCAGCAGAGGTGTGAGGAGAGCATTTGGCTATAGCTTCTGATGTCTGCTGAGGGATGAGCTGATTTCAACTGTCAGAAAAACCACACCTAGGGCCTATCCTGGGAAGAAGGGCAGAGGCACTAGGGGCTTCCCAGTGCTCCGTCAGGTGTGTGTGTGTGTGTGTGTGTGTGTGTGTGTGTGTGTGTGTGTGTGTGTGTGTATGTTTTGTCAGGCCAGGAACTGAACCTAGAGCTTCATACATGCAGAAAGATAGTTCCCATCAGCCCTTGGTGAATTTTTTACATGAAGCTATCAGCATCTGATTTTTCCCAAGCATGAAAGCTCAAATTTTTATATGTGCACTCTCCAACACCTGTGTCTCCCCCGCCTCCCATGGAACTGAGTTTGGGATGCAACATGAGGGGAGATTCTGCCTTTTATAACCAAAGATCTACATCAGTCTCTATGAAAGTTGACTATACAGTCACTAGAGTGCTTGTGTCTACATGGTATGCCGACCCAGATCTCACTACAGGGACCCTAATACATAAGGATTGGAGGAAGAATTGAGCATTCCTAGAACTTTCCAAATTTTTGCTGATTTGGGGGCCTAGAGTGGCCTTTAGAGACCTATTAGCTCCAAGTATTATGATTTTCTCCAACAACACAAAGACTCCAACACCTGTTGAACAGGGAACTCTGAGATCAGGTCAATGTAGTCAATACCTGGTGGCATATCTGTGACAAGGATAATGAATCTGGGATAGGTGGTTTGTACAGTGAATCCATATTAACTTTCTTGGAGTAAGAGTGCTTCTGAGATTTGCATGCACCTGAACCACCCCAGACTCCTTAAAATAGAGAGTGCTGGGCTCCACCTACAAGTAGCAGATTTGAGGGATCTGGGTCACATTGCTGGCATTGGAGCTGCTGATCTGGTGACCACACTTTGAGAACCCCTGCTGTCTGTTATTGTAACTGAGGGTCCTTCATTTCCTTGTGGTGGATTGTTAATTTAAAACAAACCTGGCTGGTGCAGAGGACAGGCTGATGCTAAAGTAGCTTGCTCAGTATTTTCTGTTACTTCACTATGACTTGTGGGCATGTCTTAAACATTTACCCTTCTACAAAAGGCAGAGATGATGTGAGTTTCCCAGTTCCTTCCCACGTGTTCCTGGTTGAGGCTGTAACACTCTAACAGCTGACCCGGATTAGAGATGGTAACCAAACTGCTCCCCCTGGGACTGTGGATGTCCATGTTCATTGGGATATTGACTCACATCCAAGAAATTGCCTTGTCCCAGTGTCCTGCCACCTCATCAGATTTTCCATGAACATAGTGTTGGTCTTTGAGAGAGGCAGGATGGGGGAGGGTATGGTTTTGAGCCACAGCCTGTGATGTGACCCTGCCAGGAGTCAACCCAGCTCTGCTACTGACAGGGGACCCTGTCCCTGTGCTCTTGGTAGTCTCCGTGCATCTACCTAAGCAGCAAAGACAGAGGGGACCAGGGAGTCTCTGCCTGTGTAGAACAACTGCTCAGCTAGGATTAGTGTTAGGTTGATAACTCAGGACTTTTAGAATCCCTGACCAAAAAAAAAAAAAAGAAGAAGAAGAAAGAAAGAAAAACAAAGTGTTACAAATGCTTTTCAAATTGATATGGTCCCTTGGGCCATATCAATTAAAATTTCAAGTCTCACACCAGCAATTGTCTATCCCCACCCTTTACCATTTGTCTACATCCACACTCTGCAGTCTTCTCCTTGCTAAAGTTTGGTGTTGAATGTCTTTAAAATGTCTGCATGGTAAAGGTTTGGTTCCAGCTTGACACTACAGGGAAGTGGTAAAACCACTGAGAAATGTGAGAAATGTAGCCCATTCAGAGGACTTTAGGTCACTCAGGGTATGTCCTTTAAGGGACTTAAGGGCTTCTTTCTTACTTGAATGCTTATGCACCCCTGCATGTACTCCGAATCTCCCTACCATGCATTTTCTTTCTCTCTTACAACATGGTGCGGAATTTTGCCCCACATGAACTGTAGCTGTGATATTCTATCCTCCCAACCTGGCCAATTAAGCATCAATGGAAACTTCTAAATCTAGGAGTTAAAAGATCTTTTCTGTGGTGCTGGAGAGATGGCTTAGCAGACAAGAGCCCTTGCTGCTCATACAGAGGATGTGGATTTGGTTCCCAGTACCCACACCATCTCACAACTATCTGTAGCTCCAGTTTCAGGGGATCTAATGCTTTCTTGCTTTTATAGGTACCACACAACACACACACACACACATATACTCATGCACACCAAACACATCCATATAAAAATTTAGAAAATATACCTCTTGACTTTGCAAGTCATTGTTACCTCAGGTATCTGTTAGAGTAATGGAGAGCTAACTCACTGATCATCATAGACGCCTGCTCACTCCCTCCTATAATATAAGCCCCACAAGAATGGAAGCCTTTACCTGTTTTGTATTGGCATTCTCAGGGTTAGAGTGGCACCTGGCAGGCACTCAACACTATGAATGTGAAGAAGCAGAATGTCTTCAAGGAGAAGGATCCATCTGAAAATTAGTTCATGTTATAAAGACATAGAAAGGAAGCAAATACAGGGGGGAAATAGTAATATAGCAATGGCCAATTTAACAAAAATAAAAATGGTCAAAGGACTAACAGGATGGGCTAAGAATCAAATCCCTAGGCATCACAATGAGTTAGCCAATCTCAGCTTTGTCTTTCATGAGTGGAATAATTTTACATGAGAAACCTATCCTTTTGATGTCTCTGTCTCCCCATGTGCTAAGAAAATAAAGCCTTAATTTAAAAGATTATTGGGGGATAGTGTGATGGTTTGAATAAGAATGGTCTCCATAGGCTTATATATTTGAATACTCAGTCATTAAGGAATGACATTATTTGAGAAGGTTTAGAAGGTGTGGCTTATTGGAGGAAGTATGGCCTTATTGGAGGAAGTTATGTCATTGGGGGTGGGCTTTAGGCTCTTAAAAGCTAGTATCAGGCCCAGTTCTCTTTCTTGACCAGAGGATTAGAATATAGCTCTCAGCTACTGCTCTATCATCATGAGTGCCACCATGATGAAAATGGACTAAACCTCTGAGACTGTAAGCAAGCCTCCAATTAAATGTTTCTCTTGTATAAGAGTTACCTTGGTCATGGTGTCTTTTCACAGTGGCAGAACAGTGACTAAGAAAGTTAGAGAGATGCCTCTGCTGGACCAAAGCTCTTCAACTTCCCAAGGACAAATTAAAGTCAACTTGGCTCTTAACACCATTCATTCTCCAACATGTAATATGATGAACTGTACTGATGCTTCCCCTGGTTTGGATCTTAAATGCCCTCACAAAGCTATGTTTTAGAGCCTGTGACACTATTAGGAGGTAGTGGGAACTTTAGAGAATGGAAGTTAGGGATTATAACTAAGAAGGGGATATTGGGAATACAGTCCTGTCCCTCAACTCTGTTTCCTTGTCATTCAATACATAGCTTTACTCCAGTATGTGTTCCAAACTCCCATGTTCTGCCTTAACATGGGTCCAAAATCAATGATTCCAGCTAACCACTGACTCAGGCCTTTGAAACTGCAAGCTGTGCACCTAGCTTATCATCTCTCTTAATTTTTTTTTTTAAATTGTTTGAGACAAAATCTTGCTGTGTAGCTCAGGCTGGCCTAGAACCCAGATTGACTTTGAATTTAGGAACCTCCTGAGTTAGGCTCTCATGTGCTAGGATTAGGGGTGTGTACCATCACAACTAACTGTTTCCCCTCTCTTGAAATGTCCTTACTCAGGCATGTTGTCACAGAAAGGCAGTCCATAGTTGCCTCTGACCAACAGATGACACTGGGTGTTCAATGAACAAGGAGATTTGAGCACTGAAAGGGTGGGCCTGTCTTCAATACTGAGAAGAGCCATAAAGGGCCATTGACTCTGGAGCCATGGAACCAACACCAGGGCCATGCTTTGACATCTAATGAACCACAAGGCTTCTGGGCCTGCCAATCATGTAGAAGAACCACAGTTTGTTACTGGGGTCAACTCTAGGTCTGTGCCAATCCAGAGATGGCAAGGCAGAATTAGTTTTTCCACATCTGTCACCTCACATTTTGCTAGTCTAGAAACCCAAAGCCTTCCCCTTGGTTTTGTTACATTAAATATTTTATTGTCATTTTATTGAGCTGCTCAGAAGCCCAAATCCTAAAAGCCTCTCCGAGTTACTCATTGCTGAGACCTCCAATAGATGTCATGTACACATCAAATCACTCTTTGTTTTCCTCATGTTACCCTGGGACACTTCCTATAAATGGAGGAGAAGGTGTTAGCTTTACCTCTCCTGGAAGGACAAGACCTACTTCTTCTTCATCTTCTAGAATCATACAAAATTCCAACTATGACCCTAATTCTATATCTCTCGGGGGAGGGGAGTCACTTGCCAAAGTCTTCAGGGTTTTTAGATCACAAAGCTCGAAAATTAAAGAATCTATGGAAGCTATGTGCTGCCAAACAGAACCCCAATCCAGGTGTGCCCACACTCCTCTCACTCCTAAAACACCCAGTGTTTTGGGGATTGTGGCTGCCAATTCCTTGGATGACCTTAGGATGATCGATGAACAAAAACTCTAAGCACTGCTCATAGGAGGTTTGTAAGGACAAAAACCTCAAATGTCACACATCACTTCCAATATCATCTCATTGGGCAGAAGGCTAGTGTAGAAGACTAAGAAATTTAATCTCCCAAGAGAGAAGACTCTGTGAATATCAGCTAACAATATTTACCACAATACCTGGACCATGTGTTCAACTCTAATTATGACTCATACCACCCTTAACCAACCATGGCTCAGCCCTTCCCTAGCCGTGACTAGTCCCTTCCTTAATCATGACACTCCCTTTCCTAACCACGGCTCGGCTCTTTCTTAACCATGACATAATGTATTCCTGCTTGCGATAAGATTGTGATCACCACCACCCATACTGATCCCGCCAAAGATACCCGGACTGAAGTCCTAGAGATGGGGCAAGAATTAGTCTCGGCTCAAGAGAAGAAGGAAGTTTCCTTAGGCCAACAGCCTCAACCTTGGGGTCAAATGACTGCCACAAGGATCGCGTATCAGATATCTTACATACCAGATTTTACACTGTGATTCATAATGGCCACAGAATTATGGTTAGGGGTCACTATACCATGAGGAACAGTATTAAAGGGTTGAATCAGTAGGAAAGCTGAAAACCACTGCCTTGGCCCTCCCAAACACTCTAATTTCTTACGTTGTATATATGAAGAAGTTGAGGTTAAAAATTCAGAGCCAACTTCTAATTTCACAAGAAAAGGTTGAGGGTTCTTTAATTTTTAAACTCATAGTGCCCAATGAAGCCTGATAAACTGTCTATATAAGATGCAAGTGTAAACATTCTAAGTTGCAGCTCTGAGCCTTGAAGGCCACCCACTCCTGAGCCTGTACTTAGTCCCAGGCACCACTGCCTTGGTGGCTCACCTCATCTCCTTATACCAGGAGTCCAGTGACTGAGCAGCTGCTGGGAAAGTAAACTCATGGCTAGACTAAAGTGGTAGTGTTATTGCCAGGTGCAGTGTGGACTGCCCACAATCCAAAAATATCAGTGAGCCACATGATCTAACGGGGCCCTATTTTTTGATGCTACACAGCACAGCTTAACAATCAAAAAGAAAACTTCAAAATATTAGAAAGATTCTTCTCCAGCCCCGACATTACTTCCTACTGTGCCCTGACTCGCCTCTCCTCTGCCTTCCACCAGGGAAACTCACTTTCCCAGCCTGGGAAGGTACGGCCCTTCCTCCTTCTTGAACATGCCCGAATCCCACCTAAGATCTCCTTCCTCCCTCCGTAGAGGAAGAACCCTGCTCTACCTGGGAATTGTTCTCTAAGTGAAGTTGCCAAAAAACAAAACCAAATTCTATAGAATCAAATTTATAATTTCTTTCCCTGTCATCTCAGCTAAAAAAATAAAAAATAAAAACAAACACAAACTCCACTATGACCAACTAAACACAAAACAAACCTTTAATATATTAACCATCTCAGTGTACAACTCAATGGCAATTTAATTCATTCATTTACTGTTCCCTCATTACTGCCATCTTGATTTTGTTTTTGTGGTTGTGACAAACACCCTTACCATAAGCAACTGAAGAAAGGGCTTATTCGCCTACAGTGCCACAATTCATCACTGCAAGGAGGCCAAGACAAGAACTTGAGGTGCATCATCATGCCAACAGTCACAGACAGAGACACGAATGCACGCATGCCTTTAATGCTTAGCTCACTTTCTCAATTCTTACACATTTCAGGAGCCAAACTCAGGGGATGATGCTGCCTACAGTAGGCTGGGTCTTCCTACATGAATTAACCCAATAAAATCCCTCGGGGAAATACTTATAGGCCAACCCAATAAGAACCATCACTGAGACTCTCTCCCGGTGATTCTACATTGTGCAAGTTGTTAATTAAAACTAATCATTACAAACAGTCCAGGTTTTCTCTTGTAAAACTGGAATTTTAGGTCATTAAGCAATAACTGACCATTTTTCTCCAACCCCAACCCCTAGATATGACCACTTTCTGTCTCTATGAATGTCCCCCTCTGGGTGCCTTATGCATTTGGAATCCCACAGCACATACACTTTTCTAACTGGCTTGTTTTTCTCAGTACCATGTCCCAAAGAATCATCTGTGATGTAGTCTGTGTAAGAATGTTCTTCTGTTTTAAGGTGGACTTATTCACCCACCATATGTGCATGCCATCTTGCATTTATCCATAGGTGAATTCTTAAGTATGCTTCCACTTTGGGCTCTCAGGAATAATACTGCTATGACCACACGTGTGCAAACATCTGCTTGAGTGCCTGTTCTTGCTTCTTCAGACCACATATCAAGAACTGGAACTCTTGCATTACACTTTAATTTGGGGGGGGGTCGGGAACACTGTTTTGCTTTTCTTATGAAATGCAAAACTTTTCATGACTACCAGCAATGCATAAGAGTCTCCACTTCTCCACAGCCTCAGCGGAATTTATTATTTTCTGGCTTGGAGTAAGGTCATTATTTTTTTTAGATTAGTATGTTTTAATTATGTGTGTGTTCTGCATATACTCATGTGCCCGAGTAAGACAGAAGAGGGTGTCAGATCCCCTGGACTAGACTTACAGGTGGTTGTGACCATCCAACATTACATAAGTAATGAGAACCAAACAGGTCCTCTGTATATATTCATACCTTCTGAGCCATCCCTCCAAACCTATTTTATGATTCTCTAAAAACACCAAATCAATGTCTTTAGTCATCCTCTTTATTCTCATAAGAACCATGAGAGGGCTGGAGAGATAGCTTAATGGTTAGGAACATTGGCTGTTTTCCAGAGGATCCACATTCAATTCCCAGCACCCACATGTTGGCTTACAACTGTCTATAATGGCAGTTCCTAGAATCCAATGCCCTCTTCTGCTCTACAGGATCCAAAGTTCATGTGAAGCACATAAGCTCACACAACTATCCACACGTACACATAAGAAAAGATAAATAAGAACCCTGAGGATTATTATTTCCATTGTACAGATGAGGTTACATCTGGATATGGAAGATAAATCACAAAGGATGATATAAAATCAATGTTATCCCCAGGCCTAAGAGGAGAACCAGTGTCCAGACCACAGTAGTGAGCTTCGCCTGTCTCATCTTCCAATGAAGGGCCCTTCAGTTCTTTAGTAGGAGTTGCCTTCTCTATGGAGATGACAGGGCCCTGTAGATGGCAAAAGGGACCGTGAGTAAACCCTTACAAGAGTTCCCTCTGGCTCTTAGCCTCACTTTCCTGGGCTTCCTCCAATAGCATGGAAGACTTTGCTTTTGTGGAGCCCCTAGGGGTTATTCCTTGGGCTTCATGCCTCCCTTGCACACACAACACCCCACTGCATCCTCTGCTTATGTAACTTCTCATACACTGCAAGAGCTGTCTCCAAACACAGAATTGTTGCACGGCCTTATTTCTCACTGATAACTCTGCTTCACTACTCCATTAGAGAAGGACTTGTGTGCTTGAGTCTAACAGACCTAACAAGGGTCATGTCTCAAGTAAGCAGAATACTCTAATATGATGAAGGCTGGTACTTCCTTCGAAGCTAATTGTAAAGTGTTCTTTTGGCCAAGAGAAATGACAACATAGAGGGACCAGAGAAGCCCTTCTGAAAACAGTCACACCAAGGCCATGCTGGGAATGAAAAGGCCTAACACCAATGTCCCCAACATCTTGTGAATGAAATCCAAAACATAATGTTTTGGAGTCTTTTCCCAAACTGATCTGAATATAGAGATCTCAAGGTACCCACCTACAACCCTTGACAAATGGCACTTCTAAAAGGCAACAGTGTGCTACTATACACCTCCTGCAGCTAAGGCTCAAGGACCATTATGAAAGATGGAGAGCAAAGATCAGGGAGTTTGATGTAAGCTGTGTCTCCAAGGAGTGCCAGAAGCGACACCCATGCAGTCACCATGACTACCCAAAGAGGAGGTGAACAAGGACAACAGCAGATGAGATCCCAGCCTTACACAAAGAACTACAGGCAACCAAGGAATGCTGAGAGCTGGAAATATGGTCCTTCCCAGAGAAGAACACCAAATGGTCATCAGTGTAAACACACAGAGAAGTAACATACAGAATTAACAGCATGTATTGATGTTTTTAGGAATACACTTGCTCACATATGCTTGTAACAACAATTAATAAAAAGAGAGGCCATGAATTTGAGAGAGAACAGGCAGGAGTATATGAGAGGATTCGAGGGAGGAGGAGGAAGGAGATGATATAATTATATTATAATTTCAAAAATGAAAGAAATTACTTATTTCTTTAAAGGCAATGGTGCTACTGCTCTGGCAGTCCATGTCTAAGCCTGTGTTTTAGGTTCCCAACTGTGCACTGAGCTTCTTTGCTTCTTCAACTCTCTCTTACTATCTAATTGCAAAGACAGGGACAACCACACTTTTTGTTGGTCTCTATATAGTTCTAAACTAAATGTTGGTTCCACATCTCCAAAGGGCTGATAGAATTCCATGCCATGCAAAAGCATGCCTCTGCATTTTCACCATGTCCTTGTCCAGGCCAGTGGTGATGTAACCTTAACAGACACCCTGTCTGAAAGAGTGGGGCAAGTAGTTTCCTTATAAGGACCCAGCCACATCCCAAACACAGAGCTCTTCTACTGTAGTGTGCCTTCCAAGGCAGATAGGTCTCCTCAGGAGGCTCTCCTAAGACATCAAGAACTCACAGACACAAACAATGCTGAGCCACACTGTCAGTCAGACACTGGAAACACGCATTGCACCCACCAACCTGCACAGTTATACCAGGTGTATACATGTACGAGTATACATGTACGTGTGTGTGTTTATGTGTTTATACACTCATGCACACATTCACTTACATTTTTACCCATCCATCATTATCCTAGGTTATGCCGACCAAGCATACTAAGAGGCAAGGGCAGGAAGGACCCCAGGGCCTTTGTTCTGAATCATGTCAGTCTTTACAAATGATCTTTGAGAAGAAGCATCCAGCATTCCAGGCACAAGCTAATCAGTATTTTAAATATTCTCTACCAACATTTAAAGCTAACTGTGTTAAGGGATGAATGTTGTAGTTAAAATATATACTTGTTGGCTTTCCTAGAAACTCTTTCCCCCCCTCATTTTAAAAAATAGTTCTTTGAGAGCATCAATGACTGTATTTTGGTCATGTTTACTCCTCTCCTAACTCCTCTGAGCTAGCCCCTTCCCTACCCATCCAGCTGGTGGCCTACAGATAGAATCAGTCAAGACAGGTGGTGTTGCCCAACTCTTGGATGTGTGGCTTTCTACTAAGAAATTCAAGCTGGGATTGGGAGACATATGCCCTGATACTGATAGAATCCTACATTCCTAACTAACTCATACAAGTGGATGCTATGTTTTTAAAATAAGGCTGACAGAGTTTGCTAGAGCCTACAACCCTTAGATACACTCACATTTCCTCCCTGAACTGAAAGTTGTCATGCCCCTGACACACACCCATAGAAGATGGTCAAAGCTTAACTATAAGTACCAATAAAACTGACAAACAAAGGAATTTGCCAGAGACTGAAGGATCTGCGCTGTGACAATAAATACACAATTAAATGTCAAGCTTTTACTTCTGATTAGAATAGATTCAAATCTATTGTGACAGATTTGAGGAAGAGTCCAAAGGTGAGGAAGAGTCCAAAACTGTGGTACATCCACTGGACCAAGATGAAGTAGATGACATCTAAACTGGGTCATTCAAAGAAATTATCCCCCTAGGAGACAGTTTCTTAATTCTATACATAGATATCCCTCCACCTGTGATCAAGTTACATCCAGATAAACCAGTTAGTGGCCTCTCTGCTTATTTTTCTACATATATGGCCACTTCTGTGATTCTGTCACACACACACACACACACACACACACACACACACACACACACACACACACACACACTAATAAAAGTCTGAGACAGGTCAGTGACTATCATGCCCCCAGTTTTAAAATGTTTATCCAATTGCTACATTTTAAAAAATTATTTGATAACATGTTCAAGTGAACTGTAGCACATTAAAATAAGCACTTAATAATAATAAAGGGCCAAGCCCCTTTGTATAATTACTTTATAAAATTAAAAATTGCCAGAACATTAGAAGAGCTCATGCTGTGAAGCCGAGGTAAAATAGTTCATCCCTTGAGTAACCAGCAGCCACATTATGAATAATTGTACCCCGTCCCTGCCATAAAAAGACATGCCTCCTTAGGAAGTGAGATATAACTGCCAGAGAGGTCACATAAGGATATCAAGTATCACCTGGTGATATACAGCTAAGTATTAAATGAATATCCCTATGGAATAAATTATGGAATAAAGTATTGACCCTCAATATGGCTATATTTTGAAACAGGGCTTTGAGTAATAAAATTAAATAAGGTTAAATAAAGTCATTAAGGTGGATCCTAATCAAGGATGTCCTTACAATAAGAATAAAGAGGACAGGAGCTCTCAGAAGTAAGAGAATGGTGACAAGGCAGCCATCTGTAGGCCATGGAGAGCCTCGTCAGAAACCAGACACCCGTAGACAACAGGGCCTGGACCAGTGGCCTCCAGGGCTGTGAGGCACAAGTTTTTCTTGAGATCCGATCCGAGATATTCAGACCTTGTAGCATTTTCTGATGGAAAATTGTCATTAGGAAAGTATTTAAGGTGACATGAAAGTATTGCGTAGACAAGAGAAATATATCTGATTAGAATTAGCTACTTGGTCTTCCGCGAGGGAAGTGGTGTACAGTCAATTCATATCCTAAGAGTATTTCATATATTCACAGTTAACAAGAGACAGCAATCAATCATATGAACGAGAAGTGCATACTATTCAGATATGAAGCTTCTTGAACCCGTGTTCATTCTTTCCCTGTAATAAATTAACCACTCAACATGGTACATAGGAACCTCTCAAGTTCTCAGCCAGGTAGGTGCTGAAGGACACACAGCTTGGAGATCAAGGTTCAGCACTGCATAGCACAGAGGCTTCTGTGGGATCAGGAAGTATAGGGCAAGGGCTAGATGAGGAACTAACACCTCCCCAGTTCAGGCAAGGAAACGGCACAGGGCAAAGCAGAGCTAAGGAGTCCCTCAAAGGCCACCCATAAATGCTGAAAGGAGCATTCACACCAGCCACACATTTCCCAGTGGCTTCACATCCTCTACAGCCCTAGGCTTGCTCACCTAGCACACAAACAAAAGGAGACTAACATTGTCTTCAGCCAAAGATTCCATCATGGAACCAGACCTAACAGGCAAAGCACATGCATCCATTTGGTTGATTTTTGATATCTTGTTCTCTGATATGTTTTGAAGACTGATAAAGTAAAAATAAAAAACGATTATAAACTGTAATGTATGAAATAAAGGTTGACTATCATCATTTTAAAGGGCCCTTATTAAATCACCTAATCAAGGCAGTCATCATATGTGTTAAGAAACGTGTTAAGAAAGTTCAGTCATGTAGAGCCATAGCAGAGGCCAAGGTTACCCATAACCGAGACTCCATGTAGCAGGTTGCTAACATCTGGATTTCACAATATTATATATGATGTCAAGCCTATTTGACATCATATATAATGACACGGCAGACAACACTGGAAATGCTCTGGATATTCCCTCTTTCAGATAAGTACTCTGTGTATATCTGAAAAAAAAGTTTATTTTTTGTTTTGTCTTGTTTTTATGAGGCAGAGTTTCTCTACGTAACCGTTGCTGTCCTAGAACTTGCTATGTAGAGCAGGCTGGTCTTAAACTCAGAGATTCGCCTGCCTCTGCCTTCTGAGCTCTGACATTAAAGGAGTGTGCTGCCACTGCCTGGAAAAAGCACGGTTTCTGCATGGAACCTTAAGAACCAAAGGGAATTCAGGTTTCACTGAAAACAGGAGATGAAGGAAGCCTGCATGCAAGCAGCAGGGGAGGAAGAGAAGGAAAGAAAACCTGTTTCTCCAGCACTGTGAGCACATCTCAGTACTCTTTAGCCTAGAAAGAGTGGGCAAGACACTTTGAAACAATTATACTCTCAGCTGCAGATACCTTGGAGCAGCCTGGCAACTCCTGCCCTGGTATGATGGGTTGGTATGATGGGTTATAATGTTTTTAAATGTATCTGGATGCCTTCTATCATAGGCAACCTCAAAACTTACCTGAAAAAGAAATAGAATACAGTCAGGGAATCAGTTTACCAAAAGAGAAAACTGTAAACTTACCCACAGTGTCGCATGGTTCATCTTTGTGAACGCAGAAATCTGTCCTGGTGGGGGGGGAGGGAGGAAAAGATACAGTCAGATGTATGTGGTATCATGCATGAATAGGAGAGAAAAAATATTACACTAATAATGGTTAATGATTCTGAAATGTTGTTGCTTTAATTTGGACAATTAACAATGTCTGTTAGCAGTAAACCATCCATGATAGATCTAAATGGTAAACCCAGTTACCACATAGCAGGACCTCATTTTAGATTTTGTTTTAGGAATTTTTTTTGGCATTTATTGAGGTATGCATGTATGTGCCATAGTACACATAGAAAGATTTGTGGTAGTCTGAATGGAAATGCCCCCATAGGCTCAGGGAGGGGCACTATTAGGAGGTGTGGCCTTGTTGGAGTAGGTGCAACCTTGTTGGAGGAAGTGTGTCACTGGGGGCAGGCTTTGAGGATTCAGAAGCTCAAGACAGGCCCAGTGTCTCTCTTCCTGCTGCCTACTGACTCAGGCTTCTACTGACTTCAGGACTCTTGGCTTCTCTCCAGCACAATGTCTACCTGCATGCTGCTATGCTTCTAGTATGAGAAAAGCAAACTAAACCTCTGGAACTATAAGCCAGCTCCGATGAAATGTTTTCCTTCATCAGAGCTGCCATGGTCATGGTATCTCTTCACAGCAATAAAACCCCAACAAAGACAAAATCTGAGGGGTCAGTTTTCTTCTACCAGGTAGGTTGTGGGGATAGAATGCAGGTCATTAGACTTTGGTGGTAAGTATCTTTACCCACTGGGCCACCTCACTGTCTCAGAACATCCCTTTTGCAGCTGAACTTCTTTACACTTAGCTGATGGAAGGAAGTTATCCTTTTAAGAGTTCAAAAAAATTCAAAGGTGTTTTGAATCAAAGACACTTATTTCCCTATCAACTGTAGTGGCATGTCAAAGCTTCTACCATTTAGATCTATCATTAGTTATCCATGGCAAGACAGCAAAAAGCTATGTCTAAAAATCAGTTTTAAAACTCATAAAGCAAAAGCACAAAGCCTGCTGCTTCAGCCCTGGTCCTTCATGTCCCATGGATTCATGTTTGCCTCTTTTGATGAAGTGAAGGGCTGTGCCCTGCTTTTCCATCAACAAACATCCATGCCCAAGCTTCCCTCCACAAATCCCCATAGTCAGTAGCCAACTACAGAGCCCTGGTGGGGCCAACCCCCTGTCTAGGAGGAGGTTAAGGAGGACGGCTACAATCCCCAAAGCAACCATGATTCATCTACCTTTAAATCTATAGATAAACAAATCCTAAAACTGGCCTGATACTGAGCATGGGTGTAACAGCAGACAGCAGCCCTGGTCCCAACTGACCTTCCCTGGCTCATGCTGCCATATTTTCACTCTAGCACCACTATCCTCCATCTTTCCTTTCACTCCAGTCATGTCTGCTCAGCTTCAATTGCACTTGGACTAGTGTCAGAGTCCTCCCTCACCTTCCACGCTATCCATCACCATCTCCATGTGCATAGCCCACGCTAATCCCCAGTGCAATGTGTGTTAAAGGAGCAAACCCTGCATGTATACATTCCTCAGCCCACTGCTCCTAGGCCTAGATCCTGAAGACCCGACCAGCCCACTCGTCCCCACAGGCCATGGTTCTGGAGGCTTAAAGGATCTGCTTGACACCTTGATGCACAGATGTAGGCTGATAACTGAGCACACTGGGCATCCTGTGGGGGAAATGACAGGCAGGTGGCGTGGTTGAGAGTCAAAGCTTAGAAGGTATGCCCACAGACAGAGTAGGGTATATAACTCGAAGTGAATTGAGTCAGATACTCAATGAGTTTTGCATGTGGATTTCTAAGTTTTTAAAAACAAATATGTATATTTGGAGTTATCAACATTTGATCAACTTATTTTAATATTATCATTTATCAATTGAAAGGTAAAATTGTACATATTTATACATCGCAAATATGAGGCTGGAAGTACACATTGTAAAATGATCAAATCCAGCTAATAGAAATATTCATCACCTTAGGTACTAGAATTTTGGTTTGAGGGTGGATTTTGTGAGGGAGTGGTTTGTTTGTTCATAAGAATTCTTAAAACCCACTTTCACAGTGATCTTTAAGCATATGCTACTATGAATTGTACAATCAATATCTAGAATTCAAAGAGAAAAATACAAGCCTTTAAGACTACCTACCCACTCTTGTGGAAAAAAAAAAATCAAACTCTTTATCTTGACATTACCCCAAACCAAACCATTAATATGGAAATAAAGTAGGGCTAACATCCTAAGCTGCCAGAGCAAGCCTCCTGTCCTTGCTTTCTTAAGTACCCTGATTAGGCAGCTACTCAACAGTAAGGAGAATGAACAGGGAGAAAACTGGGACCTGCAGAGGTATCCCAGCATGACCCTCAGCCAGGCCTGCACACTTACTTAGGTGTCTCCTGATGTTCTCTACAGAAGCACTGAGCTGGGCTTGGGGAGAAACACTGTACGCCTGTCTTTCTAGGTCAAGTGCAAAATCAAAGGTAAAGCCACTAGAGCTGGAGACTTGCTCTTCTGTGTGGCCTTGGTTGGCCTCCAGCCACAGTGCACATGGTGCACAGCCTAGACACACACAGCTGCAGAAAAGCTGACTGCCTCCACTAGCCATGACATCATGTTCATATCCTCTGTAGCAGCCAGTGTCCAGAAGAACAGCTCCCAGGCTTAGCCACAAGCCAAACTGAGAAAGAAAAAAAATCCTCACACTGGCCAGATGCAAGGCCAGAATACAGGGATGCTGTCCCTTGAATAATGCCTGGCCTGTGAGATTTCCTATTAGACAGAAAGGATATCTCTCTAGAGCAGCCACTGCCTTGCTTCTCCAAGCAGAACACCAGTCTATTATCTCAAACTCAGGAGTTGCAGCCCTAGCTTCAAGTTATCCACCGGCCTTCTCAGACAGCTCCTCTTCCACCCAACCTAGTGCTCCCACAGAGTCAACATTTGCAAGGACATCCTCTAGGGATGCGGCTGAGCAGTGATTCATCCACTGAGCAATTCCACAGAAGCAGAAATGAGGGATTTAACAACCCTCAGATATCATCATGAAATAAAAGAAGAAAGTGTGTGTATGTATGTGTTTCTGTGTGTGCGGGCGTGTGTAAGTCAGAAGATTACATTGGGGATCTTCCTTAATTTCTATCCACTTAAGTGGTTTGGGACAGGGTATCTCTCCAAAACTGAACCTCACCAACTGGACTACAAAAGCAAGCCAGCATGCCCCCGTCTCTGCTTCTCAGTGCTGGGATTACAAATCTGAGTTCCAGAGGATCAAACTCAGAACTTCATGCTTGGATGACAAGCACTTTCCTGGCTAAGCCATCTTCTCAGCTGCTTGGCTTATTTCTTTGTTTAAAAAGTATCTTACACAGCCTAAGCTGGCCTCAAACTTATTATGTAGGCACAGATAACCTTAAGCCCCTGATCCTACTGTCTCTACCACCCAATGGCTGGGATATCAGACATGTTCTACCTTACTTGGTGTTCTGGGTGTGTCAACCTGACACAAGCTGGAATCATCAGAGGAAGGAGCCTCAGCTGAGGAAAAGCCTCCCTGAGATCCAGCTATAAGGCATTTTCTCATTTAGTGATCAATGGGGGAGGGGAGCTGCCCATAGTGGGTGGTGCCATCCCTGGGGTTGCTAGTCCTGGGATTCTGTAAGAAAGCAGGCTGAGCAAACCATGAGAAGCAATCCAGTAAGCAGCTCCCCTCCATTGCCTCTGCATCAGCTCCTCCTTCCAGGACTCTGCCCTGCTTGAGTTCTCCTGACTTCCTTCGGTGATGAACAAAAATGCTTAAGTGTGAGACAAATAAACCCTCTCTTTTCCAACTTGCTTTTTGGCCATGGTGTTTCATCGCAACCATAGAAACCCTAAGACACTTGGATATTTGTGGGTTTATAAAAGACCTAACTCAGAAGTTTTGCCAACTTTGATTTTGATGACATCTATTTTCTTGGGCGGGGGGGGGGGGGGGGGCGGGGGCGGGATACATTCATTCCCAAAACAAGACTACTTCCAAGCAATTTCTCTCTCTTCCTTCTGGAGGGCTTCCTATACCTTTCCAACAAATGATGCATTGTATAGTTGAAACTGATGAGTACATTCGAAATATTCCCACCTCAGAAACACCATTAGAAAGATGGGGGAGTTACAGATAGATTCACTAGCTTCTAATAAAAGGAAACAGCAGGAAAGGCAAAAAGTATTTTAAATATGGTATCAGGAGGGAATCCCCTAAGTTAATAATATTTTTAATAAACACCAGAATTCCTAAGTTTTATAGTATTTATAAAAAAACACTTTCAATGTAGGAACACTGGAAGTTTAGTTGCAAATTCCAATTCTGGGGTTGTTGAAACAAGTTCCTCTCTAGGAAGGGTTTTTAGACCTAATTGAATTAGATCTAATTAATTTCATGTAGAAAACTAATTATAGGATCTATGCATAAACAAGACTCCACTAATCTCTTTCTCACTTACCAAGTAGAATCCACTCTTAAAACATGTCCTTCCCCATCACCCCAGTCCTTTGGGTATTCCATAGTCCCATAGTTGCCAAGTGCCATTCTCAAGTAAATGATGGCAGTCTCTGGCTAGGGAAGATGGGTGCCCAGCACTCCTAAAGAAACAGCGCCAGGAGGTGCCAGCACTCATTGACTAGCAAGTCCAGATCTGCAGCAGGCATGCCAGCTGGTGGCTCTACCAAAGCCATGGAATTATTTAAAGAGAAGCATCCCAATAGACATTTAATCAAATCCCATATAAGCAGCAAATTTTCTCATAGGAGCCACGTGCTTCCAGAATATCATTCAACCCAGGGGCTGGCAGTTGATGATCTTTCTAGAGGAAAACTTAGGCATCTGTCTGTGGCCTGGTAATGACAAGGTCTATGTTCTGTGTGCACACGTGCATATATCTGTGGGTATGTATTTACATGTGGAGTCCATAGGTCAACCTCAGATGTTATTCTTCCTGAGGTCTCCATCTTGTTCTTTGAGACAGACTCCCATTGGCCTGAAGATTGTTAATTATGATACATTGGGCTTGTTGTCATAATGAACCCCAGGCATTCACCTATCCTGTCTCTGCCTCACCTGTACTAGAATTACAAGCTTCCCCCTCATTTCCATATGTGCATGTGAGAGAGAAAGTGTGGATAAGCATGCACGCACATTGGTTTTATATGTGTCTACATCTGTGTGCTAGAATTGTGTCCCCAGAACAGATATGGGTAAGTGCCTATTAATGTGACCTCATTTTGAAAGGGGGTCATTGTGGGCATAATCCAGTTAAGAAGTAGTCGCAAGTGGGGTGATGGTGGCCCATGCCTTTAATCCCAGCCCTTAGGAGGCAAGGGCAGGCAGATCTCTAAGTTCAATGCCAACCTGGTCTACAGTTAGTTCCAATGTCTAAAAAATAATAATAATAATAAAAGATATGGTCACAGTGCATTAAGGAAGAATCTATTCCAAAGACTGGTGTCTAGAGGATAATCTGGACACAGGACGATCTGAACGTAGAAAGAAACATGGAGAAATGGCCATGTGATGAAGGAAGGGAAACTCAAGGAGGTGTCCAAAGCCAAGGCCTGTCAAGGGTGGAAATAGGCACCAAAAGTGAAAAAATAAGGAATGTCCCTCCCCTTGAGGATTTGGGGAGAGTGGAGCCTTATCAATATTCCGGTTTAGAACATGTAGGCTCCAGAGTGTAATGAGATAAATTTCATTATTTAAGGTCATCTGCTTCTGGTCAGTAGCCATCATGTCACTAGGAAATTATAGCAATGTGCTTGCTGTGGCTTCAGAGACCACCATGAGTTCCTGGTATGTACTTCTGGGCTCTTTGTTCTAGAAGGATAACCTCAGCTCTGCAGCCAGACAAGAACCTTTATTTATACTTCAGAGTCTTCGTGTGACATTTATGGGCATCCAAAAGATTGAGTGTCTAGTGGGTTCTCCCTGTCCTGTGGATGACATGGTCTCCCATGGACCCACCTAGAGCTCCTCCCACAGACAATTCATAGCACATACTCTCCTACCTAACGGGTTGCCCAAGTCAGTCTGCAGTATTTGCAAACCCTGTCAGCACCTGTCTTGCTAGCATGATATTAGAGGGAAGGAGGAGACATAAGGGAGAAGTACATGAATTTCCAGACTGTTCTAAGTCTCCAGTTACCTAGAATTTTAACATTTTTCTAATACCGACAATAGAGCCTAAGATGGCTAACGTCATGGGTTAAGCAGTCCTTACGCGCAACAGCTCATTATTTGCTCAGCCCTCAGAAGATGAACCTAAAAACAAATAGTCATTTGACTATTGAGAACCCAAAGCCAAAGCAAGTAGATATAGGCTTGACATCCAAGACTGGATTGCTAACATGGTCTCAGAAAGATACTGCCTTTTTCTTCTTGCTTATCAGACACAAGCTAGCTCTAGGCTTACCTGGTCACAAATACAGCGGCATCCACAGGAGGCGCATCATCCTTCCCTCCTGGTACCTGGTTATTGCCAAGGTATCGTGCACCCCCATATTCCTCATTCTGCCAGTGACAGAAGCTTTCCAGGGACCGCTCACCATGGTGCCCAATAGATAACTTGGCCTAAAAGAAGTAGAAGAAGCAGTAAGAGGCAGTGGCATGCAGGAAGCCAAAGTTGCCACTTAGACTCTAATGTGGATGACAGATGTTCTTGAAGACAGAATTTGGTGACTCTCTGCCCTGAAATAAAAGCCTTGAACCAAAGGAGGTCCCCAAAACAATGGGGACTTTATCCATGAGTTCACATAATGACCTGTCATTAAAGCAAAGCAATCTGCTTCCTAGAAACTTAACAGTCTACAAAACCAAGTGCTTTCCCTCGATGCCCCACCTGGCTGTAGATAGCATTGGCTTGAAGTGAAGCATTGAAAGAGCAAAAGGAAGGCTATCTGAGTCCCAATGGAGCAGGAGCTCCAGGAGGAAAGCCGTGCTTCTGAGAATGCCCCCTCCCCATCCACATGTGTGAATGCAGTATGCCAGACCTTCCAGGGACAGGGGAAGTGTGCAAACCCACGGCTCAGCATTCCCTTGAGATTCTAAGGAGGCTACATATTCTAGCCTAAGACTCTCTTCTTTCACAATGAGGTGCCATCTTCAAAGCCAGGAAGGTGAAAAGACCAGTTTTCCTGAAGCCCCCTAGCAGTCACAGTCTGGAACCTTCCAGACCATTAAGTCCTCGGAGCACTCTGAAAGACTCCCATGAAGGCTTACCGGACGTTGTCGAAGTAGGACCAGCTTAGTGACTTGAATGTTAATTTTAATCCCAAGGCTCTGGTGCTGAAACATGTTGTATACCTATTAAGAGAGAAAAATAAAGATACAAATATAATTCCTTAAATACAGCAGTGTTCTGGATGGTGGCTGGTAACAGAGAAAAGATACTAAATAAAGAATAAAGAAATCTGTATAACCTATAGATATTAGATTGGGTATTAGTCAATATTGTCCTATAGCTTGTTAAACATACTATATAAGTGCAAGATGATAAAAATAGAGAAAATTGTCATGTGAACTCTATACTACCTGCTCAATTTCCTATGCCTTCAAAACTGTTCTAAAATACACAGTATTATTAAAAACATTAAAATGCAGATCCTATTCTTCTAGTATGAGAAAAAATAATTACATGTAACTCAAATTTTAGTATCAATAAAATCTGATTTAGAGAAATACATTTGTTTAAGTGTGTGTGTGTGTGTGTGTGTGTGTGTGTGTGTGTGTGTGTGTGTGTAAAAATATAAACAGGTGAGAATATTTTCCAGATTCTATTCAGGTTTACCAGACAGGAGGTGGTGGTGCACGTCTTTAATCCCAGCACTCAGGAGGCAGAGGCAGGTGGATCTCTGTGAGTTTGAAGCTAGCCTGGTCTCCAGAGTAAGTTTCAGGACAGCTACAGCTACACAGAGAAACCCTGTTTCAAACAAACAAACAAAAAAACAAATAAAAAATGTTTTCTCAGGCCACAAATCCTCACTAAAGGAGAATCTAGGACCAGGGAGAGCCCAGCAGGTGAAGGTTCTAACTGCAAAAGCCTGATAAGCCATGTTCAATCACCAGAACGCACATGAACCACACTACCTCCCAAAACCCAGATACAGAGGTGCATATGTGTAACCCCTGTTCTCCTGTAAGGAGATGGGAGGCAGCCAAGAGAATCTCTCAAGCCAGCTAGGCTGGAGGGCTCAGGGAAGAAGAAATAACATGACAACCTGTTTCAGCAAGGCAGAAGGAAGGAAGCAACTGGAAATTGTCTTCTGACCTCTACACATGACTGCACACGTGCACGCACGTGCACACACAGAGAAAGAGAGAGAGAGAGACAGAGACAGAGAGTGTTAATTGGAAGAGAATTCATATCCCCCCAATGTATATACTAGAAAATTCTAGAATTATACACATGGGCATATGTACACCACATACAAAGGTAAGAGGGAAGCCAATTATTCTTTTTAAATGTACAGCCCAGGTGCTGGGAAGATGACTGGGTAGTGATCCACTTGTTGCTCTTCCAGATGACCTAAATTCAGCTCCTGTCATCCATATCAGACAGCCCAAAGCTGTACATAACTCTAGTTCTAAGGAATCTGATGCATTCTTCTGCCCTCTACAAGCACTCACACATGTGTGACATACATACACACATTCATAAGTAAAAATAAATATGTTTGAAAGCACGCAGCTTGGGTGATTTTAAAACAAAGAAATGGATGTCAGGTAGTTCTGGCAGAAAAGTCAAAACTCTCACCTCAGGCTTTCATGCAGAGGGACTTACAGCCAAGAGGAAACAGACACTTGCAATATCCCTGCCTGTGTCATCTGTAACCCTATCTACTACGCATGAAGATTGGCATCTCTATCATTCCCTATAGTAATAAATTGCTATAATAAGTAAAATAAAAGATTAATATTTATTTAGGGATATATTTCACCCACGATACAAATTAAACCTTAAGGTGATTCTTGGAGAGAAGGTCCCATGGCTCTGATTCACTCCCCAGAATGCAGGAAAGAAGATAACCCCGGAACTTGGTGTCCCTGGCTTCCAATTCCTTCTGTCCACTTCCCATAGGGGTTCTGATTCTCAGGGGCTACTGAGGCTCCCTAAATAATGCCTGATTCCCACTAAAGTTCCCACTTACAAAACCTTCTTGTAGGTCAAGGGACATATTTAAGACTCGGAGCCAGTTATTGATATCCTGGTTCAAAGCCAGGTTCATCTAACCAAAATATCCTTCTCTTCCTGTGTTCCCCTAAGACCTCATTCTAACTGAAGCACATAATAATGACAGAAAGATGCATGCTTTTCACAAGTCCCCCCTTTGTGGCCATTTGGTTCCCCCAAATCCACAAACATAGTCATGGCTCCAGGGTGGTATCGTAGGAAGAGGGCTGGGGAGGGCCTGATGAAAGGCCTTTGGGTGCTGAAGTGAGGCTATGGGTCCCTAAGCTCGCTCAGTCCATCTTTTAGCATCAACATTTATCCCCCTGTCATCTGGTGTCTGCCAAAGAGGCGAGTCTGCCAGAATTGAACCTGAGCCTCCCAAACTGTGAGCCCAACAGAAATTTACACTCTCTCCTTTGAGGTATTTCATCACGGTGGCACAAGACCGACTCAGGTGCAAATGTGCCTCCTCAGTAGAACCTAAAATTAAGGGCCACAACATTGAGGGGACCTAGAAGATCTTCTGAGAGGAAGAACGAAAGGAAAATTATGAGGCAGAGGAACCGAGGCTCCCATGAACAGAGAAGACCCATTGGATGTGAGGCCCCTTAACTTCCTCTCCTGAAGTACAGCAAAAGCAGGGCTCTGAGAGGTTTGATAGGTACTAATAAGGGTGGTCATGGATATGGAATATAAGGGAACAGGGATGAGGGCTTCTTTAATATTCCTCATGGGTTTAGCTCATAAACAATCCAGTGCCACTGTTTCTCTGCTCTCAATTTGGCGATAGCAGAACATGACAGCCATAGCAAGTAGCAAAGCCAGGTCTGTTAGGCCAAGTGCAGCTGGCTAGCCAAAGACAGTGAGAGGCAAACTAGGCAAGCACAGGCTGCAGACAGCTATGTGACATAGAATTAGCTGTGTTACCATGTGGACATTATGCATTGAAAGCTGCTCTGATGATTTAAATAAAATCTATCTTTGTGTAACTTAATAATATTTCCCACAAAAAAAGGGTCATGCATTCTGTTTTCAGTCTCCACTCCAAAATGTCTGTCCTCGAGTACAAAATATCTGTCCTGTTTTTTGTGATGGACCATCCATCCAGAAGCCAATTCTGAAGTCAATTTTTTATTATCTATTCCTGACCCTGGAGGATTCAGGGAGTAAAAAGTTTTTCCTTGTTTGGATATTTCAGAAACCTCCCAATGGCTCTAATTCATTTCCCCCCTGAAATACCCAGCATGAAGGTTCGGCCTTACCTGGTATACAACAGTTCCAAACATGAAAGCTTCAAAGAAAGAAAGCTTGGAGTTACAAAAGAAAAAAATTTCTAGTTGCACAGAACTTTGTCACAGGGGCTGTTTAAGCAATGCATGTGGGCTTGATGTGTAGCTCAATGAGAGAGCGTGGACGCAGTACACAGGAGGTCCTGGGTTCTGTCCCAGCACCAAAACATATCGTGTCATGCACACGATAAAATTAAAATAAATGAATCAATGTAAAAAAAATATAAAGAATGTCAAGTTGACACAAGCTAGAGTCATCTGAAAGGAGGGCCCTCACTTGAGAAAACACCTCCATGAGATCCAGCTGTAAGGCATGTTCTCTATTAGTGGCCAATGGGGAGGGCCCAGTCCATCGTGGGTGGTGCCAATCCCTAGGCTGCTGGTCCTGGGTTCTATAAGAAAACAGGCTGAGCAAGCCAGGGGAAGCAAGCCAGTAAGCTCCCGTCCATGATCTCTGTATTATCAGCTCCTGCCCCCAGGTTCCTCTGTTTGAGTTCCTGTCCCTGATGATGACCAGCAATATGGAAGCATAAGTGGAATAAACTCTTTCCTCCCCAACTTGCTTCTGGTTGTGGTGTTTCATCACAGCAGTAGTAACTCTAACAAAGACAGTGGGGTTCATGCCTGTATTCCCGGCACTTAGGAGACTGAGGTAGAGGAATTACAAGTTGGAGATGAGCCTAGTATTCACAAGTTCCAGGCTAGACTGAACTATACCATGTGATCATGTCTTAAGTAAAACAGTAATGTGACAAGGCACTTCTCAGTGACATTCTGGTCTGCCACATGAATAGAGAGTACAGAACCCATGGACGTTGACATGAGTTCCAGGTAGGACACAGGACAAGTCCCTGAATTAGAATTGGCTCCTTGTTAGTCTGAGAATAGCCCAGTACTATGAGCATACCATGTCCCACGGCTTGCCTGCTTCTTTGGGATGAATGCACAAAAATATAATGTGAGATGAAAGGAGAAAGCAGCCTCATGGTCCAAGGACTGGGGACAGGGAAACGGAGAAAACAGTCCAAAGGGGAAATAGATATAGTGTGTCAGTTCTAGAAGAGAGGCCATCCTGGATGCTAGTTAGACAAGAGGGAAATGTAGCTAACATTACTGGACACTTACATATAGTTATAGTTGTAAATTCTATAGTATATAAATTTTTTGTCGCAATTAAAAGTATAACTCATTCTTTAAAATCTTCACACCCTAAATACCTGTGGTGTCTTGAATGAGAAATGACCCCCACCCCACCGTGTCTCTGGCATTTGAACATTCAGTAGTCACTAGTTGGTGGCTCAGTTTGGGTAGGTTTAGGAGGTGTAGCTTTGCCAGAAGAAGTGTGTCACTGGGAGTAGGATTTTGGGGTTCCAAAAGCTATGCGCCATTTCAAGTTTGTCATCTCTGCTTCTTTGATGAAAACAGTTCCAGCTCCAACCTTTATGCCTGCATGCTGCCATACTTCTCTGCCATGAGTAATATGCTTTTAGCCCTCTGGAACTTAATCCTCAAGTAACTCCTTCCTTCTATTAAGTCTTCTTGGTCATGCCTTGGTTTTATTACAACATTAAAAAAGGCAACTTATTACAATACCATTGACTAGTAAGAACCAATACCATTTCTTCCTTGTGATGCAGGCATTCACCCCAGGAAATGGCTAGTAGACTCTGATCACCACAGCTGAGCACTCTGTCACCTGCTATTTGCAAACTCCCACTCACAGAGCTTCACAGGGTACAAGGTAGGGCAGAATGGAAACAGGGAGCTCTCTTCAGGCCAGGGATGCCAGAGGAACAAACCATAGTACAAGCCGGAGACATGCAAGCAAGGTGCTCTGTCTCTTTTTCCCATGCTCAGGAGAAGTCCAGAAGGCAACAGTGCCTGATGCATAGGGAGACACCTGGCTGGGCCTGAAGCAGTGCAGCCAGTTGTCTGGAAAGTCTGTCCCCAGTGTCCAACTGTGGCTGTGGTCCAGTGAGTGTTCAGAGCCCTGGCTGCCTTTGTCATATTCCCTTGGCAGCCCGAGCCAAGAAGGTAGACTTGCTGCCAACAGCATACTGTGGCTCTCCCAGCTGGGTGACTTGGGGACACAGAGACGGTGGTGATGGCAGACAGGGGCCAGAGAAGGGTGAGAGATTAGGACAGATGGGGGAAGGTGATGGTCATCACGCATGACAGGATTTTCACAGAACTGTCATTCGGGTGAGTAGAGACTGCCCAGAGTCCCCGCAAGGCTCCATTTAGATATCACTCCAAGAGGTAAGAGCTAAATTTATTAAATTCACAGTAACTCTAAGGCATACTCTGAAGCCCACAGACACCCTGAAACAGAGACTGGCTATGTGTATTGAAGGAGTCTCCCAGGGCTTCTGGGATATGAAGTATAAGAAGCAAAGAGCACGCTAACACTGGGGTGCCTTCTAGGGTGATCACAGAGAGAGTTGCTGTCTGTTTCACATGGTAATAAAGTGAAATTGATGTCATTTTCCCTCCAAACAGCTTGCCTGGACGGTGTTGGATTTTTCATACCAGTCTACAGTTGTTAAAGGAGCAGAGAGCAATTAAAGCTCTGCCGGGTGGCCCTGCTTTCCACCTTGGCTGCCAATCCGCAGCTTTTCTGGTGCCACACCACCTGTTTCTGTCTGAAGCTTGTACCTTAAAACATTCCTGCTCTGGTGTCACCCAAGGATCCCCACCCAAGGAGAACCAAATCAAATATGCACAAAAGGCTTTGCAATATATGTGGGAAAGCCACAACAGTCCATTGAACACCCTGGGCAGTGAGGTCATTTCCAGAGGCAATTTCTGCACCATCTCTAGGGACACAGAACCAGGAGCAGGGTTCCAAGCACCCGGCTAAGGCATGAAGAAGCAGCCCTTGCTTACTACAGTACTGGGGGTGATGTATGTGAGGTGAAACGACTACTGAGCCACATTTCAGCTGCAGAGTGTCATTTACTTATTTATTATTAAAAGATAGTCTGTCTCTACATAGCCCAGGTTTGTGTCCTGCCTCCCAGGTTCTAGGTGTGTGTTAGTGTGCCTGGATCAGAAGCATAAGCATATTTAAAACACCAATCAGTCCACACCACTCTTCTTTTTAGACCTGTTAACACACACACACACCAAAGCAAGCACCTTTCCTCATGCCCAGTACATCAGGCAACAAGGTCAGTCTTACCACAGTTTACCAACCAACCTCGCCTCTGCTGCATCACATATTATTAGCTCAATGCCACCCTTTGGAAGTGGAGGTCACTGCTCACAGAAGTGCCTCAGTCACTCTCTCATCTGGGTCAGTATGTGGCAGTTCCACCCTCTCAGTTCCCTTTCCACAGATTGTATTGGATAGTGTCATTTATGGCTCCTTCTACTGAGACCTTTGGAGATAATGCATGCCAATGATTCCTGTTGTACACACAAGTAGATAGCAAGGTCTCTTGATTTTGGTGCCTTGAGTGAGTAGAAAGGTGCCAAAAACTAAGCCAAATGGAATCAATACATATCTTTTATCTTGATGATGAAATTCACACAGCATACAGCCTATAATTTCTCTTACATGTACAATCAGACCATTGCACAGCCATTACCACCATCTGCCTCCAGAAGTTGAACACCTTGCAAAATAAAACTCCGTCCCCATGAAATACTTAAACCCCCCATTTTCCTAGTACCCAAGCAATCATCATTCTCTATGCTGTCTCTGTAGATCTGATGACTCTAGATATTAGACAAAAATGAGAACATTTGCTACATGTCCTTTGTGATTGGCTTACTTCACTGAGCATAATGTCCTTTGGGGCCATTCATTTTATATATGATGTCCAAATTTCTTTCCTTTTAAGGCTGAGTATAATATTCCATCTGGCACATTTATCTGTTCATCTATCAATGGGCACTTTGGTGCTTCCAGCTTTTGGCTACTGTGAATAATGTGACCTTGAACAGTCCTTCAGCACCCTATTCAGATTTGTTTTTTTGTGTTCAAATACAGATTCTGCCTACCAACAGCCTCCAGAGAAGGCCTGGACTCCTGAATTCCTCCTGAGGTTCTGATTCCTAAAAAAGAGGGCACAGGCAGCAGGAGATGTTCCCAGGACATAGACTCAGCAATAGGGAGCTAAGAGCAAACAGAAGCATGCAACAATGTGGAGCAGCCTAGGTCCTGACATACCCTTGGCCTTGACTTCTTCTGCCATCTGGCCTACCCTAGATTCTCAGCTGGTGGTCTACGCTCCTTTTGGCCCTCAATATCCCCTGTACCTCCAACATGCCTCAGAAGCCCAACTCCGGGTGCTGTGGCTTTTCACCCACAACCCAAACAGACACAAGAGCCAAGCTTTCTGTTCCAGGTCCCATCTGGAAAGCAAGCCCACTTTGCCCATGGCCATTTTTCCTAGGTGTCTCTCCTCCCCAGCATCCACTCCAATGTCTGCTGCAACAGGGTGTAGATGGGAGGCTGCTCCTGGCATTGGGGTTTCTCCATATAATTCTTTGAACCTTGTATGGCTTGGCTTCATCCTCTGACACATTTCTTAAACAAACAAACAAAAACCCACAACAGTAAAAAACAAACCAAGAAAAGCATGTGTGCTAAGGGGACTCAGGAGACTTTTCATTGCACATGGCTGCCTAGGGACTCTGTGAGGTGGATAAATAATATAATCACATGTGTATGGAAATTACTCCTACTGGGTTTGAGTATGCAGTGTAAATCCCTGTGCTGTGTTTGGGATGCACAAAAGGCTTTTCAGGGCAAACTAACCTGAGGAATTAAAAAGGTGCTGCCAGAATCCCTAGTCTTTTGTTCAGGTCTCCAGACTCAATGTAGAGTCCTGCAGCAGTCCACCTGCAGGAGCCCTGCCTCCCAGCCTACCTCCATTTCCTGGGCTCTGCCTCTTGGTGTGGCCCCAGGGTTCCCCTAGACTTTTCCCACCTCCCCTCTCAGCCTTTCCTCCTAACCCACTCCATTTGTTTGTGTCCAGCCATCAGCCCACAGAAACACTCTATCAGGGACCTCACAGACATCATGGTTGCCTAGGACCCAGAGCAGACAAGAGCAACCCAGACCAAGAGCTCAGGCAAGAAACATGTCAAGCATTATAACTCCGGGTGCCCAGATCCCAGCTTAAAAACCCAAACATAAACACTCAATGTATGACTCCTCTAGAAGCAAGCAACCCCACTGCAGTAGCCCAAGAAGAGACCTTAGCTGAAGCACAAGGCAAGGACTTCAAACCTACCAACTATGAGTATGTTCAAAGACCTTATAGAGAATATGAACACATACGTTACCATGAAAATTCAAGCAGCTGGATGACATAATAATTTTTTAAAGAAGAACTTAACAAAGAAAGAGAGTCAGCAAATACAAACCCAAACTGAAATAAAACTGGACATGAAACTTCAGGGCATCAAACCAAAATTTGGGAGGAAAAACTCACCAACTGGTTACAAGACATGGCCTTGAAGATAGGGAAGAATAGATAGATAAGTCAGTCAAAGAAAGTGTTAGATCTTAAAGAAGGAGGAGGAGGGAGGGAGGGAGGGAGGGAGGGAGGGAGGGAGGGAGGGAGGAAGGAAAGAAGGGAGGGAGGGAGGGAGGGAGGGAGGGAGGGAGGGAGGGAGGGAGGGAGGGAGGGAAGGAGGGAGGGAGGGAGGGAGGGAGGGAGGGAGGGAGGAAGTCCAAGCACAAAACATTTAGAAAATCTGGGATATTATGGAAAGACCAAATCTATGAATAGAGGGAGGGAAAGAATCTCAGGTCAAAAGCATAGAAAATTAAAGCAAGGTCAAATAATCACCTTAAACAGACCTATAATCCCCAGTGAAACAGAATCAGTACTCAAAAGTCTCCAAGGAGAAAAAGGCCAGGGCCAGGTAGATTCCATACAGAGTTCTCCCAGACCTTCAAAGAACAACTATCACCAATACTCTTCAAATGGTTCTGCAAAATAAAAACTGAAGGAATTTTTTTCTAATATTTTGACAGAGCTACAATTGCCCTGATACCAAAGCCACACACAAACTAAACCACAAAAAATCAAAACCAATATCCCTTATGAAAATATATGCAAGAAATTAAAAAAAAAGTACTTATAAACCAAATCTGAGAACACATCAAAAAGATTATCTACCATGTTCTGGTTGGCTTCATCCCAGGATTCAGGATGATCCAACATATGTAAATCAATAAATGCAATCCACAACAGAAACAAACTGAAAGCTAAAATTTACACGAGATCATCTCGTTAGATTTAGAAAAGGCCTTTGACAAAACTCTAGCACCCCCTCCATGATAAAAGTCCTGGAAAGACTAGAGACCTAAGGGAAATACCGCAGTATAATAAAGGCAATTTACTTTTTCTTTTATAATTATTTATTTTATATGTTACAAAAGGATTCCTAATTCATGAACATTCTTTTCTAAACTTTCTTTTTATTTATTCTTTGTGTCTTTTGCATCATTTTTCGTGATCCTGTCCACCTTCCCTCCTCCCCTGACCCCCCACTCCCCCATCTTCCACCACCCCACCCAGATAAAACAAGATTTAAGAGGAAAAAAGGAAAAAAAAGAGAGAGAGAAAGGGAAAATCTCATCATGGGAGCTGCAGTATGACACAGTGAGTCATGCTTTATCCATCCATTTTTTTATATGCAGGTGTTCATTGGAAAGAATCACTGGTCTGGACCAAGGCCCCTGGTCTCTGCAACAGACACTAGGCCCTCACTGGGACTCTTCCTGGACATCCTGTTGCTGCCCTGGTTGTGGAGATCTGGCAGTCCTGGGTCCACAGGACCATATCTCCGCCATTACCTCCACCTCCATGCTCCAGCAAATCACAGATGCAGTGGATGTTGGGGTAGGCCAAAACCTAACCTTGATTTGGGACCTGAATAGATGCAGGGTTGGTCAGCCCACCAGCTCTCCCTGTCTTAACCACCAGGGTGAGCTCTTCATCATTGCCCTGGCTAATTCATTCCTTGCAGGGATGAACAAGGGATGGGGTCAATTCTCCTGCTTTCACATCCTCAGGGTTGGTTCTCCTATACCTACACACCTTAGGGCCAGCTCTACTGTGCTGTCCAGGGGAGGTGTAGAGTTCACTCTCCCAAGAGCTGCAGCTGATAAGGGACAGAGTCTGTTCTCCCACGCTTATGACCTCAGGGCCAGTTCTCCCACTGGGCTGGCTCACCCACATTTTTGCTAACAGGGTTAGCTCTACTGTGATGCCCAGGAGAGGTGCAAGGTCCACTTTCCTGAGTGCTGCAGCTGTAAAGGGGAGGATGGTCAGCTTGCTCATCTACCGCAGGCAGTAAGGGGTAATAGGTGAAGGGGTGCATCTCTCCCCCACCCATACCACCAACAGATGGGTAGTAGGGATAGCTTTCCCATACCAACAACTTAGGGGCTGACTCATCCACACTTCCACCAACAGAGCTGCCTCTGTTGTACTGCCCAGGAGAGGTTTGGGACCTGCTCTCCTGAAGGTTACAGCTGGTGATGGGGGAGGGGGTATATGAACAGTTCTTTGACTCTTATGACCTCAAGGCTAGCTCTCCCACCTGCCTCAGGCATTGATAGGCAGAATCTCTCCCCCACCCATGCCAAATGAAGGCAATGTATAGTAGGTCCACAGTCAACACAATCTAAATGAAGAGAAACCCAAAACCCTTCTGCTAAAATCAGGATCAAGATAAGGCTGTCCACTCTCTCCATAGCTATGAAACATAGTACTTAGTCTTAGCTAGAGCAATAAGACACCAGAAGGAGACCAAGGGATACACATAGGAAGGGAAAAGTCAGAGGATCTTTATTTGCAGATGACATGATAATATAATAAATGACCCTAACAATTCCACTAGGAAATCCCTACAGCCAGAAAGCATGGCTACAGCAAAAGTAGCTAGATACAAATTAACTCACAAAAGTCAGAACCTTCCTATATACCAATGGCGTGTGTGTGTGTGTGTGTGTGTGTGTGTGTGTGTGTGTGTGTGTGTGTATGTGTGTAGAGAGAGAGATAACTCCAATCAAGAAAGTGAAAGACTTGTATAATAAAGCATTGAAAAAAGAAATTGAAGAATTCACCAAAAGATGGAAAGATCTCCTATGTACATGGATAGAATTGGTAGGATTAATATTGTAAAAAGTGACCATCCTACCAAAATCAATTTACAGTTTTAATGCAATCCCATTAAAAAATTTCAACACAATTATTCAGAGAAAATTTTAAAAAATGATCTTCAGCTTCCTATGGAAACACACCCAGGATAGCTAAATAATATCTTAAATAATAAAAGGACTGCTTGAGGTATCACCATTCTAAATTTCAAGTTGTACTACAGAGCTATAGTAATAAAAACAGCGTGGTATTGTCATAAAAAAAATGGTATGTTAATCCATAGAATTGAATTAAAGATCCCTACATAATTCCACACACCCATAGGCACCTGATTTTGATGAAGAAGCAAAAAACAAAACAAGGAAAAACACCAGAGAAAAGACAACATCTTTAATAAAAGGTCCTGGTCAAATTGGGTAGCTGAATGTAGAACATAGATTCATATCTGCATCTCAACATAATGGACCAAGGACCCCAGCTTAAGACCAGATCCTCTGAATCGGACAGAAGAGAACACAGGGAATAAGCCTGAACCCATTAGTACAAGAAAGGGTTTCTGAACAGGACCGAGGACATTAACGGCACAGGCATGAAGACCAACAACTAATAATTGATTCAACTTCATGAAGCTAAAATCTTCTGTTCATTAAAGGACATCAGCATTCAGGCAAAGCAGCAGCCTGCAGAATGAGGAAAACCTTAACCATATACCTGATAAAGCATTAGCATCTAGATCATATAAACAACTGAAAAAAGACTGGACAGAAAAAAAATAAATAACCAATTTAAAGTGGGGACCAAACTAATTAGAGCTCCAAAAAGATGAAACATAGGTGACCGAGGAACACTTAAATATTCAACAGTCTTAGTCATCAAGGAAATTCAAATTCAAACTACTCTGAGCTTTCATCTGAAACCCGGTCAGAATGACGAAGATGAGTAAAACCAATGACAGCGAATGCCAGGGAGGATGTGGAAAGAGGAAACACTCACCCATTGCTGTTGGGAATGCAAACTTGGACAGTCACCGTGAAAATCCTCAAGAATCTGTTAATAAATAGGCCTACTTCAAGATGCAGCTGTCCATACCACTAGTGTATGCACCTAAAGGAATCTACATCCTAATACAGAGACACTTGCTCATCTGTGTCCATTGCTGATCTGTTTATAATAGCCAGAAACTGGAAACAGCCTAGATATGCACAAACTGATGAGTGGATAATTAAAATGTGGCATTGTGGTTTACACTTACACAATGGAATATTGCTGAGTTGTTAAGAAGACAATGAAATTATTATTTTTGCAGGTAAATTGATAGAGCTGGGAAAAAAATATAATGGGTTAGATAACACAGACCCCAAAAGACAAATATTATGTTTTTTCTTATGTGTGGATGCTAGCTATTAAGCTTCCTAAATGTATGATACAATCTGAATTGCCAGGAGGTTATGTATCTAGTAAAGGACCAGGTAGAAGAAGAGGATTTCCCAAGGAAATATAGTGTTATGTTGAGGTAAAGGGAAATCTGGTAGGATTAAATGGGGAGGGGGAAGGGAAGAGGATGCTGGGAGGGATAACCAATACTAAAGGGCATTTTAAAACCATATAAAGACCTACTACTATAGAAGGTACCTAAGGTATATACATACATGAAAGGAATCTATAAACAAATAACAGGGGAGTCAATGCCCCAACTGGACATCTTATGCCATCAAGAAAAACCTTGGGTCCAGAGAATATATTCCATCTTGTTGAGTTGTTGCCCAAAGGGGCCCTTTGGAGACCCCTAAATATCACAGTGGTTGCCGAAGGTATTGGTTACTCTCTATAACCTGATAAGACTCTGGACTGAATAAAACAGCTATGTCCTGGAACATTGAGAAGTAAGCTGGTGCTTAACAAGAGGCTTCCCTCCTGCTGACTAGAGTTCATGGTACCAGAAGGAACTCTGCATGCCACTGAAAGAGAAAGGTACAGGTTCTCCAAGAGCACCCAGCTCCAAACCCTGTGACCTACAACACTGGTCTGCGTTCCAGATAGTTCCAATAGTGGCACAGATGTTAAAAGCGTAATGCCTTGATTGGATTCAAAGCCCACTCCACGAGATGGAACCCATATACCTGACACTGGTAAAAGGTCCAAGAACATGACACTACATAGGTCACGGGCCTGGGGAAACATAACACTATTATTCTGTTAAAGGTACAAAGCAACAAAATGACTCCCAATGACATGGTGATCAGTGTTTCACTCAGCTTGCCATCAAAGAAGCTTCTTGCAGTGAATGGGAATTAACAGAGAACTGTCATCTGTGTAAAACTGGACAGCGTAAAAAGAATGAAAATCTTTGGAGCACTCAGGTCTAAATAGGACAACTTTATCAAATTCTTCCCATCAAGCTTCAGGGATCTGCAGGGACAAGAGGCAGAATGGATGACTTGTCCAGATACAAGACAGATCCACTTCTGGACTCATAAAGGCTATGGCAGCACTCGCAAGAACTTTATACAGGCTCAAGCCAGATGGGGTCCCGGCACTGAGAGAGACATAGGATCCCACTCCTCAATAAGAAGCTATCTATAATTGATACCCACTGGCAAAGGAAAATCAGTTTTTTTTATCAGAGTGTCATGAGGTGTAGAAAGCACACTCCACATCAGCCCTGAAATAGTTGACTAATAGGAAATGCACTCATTGGGATTTTTATGGACTTGGCATTTTAATTTCCTTTGTTTGGGCCTTATTATTATTATTATTATTATTATTATTATTATTATTATTATTATTATTATTATATTTAATCTTGCTGGTCTTGCTTATTTGTTTTGATTTTCATTTTCCTGTTTTTTGTTTTATTCTTGTTTCTTATTTTTGTTTGTTTTAAAAGCGAGAGAGATAAAGAATATAAAATTAGGTAGGTAAAGAAGTGAGAGAATTTAGATCTGGGAGGATCCAGAGGAGGGGGAAATTGTGACCAAAATATATTATATGAAACAAATCTTAAAAAATAAAAAATAATTGGGAGAAAAAAAGATTCAGTTCAACTTTGCTCTCATTTCGGCCTTTTTTGTATTGCTGAGAAGGCAAAGAATTTTCAGGAAAAAAAAATTAGTGTTTGTTAACATGACTTCAGTGCTAAGCTAAGTCATTGGCAAAGAATGTTGCTCTGAGGCACCAGTCACTCAGTCCTGTGTTCACAGACTAACAGATATCCTGGAGCATCTACATGTGGACCAGACAGTAAATAATGGGGATGCTATGCCCACAATCCTATCCTGAGGAGCGGCCTACAGATACTGGGAGAGTACATGATAGGCAGGATGGGCATTCTAAAGTGGATCACTCAGTAGCATTAAACACATTCACACTGGTCTACAACCATCTCCCCATGGGCCATCTTCAGCACATTCTCTACTTAGAAAACTGGAGGTCTGCCCCCATTAAACACTGATGTGCTCTAGCATGCCACCATTCTGCTTTCTGCTTCTGAGTGTCATGACTCTAGGTACCAAATAAAAATAGAGTCATATAGAATTTGTATTTTTGTGGTTGCTCTGCTTCACTCAGTGCATGTCCTTGAGGGTCATCTGTATTATAGTTGTGTTTCACAATTTCCTTCTTTTAAAATATTTATTTCTATCATGCATGTACGAGTGTTTGTCTATGTGTATATTTGTACACTAAAAGTGTCTGGTGCCCACAGGGGCCAAAAGAGGTCATCAGCTCCCCTAGAAGTAGAATTATAGACAACTGTGAGCTTCCACATGAGTATTGGAAATTGATTCTGGATCCTCTGTAAGAGCAGCCAATGCTCTTAGCCACTGAGGCATCACATAAGTGCCAATGATTTCTCCCATTTATAGGCCAATATCTTAGTATAGCTAACATGTGTCTATTTGATCAGGCTTTAATGTATGCTTGGGTTGCTTCCACCTTTGGGCTAGTATGAATGACACTCCCATAATGCAGATGTCCACGTGTCTATCCATGTCTTTGATTTCACAGAAGCAGAATTGCTGGGTCATAAGTAGGGCTTATGGGGTTTTTCGTTTGTTTGTTTTCTTTTGAGAACTGTCTTACCCCTCACAGCAGCTGTACCATTTTATATCTTCATCAGATCTCCTGTGTCTACACCCATACAGATGCATATGCTCAGGTTTGCTTTTGTGTATGCTTTTTAGCTTTATTGTAGATATCCCCGTGGGTGAGGAAGTACCATGTTGTGGGTTTGACTTCCATTCCTATTGGTGATTGATGCTAAGCATCCTTCCACATATTTATTGGTTACTTTTAAGTCTTTTTTAAAATGTCTTTTCAAATCCTTCTCCAATCTTGAAACTGATTTTTTTCTTCTGTTGCTGATGCTGTTGTTGAATTTTAGAAGTCTATGTTCTGAATATTATCTGAGATGTAATTTGCAAATCTTTCTCCTATTCTATGGGTTTCCCTTTTGCCATGCTAATGGGGTCTTTTGATGCACAAAAATTTTTGATTGTGCTGAAATTCAATGTCTATTTTTTTTGTTTTGCTGCTGAGTGTGCCTTTGACATATCCTAGAAATTGCTGTCAAGTTGAATGTCATGAAATCCCATTGCCCTCTTCCTTCTAAGTGTTTAATAGTTTCAGCTTTTAAATTAGGACTTCAGCATATTTTAAATTTTGTATATGCTCTCACAGGGGGCTCTGTTGTATGTGTGGATACTCGAGTTCTCCCCTATTAATTTCTGTGTCAAAAACATTTGACCAAATACATTAGTGTCAACTTCTGGGTTCTAGTTTATTCCATTGGTCTCAAGGTAATAACAATATTAGAAAAATGTTTTGATATTTTATTTTAGCTCTGAAGAAAACCTGAGCACAGGGAGGGTGTATCTTCAAATTTGTTCTTCTTTCTCATTTCAGATTCCATGTAGATTTTAGGATGCATTTTTCTAAAACCTCCAGTCATATGTTCACAGAAACAGCATCTGTACATTGTTTTACGTAACGCTGATACTGGAACTATCTTTAAATCCATCTGCTTGGCTTTGTACCCTTCTTTTCTTTTATGTCTGCCAACAATGTTTTGCAGCTTTCACTGTGTACCCTGTGTAGTCTTTCACACTCTATTACAGCAATGCTCTGCATTTTGTTATTTTGATAGTGTTGTAAATAGGACTTTCTCCTAAATTTACATTTCAGAATATTTACTGAAATGCACACAAACAAAACTAGCCTGCGGATGTTGGGCTCTACACTGCTATTTTGCTGTTCATTGGTGACAACATACACACACACATACACACATGAGCACACGCACGCACACGTACCCCTTCAGAGTTTTCTCTAGTTAACACCACATTACCTGTGGTGACCAGAGACCATTCTGTCTTTTTCTTTTTACTTAGATGGCTATTTATTTATTTATGCCCAACACCTCTTGCTAAAACTTCTAGCACGATGCTGAAGAAAAGTAGCAATAGCGGGCATCTCTGCCTTCCTTTGTAGGGGAAAGGCTTTACACTGTCTGCTACCAAGTACCATGTCAACCATGGGGTGCTCATGTATGGCTTTTATGATAATAAGAGTTTGAATTTGCTCTTTTTACATGTTTTATTGTAAAATGGTATTGGATTTTGCCAAATTCCTTTTCTGCATTGATTGAAGTAATTATTACTTTCTCTCTTTGCTTTGCTAATGTGATTGATCATGCTTATTGATTTGCATATAAAATATTTACAATATAAACATTTATGATTACTATATGCTCTGCTACCTATCTGATGACCTTCTTTGTCACTGATAACCATTTGCACACAGTCAGTTTCCCTGTTAGCACAGCCACCTCTGCTCTCTTTCCATCTGCATGCACAATCCTTCCCATTCATTCTCTTTCAGCCCACTAAAGTGAGTCTCTTATTGACATATTTGGATTTTGGTGGGGTTTTTTTCTTTAGTTTTTATTTGTTTGTTTTTAAAGATCCATTCTAAATGCTTAATCCATTTATATTTAATATAATTACTGAACTCTTAAGTTGTTGACCTTTGTATGTTTTGTTGTTTTCATATCCCTTATAATTTTATTGTCCTATTTTCTGTATTATGTTCATTATTTTCCTACAGTGAAGCTATCATTTCCTTTTGTTTCTACTCTATGCTATTTTCCTTGTATAAATCCTATACAGATTATATTACATTAAAAAATAAAGTTTTGACACAGCTTTGCCTTTATACTATCCTAATTTTGATAGTTCAAGGAAATTCCAAAGTTAAAGGTTTATTAAAAGCTCATAAGCATGGAGTTTCAGTGTGGATCAAGGTTTACCCACTTATAAAGCAGGCTACCATGATAAAGGCATCAGGGTGGGGCTCTTCTCATAGGCTGGCAAGGAGGATCCCCCAAGGAATATTTACAAGGAAATTCTCTAAGACATTTCTGAAAGACAGAATCTAAGTCACAGAGGCCCTGGGATCTCCTGAGGAATGGGTGGCCTCTGCAGCAGGAGCCCAGGCTCAGACAGGGAGAAAGAGGTAAAGGAGAAAGGGATGGCCATAATAAAGCTGGGAGAGGCCCAGAAAGGGGGTGGAGTTCCCATCAACTGCCAGGGAAGCCATGGGCCACTCTGTGCTGCTGAATGAGAGCTCCTGACTCTACTGGGAGACCTTTCCAGGCCAGTCTGTGGCAAGGGTTAAAGAGAAGTAAGCAAGCCAGAGAGGGAGCTGCCTCACTAGTAAGGCTGGAAACAATGGGGAACTCAGAGCAGAGCAAAAAAAATAAATAAATTAAAAAAAAAAATGTAGAAGCAGAAATGGCTGAGCCAAGTGATCCAGGGAGCCTCAGCTCATAGAAAGTCTTCTATTCAACTGTGCGCTCACTGGTCTCCAAGTCTCCATCTCAAATCTGTTCCCTATAAAATGATGAAACCCACCAGGCATGAGGTGTCAGAGGCATGAAACACCCTGTTTCTGTCAGGGATGGGAAAAATCAACTAGTATCCCCTCTTCTGCCACAAGAATCATTGGGCCACTGGCTAGCACTGATCTAACACATCCTAACCATGAAAGATGCTGGGAAAACCAGGAACACTAGACGAGAAATTCTCCCAGCTCAGGAACTTAATTTTCTCCTCTGACACTGGTAGGTCTGGGTTTTGCCTTGGGAGTCTGGGTATGACATATAGGGGTGCAGGATTTCTTCATATAAGACCCATAGAAGCAGAAGGACAAGAAGGAGGGAGTTACCAGATACCAGAGTTAGTATTTTCCACAACCTATGATTGAATGAGGAGGAGCACAACCCAAGTGGTTTTCTTTCCAATCCAAGGAAACTGAAAAGCCAGCTGATTCAACTCTGCAAGCCCAGTGAGCATAGTCGTGGGAGAGACAGATGGGCTCCAGGGGCCTGCTCCTGCTTTCTGCCCCTAGGGAAGCTGTGTAATGATGGGGGCCCAATCCCAGCCACAATCCTTTCCTTTCCTCTTACGGCTTATAAACTAAGTCTCCCTATTCCACAACAGCCACGGGAAGGAAAGAAATCTGGAGATTTCACATACCAGGATTTAGAGGATTGGAGACCAGAAGGGGTGGTGTAGAGGCTCATCTTGTTTGAGACTAGTGTCCTAGTGTCTGGGAGTGACTGGGTTCAGTGTACTGTGGCCAGCATGGCAGGACAGGGTTGAAATGAGTGAAGCTAAGGACACAGACTAATTTGCTTTGGATTCCAGCAGCCCTGAAATCACAGGCATAGATCAAACCATATTAGCAGTTTCCCTTAACAAGTTGTAGACCTCCTCAGAAAAGTTCAGAATCCAAATGAAAAGTGCTTGACTCCCAACACTGTGGACAACCTAGTGTAAGATGCTATTGGGGTGAAGGCAAGGACTGGAACCTCCATGCCCGAGGGGAGATTACAGGTGGAGGTGATAGAGTAACATTCCATCCTTAACTAGCTGTGATTAAAGGGCTTCTTAGGTCTAAGTCAGTTTATAAAAGCAAATACCAATGCCTCATGACTATCTGATATGAGAAAATGTGTGGATACAACCAGCAACTCATCATCCTGTGAGAATGCCTCTGAAACCACTCTGCCAGGAGAGGCACATCTGAGGGAAAAATAAAGGCAAGAGAAGTGAGCTTCTCACAAAAGATGAGAGCAGCCTGGGAAGGGAGCCTCACATGGCAGGCACAAGGAATTCATTCTCTTGACTAGCAGGATCACTCCTGTGAGACAGGGGCATCAACATCTACTTCATCAGATCCTTCCAGCTTGTGGGCCCCTCCTCTCTTTCCCATAGACCCTCTCAGATGACCTCTAGAGCCCAAAGCATCTTCCTCCATGATACCCAAATGTAAACAAAGAGCCATTTTATCACTCATGAGGACCATGATCCCCTACTAGCCTCTAACATGCAAGCTGGGAACCACTAGCCTAGCCTTCTCATCACTGCTAGCTTCTTTCTCAACATCCAGGCTCCATCCCCTCGGGCAAACAAGAGCAGATGCATTCCAAGATAGCCAGGTATTTGTTCAAGCCCTAGACCAAGAGATTGTGATTGTATCAAGCCCCAAGACTGCATAGATTCTGGGAAAGAAGGAATACCATCACCCATCCGAAGCCCCAAATACTCAAATGCATTACTTGGTCTACTCTATTTAGAGTTTAGTAAATTTTGTGGCACTCATTCTGCTGTACTGTGCCCTAAACCTTTTCCTTATATCTGGCATTGTTAACCACCTTTCTGCTCCCATAACACCTTTCCTTAGGGAAAACCTCCTCCTAGGTTCCCCTGCCTATCCCCCAGGTTTATTGTACCACCAAAATGTCTACTCACAGGAGATGTTGCATCTGTGCAACGCTGGCCTCTCTTAAGACTTCAGGTACCAGTTCCAGGTTAAGAAGGCCCCAGTTTCTATTCTAGCCAAGCCTTCTAGCCCAATCTCTTGCCTTAAGCTCAGCTTGTCGACTGAGACACTACTTCTGGGGTCTGTCCTCCTTTTCTAAGCAAATGACTCCATCATCTGTCCAGGTACCCATGTATGTAGGGGGATTATGTTGTTCCATTGTAAATAATTGTCCCGCCCACTGGTTTAATAAAACTGCTGATTGGCCAAAGGCAGACAGGAAGTATAGGCAAGAATACCAGACTAAGAAACTTCTGGGAACAGGAAGAACAGAGCAGAAATGCCACAGAGATGCCAGAGATGCCACAGATGCAGAGGACAACTATGCTGCTCTGAGAAAAGGTACTGAGCCTGATGGCTGAACAGGATAAGAGTCATGGGTTAATTTAAGAGCAAGAGCTAGCTAGTTATATACCTGGGCCCCAGGTCAATGAGTGTACAATTAGTATGTGTCTGTATGTTTCAGTGGGACTATGGTACTGGAGGCCAGAAAGTCTGGGCTATGAGACAAGACTGGAAATTCCGGGCCAGAAAGCTAATACAACACATGTAAGACCAGGTAAGCTGGGGTTTTCTACTCCTGATATTTCCTGGCTCCTGCCAGTCTTTCCTCATACGGCCCCTGTAGTCTCTCCACTCACTCACCCTGCCCATCAGTTAAGTCCCTTTTCCCACATGCACATCTACTTGCCACTCCTCACATCAACCCACCCATCATTGCAGCTGTTCTGGCTCCTTCTCCAAACACTGAGCTGAACATGAGACTCTCCTACACTTGGGTGGCCACAGTCTCCCAGGAAAAAGCCCCTACCCCACAGAACCTCTTCTAGCCTCTGCTGTCTACATCCAGCCACACTCCTTCAAGGCTTCTGCAGTCCCTCTGCAGCTGTATCACCTGACCTCTCTCTGAAGGGAGCGATTCTCACACCTGTTGCACTCACAGCATGACCTTTCCCCATCCTCACCCAGGCAGTGCGTTTGTCTTTCTTCTCTAATTAAGGTTTTCTCTTTCATGAGGCCTCATGCTGAAGGATGCTTCCTAGCAGCACATAAGGGGTCCATCTGCCGTCTATGGTAAAATGGACACTCTGCCTGCTAAGCCTATAGCTTCCCAAAGGAAGGGCCACAATATGTATTGCGTTTGTAGCTCCAGCACAGAAGACAATGTTAAAGGTTTTTGAAGGTCTCCCAAAGCACTTGCTGGAAAAACAGATGACTGGATGGAGTGTGGATGCCTTTGAAGAGCCTGTGGTGTCTATTATTTGAAGAGGTAGCCTCTTCCCCACCCACTGTGTAAAGGTTTTCCTCTATCTCCACTCAACAAATTGGGTACAGACCTGGTTTCATAACCCCTTTCCTGGAATCTTTAATAGTCCTCTACAAGTTCTGTAGATACATGGTAAGCTATTTTTCAACCAAGGTCTGATCCCAATTTCTCCAAATAGTCTAATCATTATGCGAGCCTTCAATATGACTGTCATTTGGAATATACCATGTATCAAGATCTTGAAAGTATAATCAAGAACAGTCTCATCACTGAGAAAACCTGTACATTTATAAGTATGACAGCAGGTAGAATCCAGAATTAGACTTTCATTCACTGCATCCATTCTCAGATCACAGGTTGTAATCCTAAGCCTCTTTGCCTTAGGTGATCAGGGTGCCACACCTGCCCCCAGATCTTCCCTCATAGAGAAATCTGAACCCACCACCAGCAAGACCCTCTCATGGACTCACCATGTTCATGACAGTGAGGATGAACCTCTGTGCAGCCTCTGCCCCGTGGTACTGCACCATGTCAGCATCAGCCACCACCAGGGTCTCCACCGTGTGTTCATTGGTGAGCCTGATGGCATTCCTCCGCTCCCTCCAGTCCTGTGATGGCTTGTCCTTTCTGGGCTTCTTTTCTAGAAAATGATGGAGACATTTGTGCATTCCTTAGCTCATTGACTTATGAAGCCATACCATGAAAGACCCCAAGAGAATGGTCAGCCTCAAGTGGTCTTGGATAAACCCCAAGTCTGCAGATTTCCATGGTAATAGGGGGTGGTCTGAGTTTCCAGCTACTGGTGGCACCAGATGGGAGCCAAAAAAAGAGCTTGGAAGGCTATCCTCAAATGAAAGTCTACCCTGTTCATCCTCACAGTCAAGGAGGAAAATAGAAACCCATTCCTAATAGAACATGGAGAGCCACGCACAGCAGGCAGGGAGAGAAGCCGGCACCCAGAAATGAGCGATATGGGGTCTTTTCAGGGTGATGACACAGACATGCATGGCAGGTACCCCCCACTTCTCCAGTGAGGCCAGGATAGTTCCCTGTGCTGGGAGTCAGGAAGGGACCATAAAAGTCAACAGGCATAGAAGCAATAAGAAAGTGTAGTCAGATCATAACACACACCCAGGCTGTCAGTTTGCTCTTTCCTTGAAACAAGGAAGAATAATCAGTGAACAGGTAGGGTTCCTCCACTGACTTTCAGGTAAACGGTTCCTCCAAAAGACCTTAGACAAACACCTATTTTCATTTGCAGAGCCCATCTTTGAAGGCTGAAGGCTGCTGAGTGGGGGCTAACAAGGTTCTGCATGTGACACTGATTCTAACAGGCACAACAGGTGGCTATGAATGGAGCACACCCAGGGAATCCATAAGTGAAAAGCAATTTGACATTTGTTTCCACCTTAGGAGTGTCTGGGGAAAGGGCTGAGCTACATTGTTCAAGCCATAAAGCACCACGTGTGCCAAGTCTTCATGAAGGTGACCTTCCATATCATTCCAGGGGCAAAAGTAAATATGAATCTCTGAGCCGGGTTTTGAAAACAATGATGTTGTTCAACATGTTCTACAGTTTTGGGAGCCTGGAAAGCCACCAAAGTCCCCACGTGGGGAGAAAGCTGCTGATGTTTAGGATTCAACTTTGAAAATCCAGTCTAGGGAGACCCCAGAATGTAGAGCGATACAACTATACATTCTTATACACGGTTGGGTCCCAAATTTGCAGAAACACAATATGAACACAGCCCTTCTAGGAAAAGAATGAGTAAGTGAGCAAGCAAAACCTAAAACGGGGCTAGTAGGTGGTATATGATATTAATTTTTCTTTCTTCCTCAGCACTTTCTGAAGCTATACAGTGAATAAATAGTGATTTACTTATTTTTAAAAATCTGAGTTTATAAAAATTAAAGAAGCCACTTTTAAACTCACTGATAAAAAACAGAAGGCATCTGGAATCAAAATATGTCACTAGATTCATCATAAATTTGTAAGAGCATGGTATCTCCTCATCTCACAGAAGGTTCCACTTCTCATCAGCCCTCAGAGCCTCCCAGAAACAGGACAAAGAATGAGGTTTAGGAGGACATTGTCTTTGCTATTAACAGAATAGATGGGCTCCTAACTGAGTCTATGGACTCATCCTCACATTCCCCACAACTAGAAAGGCAGAGCAAGGATAAGGCCTACTTTCTGGTCTTCCCACACTTGCCAAGCCCACATGGCTTGGGTATGACCAGTCTGTCTGACCTGGAATTCGTAAAGAGTCACTCTGTTCCATTTGAAAGCAGCAGAGTTGAGAAACAGCCTTTCCCGAGGAGGAGATTTGTTGGAACCAACTTTCACTCAGGTGAACCGTCACAGCTCACAGGTGACCTCGGCTTTTCTTAATGACTACTTAGAATTCATCTCCGGACATTGACAACTGTGGTCTCACCTGAAGATGTTCCCACTGGCTGTGCACAGGTGATTTTACATTTTGCCATCGTACAGAAAGAGCTCCATTTTTAGTGGATCCTACCAATGCATTACAATACCACTCTAAGAGTCTGAACGTATGAGACTGGAGAGGCCAGGGTGTGACCTTCCACCACCTGATGAGGACGAGGTGTACACTGGATATTTTATAGCATAATTTTGCACTGGCCAAGTTTACCCTCTAGAACTAATACCACCTGCCCCCTCTCTTCATAATGGATATGACAGAACTATATGTTATATGCTAGACACAGTAGCCACGCCTGCAGACTCAGCTACTTGTAAGTCTTGAGACAAGAGGACTGCTTCATCTCAGGAGTTCAGGACCATCCTGAACAACATAGTAGAGCCTGATTCTAAACAAAACAAGATGTATGAGAAGCCTAGAGTGAACACAGCCCTAGGGAGCCCAGAAGCAGGTGAACTGCAGTGATCCTGTGCTTTGGAAGTTTTTCACTCTGGATGTCTCATTTGCTTCTACTAAGGTTGAATCCCCCTGTGGCATCCTGGGTGGGAACAATGGAACAAACCCACACAAGGTAATGAATGAAGAGGAACAAATGAAGATTCTCACTTAATGACAGCACCATATTTTAGTGCAGGCTGGTCCATACCACAAAACAAAGGTCAAAACCCTGATTTTGTTCTTGCTTGGGGATTTTGTTTTGTTTTATTTTTTATTTCAGTTTTTTCATTTTTCTTTATTTTTTTGGCAATATTTTCCTAATCAATGCATAATAATAAAATGCATAATATTGTCTACATATTTCCAAAATGTAATAACTTGGTATTTGTATAAAGTGTGCAATGATTAAATCAAGACAATTAGCATTTCCACCTCCTCAAACATTTATCATTTCCATCTGCAGGAAGTCTTTGAACCTGCCTTCTCAAGTTACCTTTTGAAATAAATCATAAATTGCTACAGACCATAGTTGCCTTGCTGTGTGACAGACTACCAGAGCTAGGATCATGCTTGTGAGCCCAGGACTCAGGAGGATGAAGCAGGAGAAACACAAGTTCTAGACCAGCCTGACCTACACAGTAAGATCCTGCCTCAAAAACAAAGAAAAGAATGTCAGAACTAGTTCCTCCTACTGCACACAATTATCTAACCTCCCCTTCTCTGTTTCTCCATTCTAGGTTCTCAACCTTCCTAATGCTGTGACCCTTTAATGTGGTTCCTAATGCTGTGATGAGCCCCAACCACAAAAGTATTTTGTTGCTACTTCATAACTGCAATTTTGCTACTCTTATGAATCATAATGTAGATATTTCATATGTAGGATATCTGATAAGTAACTGCTGTGAAGGAGTCGTTCAACACCTCCCACAAAAGGTCATCACCTGCTCTATTCAGTCTTCAAGTCCTGGATTTGGGAATAAATATTACAATATTTAAATAACCCTTTGTCCTACAAGTTTGAGAACTGTCAAAAGTGCTGAGTCAAATGGGGACTGGGGAACGTGGTGGAAATGCTCTGATAAAAGCACTTGCTGTACAAACATGAGCAAACCCTCAGAATCATGCAAAAAGCAAGGTCTGGTTCCAGTTCCATGCAACACTGCAACCAGACGTAAGGGGGTGAGATACACAGGAGAATTCACTGGGGCTTGCTAGCTACCAGCCTCGTTCCAGGTTTAGTGAGGGACCCTGTCTCAGGGGAGTAGGTGGAGAGTAAAGGATCAGGATATCTTATGGCCTCCTCTGGCCTCTATGTATGCACAGGCATGCGCACACGCACCGCATAATTTATATTTATCACATTCATACATAAAAGACACACATTAAAAATATATAATGTGGGCCTGGTGGTGCACACCTTTAATCCCAGCACGTGGGAGGTAGAGGCAGATGGATTGCTGTGAGTTCAAGCCTGGTCTACAGACAGCCAGGCTCTTACACAGAGAAACCTTGTCTCAAAAAACCGAAACCCAAACAAAAATGTAAATGGTTAATATAGTTACTAATTTTGTTCTTGGCAAATAAAAAATTCTCAATTATTAATTAACCAACCTAATGGAATAGATACTCTTTTTCATTAAAAAAAAAAAAAAAGTACTACATTATGGGTATGGCTCAGTTCTATGGCTCAATAGAAGACTAGTCTTGTATGCTTGATGCCCTGGGTTTTATCTCTAGCTCTCAAAAAAAAAAAAAAAAACCCTAATAAAAATATATAAGCAATCAATCTCTGGGGGAAAATAGATAAAATGTTGGGCATGAAATTCTTCCCTGAATTCTTCCATCTCCTGTTGTGCTCCCTAGTGTCCTAAGGCCATTTCCAGGGATGATCTCAATGTATTCTTTGTGCTCAGGCACAGGAAGAGCATGCTTTTCACATCACAGAAGCAAATTATAGGGCACAGAAAAACAGAGTGGAGGAAATAGGGGAAGATGCCCAAGGACACGGGTGCTTCAGGCTACAGTAGCAAACACTAGGACCGTGTGGGAAATACTGATAGTTGGGTAAGGAAGGACACAGGTCTGCCTTGGTGTCTGACTTTCCCATATCATCACTCCAAGGCAAGAAGCAGGAATGTATCCTCATTGTGGCTCATGACACCAGGGACATCTAGAGGCCCAATCATCAAATCAGACTTTGTCTCAACCACAGAGACATTGGTTTTCTTCAGTTTGTCTGTAAGCAAGGTAGGGGATTCCAGGAGAACCCTCACACTAGCATGGTGATTTATAAAGATTTCACATGGGATAAGAGGAAGGACATCTGTCCTTTATTCTCACCTTGCAATTTAGAGATGGAGACTACATGACTAGGGCAAACCAGCTCCAACAGATGGATTACCGCATGAGAGACAGAGGGACATAGAGGGAGGAGACTGTCAGTACCCTCTTCATAAAGGAGTTAAGAAGACTGACTGTGTCCAATGCCATGACCAGGCTTCTCCCCTATACATTTCCTGCTATGATAGATTGATGCCATGACCAGGCTTCTCCCCTATACATTTCCTGCTATGATAGATTGAAGCCATGACCAGGCTTCTCCCCTATACATTTCCTGCTATGATGGATTGAAGCCCTCTGAAACAACAAGCCTACCCAGAGCCTCCTCCTGATCCTGCAAAGGAACCATAGGTGACATGCTTTGGTCTCCAGTCCTCTCCCACTGTGTTTCACTCTGATGCTGAAGAAAACACTGCCAGAGACCCAAACTAAGTCAGACTATTCTGAGCTGCCATCTAACAGAGCACACTCAGTGTGGTGCCCATGATGGAATGGGTTAACACAGGCCAGAGTTCCCGACAACCCAGTAGTCCCAAACTCCAGATGCCGGCCCCATGCTCTACATCGATGTCTTAGGGTCTGGGCCAAAAGGGACCAGCAGTAGGTGCTTAGGTATGGAATTAAAATCCCAACGTTCATAGCTTGCACATTCAATGCTATCCAAAAAATTGGTCAGCTCAAAAGAAAAAAAGAAAAAGAATGATTCTTTAAAGAATAAAATAAAAGTCAAAACCCTGTTTATAAAAAACTACCTTTTTGACTTGAAATAATGATCCCATGTGTGCAGCTGAGCTCCCAGCCAGGTAAAGCTCCTGGCAGCTGTATAAATCCAACATCCTTGAAAAATAATTTTTTGTTTCTTACAAGAAGAAGGGAAATGTTTTTTTGCTCTCCAAGTATGAATTCTTTAAATAACTTCCTCCAAGGCCAAGTCATTTTTATAAAAGCCATCTCTCTTTTTTTCATGTAAATTCCTTAAAAAGAAAGGTGGAAAATACCCCCCCCCCCCATTTCTGGTTAAGATTCTGGTTAAGAGCTGATACCCCTGAAGCTCAAAATCATCTCTGCACTGGGCAGTTGTTGTGACCCATGTCTATTCTCAGCCAAGGGATAGGCCCAGGGTAGGAGACCTGGCCTGGCTCCATAGAATCTTTGCAGCCATGCTCAGAGCCAGAGAGACACCAAACATACAGAAATCATGGCCTACAAGTAAAATCCAGACATTTATCAAGGACCCAAGTGTGGTGAGCATTGCCACAGTGTTCATGACCATCAGGAGGGAATATACATTGATCAAATAAGCAGGAAATACAATTTAAAATTATAAATAGGACAAATGTGAAGAAGCAGCAGACAGTGCCATGAGATAATCTAGGGGAGGGCGATAAATGAACCACATTTGAAATTAAGGGGATTTTAGTCAGCTTTTTGTTACTACAATAAAATGCCAGAGGTGAGTAACATTATGTATAGAAAAGGTTTATTTAGTTTGCAGTTCCGGAAAGTTCAAAAGCATTGGAACGTGTGTTAATTCTCTTCTAGTGAGGGTGGCAGATGGCAACCCAGGATACTTCCTGATGGGGCTACCTCTGTGTAGATTGGTCATCTGCCAAAAGACAGCAGAAAGACACAGGATGGGTCAGAGTTTGACAACGCCTTTTTGAGACATATACCCAAATGACATATAGACCTCCTACAGGCCATGTCTCCCAAGAGCACCACCCTGTGGGCCTACCTATCAATTACAATGAATTCTTTCAGCCACTCAAATGAACAGGTCACAGGATAGTCAAACCTCAGCATGGAGGCTTCCCAAGGTCACTATATGGGTCAAAACCTAGGGTAGGAAGAGTTAGGCCCAGGTTCAGTATAGGAATGTTCTAGTAAAAAAACCCAGTGCTCCTCCCTCTAGGTGACCTGATAATGTCTCCTCCTGGGAGGGTTAATAGAGCCAGGCAGGTCAGGCCAGGGCCTGGCTAGAGGACCTGGGAAAGTAGGTTCTTAATGTATCTTTCCTGCCAAGAATCCTGCTCTCCAGTAAAGTCCTCAGAATCTCCATGAGTTCAGCAGGGTCTGTCTACCTTTCTGAGTCTATTAGCATGCTATCAGTCTACGTCTTCTTTCTTTTTCTGATGCTGGCTGAGACTTAAGTAGGCTTTTAAACACTGCATAATTTTCTAAAGCTCCTCTCCCTGCCATGAGCTGACCTTCATGCTGACTTAAATCAAGTGGAATGATGACCCCCATCCCAACACACACACACTTCTCCACTCTTCCATAGGGCAACTGCAAGATTTGCAGCTTGACTGCTCTAGAAATTTTCTTTTAAACTCTAACATTATCCTCAAGCTTCCATATGAGCTAATTCTTTTTCATTAATAAGATTAAGAACCCCGAGAGAGGCCCTCTATTTTTTCTAGTATTATACAGGGCTTTGTTAGAATTCCCCAAGATTTCTGGAGAGACTTTTTTCCTACCTTTTAATTCTTTAATCAGCAGAGAAAATGTCCTAGTTCTGACACCCCAAGACGGCTTCAGCAGCAGTGTACACATAGGTCTTGTGTTTCTTACTTTGCCATTACTGTGGCAAACACCACAAAGAAGGCAGCTACGGGCTTATTTAGACTCCAGTTCCAGAGGGCTAGAGTCCATAAAGGGGAAGCGCGGGTGTAGGCGACAGATTGGCAGTTGGGGCAATGGGCTAAGAGTTTATACCTTGAACCATAAGCATGGAGTAGAGGACAAACTGGAAGTGGTGGACACAATGCCACTCTCAAAGTCCTCTCCACAGTGACACACTTCCTCCAGTAAGGCCACACTTCCAAAGTCGCTCTAACACCACCATCAACTGGGACCAAGTGTTCAAATTCCAGAGACTATGGGGAACATTTCTCATGCAAAGCATCACAGGCTTCAAGAAAAGAAAGGGGCATGGCATATTCTAGAAACAGTAGGCCAAGAACTGGCGGGTGCCTGAGCCAACAGGCAGGAGCAAACAAGAAAGGTCAACAGGAAATGTCAAGTGTTCTCCATCTTTACTCCTTGACTGAGATGCTTCCTTGGGCTTGGGCTTATCTGTGTCACCCTAGCTGCTCTGGGTAACAGATTGCTATGAACAGGTATGATAACTGGATAAGAGGGGACCTGCAGATTCAGTAGGTGAAATCCATAGCACAGTGAAGACAGGAGGACCGCAAAGTGGGGCTCCTGGATTGCACATCCACAGTTATCTAACGAGCAATGAAACCAGTTTCTGAAACAGGCAATGAAGAAAAGCATGGTGGTGGTTGGGGGGAAAGCTTGGAGGTTTTGACTCTGGCCCATGGGTGTGTAGACTCAGAGCTCATGAGAAAACCCAGATGGGCTTTTAGGAAGTGTCAGCCCCAATGCCAACCCTTCAGGGACAGCAAAACCACAGGACTAGATGGGGGTGGACCAATACCGGACTGTGAAAGATGGTGAGGCCAGGGTAGAAGAAATGAGCAGTGGGCAGAGTTACAGGGGAAACAACAGGAAGGGGGATGCTACTCAGCACCTCCAAAGCTGAAGATGGCCTCAGAGAGCAACTGCAGTGAACACATGGGGAAAGTTACTGTCCCCAAGAGAGCAGGGACACAGTGAAGTCAATTACCTATTTCAGAGGTTCAATGGGACAAAGTCTGCAGAGACTAGAGAGGACTAAGGAGTTCCTGGAGATGGATTGCTTAGGAAAAACAATCCACACTCTTCCTGCTGTTTACCCCTGCAGTGGCTTTTGGAGACTGCAGCCTCATAGACTTCTAAGCAAGAGGAGTCTTCTCCTCACCACCTTCATACCCAGCAAATAAAGCCACAGTTGTTCAGAGAACACCTGTCAGGCCCACACTCTACCTAGAAGGGTGCTGCCCCAGAGGAGGCAAGAGCCAAATGGAAACCTTAATTTCTCTGAGCACCCATGGCTGGTCTGGAATGTGAACCCAGGAAATGGAACCAAGCTTTTGAGAAAGCTGTCTTCCCAGTGATGGGGCATGATGACAGAATCCCCAGTGTATCCAAAAAGAATGAGCAACAGTAATAATATACATACATATATATGCACACACACACACACACACACACACACACACACACACACACACACACACATATAAACGAAAGAACGGCAGGTAGGGAATGCAAGTCAGGCTCATGTAGAAAAAGCCTAAGCTAGCTGGAAGCCTCGGCCCGACTGTCACAGAAGACCCCAAGTTAGGGAAGAAGGTAGAATTTCTGCCCGCGCAGGTATGTGTTCCTGTGAGAGTCTGAGAGTCTGGGCGTGCCCATGCTATAGTCTGAATGTGAAGGACAGTGGACACTTTCCGGTGCCAGTCCTCACCTTTCTCCTCTAAGGTAAGATCTCTTGCTCGCAGATACGTATACTAGGCTAGCTAGGCCACAGGCTGCCAGGGCTTTTCCTACTTCCGCCTTCGTGTCTCTAGGAGTTCTGGTGACCGGCACATGCCACTGTGTTAGCACTTCATGGACCTGACCTCAAAGTCTCTTACCTGTTCGGCAAGCACTGTCTATGGATCCATTTCCCCAGCCCCTGAATTCCTGTACTTATGAGGGTGTCATTCATATGGAACCAAAGCTTCCTATCAGGTCCTCTCCTCCTTTATCTAGAAAGATCCTAACAATTGCAAAAATAGGTACATCCTGAACTACTGAAGGTTACAGTATCAATATATAAATATTGACAGATATTCACTTTTTTTCTGTCCTTGAGAATCATGGACAGGGCAGGTCACCACAGTATGTACAGCCACCCATTCAGATCAGTGTGGAGAGTCCTCATGTGACAATCATCTCAGAGCCATCCTCTGATACGCCTGGCAGTTTCAAAACCCAAACAAAACACAGCAGTGTTTGGAATTATCCTGGTCCTTTTCTACCCTTTCCAGTGCAGTCTTTGGCTACTGGAACCTGACAGCTTTATCTTCTAAGTTGATGGAAGAGGGGTGGGGGGTAAATAGAACATTCCACCAAAACACAGCTTGGGGGAAGAAATTAATTAATGTGTTCATGTTTCAACCAGAGCAAGACAAGACAAACAGAAACCTGCAGAGCAAGCTGCCTCTGCACCTGGAATCCCCCATGAAGACCCTGGGCATTGTCTCTTTTAACAGAAGGCTCTTCATTTTCCACAAGGAAGCACAACTTCAGACAGTTAAAAGGATTCCTTCACCTTTGAAGGGGCCGACTAGTAACTCACATTCTCTTAAAGTCATTGCTTCCACCCCAAATCCAACTAAAACCCAGGGCTCCACCATTCACTCCCAGTTCCTATAGCCTGGCCACACCCAGTGAGGCCCCTGAGTCTCTCCCAGACTGCTAAGATTTGGAGGACTGGATCAACACTTCTTCCCTTTTTACCCAGACACAGATAGGGCCACACAGTAGGTGTTAATTGTTGTTTTAAAGTGAGTTAGTAAGAGAATGGAGTAAACACACTTTATTATCCCCAGGGCTCAGGAAAGAACAACATAGCCTATCAGCCTCTTGGCTGTTTTGGGTTCTTCCAGACACACTGTCTTTCCACAGCAATGTATACCCACAGAAAGCCTGTTAAGTCTCCAGGTGTCCCCTGAGACGAAGGAGAACACTTGGATGATTGGTTGCTAGCACAGGGAGGGGAGAAGAGGTCAAGTTAACGCTTTTTGGGATCCTAGACCAAGTCACCAGAATGTGATGCATTCATGAAGAAACCTTTCCCAAATGCAAAGACACTGGAAGTATAGGGTCCCTCTTAGCCACAAGCTGTGGACCTCCCAGCCCGATGGTAACCCTGGCATACCTGGGTTCCTACCCACAACCTTTTGATGCATGCAGCAGATTACCAAGAAGGTACTAATGGGTCCTTCAGAGCCAGGACAATCATTTCCCAACACAATTTTATAACCCCGGGTATAGTTTAGCAGTTCTGTTGAGACTATGTGGTCTCATGTTCTCACTGTATAGTCAAGTGTCCCTTCCAAGTGCTGGGATTCTAGACATGTGCCATCACTTTCACGAACCTTCAATTCTATAATAGTTATATTGAGATAAAATTCACATACCATACGTGTAATTCACATAAGGATATGATTCAATGGTTTTTAGTATGTCCACAGGGCTATAAAGCAACCATTCTTTGAACAATCTAATTATCCCCTAATAAATACCACCCACTTTTTATTTTTCTCTGTCTTCCTCTACCCTAACCATAATAAATAATTAATATCCTTTCAGTCTGAATACTTTTTTTTGATTCGAGACATTTATCATGAGTATATTATGTTTTATTTGGGCTTCGTTTACTCACTAAATGATTTCAAAATTTATCTGTGATTGTAATGCATATACCTGTGTATGGATTTTTCATGGTCAAGAAAGATTCTACCACAAATTTACTCATTTGAGTAGATGGGTATTTGGGTTGTTCCCCACCCTCCACCCCATGTTTTACTTACTGTGAGCAATACCATTCATGACATGATGTGCAAGTTTTATTTATTTATTTTTTTACAACAGATGTTTTCAAGTCTCCTGGTTATAAATCAGAAGTGGAATCTGGGTCATATCACAATTTTAAAACTTTTAAGAAACTTGCTAACTTTTTCTAAAATGGTTGTCCCATTTTATATTCCCAGTAGCAGCATGTGAAAGTTTTAATTTCTCCAACCCCATCAACACTCATAACTGCCCTTCTTTTTTTAATTGTGATCTAGCTGCTGTGTGAGTGCTTGGGAAGTGGTGTCTCTGGGTGATTGTGATTAACTTTCCCTGGTGACCACTGGTGCTCAGCATCCTAAATATTGATTGACCATCTGTATCCTTTGTGAGTATGTATGTGTGTGAGTGTGTGTGTGAGTGTATGTGTGAAGGGATGTGAGTCTGTGTGTGCATGTGCATGCATTCACGCACATGAGACAAAAGGAAGACTTGGCATTGGGATGATAAGCTTGTACCACAATGCTCAGCATTTAAAAAAATTAATACATAGGTTCTGGGTTTGGAATTCTGACCCCTCGGTTTGCAAGACGAGTCTTGAGCTGATAGGTTCATCTCCCTGCCTATTATTTGCTGGTTTTTAAAAACTGAATTGTCTTTTTTTTATTGAAAAATAGGAATTCTTTAGACATCCTATATCTGGTAAACCAGTGTGGAATATCAGAGAACAGATCTACCCACAGTCAATCCAGGAGTGGTGACTCATGCCTTTAATCCCATAACTCTAGAGACAGAGATCTTTCTGTGTTTCTGTGAGTTCAAGGCCTAATTACCAAAAAGTAGTAGTAGCTCACACCTTTAATCTTAACTCTGGAATATAATGCAGAGTTTAATCCAGAAGTGAAACAACTGGGCAAAGAAGGTATTTAAGGCAGGCATAGGAAGACAGAGCGATTCTGTAGAAGCTACAAGGAGTGAGGCTGAGGAAGCTGGAAGATAGCATTTACCTTGAGAAGTTGGCTGGGTGAGATCTGACTGTGGTCTGTTTCCTCTCTCTGATATTCCAGACTGGTTTCATTTTATATATAATATAAAAAAAATATCACCACACCTATACATACATTCCTTATTAGTTACATAGAGGTCTTTGGCTATCTGTGAGTCATATCACTCATAATGAAGATGTATTTATGTGTATATGCGTTTAGCCTGAATGAGTTTATGTGTGCCACATGTATACAAGAGCTACGGGGGTCAGATCCCCTAGAGCTGGAGTTACAGGCAGCTCAAATGTGACTTCCTTCGTCCACTGCCTACAGGAGGATGTGGCTAAGAGGTGGTATTAGCGGTTGAGAAGCATATTATAAACAGCCATGGAAAAGCAAACCCCCCCCCCCCGGAAGTCTGACCCAAGGAGAAAGACAGATTGACACAATTATCTAAGAAGTGGTTTTACCTCATCCTGACAAGACAATGTCTCCTTGTTTTGGGGACTGTATCCCATATAGTTGCCTATGGTATCACTATATTATGGGAACAGAAGAAAGGACTGTATCTGATGGGCATATAAACAGATCCCAAGGTATACATGGGACACAAATAGGATCCATTAAAGTTGTTCTAGGAAGTTTGGTGTGACTTTCTCACAGGTACCACAAAATGAAGAAACTGTAACTGCCAGGTTCCAGGTATTAGTTCATTTCCTGTGACTATAACAATACACCCCAAAACTGGGCACCTTATCAAAAAAGTGACCCTAGCTCTGGCTGTCCTCTCACTGACTATGGAATGAGAACGGCAGAAACACAAGCAAAGAGAAATAGATCACTGGATGAAACACAAAGCCAGAACAAGATCGGAGCCCTGCAAGAATTCCTCCTAATGACATGGCCATCACTAGCCCCACCTCTTACAGGTTTACCACTAGCACTGAAATGCAGGAAATATCAACCCAGCAAAATAAAATTAAAAAAATAAAAACTACCCCGAACCATAGTATGCAATCTTTGCTGCTGTTGGGACAGATTTACCTGAGAACAAAGCCAACACAGAGAAAAATGGGCAAAGATGAAGATAATAATGCTGCATTTATATCACTGTAAGCCCTGAGTCTAGTCATGCTTGGAGTTCCCTAACAGATATATTTGTTTTTATTAGAGTCATAGCGTCCTATGCCTTTCTCCTGATAAAGCTCCTTCATACTTATCCAGCTACAGTAAGAACCGTGATTTTACAGATGGAATCAGCTGAACCCTTGAGAAAGCAAAGTCAGGGAAGGGGTGTCACAGTGCCAGGTATGTGGATGGCATCCCTATGTCCATATGGAGCAGTATGCAGTGAGAACATCATCCATGGACCCTCTGTACACAGAACTGCACCTCAAGCCCCCAACCATAAAAGAAGCCATGCATACTTGAGACAGTCACGTGAGGACAGAGTCTTGTTCATATATAAAGGTGTCCCACTACATGTCCCTTATTCAGAAATCCGATTTACACAGGTACAATTTTGTGTGAAAATATAAGAATTAATTGACAAGCACACTTGGAGCAGCTGGTTGAGATTGTGCCAAAAGCTTCTCCCCTCTACAGGAGGGTTCCAGATTTAGTTTAAATGGTAAGCTCATGTATTTAATTCAAAGTTTGGTTCACTTCACAAAAATCTCACTTTATAAACAACTTTTTGGTAACATGTATTATGGAAAGCATCACAGCCCTGTAGAACTACCCCCCCCACACACACACACACAGACAACTCACACATATGCCCTACAAAAACCTTACAGTAGAGCCTCATCAGAAGGTTATTATACAGCATTTTATTTTATCTGGCATCCAGAAATGATGTGTAGCCGTCTGGAACGTGGGCCAACGGCTGCCTGCCATGGCCAGCTGTAAGAAAACAGTATAAGGACAGTTGTGGATCTTAGAAGCTCCCAGAGTGAAGCACGTGGCCTGGTGCCATCGGTCACAAGCTGGTAGAACCCTCAGATTGCCGGAAGAAAACCTGAGGGCACTGTCCCTGGCGGCTGTTTAATGCACTGTATTCCCACCATGGCTTGAACAGTTTCTGTCTCCTGTGCTCGTTCAAACTACACTCCCTTTGGAGTAGTTAATGGTGCATTAGGACTCCAAGTAACTACTCTTTAATATGCTCCAAGCTGGATGGTCTTCAAGAAGTCTCTACTGTCCACACTGGAATCCAGGAAAAAAAGTCATGGGAAAAGAAAACAGAAATCCAGGCAGGGCCTCCAACTTCATCTGCTCTAGTTGAGCCCCCCTGTTACTCTTCCAACAAACAAGGCAATCCAGAGTGGGGTCACTAGAGAAGTCTGACCCCACCTCTGGAGAGGCCAGTCTTGGGGACACAAGGAGATGCTCACTCACCTGGGCACACCCTGGGTTCATGATGTCCTGCTCAATGAAGGTAAGGTTAGAAAGTGGGACTAGATTCATCACCACCAATTCTCTGTTCTCACTTCCTCCTAAACCACAGTGTCCCCAAAGTCAGCAGCTCTCTACCTCTGACAGTAAACAAGGCAATTTGCTTGTGGTAGGGGCCTATCTCAACCCTGAGGCACCAAGAAAGACTATGCTTTCAATTACCAGTCCCAACATCTACTGTGGCTGGGATCTGCATGCCAACAGAATGTCCCTCCTGCCATTCTTGTCCCCATGACCCTCTAACATTGTCTGTGACATCAATCAGACCCATCTTGAAGCCTCCACAGATATTTAAGTTTATTCATGAGTGTGCACTTAAAGCCGGGACACAGACTGATCCTAAGGTCCAAGCCATTTCCCTGATAGCCATGGAACCTGCCCAGATCCCTGTACCTGGTACCTATTCACACTAGATTTGCCAAGTATTGGAAGTTACAATGAGGCAGGCATTAGACAAAATATAAAGGTAAATGTGGCAGAGCCACCCCTCTCTGAAACATTTTTTATATATTAATTCGGTCTGAGAGACATGGAAATAACATACATTCAACAGATCCATTTCAAGAGCAGAAGTATAAATAAACAGCAAATAGAAACATAAAAATGTGCTCAAAATCTTTATACAAACCAAAACAACATTGATATTTTTATGACTGTAATCAAAATAGCAGTATTAGTAAAATAAAAACAAACAAACAAACAAAAACAGGTGTTGTCAAGAACTCTGGGGAAAGAATGCTCTTCACTGCAGGCAGCACTAAAGTTAGAGCAGCCCCTGATTAGGTAAGGAGGTCCCTCCAAGTTTGAAACTAGAACTTTCATATGCTCTAGCCAGACATACAAAAGAACCAACTGCCCTACAACAGACATCCCTGAACAACCATGTTTATTGTGGCACTGTGCAACAGAGCCAGCGTGTGGTATGGTGTATGTGGCCTGGGTATAGTGCTCACCCAGTGCATGAATGAATGAAGAGAATGTGGTAGTGACGTGCAATGGGGCATCATTCAGACATAAAGAACATCATGTCACTAACAGATGAAACTGAAGACAATTACGTGCCAAGTGAGATAAATAAAATCAGAAGAAAAAATATTGAATTTTTTTCTTTTATGTGAAATCCTGGGTTATGGGGAGAATATGAGAGGGGCTGTTAGAATATGGTAGGAGAAATAGGGAGGGAGAGGAAAGAAAATTAAGGGCTAATGTCATCAAAATACATTATATGTATGCATACAAACAAGTAAGTGTCATCGTGAAACCCTTTTCAAAACCCAGTTGATACGTACTAATAATACCCACAAATTAGCACTGCTCTCAACCCTGGTCAGAGGTCTCCCTGCAGTGGGCAGTGGTTAGTGCAGAGCCTTGTAACTGGTCAAACTGCTGAAAATAAGTGTGTGCTAAATGCTTAGCCCTTTGGTGGCTACGGCATGACCATTCCACTCATGAATTAAACAACTGAGGTTGCATAAGCAAAATCAGGGCCACCAGCATGCAGCATGGATGAAGGAAAGGCTCATAAGGGCCCATCCCTGCCTGGTGAACAGTTAATGGGTCCTGGGGGACCCTTCTTTAGTGGTATTAGCCACTGCAATGTTGCCTATGTTCCAGTGAATATCCTCACAGCATGTCCATGCAAACAACTGTAACTATCTCTGTGAATCATTTTCTAAAAGGAACAAAAGGAGGATGAGATTTGCTGGGAGGAGGAGAAAAAAAGAGGAAAATAACAAAAGAAAGAAGGGGTTCATAAAGAGTGGAAGGAGAGAAAGAATTACAGAGGGTGATATGATCAAAATACAATCTATACATATCAAATTATCAAAAAGTAAAATTTAAAAATCTGAATGTGAACTTATACACACTAATAAGAATGAAGAGGGTATTATGATTGTGCATGTACACACACACACACACACACACACACACACACACACACACACACACACACGGGGGAATTACCACAGGAAAAAGTAGAAAGATTGAGCGTATACGATTCCCTAGCAGGAGACAGTGTGGCCCTCAAGGATAAACAATGTAGTGGCTAGGCTGGCTGTCCTAGGACACACATGTTTATACTGAAGGAGGCAGTTTTTCAAACTCAAGAGGCAGACCAACCAGGCCCCTGACAGGAATTGATGGAGAGCTGGGCCTTGGTGTGCCTTTGAGTGCTCAGCCCTGACAGGATGATTAACTGCCTCCCAGAAAGGAAACCCAACGGGCCAAACCTGAGTCAGACGACACCCTGGAGGACAGGAAAGGTCCAATCCTGTCATCTGTCATCCCCACATGGAGAGTGGTTGAGGGATGAAGAAAAGTAGCAGGTCGGCCTTGGCCGTGGTGGGTCAACAGTTTATTTTTTAGGAATAAGTTGTAGTTGTATAAACACTGATGTGAAGAACAGCCATGAGGGCCAAGCAAGCACATCCTAAGGGGGTGCCTACAGGACCCCATTTTATAAACCCTGTCTCCAAGAGAGGAAAATCCACCCTCTAAGCATCTCTAAGGACAACAAGACAGGAGGTGCCCCCAACGCAGATGTAGAGGAGTGCCCTGTGTCCCCGGCTACATCATTGCCAAAGACGACCACCAATGATGCCTGGCATTTTCTGCTCTGCTAGGCAAGAACACTGAGCTTTATTGGATTTTCTCCCTGTGCTTCATTATCCAGCTCTGTTCAGACCCAGTGACAGGGATTTGATCTATAACTTACTAATGGATTGAGCAAGGTAGGGCTCCTTCAGCGTGGAGCAGTTTGTGCAGCCCTACCCGGGTACCAGCCAGTGAATTCCCTGTCTGGTTGTGCACAAGAAATTGCCCTTTGCTTAGGAAGAAGGCCCAGCACAATGAATACTGCATCTGCAGCTGGAAACCACCCAATGAAACTGGGCAGCAGCTGTCCTGATGAGACTTTTTTTTTTTTTCCTGGGATTTTCCATGAGAAATTAGTGTACTAAAAAAGTTAGACTTCTTTGTGGAAGGGGGAGGGCTATGCAACCTAAAGCCATTTTTTTTTTTAAGTCTGTTACTCTTGCCCCTGTCTCTAGCCGACTTTCTGGCCAGAGGCCTCCTGCTGGGAGGGAAGCCCTGCTACACCCTTCTCCTTGGTCACACATTCTCTCTCTCTTCCCAGCTCTGTCTGTTCTCCCCCTTGGAGGGAATATAAATGCTGCTGATTCAAAAATCAGGCACTTCAAGGAGAGCTGGTAGGAGCTTTCCCCACCCCCCACTACTGTCTGGAACTTGAAACTAGCACTCAGGCCATACATGTACCCAGCCACCTGGACCAGGCCTTCTGAGGGACTTCAACCCTCCTCCAGCCTCACAGAGTTCCAGCTGCCAGGAGAGTCTGAGCCACCTGGACAACTCCGGCCAGTGTGCACTTTAAATAATAAACCATGCATTCTTGATCCGTCTGCAGCGCCAGGCAGATTTTCCTATTTAAGCTGGAGGCCTTCTCTGCTTTGAGTTACTAATGTGGGATGGGCGTGAATTGCATAAGAGCCCAGAGGAGAACTGGGGAGAGATGGCATAGCTTCGTGCCCAATTCCTCTGCTTGGCAGAATGGTGTGTGGGAAAAAGAGTTCAGAGGTAGGCAAAAAAAAAAAAAAAAAAAAAAAAGGCATGACATCCTGTTCCTTTTATCTTGGTGTGAGTGCTTCAGCCTTCCTTTCTTGATGGAGTATATAGCAATGTTTGAAATGGAAGCATGATGCTTTCCCTCTGGAGGTATCATCCTGTTCTCATAGGAACATACCCAGTTGATAAAGCCGGAAAGGAAAAAAGGTTACTTTGTGCCAACTGCCATGGTGATGTTTTGACCAGTAGGAGAAACCAGGAGATGTCTTTCTAGTTTGCAACAGGCTTCCTAAAGGTATCAATGTCCTAATGTCCAGAACTCTTGGGACTGGTGTCATTTGGAACAGAGACTCTGTAGATATGAACCCTGAGACACAGAGGTCACCCTGGATTCCTTGCTGAGTCCCCTCACAAAGGAGGTGAAAGGGAATTCAATTACAGAAGAGGATTGGCAGAAGAATGCAGTGTGAGAAATATCACAGGCTTTGAAGATGGAGGAAGCAGAGAATGACCAGGAGCCAAGGATTGTGGTGGCCTCTGGAGCTGAACGAGGTGAGGAAATAGATTCTATTCCCAGAGCATCCAGCAGGAACAAAGGCGGACATCCAGCGCAGCTGATTTTAGACTTCTCTGACCTCGCAGACTGGAGAAAACTGTCTGTACTGTTTTGGATGACTCTGCCTGTGGTCATTTACTATAGCAGCCATAGGAAAGTAATGCATTAGGGGCCAAGTGTTGCTCTCAAGCAAGGGTGCCATGGATACAGCCAAGGCAGTGAGTTTCAAGTAAAGAAGTATGATGCTCAGAACATACACAGAACATCTAAATTTTCCAGAACCCCAAGGGAGGCTGTCAGAGTAGGCTTGCTAAAAAGACAAACAGTATCTCACTTGGGCCTCTAACCCAAGAAAAATACAAAGATGGACCTAAAATGTCATTCCACAGCCAAAGTCTCCCTTTAACACACGAGGACCCTGTGACTAGAGCATCTTAAACCTTGTTTAAGCAAGAATGACTTCCTAATACATCAAATGAAAGAGGATCTTGGTGCAATTACATGGGAAAGCTTGGGAGATGCTGTTAGGAAAGCATCATAAAGCAGCAGTGATTCCATAAGCATCGCAAACCTTAAGTGGCCAGCTTTTTGGAAGAGGAAAGTTACACAGGAATCCCAGCCACAGAGAGCACTACATTGAGATGGTTCCAGAAGGGACGGTACCAAACCTTCACAGACCAGACGGTCTGCATGATTCATAAACTGTTCCAGAGCACAGAAGAAAAGGCCACATTTTTATAGAGCCAGTGTCATATTAATGGCCAAACTAAGAATGAGATACAGACAAGAATATGCACAGACAGACAAACAGGCACAGACACACAAACACACACACACACACACACTCACTCACATACACATGTACATACACAGACACACACACACACAGTTATAAAGACCATCACATGTAAATTATAGATGCAAAAATTTTAGATAAAATGTTAAAAGCAGAATACACCATCAACTAAAGGAAATAATAAACCAAAACCAAATAGGATCTTCTTTCCCAGAAATTTAAGGTTGGTATAATATAGGAAACCATTGACATAATATACTATATTAATACATCTAAGAAGGAAAAATCACATGCATGTCTACATTATGCTATAAAAGCCTTTGGAAAATTCAATAGCTGTGTCTAATTTTAACAATTACATGTGCACTGGCCAAGTCTGAGGTAGTTTGAACATCACAGTAAATACATATAAATGAGTATTTGTGGTCTAAAAAGAATCAACAAGTCCACACAGATATAAATACCTAAGTCAGGGAGAAGAGAAAGAAACCCTTTTTATAGGACAACAGCTGAAAGAGTGGGAGATACACTGGGCATGAGAGTCAGCCTTTCAAATGCTTCACCTGACCTGGGAAGTATAGAAAGATTACTCTAGAGAGGAAAAGTTGATGCAGAACAGGGTATCTACATGACTTCTAAATTCCCCCAAGCTCCTTGCTAATTGCATAAAAGACAATAGCAATGCTAATGACCTATGTTAACCTCAAAACACAAACTTTCCCCAGCCCCAAATGTGGCCAGACTGCCTATGCCTACAGTGAGACCCACCCAGGAGAACACAGAATCTTGCCCGTTATTCTTTCCAATCCAATTGTGATGAAACACCAGACCAAAGCAAAACCTACAGACATCCTTGTGCCGGCTATACTTAAGTCAACTTGACACAAGCTAGGGCTATCTGAAAGGAGGGAGCCTCAATTGAGAAGACGATCCCATAAGACCCACAAAGATGCCAGCACTCACCAATGTACATCATACAGGCATACCCATATTTGAAATGAATGACATTTTAGAAATAGATTGCACTGCAAACCAAAAAAAGAAAGCTTTGAAAGATGCTGCCAGGACCACTAGAAAACAGTTAGACACAGATGACAGAAGATGAAGGGATGGTACTGATGGACTCAATTTCTTGTCCCAGTGAAGGTAAGAGAGATGATCATGGAAAGAAGGGCTGCACATTTAAGAATCCCAGAGAAACTGTGTGAGGAAGAGCAGCGTACGAGCTTGCTCCTGTTGCTGGGATAAATCACTGATTCATTTGGCTTATCAGGTTATGATCCATCTGGAGAACCCAAGGCAGAAACTGAGACAGGAACTGAAGCAGAGACCATGGAGGAGTGCTGCTTGTTTCCAGGCTTGTTTCCAGGCTCATGTTCTCATGTTTCTTATATAGCCCTGGCCAATCTGCCAATCCGATGGAGGCGATTCCTCAGTTGAGGCTGTTTTTTTCTTAGGTGACTCTAGGTTTGTTTCAAGTTGACAGTTGAACCCAACTATGATAGCCTCTGAGTAGAGAGGTTGAAAGGAAGTGGAAAAGGGGATGAGGCCAAATCTGGAGATTTGGGTAATGGGCATGCTAGTGCTCTTGGCAATTCTCAAAACAAGAAGCAGTCAAGACGTAAAGAAAGAAAGCACAGTGAGTGAACACGGCAAAGCGAACAGTACTTTGAATCTAGTGACTGGAAAGTACTGGGTAAGAACCATAGGGTCTGGCACATTGTGGGGATTAGGCAGCAACTGTGGTCAATACTAAGTTGGGGAGCTGAGAGCTGAAAGTGTGAAGGACAGCAAGAGGATGCTCCAGGCTGGAAAGGTGACAGGGTACCAAAGGAGAAGAGAAAGCTACAGAGGGCCTGAGGATGGAGCTCAGTGGTAGAGCACTTGCAAGCATCCCCTGGGTCCTTGGTTCAAGTATAGAAATTCCAGCTTTGTGAAACCTGTGCGGACACCTTGGCCTACTGAAATCTGTGCTTGCTGGTATTCAGAAAGGGGGGAGAAGAAGAGAGAAAAGCAGGGCACAGGACAAAGCCATCTTCAACCAAGGACTGAGAAAGGAGTAAGGAAAACCTGTTGCTAGGCAACATACAGCCTAAAACCCACAAGCTCTAATACAAGGGGAGGTAACCAGCTGTAGTTTCTAATTCATCCTACATAGTCATGGGAAAACTGTGACAGGTGCTGGGGATAGGGGACATGAATATAGGACAGGCCTGAATGGGGACAAACAATAGATAATACTCCACCAAGGCTCCAGGTACCAGCTTCAGATCACGGGGCAACCCACCATTCATCCACAATGAAGAGAATCCATCCGACATGTAGACACCTATTGCTTCCTGTTATGGTAAAAGCTGTCAGACTGAGGGGTTAGATGCTCCAATGGCATGTCTGTTCCCTCTATCCTTCCCATCCAACACTCCTGGGATTCAGGAAATCAACACTGGTGATCAGCTTTGGATCCATGTGTACAAAGATTAGATGTTAGCTCTCTAAAAATAGAACATTTGTCCTCTGTTTTCCCCAAGATACTCAGCCCTAACACAGAGCCTGACACACGACTGTAAATGCTGACCCTTCAGCAACAGGCCTTATTATAAATGCAGAGATTTAAAAATACTAACTCACTCTATATTACCATCTCAATCACTAAAAGCTTAAAAACACAGGGAATATAGTATTTAGACTAAGAATAATGTAGATGCTGCCTCCAGACCCAGCTTATCAGTTTCTTATATCCCAGGGATCAGTCCAGAAAGTCAGACCCTCAAAGGGAAGCCAAGACACAGAGGTGGGTCCTTGAAGCTGCCTTTCAGGTTTGCAAAGGCTGGAGCAAGCCTTCACAGAGGCCTGTTGGTCACTTGTATTGAGTGACCACATTCTTAAAAACAAAGAAATTGGGGAAGAACCGCTCATGAGTGATGGATTACAAAAAACATTTCAAACAAGCTTTCTTTACGTTCTAAATGTTGAGGTCTTAGTGCTGCATATCCCTGGCTCCTCCCACCTGGTACGTTCTATAACATGCTCTCTGGCATGCCCCTCATTGCCATTCTCCTGGTTGCTATGGTAGCATATGGTAGGATAATGGCACATCCCTTAAGCACAGGCCACTGTCCTTGGCTTTTATGCAGTTCTTGTACCTAGGAACCTGCCAGCTCACAGAACTGTGGCCCAGAAACCTGAAAACTGAGTCCTTGACTAAGAATCCAGATCCCAGCTTTAAGGGTACCATGGTTTGGACCTAAAATGCCTCCCAAAAGGCCCATGTATTAAAAAGGCTGGAGGGTCCAGGAGAAATACTGTAATATTATAGAACCTGTAAGAGGAAGAATAGGAGGTTTTAAGGTCATTCAAGGAGGATGGGAGGATCCACCCTTCTTCTTGTTTCTTTACGAGGTAGGTGGTTTGGCTCAGTCACAAGCTCCCTCTATGATGTACTATCTCAGCAAGGGCCCACAAGCAACAGAGTCAAACGACCATAGATTGGAACCTCAAAGCTACATCTGTCTTCTTTATCAGTCTATTATCTCGAGTATGTGTTACAATAACAAATCTACAAACAAAGAGGTAGAGATGGGAGAGCCTTGCCCCTTCCACCACTTCTTAAGACCCCTTTTCTCTTACACTAACCCACCCTATCCCCATCTCCATCTCAGGTTCAGTTTTAAGAAACTCTAGCCTTCCTCTTGGGGACAGGCAACTATATGTTTTCATAGTACTTTCTACTTGACCAAAGTTTTATACCATCCAACAACTTTAGTCAAATTAAAAATATTGGAACAATGATCTCTTTTGGCAGAAGAGGCAGCTCAAGGCAGCTCAGTTAGCAAGGGGCTCGCTGAGTAAGCACAAGAACTGATTTCAATCCCCAGAACCCCTGTGAAAAAGCCAGGCACTATCATGTTTTATTGATACTCATAGGAAATCTACCCTTTCTTGGATGGAGATGAAAGAGGAGGGGATTAGATTGTTGGTGGGGAAATGGGGAGAGGGACTAGGAGCAGAGGATGGGGTATGTGTGGCTGGGATGTAAAATAAATAGGTGAATAATAATAATAAAGCCAGGAATGATGGTGTGACCCCCAAGGTTCACTGGCCAATCAACCATACCTAATCAGTGAGCTCCAGAAGTCAATGATAGACACTTCTTTAAAAAAAACATCAAGGTAGATGGTTTATGAATAATGACACTCAGGGTTGACCTCTGACTTCCATATACACATGCCTACACATGCACATAGATAAACATATACATACACATATTTCCCATATTCTATGGGTAAAGAAAAATAGCAAGTAATGAAAGAAATTATCTGTCTTTGTTTATGCTTCTCCATGCTGGAAGGTAGAGTCAGAGTGCCCAGGGCTAGTTCAGTACTGCACCCATTTCCAGGCCACACAGGCAGGTGGTAGGCTGCAACTACTTTACAATGCCCACCAGACTTCAAATCCAGTCATAAAGCCTCAGGGAGTAATAGCCAAGAATAACCATTGTATACGGGATAAAGTTAGGTTTTAGTTTACTCTTCCCAAAGAGGTATGCATCCACCCAAATACCTCTAAAGAATAAGATTTCCTTGGTCATTGATCTGAAAACAATATTTAAAATGAGATAGAGTGACTCAGATGAACAGATGCTTTACAGAAACCAAACAGCAGGATAAGACCACCTCAGAGTTTGTGCAAATTAGGCTCAGGAGACAGCAGTACACGCACAGCTAAAGACCATAGTCTTCATCACATAAAATATGAACTTATTCAGAAACTCCTATGTCACTCTCTATTCCTAAGCAAGGGGATAGAGACACAGGTTCCCAGCTGAGAAGTGCCCCTCCATAGGACTGGGCACCACCATGCACCATACCTCCTCCTAAACATCCAGTCGTCACAGATGACAAAGGACCCTTTCGTGGTGTCCTTGGAACCTGGAAAGTGTGCTTTTCAGCATTGACCAGGAAGCTGGAAGGGACTAAAGATCTTGAAATGAATGGACTTCCAAGCCCCAGAGATATTTACACAACATAGAAGAAGAGGCTTCATTTATGCCTAAAACTATGATGCATAAAATCCGACTGCCAGGTGTGTTCATGTGACATTTCTAATACATCTAGTACCAAGTAGCTGCCACGAGGAGCTAAGTATTCATGAATTAGAGTTTGATAATGACAAAGATATAAAATTATTTTTAAAGTTGTTTTAAGTTTTAATTCCTTTCATGGCCTGAATATCTCCGTATTCCCAAATCATTAATGCAAATCTTAGGAGATCGGGCCTTTGGGGTGGTTAGATAATGAGTGAGGGAGCCCTTAAAAGTGGGATAAATGCTCTGATAAAAAGGCTCCAGTGAGTTCCCTTGTCCTCTCTCCTAGTGGAGGACAAGGCCACAAGGCCATCTCTACCACCCAGTCACTGAATCTGCCAGTGCCTTGATCCTTGGCTTTTCCAAACTTCAGAATTCCCAGAAATAAACATCCTTTCTAGTTTATAAGCCACTTAGCTTATAGCATTTTGTCACAGCAGTCAGAAAGGGCTAAAACAATACTTTAGCCAAATGCAAAGTTTCATGTACAATAAACTTATACCTGGAGCAGTAAAGGAGTGAGGTGTGGTCTAAACAATCCAGCAGCTGAAAGGCCCAGATATTGCCAGGACATTGAGAAGCCACTGTTATCTTGTCCAATAGCAAAGAAAGACCAGTAAGAACATGTGACATCAGTCAGCAGGCCCAAGAAGCTCAAAGGAGGAATCACTCAGAAAAAAACAAACAAACAAACAAAAAACCCAATTATAGCATTAGGCTAAAATTCAGCAAAGTGATAAAAAGTAAAAAGCAAGCATATTGAAATAAGAAATTAAAAAAAATTGGAAAGAATTAAATATAAGTTTAAGACATACAGAATTGTTAAAATCAAAACCCCAAAGACTAAATAGAGTTTAAATCCAGTGAGGGATAAATATGTGGATCTATGGAAGCAGTGGGAGAGAATTCTCCAGAACACAGACTATAAAGAAGACCACAAGCTTGAAAAGAAGCTACAAAAGACAGAGGGCAGAGCAGCAAGAGCCACACTACCAGTGAGGAGCTCCCGGGTGAATGGGAGGCACTGCTCAGTGCACACAGGACCTTCTTGTGATGGACAAAAGCAACAAAGCCTCACACCAAAATCAGGGCTCCAGTGGGGATGAGAACACACACACAGTAACAGTGTCTTGCCCACAGAGAGGAGAGACAGACTATTTACACGGACTCTAATGTTAGACAGGCTGTTTATAAGCAAAAGGAGATCATAGAGAGTATTTTCAAAGGGCAAGAAGAAGGTAACAGTCAACTGAGAGCTCCATCTTCAGTTAAACCATCACTGAGGATGAAGAGAAACAGAGTTTGGGTAAAGCAAAGACAGTGGTTTAGTCACACAGAGCTCCGACTTAAAAGAATGTTGTAGAAGAACAAAGAAGTGAGCTGTGAGAAATGGTAACACTGATAAACATATAAACAAAATTGAGTGATCCTGACTGTCTAAATGGTGATAATTGAGGAAAAATAAAATAAGGAAAAAAAAAAAAACAGAAAAGCAAAGATGAGATGTTTGAAGGTTTTGTGTTATCAACAAGAAACTTGATAATATGATACTTTAAGAAAATGAGTGTGTGTGTGTGTGTGTGTGTGTGTGTGTGTGTGTGTGTGTGTTGTGAGAGAGAGAGGGAGGGAGAGAGAGGGAGACGGAGAGACTGTGATTTAAAGGTAACCACAATGTAAAGGAGAAAGGAATAGAGGAAAACGGATTAAACCAAGAGAAGGGGATGTGGGCCAGTGGCAGGACATACAAGTACCAGAAATAGAAAACAAAATAAAAAGTTGCATAAAGAAATCCACATGCTTCACTAACACCACAAACACAAGACCACTCTCCTATCACACAGGAAAAGGCATCCTAGGTTGGAATACGCTCTTAGTACAGATAATATTACTTTGTTGTCACCAAGACAGGGTCCCATCTACTCTTCAACAGAGCTGGGGCCCTGTCAGCTCCTGCCTTTCAGACAAACACTCTACCAATTGTACTACTTCCCCAGTGAGATACAAAGGACTCTTTTCCCTCTCTTTTAAAAAAAATTAAGATTTATTTTATATATATGTTTTGCCTGAATGTATGTCTGCACACCACATGTATCCCTCGTGCCCACTGAGGTCATTAGAGGGCATCTGAACCTGGGTACTAGAACCAAAACTGTTCCCTCTCCAAGAGCGACGAGTGTGGGGATATTTTCAAATATAATAAAAAGTCGGAGATATGTCCTTCTAGACTGACTGTGGTAGATCCCTCTGATATCTCCGGCTGTTTTTATTATATTTGAAAATATCCCCACAGACAAGTGTTCTTCATTTCTAAGCCATCTCCCCAGGCTCAGGATACATATTATTTTTAAGAAACATAAAAAATCCTAATAGAGAAGGATTAAAAATAAAACTAAGAAATAGAAATAGCAGGCAAGCATATAAAAAAAAATGAATGTTGGCAATATTAGAAGATCAGAAGCCTAACCTGGGACAAAAATGAACCGTTAACATGTTAAGAAAATAATGGGTCTTTTTTATCTCCAATTAACTGGTTGAGAATACATCTTCAAAACCTGTGTCCATTGAATAGTACTGTGTTACAATGTTGTAAAATTAAAAGGTGAAATTAGTTAACCACAATATATTATGAGATTATATATGTAACTCTAAAACCAATATGCCAAGAATACATGCTGTTCACAAAAATTAAGGAATACACATTTTAACTTTTAATTTACACACACAAACAGAGAGAGAAAGGTGAAGGGAGGAGAGGTAAGGGGGGAGAGGAAGGGAGGGGAGGGTAGGGGAGGATAGGGGAGAGGAGGAAGAGGGGAGGAGAGGAGGAGGGGAGGGGAGGAGGGGGAGGAGGAAGGGAGGGGGAGGAGAGGAAGGGAGGGGAGGGGAGGGGAGGAGGGGGGAGAGGAGAAGGGAGGAGGTTGGCCCACATTTATTAAAATAAAATGCCAGGGTTGAGGAAATGTCTCAGATGGTAAAGTATGAGCTGTCAGCTGTCAAGCCTGAAACCTGAGCTTTAACTGTAGGGCCCATGTGGTAGGTGGAGAGAATCAAAACCCCCAAGTTGTCTTCTGACCTTTATATACATGACATGCCACATGTACCCCCCCACACACAAATGGTTTTGAAAAGTATAATTTCTAAACTAAAATGATCTCCAAACATCCAGAAGACAATTGCAAATTTGAACAAACTGTAAAGGCCCCCAAAGTAGAAGGTATCAGAAAGTGGGAAACCAGATTTGGGGGGGCACATGGAAAAGAAAGAACAACATGGGAGATGGAGGGAAGACCTTCTCCCCACTTTACCAGGTAGCCTGCAGTCCTGGGAACCTACAGGACCCAAAGGACAGAGTAAGGGCAATAAAGTGGCTGGTAATCATCATGGGGAAGACTGTACATAAGTTCTACCAAATCTCTGTGTTATTCCTGAACGGAGCAGGCTTAGGCTAAGGATATAAGAACCTAAAGGAAAAGTGTATGAGAGAGAGCCATGTGAAAACCTACTATTTCATAGACCAATCAGTAATATAAGTTAAAGAACATGAAATGTATGTGATAGTGAATGCGGAGAGGGACTGACAGATAAAGGTGAGGAAGACTAAAGTCTTGAAATGAATGGAGAGTGGGGGTCAGTGGAGAGAAGAGGACTGGAGTAGAGTTCACAATACTAAAGATACATAAAAGGCCTAATAGATGCCCACTAGTTAGTAAGCTGATTGAATGGAGGTACCTGCGTGAATACACAATCTACTCCCAGAGGAGATGGGTTATCAAATAAAAATTGCAGTGCCAGACATGAGATACTTTCCTATGAGTTACTGGTCAAAGAAACTCAAGAGGCCTTCAAAACAATACAGGCCGTTTCGATTGCTTATGGTTACCCACTGTAACTACACGGTGAGTCCCTATTGCTGAGGACACCACACACTTTGGCCATAGAGAAATCAATCTCAGATCAGTCAGGAAACTTCCTCCTGCTAGTCAGCTTTCATAGTGTCAGAAGATTCTATTCTATGCAGGCTCCTGGGGAGGAAAGACATCAAGATCCTACCCAGTGCTGGACCCTACATGCTACAATACTAACCTGCCAAGTAAGATATGCCCATGTGTGGCACAGTGGCATAATTATTGTGGGCTAACAAACTGCTTTCTGATTGGATTTGAGACCTGCTCTATCCACGAAAATCATGCCCAATACAGTAAATTTGAACAGGAAAAACATGGCTAGGAAGATCAGAGACCCTAGAATAGAACCTACCATTATTATGTAGCTAAATGGTCATCATATCAAATTGCCTTCAAATTATGTTTATATTCACAGATCTGGAAGGCTCTTAATCTCAGTTAAAGAAGCTTCTTTTTTTTAGTCAATCTAAATGTAAGTCAATGCACTGACTTGGGAGTGATCAAAGTCCTGAGACTAAGTGACTGTGAGTACTCAGCTCTAAATGGAACATCTTCATCACACTGTCACCAAGGCTCAAGAAGCATTGTGAAAAAAAGTCAGAAAACAAATGTTAAGAAGCAGGAACTAGGCAGGAGTTCTTTTTCCTAGATATGACACACAACCACACCTATAGCAGCTGTGGTTATCTGTACCAGATCAAGACAGCCAAACTTGTAACATGGGTGTGGGGGAACTCATGAGGCCCCATTCCTTACTGAAGTACTTTTGGGAGCGGATGATACTAGGAAGGGAGAATCATTCTTCTTTGGCAGTGGCGGGACTGTGGCAACTAGTAGATTATCCATGTTTCATTGGATAGTTCCACACCCAGGCACACATGGGCATACTAATTGAACTTTGTTGGTGCTGGACAGATGGACAGATGGCTCCACAATTAGAAGCACTGGCTGCTCTCCTACGGGACTTTTGTTTAATTCCAAGCACCCACATGACAGCGTCTCTCACTCCAGTGACGATCTGTGATGGAATATTATTGTAGGATGTGTTACTTTTGTTTATGCTGTGGAACATTTGCTTTAATGATGCAAAGATGTGTTGCATTTTTTATGTTGCATTTGTTTAACTCTGTGAAGCTGTGTTGCTGTGCCTGTTTAAAATATTTGATGGTCTAATAAAGAGCTGAATGGCCAATAGAGAGGCAGGAGAGAGGACAGGCTGGGCTGGCAGGCAGAGGTAGAAATGAAAGTAATATTTACAGAAGAGAAAGATAAAACCCAGAGGCAAAAGATAGACAGGATAACTTGAGATAAAAAAGTTGGCAAGAAACAAGCCAAGCTAAGGCTAGCATTTATAATTAAGAATAAGCCTCCGAACAACAACTGCAACTGTCTGTAACCCAGTTTCAAAAGATTTGATACTGTCTTCTGACCTTCACAGGCACCAGGCATGCATGTGGTACACAAACATACATGTAAGCAAAACATCCACACACACAGGGTAAAATGCATTTTAAATTGCTTTTTACAAAGGACTATTCTCTGAGCAAAACTGTCATTATCTTCATGAGTTTAGCTGTGCCTGCTAGGTCACTGCTCACTTTCTGTCATAGGGAGGGGGCGGGGAAGGTCACTGGGACCTCGCTGGAGTATCCAGCTACTTCTGCCAGCCAGTTATATATAATTCTGCCCAAACGTCATGTGGCCTCCAAGAGACTTGGAAGGATGAGGCACCGGGCTCCATCTACAGAGCTATGGGGAAGCCATCATTCATCCAAGTCTTCCAGTAGCCCATTCATGTGGTGGCCCATTCATGCGGTGGCCCATTCATGTGGTGGCCCATTCATGCGGTGGCCTGTTCTTCTGCTTACAAGTCCTCACTCAAGCTCTGTAAGCAACCCCAATAAACACACTGGTTCTTCAGGATTAACTGAGATGGGATCAAACTTTGGTTTAAAATTAGGACTTTATGAGGCTAAGGTTAGGTTAGACATTGCCTAGACACCCTCTCTCACTGAAGAAAGTTCTTTTGACAGTTGGTTATTTTTTAAAGGAGGGGGTGTGAGGGGAGGACATGAACTTGAGGAGGGGAGTACATGTTGGGGAAGAATCAGAAGAGGGAAATCATATTTTACTGCATACATGTGTCACATTCTCAAAGAATTTTTTTTTTTTGTATAAAGAACTCACTGAGGTTTGAGCTGCCACCCAAGACACAAAGGCTGTAATTTGAGTCCAGTAAAATTGTTTCTAGTAAGACATTCTCCAGAGGAACAGAACTCAATGTCTTCACAATACAATGTTTACAACATCCAGAGCACAATCCAAAAATAGTTGACATGCCAAGAATCAGGAGCATGTGACCTACTTTCAAGAGAAAAGGAAAGAGAGAAAAGCAAATGTCCCAGATGGGAGAGTAGCTCATAGGAACACTAAAGTAACAACTATCACCGTGCTCAAGGATTTGAAGGAAAATGTACTCGGGATGAGGAAAAGATTTTAAAAATCTCAGCAAAGACAATGGGGCAATGAAAAAAGACACAGCGAAGCGTCACCTGAGCACACTTCCATCTTTAAAAATGGTAAGAATCTGTGTGGGTTATAATCTGAACGGGTTATAAAAATATTGTCTGGTCATTTGACCTACTGTGTGATAAAGCCAGGAGTCCAAACCCAAAAGACCCATCTCTAAATTCATAACCACTATATTGCACTATTTCTCTAACGAGTAAACAAATAAATAAACAAATGAACTGTACTACAGAAACCGGAAAACAAACCTGAATATTTAAAAAAAAAAAAAAAAAGTACATGTCAAAAGCTGTCTGCAGCTCAAATGTGCTAAAATGTAAATGCATAGTCTCAAAGACATAAATTATAATGACTAAAGACATGGTTGCTCACATATGAATCCTAGCATTCAGGAAAGAGGTGGAGGAAGAAAGATCACAAGTTCAAAGCCAGCCAGGGACACATAGAAAGTTCGAGGTCAGCTTAGGCTATATAATAAGACATATCCCAGGAGGAAAAATAAAAATATTTTAAAGAATAAAAATTTAGTAAGGTAGGTACTCTACTTAAGAAAGTAGAGAGAAAGCAACAGGACTGTAAAAAATATTAGAAAATAAAAAGAAGGAAGGGAGGGAGGGAGGGAGGGAAGGAGGGAGGGAGGGAGGGAGGGAGGAATCCAAAGTTGGGAATCAGCACCCTTGTGATATGTCAGACATCCTGTCCACTCAGATAACCCAGGTCCAGGGGTGAGGCTTGCTGGCTTCCAATATAATTGAGAGAATGCAAATCCCAGATGAGAGAGAGAGAGAATCCAAATGTGAGAGTTATATATAATCCTGCCCAATTTGGTTTTCTCTCCTTTTCTTTTCTCTTGAAAGTAGGTCACAGGCTTCTTGGCCTTTAATAGAACAGGTAGAAAGTGATAAAGGTACTTGACATGCTCTTATGGCCTCTACACACACACACCACACGTACACACTCATCCATATATATTCACATATGCATACTAATACAGACATATACATACATGCTTAGACTATTAATAATATAAATAAATCCAATTAAAAATAGAGCTAGCAATGATGATATGTGTTTATGGTTCCAACTACTTTGGAAGCTGAGACAGGAGAATCATTTGGGCCCAAGAAGTGAATATTATCTGGAGCAACACACTGAGAACCCATTTGAATATAGAATAAATAGATGATAAATAGAAAATCTAACAGTATACATAAGTATAATTTATAAACTGAAGGAGTAGAAAAGGAAAAGCAGTAAGGAAGCAAAAGCTAATTCTTTGAAAGGGTTAGTAGGCAAACTCCTACAGTGGCCTGAATGAGCTCTATTTGCATATCAGCAAGGATAAGGCTGGAAACCTTTACTGTGGATGATAACTGTAAACTGCACAATGTAAAACCACTTATGTAGCTTCCAAACTACAAAACCCACAACACACAACTTTCCACTCCCTATGGAAAGCAGGATATGCAGGAGTAGTGTCAGCAAGGTGGCTTCTTCTGGAGAAGAGGCCAGAGGGGAGTATGAAGGTCATGAACATTCATTTCTCTCTGGAACAACTCTGACCAGATGCTAACACGCCTTACACCGGGTTGCTGGGACAGAGGCTTTCTGTTTTTCTTTCTGTGTGCTCTCTTTACCTGCTACTGTTACTAAAAATAAATTGTACTCTTTGTTAGTCCTCCTGCCCCTAATCCTACCCCTACCCTGCCAGAGGACCAGTGAGAGCAGAAAACTTAAGTTTTAGACCTTCAAGGAAACTTTCCAGTCTTGGAAAACAAACCCTTGGGCTCTGTTTGCTTTGTTTTGTGGGTCTACCTATGAGATGGCGGTGGGAGCCTCTGGATCCCAGCTCGGTGTTCTGTGGGGCCCTCCCTGTCTACTGAATCTAGAAGGGGACATAGGAGTGATGGTGTCTCCATGAAGAATGAACATATGGATAATTTAACCATGGTAGCTATAAAAATAGTCAATTGTTTACTGGTGACTAAGTACACTGATTCAGCATTCCCACAAGCCCAAGAAGACACTATTCAGCTGTAGATGAGGGAAAGAAAGGTGGTCATTCCAAACTTGTCTGAGATCTCCATGCTCCTCTACTGTTTGCAAAGGAAGTGACGAGACAACCATGGTGTCTATGCTGACTGTCTTCTTTCTTAGCCCTTAGCTACATCTCTCAGTAGTGGGAAGTGGGACCAGCCATCCTCACTTGCACTGTCGGCCAACAATACTGGGAGAAGCAGGCAAGACAGAGGTCATCATTTCTGTATAGAATGGTCACGTGTGGGGTAAGCTCCACGTTCCAGATGAGGAAACAGAGGCTGGGAGGGTCCAAATTGTTTCCTGTCCTCGAATCCTCAAGTCCCAATCCCCAGTGCCTCAGAATGTAGCTGTACAAGTAGATGACATTTTTTTCTGCAAGTAACTAAAATATGAAGTCACCAAAGTGGGTTCCTGAGAAGACACACAGAGGGAAGATGGGCATCTAGGAACCAAGGAGAAAGGCCTGGAACAGAGTACCTCTCACAGTCTCAGAAAGACCAACTTAGCCAACCCTGGTCTCAGACTTCCAGCCCCCACAACTGGAGAGAAGTTTAAGCTCCACTGGAATAGTGTTTTGTTATGGAAGGTCCAACAGACTGAGACAGAACAAAAAAGGTCACTGCTCCCAACAATGAACACTGGAAAATATCAGAAAAAAATCATATTCATTGTCTATCATCATCATCACCACCATCATCATCATCATCATAATTATTATTATTAAACCCTAGCCAGATGAGATAACATCTCAAAGTCTAGAGCAGCGGTTCTCAATCTTCCTAACACTGTGACCCTTTAATACAGTTCCTCATGTTGTGGTGACCCCAACCATAAAAATATTTTCATTGCTACTTCATAACTATAATTTTACTAGTGCTATGAACTGTAATGTAAATATTTGATATGTGACGTCTGTGACAAGGTTGTTTGACACCCCCCCCACACACACACAGACTGAGAACCACTGGTCTAGGAGAAGAAATCTCAGAGGCATTAAGTTTTCCTAAGTTAGCAAAGCTCAGCTGTCACCCTTCCCCCTGGTTCCAGTGGAACAGGGTCATCGAGTCTAAACTGTTCAGTGTAGAGATAAGAAGGAGGCTACCACGTCATCTTTGGGGCTCGGCAGATAGGTTAGGCCAAGGTGAGGGTGCCCTAAGTCTACGCCACCTCATTTTAGTCTAGAGTGTGGTGGTCTGCTCAAAGCCAGGCCAGAGATAGCAGGTGCAGTGGTGTCTACAGTCTACACTCTTACAGAAACAGATGTGATCCTGACTCCACACATCTGAGAGCATTGGTAAACTGAAGTCACCCAAGGTGGGGACCCAGAGATTACATAAAGATAAAGTGGGTGAAGAAGCCTAGCCTGAAGTCCAATCTCCTGCTTCACCCATCCGTCCTGTAACCTTTCTAGTGTTTAAGGTAATCTGATTGCTTTTGTTTCTAACTAATGAATCTTAACTGAGATAAAGCCAAGCCCTGGCCGAATATGTAATAGCACAAATATGCATGATTTCACATGTGAATTTTTATATCAATTAGCATATGCAACTTCTAAAAACTTATGAAATCTTTTAGACATTTATCAAAAATGACTTTATATTACTATATATCCACTTGATGATACTAGGAAATAACTAGTAATTCCACAAAGCGATTATAATGGAAATTTTTGTAAACATACCTCGGTCTTGTGTAGACCCCACTCTGGAGCAGATTTATATTTTAATGAGCTATCATCATTCAAAATTGTGATGAAATTTCTGTTTTTAAAATGCCTCATTACAAACTTATCATTCTTATTTTGTTTTGTCTTGTTTTGACTTCCCCCTGCTTCATGTGACACCAAGCACAGCAAAGAAGGTAAAGTTAGTACCTGATGCTATGAAGATAGTGGTGGAAGATTCTAGATTGAATATGGAGAAATTAAAACAAACAGAGAAGACCGAGTTTTGAGGTCAAAATGACTACTTAAAATTCAAGGAGCATTTCAACATAGCCAAAGTAGCATTTTAAGTGTCAAAAATTACCAAAGGCCTTCAAAATTGTACCCCTCCCTCAAAAAAAGTTTGTAGACTCCATATTTTCTCACCTTGTTGCAAATTAGTTTAATTTTGTGGATCAGCTTATGGAATTCTAAAAAGAAAGGTCTGGGAGGGAAAAGGATCAGCCTGTCCCTTCACCAAGAGCCACAGTGTATCTCAGAAATGCTCAGGAGCATCTCTGGGAAGGAAATTCTTCCTCCCCAAGGATCTTGGCTATGTTGGTCCATTTAGTCCTTTCCCTAACTAGACACACACCAGATAGTTACTAAAGTTTACCCGTCAGGTGGGTTCATTGACTCAGAGAAAACCTGTTAAGATTCCTCCTCACCTGAAGGAGCCAATCAGACCACTCGGAATCAAGTCTATCGATCAAGTAATAAAGAGTCAGTAACAAGACTCAGTTGACCTATAGCCACTTTATTCAGCTAGTTAGAACGTCTTACCCTGGAATTATCTGACTAACCTTCGTAGGAAACTTCAAGAATGTACTTTGCTAGTGTGCCAGGAAGTTAATTTTCCCAGAGTTCTAAAGCCCAGAGTTAGAATGCTAATCTAAATGAGACAAATCTTATTGGTTAAGTCCAGTTAAAGACCCAACACCTTTTCCAACACGGTAGAAGCATGGGCTGATGGTGTCATGCAAAGCAAAAGAAGCAAAAACAAGGTATGTTTCTGTCTTCAGTGTCCCACCCTTCTGTGCTACACACATGCACTCTTGAGCCACAAAGGGAGCTCATATTAGATTTGGAGGAAAGGAAGGAAAGATTGTTTTTGAGGCAAATTTCGAGATTTCGCTACAGCCCGCACAGCTGCTCTTAGGTTCATTGCACCATCCTGAGAGCTCATTTTATTTCCTCCATTAATGGCTAAACAGCCCAAAATGTGTCCCAAAATGAGCTGCGAGCACAAAAGAAAAATGCAAACACAGCACCATCTGTTATTTGCTCAGCAATTCTATTTGTCACTCTCTCAAAGAGGATAGAAACAGGTCATCAGATAAGCATCCCATTAGCTCATCGGCAGACATGCTGGGCTGCAGGTCACAGACTGGCAGCTGACAGGGTGCTGGTTGGAGTGAGGGCATAAAGCCCACAGATGGGCTTCCTGTCAAGTACTCCTGTAGGAGGAGCCAACATGCATCCCAGGATAGCTATGGATGTTCTCAACACACTTACAGATGAACAACACCAACGGGTGGAACAGCTCTGCTAGTGGGTGTTGTTTACCACTAGGCAAACCTTAGGACCACCTAGGGATTGTTACATGGTTAGATGTCCAGGTTATACTCCAGACGAGCTATATCACATAGACATGAGTAGCTGGCCAAGCTCTCCAGGTGATGCCAGCACATTGACAGGCCTGAGAAGGAGCATAGCAAAGTCACAGCCTCTGAACCCATGTGTGCAAATCAGCTGCAAACAGCACACAAATATTTACAATGATTAATAGTTGTATACTATAAAGCAGATAATGGGAAAAAAACGATCCAATGAAACCAATCTACCAAGTTCATACCCATGAGTCAAAAACCCCTGATCCTATTAAAGGGTATTGTAGTGACTATTAATTTTATACTTAGGTCTGTGTTCCTCAGTTTTGTTAAGGGTGTGGACAGCAATTAAGAAAAACTAATTGGGCCAGCTTTCTTTCTCCTTGGACTTATTCATTATGGTCACTGCAAACCATCCCTGGCACAGGCAGACAGCCTAAGAAGGGTAACATGACAGCAAGCCTCAGGCAATGCTGAGCTGTACTGCAAAGTGATTCTTGACATATTTCTAAGGTCACTAAAACACCAAATTGAGTCATATCGCATCTGCATACACAGACTACAGAAGCAGGTCCTAGCCCAGAAAAAGACACTACATGGACCATGAAGGCTATCCAACTTTGCCAGGGAACATTTTCAGGCAGATTGCTAGTGATACAGTGTAGTTACAGCACCATGAAATATTCTTAAATACCTAATAAACCACAGTTGTTCAAATAGAGGTGCAGAATGGAAAACAGAAGGCTCCACCCCAAACTACATGTCATTTTCTTAAACCTTTACACCCAAGTCACACTCCAGACCTATTATTAGCACAGGATAGGAGAGAATAGTTAAGTAAATGGCACCAATGGAAAGGGTGTATATGTACGCTTTCGATGTGTATGGCATGTGAATATCAACATCAGGCAACTTCCTTAGTCACCCCCCTTATCTCTGAGGCATTCTTTTCATGACCCTGGCACTCACCATTTTTGCAAGGCTAGCTGGGAATTCAATTGCCCCTGCTCCCCAGCGCTGAGATTACAAACATGCACCTCTATATTCTGCTCTATATGTGGTCCTCATGATTGTGTGTCAGCTATTTGACTGACTGAGCCATCTCCCCAGTTCTCTAAATGGCAATTTTTAAGCAATGGATTTCACACAGGATCATGTACCTGAATCTCCAGTAACTAGACCAGGTTTTGACATTCTAGACACTGCAGGTCTGACATAGGCTAAAGATATGTGTAATGTGATACAGATGCTGCTGGCACAGGGTTTCATAAGTTTCCCAGGCAACTCTCATTACAGCATCCAAGGCTGAGAATCAGTGTATAAAAAAGTAGGTAAATTCAGAGTATTGCCTCATCAAGGAACATTGTAGCCCAGCTCTGCTGGTTAACCTGTGCTTGGTAATATAGTGATCTGGTCTCTGCTTGCTCCTGATACTTAAGGCTAAGGCTTTAAAGCCAGGCATGAGGGCGCATATCTTTAATCCCATCACTTGGAGGGCAGAGGCAGGTGGATTTCTGAGTTCAAGGCCAGCTTGGTCTTCAAATCAAGTTCCAAGACATCCAGGGCTACATAGAGACGCCCTACCTTAGAAAAACAAAACAGAAAACTAAGTCTCTGTTCCAATGAAATCCTAGATTCCTTGTAGAAATAAAACTTTTCAAAGTACAGTTACATATGAAATGTCAACACTAATATACACGGAAAGAATAGCCTTCCAAAATATTCTCATATGCCAATAACAATTTTTATTAATAGATGATAAATACAGCTATGGTCTTTTAAGATTCTATCAGCAAGTCATTTTAATCTATATGCATCACTCTATAATGTTCAAACAGTAGGAAAATCTGATACATCTTTAGACTTAAGTTTCTGCCACCATGTGACATGTGACTATATGAAGAAGGGAAGTTCTCACTTCTGACTTCAGTGCATGAGAGCCCACAGAGTATTCATCACCTGTGCGTCATTATTCCAACCCCTATGCTTCCTAGACTCACCCGTCACGACTTTGCAGTGCTGCCTGGCTTGCTGGACCTCGGAAGATGGGCTGGGGGTGGAAGACCATTTGCGCCTGATCAGATGCTCTCTTCCACTGAACGGGCCTCCTGAGTTGTTGAGAGGCTGGATGAATACCTGCTCCTGCTCAAGCTGGATAAGGCCAACCTACCCAGAAAGGAGAGAACAAGACATTGGTCATCCTCACTCGCTCATGCTGTGGCTCCAGCAGTAAACTGGCTGCTTATTGATTTGCCACGTCTGGGTTTGTACTTTCTTTCTGTTTGCTGACGAGCCCCACAGTGTTACTATGTGACTTGAAAATCTCCCAATGGCATCCAAGTGTAAGATGGCATCCAAAGTGTTTCACGGTTTGTTGGGAAGGTAATTTAAAAGTAAACAGTTTCAAAAAAAATCTTCCACTGAGTGATTGTATTGGGAGGTTTGGATGGATGGGTATCTTACGTAAGATTCTAAGGCTGTGATAAAACACCATGACCAAGAACAACTTGTGAAGGATGGGGTTTACTTTATCTTGCAGATCACAGCATCATCAAGAGAAGTCAGGGTAGAAACCAATGGGAAGGACTACAATGAAGGGGTGCTGCTTACTAGTTTGCTCAGCGTCCTTTATTATAGAATCCAAGACCACCAGCCCAGGGGTGTCAAGTCAGTAATTAAGAAAATGCCCGACAGGCTTGCCTACATGTTAATCTAATGAGGTCATTTTCTCAGTTGAGAGTCTCTCTTCCCAAATGAATCTAGCCTGCGTCAACCTGACATAAAATAGCACAATGGGGTTAAAACTGCCATGGAATGCAGATATGTGTCCTTATGTTTATTTTCCAAGTGTAATTTCAGAGAGAATGGATTACTTTACTATCATTTGCTTATATGTAATGTGGGGGGTGTGTGTTTGTATGTGTGTGTGTGTGTGTGTGCATGTTGTGTGCACACGCGTGCATGTTTATGTGTGTACAGGCATAAAAGTGTATCATAATTTGCATGAGGAGGTGAGGGGTCAACTTTTGGGAGTCAGTTCTTCCCTTCTACTATGTTGGTCTCAGGGATCAAACTTATTAGGCTTGGTGGCAAGCGTCTTTACCTACTACACCATCTTACAGGCCCTAAGACATATAAACTCTGAGGACAAATACAAGTTGAACATATAAACTCTGAGGCCCTAAGACATATAAACTCTGAGGGCTAGTACAGGTGCCCTGCCATGCACCGTGACCTGTTAGACAAGTGCTCTCCAATGAAGCTATGTTTGAGGCCCTAAACATAAGGCCCTCTTACAAGCCCCTTTGGGATGCTGGAGGGATGGCTCGCCTCAGCTAAGGGGTTATAAGTACTTGTTGCTCTTGCAGAGGACTGGATTCATCTTCTAGCACCCCCATGGTGGCTCACAACTGTTAACTCCATTTCTAGGAGCTCTAACTCCTTTTGCTGGCCTCCTAGGGCACTGCACACATGTGATGCATAGGCATACATGCAAGCAAGACAACCTTGCATAGCAAATAAATCTCAATAAAATGTATTTGAGCTAAGTGTGGTGGCACACATAATTCTAGCTCTAGAGACTGAGGCAGGAGGATTAAGAGTTTGAGGCTAGCCTGGGACAAGTGAAAATCTATCTTCAAAGTGCAAAGGGGGGTAGTGTGGTGATCAATTATGGAGTCAATCTCCAAACTGTAGGGCAGAACACTATACTCCTAATGGGAAAAATGCATCTTGTTCTTTCTTGAGGATATTTAGAACTAAAGACCAAGGTGAAATGGAACCAGTTTCCATGTATAGTATTAATGACTAGGTGGTAGAGATTTGCAAATTTTTGCCCTAGACTTAAGAGAAGCTGAGAGAGCATCTGATGGATTTGATTTTTATTCTGATTATAAATGTTCATCTTAGAAGCAAATGTGTGTAGACAGGTGTGAAGAGAGAGCTCAGACCTTCCTGTATCTATAAGATAAGGGTGTCAGGCTAAGAAGAATGGCTTAGGTAATCTCATACTCTAGTGAAAGGCTTGATTTCAGATAGCCAAAAAAACTTGAAATTGAAATTGAATGTGTTAAATTTCTTAGCCAATACTAAATATTTAACAGTAGAAAAAAACACTTATAAATTAGCCTAAATATAAGTCAAAATCCTTTTGCAAGTGAGTGCAAACACTTGCTATCCATTAAGATTTATGAGTCAAATGAAAAATATAAAAAGTAGGGCTTTTTAATTTGTCACCTTTTTTCTCTCTCACTTCTTGAGACAACATCTCCCTAGGTAGCCCTGGCTGGCCCAGAACTTAGGAACCACCTACCTCAGTCTCCAGAGTTCTGGGATTAAAATGTACACCACAGTGCCCAGGTTAATTTGTAACTTTAATGGAGTAAATATTAATTGGGGTAGGGGGGCTATGCACAACAAGTAATGCTGACTGTAGAGAAATATCTTGCCCTCCCTGCCTGGTGTACCTGTTGTGTATCCCTCCTTAGAAGCAGTCAGCCAAAAAAGATAAACCTTTCACAAGGAGCTGAAGCTGCCAATGTGGAAAGAACCCACTTTAAACACTGATTCATACAGCAACCCTTCTGAGCCACACAGCTCAGGACTGCCTTGGCAAGTACAGATTCAGATGAAGCAGACTTATTTCAGGAATGTGGACACACACACACACACACACACACACACACACACACACACACACATCTTCCCTCCTTCCATATTAAAGCCATGACAGAAATAAGGAGATGCTTCAGCTGGTAAAGAGCTTGCCACATGAGCATAAAAGCCAGGCATGGCGGCACATGTTTATAACTCCAACACTAGGAGAGAGAGGCAGAGACAAGAGTCCCTGGAGCTCACTAGCCAGTCAGTCTAGCCTACTTGGTGTGTTGCAGGCCAGAGAGGGATAATGTCTCATGAAAAAAGAAGGTGTACAGCATCTAAGTAAAGATAACCTACAGTTGACCTCTGGACCCCAAAGTATGTGCCCACATCTCACACAATGAAACAATTACAACATATGAATCAGAGATTCAAAACCGTATTAGCAGAGTCCCCTGAAGATCTTGAAAGGGGTTCAACCGCGTACCCATCTAGCAAGTGCCTCAGCAGTAACAGACACTGCTGATCTTGTGGGCAGCTTGAGAACATTGTCCTCTACACAGATGCTGCTTCTCTGATCTCAAGCCTGGGACTCTCTTCCTGAAGCCAAATGAGATAGTTAAGTTCCACAGTGCTTGGAGAGCAAATCAGATCAACTCCTCACATCACCTACAACTGGAGTCCTTCCCAACATACAGTGTGAAACCATATTCCAGCTCTAAGCAGATCTCAAGGTTTCTAATTTATTAGAACTTTTGCCAAGAACAACTCACAGATTTTACTGCCTAAATGAAAGCGTCTCTGAGTAGTAGCACCACACAATCTGCCAGAAATCCAGCCCCCCATTCTCTCTTGCCCTTTAGAGGTAAAACTTGAGTTTGCTCACTCAGATACCTCAGAGTGTGGGAACTGGAGAGGGGCTGTGACAGGCAGGACAGAAAGAGGTTCAAGTGCAGAACACCTCTCTCACAACAACTGGACCATAATAAAAAGCTGGGTTCTTCTGGAAACACTCTGAATGGGGGAGGCCAAAGCCAGCTCCAGTCCCCAGTGCTTCCAAAGCCTGTTATTCTTCCCATACAGTGTGCAGAAATCAGGTGGCAGCCAGCTTAAATGCAAGACGTTAGAGGTGGGATGTCACTCGGTGGGAAATCCTTGACACACATACTCAGTTTCCAGTTTGGGAAAAGGTTTTTCTCAGGGCATCTTTTCTTGGGGGGGGGGGCACATACTGCTTTCTGATGTGGGATGTCTTTTTTCTATGTTGTGAATTATCATTGTTTAATAAAGGAACTGTTTGGGCCTATGGCAAGCCAGCTTATAAGCAGGCAGGAAATCCAAGCATGGATAAAGGGGAAGGAAGAAGCAAGATGTAAAAGAACTCAGGTAAGCCAAGAGCCACATGGCAAGACATAGATTCATAGGTATGAATTAAGATTTGAGAGCTAGCTAGCAATAAGCCTGAGCCATAGGCCAAACAGTACATAATGAATATAAACTTCTATGTGTCCTTTGAGACTTTGGGACTGCTGGTCTGGACCTCAGGGCTAGGCAGAACCAAGCAGCTGTGGGCAGGTCCAGACCTTGGGGCTAGGCCAGGCCCAAAACTGCTTACTACAGCTTTCCCTCCACTGGGTAAGAATAGGGCAGTGGTGAGGTGGATAAAGGGACAGATCAGCTATACTGTATCTGGCAGCTCCTGGTCCTTGTGGGAACTTACAATCAAGTAGAGACATGGTTAAGACAAGTATATAAAAAGAAGCTGCATAAAGTTTTCAGCCTGTGGGTCAGTAATAGAAAGCTCCTACCCTGTCCCTGGATCTTATTCTCCTCATTTAGAGGCTCCTTGGGTGTCTCTAACACTCACCTGATCTGCACATGCCCAGGGATAGAATGTTCCACTGCCCCATAAATGTGTACAATTTGTGTTAAAAGAATTGATAGGCTACTTGTGTCCCCCACCCAAATCTTACCCTTAAGTACCAACCAGCCCTCCTTATCTTTCCCTGTCCTTCATTTTCCTCCTAGGCTTCCTTCCCAGCAGTCCATCCCATAATATCAGACATTTTTCACAACCTATTAGTTGGTTCCACTGAGGCAGGATCAGAATTATCCTTCCTGATTTTTCTCAAGTCTGACACATCACAGTTCACACTGAATGGAGTGTCCCAGATACCACTAAATTAGAGAGTTCACAATGCTCTTGCTTGGGATTGCCATCTTTGGCTATAAGATGCATGGTATCATATGAAGAGTCCTGCTATCCAAGCTCCACTCTAGGAAGGGATAGATAGAATGTAAGCACAGATATTTATCCTGAAGCTCATCAGAAAATCCAGGGGACAGTCCTAAACAAGGACCACAATGATAGCATTCAACAGCATGTGGAGACTCAAGTTACCTCATGCCTTGACTTTGATGTCTTGAAGCACCTGGGTTTATAACCTGGGCCATCTGTGACTGTTGGGCTGTGACACTTCACTGTGACCCCAAGAGCTGTGTAGGGGTCTCTGGCCTATGCTAAGTCCCCAACCATCGTCAATGGAGGGGAGATGAACACACCAAAATGCCCCTCAAATCCTCAAATCCTGTGTTCCAGGGATCACAACACTCCTGTGCAAGAGGCCACCACATAGCCTTGGTAGAGATAACTTGAGAAGAAGAAATGCCAAAAATAGACATACCTACCTGAAGTGGGAACACCTTTCTATATGTTGTGAATAAAGGACTGTTTGGGCCATGGCTGGCACAGCAGAAAGAGTAGGCAGAAAAAGCATAAGTAGGAGGAGGGCAGAGTTGAGGGAGGCACATTCCAGCCACTGAAGAAGCAACATGTAACGAAATAGGTAAGCCACAGGCCATGTGGCAAGACAGAGTAATGAAAATGGGCTGAGTTAAGATGAAGGAGCTAATGTGCCTAAACCATAGGCTGAACAGCAAGAAATTAACATAAGCATCTGTGTGTTTCTTTGGGACTTTGGAATTGCTGGTCCAGATAAGCCCGGCAGCGGGCAGATCCGAACTGTGGGGCTAGTCCAGGCCAGAAACTAATGTTACACCTACCACTGGAACATCACTTAGTGTTAAACCACAACCCTCAACAAAATGCTCTGGGTATACTGGGTACCCCACATAAAAGAATTACAGATCAATAGAATGTAGCAGGTATAGCCTGCTTGGGAAGGACAACATTCTTTTCATTCTGCATTCTTGCTTTGGGGACTTCTGGACTCCTGTGAGAAAGGGCATTATTTACCTTGTAACTTCCCTCAAGCATGACTAACTTTCCTGTCTTGGAAAATGTGTGAGAGACTTTTATCACTTCCTAACAAGAAGGGTGCCACAGCTCAGCATGACTGGAAGGTAAGGTATGGTCACACTAAAAACAGGGTACTTATGAAACCAGATGAGTCTTGAGTCACCTTCCTACTAAGGTCACATTGAATTCCAGTGCCCAGGAAGCCCCCAGCCCCTTCTTTAGAAGCTGCAGCTCTTGGGCTGACCAGAGTAGGCCTGGGTCTTCTCTGCATTGAGAAGGGTGGAATCGATACTTTGAGGACAGGGTCAAGGGCAAATTTGCTTCCTATATGGGCAAACCAGTTTCCATGGAGCCACTGTCCTGGAGCCTCAAGCCTGCCTCTGCACTGGCCTCTGATGCTCTAGCGGGATTTGGTAGAATCTGACGGATCCATACCTCTTGTGCACCCCAACCAAACCCCTTCACCCACAAACATGAGCATTTCCAACCCCACCTCTGCCCACAAAGACATGGGGGTTGTCCCAGCCCTCTCCCTACACACAGACATGACGGTCTTCTCAATCCACTCTCTGCATACAGACATGGGGGCCTTTCGAAGCTCCCCCAACACAAGACATGAGGGTCTTCTTAAACTCCTCCATGCTCACACACACAGGGAGCTTCTCAACCCCCTCCCTGCACACACACAGACAGGAGGGCCTTTCCAACCCGTACCTCACACCTACAAACGTTTAACTCCTGAACACAGACATCTGATTTTTCTCCAACATCAGTTCTTCTTCAGAATGTGAGGCTCCTTGCTGTTCTCTCCATTTCTATTCCCTGCTGTCACACAGCTGTAAATGACTGCCAGCTGCGTGTGAAGTTTCCTTTGTGGGGGCTGTCATCCTTCCCATGTTCATCTCCCCCAAATGCCTGAATTTGTCATCCCAAAGGTTCCTCCTCTGGTCCTCCCCACCCACCATGATCGCACCAGGGTTCCCCAGACAACTGTTATAAAATCTTTCTTTACCTCTTGGCCTGAGTGCAAACCTGGGCCAATGGAAGCAGCAGCACCTGCAAATGGCCTGTGGGTAGGGCTCAGCAACCACTGTAACCAGCCCTGCAGGACTCTTCTCAGCTCAGGGATGTTTCACATGCCATAGATTGGCATCTGGCATGCCAGCTCGTCCCACCCACACATGTCCATTCAGTTCATCTCCCATCATCCCCAAATAAATCACTCCACTCTTCCTCACTACCAACTCATAGGTTTCTCATCTTGGGAGGACCTGACTTTGGCTTGGCTATCAGTCTTCTGTTCTAGAACATGATGTCACTCCCTTCAGCTTCAATTCTCTTTTGACTGAGGCTCCACCCTGTCTAGTCCAGTATTCAAATCCAGAATCTCCTCTTGCTTCCCTGGCTCAGCTTCCCCAGAGGCTCAAGTACGCCTTCCTTCCATCTGAGGACCATCTTCTCAGGCAGGGCTGTGTTGCATTTCTCTCTGAGGCTTGGTGGGGGCCTACTTAAGCATTCTGCACATGGCAGTATGAAACAGTGATCCATTCAACTATGCTGATGGGCTGATTTATAACGAGAAATAACCTGTAGGGCTGGAGGATAAACCTGGTTTTAATGCCTTAATGAGCCAGGCTCTCACTGAAAGATTTCACAGATTCTATCTTATTCTATTCCATCAGCAGCAGGCCAATGTCATTTATCTCTTGGATGGTTTCAGGTGAGGAGAACTTCAAAAGTTAAGGACTTGCTCAAGGTCAGTCTTAATAGACCAAGCAGTTTCTTTACCTAGATAACAAAAACAGGACTATGCATTTGTGTACCTGAGAAGAAAAGTGTATCCATGAAAAAAGCCAACCAGTTACTATGATTATTGTAGATCAAAGGCTGCAGAAACATTTCCTGTCACCAGCAGCCAAGGTCAGGCCACTGACACCATTCTGCATTTGAAGAATGTGATTCAAGAATGCAGTCAGGAGCTAGGGAGATAGTGTTTAGTGGGAGATTGCTTAGAAGGGAGATAGTCTTGCAAACATGAAGACCTGAATTTGATCCTCAGCACTTGTAAACCTGTGTAAAGGGGAGGGCTATATTAAGAAGAAAAAAAATACATACATGCATACATACATGTCCACACAAAGAGACACGCATGCAGTCATTCGAATCACCTTGTGTTTTTTTTCCTTCTAGAAAATGATGCAGCCAGTAGAATTTCAAAGAGAGATCTGAGCCCCCTTGGTCTCCTTCAGAAAGGAGCCAGAGCCTCCTAACAGGTTCTGGAAAGTTCTGGAAAGCTGCAGGTGGGTGAGGCTCCTGAGCAGGACAACTAGCAAGAGCAAATAGCTTGGAGGGGAAAAGAGGTCAAAGAAGTAATTCTGAGACTGTGTGCAGTCCTCTCAAAAGGAGGCCAGAGGCCTTGCAACTTCCTATTCAGATTCTCTCTAACTCTTGAACCTTCAGCTCCAAACATCAGCCACTTTTGTCCTTCTTCCTGTACCCTTTAGCCTCCTGGAATCCATAGTTATTACCGTCTGCAAAGACTTAACAATGTGCCTTCTATTTCCCAGCATATTCATGCTTTAAATAACCAGTTCTTCAGCAGTATCTGTATAATGATAACTTATAATACAGGTTGGTCTATTGGATCCCACACTCTAAGAATTTTTGCTCAAACTAAGTCCTACAAGGCTGTACTTGACGAAGAGACTTCAAGCGAGAAATCTGGGCAATTTAGTAATGGAACAACAACCACAGACAACTGAGTAAGGCTATCATCCCAAGCTTGTCTCTTATTCCAAGGACTGGTGACTGCCAGCCTCTTGTAACCTCAACTGTTGTTGGAGAACTCATTGGCTGGGGCACCTCAGTCCCCATCTGCTACAGTGTGTCTTCCCCTAGAAGCCCAAGTGTGACTTCTCTATGGGCTCAGAGAGAATAAGAGTTCTACAGAGGACTGTTTGTAAAAGGTACACACCCACTTACCAATGAAGGGTCACAAAAATGGTGCTGTGTTTGCTGACCAGCCGGAGCAAAGGTGGTCACCCAAAATCCTCAGTGTCTAATCCTCATGATGAAACTGCCAAGCTGTGTAGCATGTGGCTGTGACTTAAGAAGAGGCCCTCTACTCTTCTTTGTCCTTTTAGGGTGGCCTGAAAAATGGGCCTGGCCACTTAGTGTTCCACAGACAGCATGCTTTGGTGTCCTCTCATATACAGGATACCCTTGCAGACCTCAGCCAAGGCTGAGTAAACAGATTCTGATCTGTAGAGCTGTGAGAAGAAGTATAGCCAACCTATAGACCTCCAGAGACCCCCCCCCTTCACCATTTGTTTTAGATAAGCCATGAAGAGCCTTTGCTGAGACTGGCTTTCTTTCTCTTCCTCAGGTGCCCTTCCCCCACCCCAGTCACCCCCTACCTACTCATGAGGTTCAATTTGGAATTCTGCTGGCCCTCTATTGCCTGGTCCTAATCACAGGAGGCTTGGGTAAATTCACTAGGGAGAGATACCTTCCCCACCAGTCAAAAGCTCATTGCTTTCCAATTCCATGGTTACAGGAATCCTTCCAAAACTACGCTACATCTAAAGACTCCCTGAAATGTAAATAAAATGAAGCAGCAGAAACAGAAAACAATTAATCCTTGGGCTTGGGTCTTTGAAGATCCAAAAAGTACAGCTGGTATGACTCTTTCTGATAAGACAAAGAAGGGGATGTTAACACCATAGGCCCACACCTATGCCTGTTGCCTATGGGGGTGTGTGGCTTATACTCTGTGCCCTATAAAAATCTTAGTAGTGCTCTATCCTGGTTCCTTTTAAACAGACCCCCAACATCCCTGAACACAAACAGTATAAATGCCACAAAGACAGACAGAGCTCACACTACCCCTGCCGCTGTGCAAACACAGCCATTTGTAGACATTAGCCATGGCAAAAAGCACTAAGGACCAAAATGCTACCCAGCATCCACAGCCACACGCATGTGCTTATATCCCTCCCAAAGCTGCTGTCACTCAAAAAGGGCAGTGTTGAGAAGGCATGACTGAGACAAGATGGCTCATAAAGCTTAAAATATTCACTTTCTGCTCCTTTCTGAGAAAAGTCTGTCAATTGCTGCTCAACATGATTTCTTCAATACAAGCAGGCTTTCGAAATACTCCACCCACCCACAGCTACCAAGAGTTATCTTCTGGACAATGCCCCCTACCAATGCCTTGTAGCTTAGACTATCCTGCCAAACACACAGAGAGCATCTACCAGGGTCAAAAGACCAACCACAGCTTTATCATCTACCTGGGTAAACAACCAAGCCAAAGGGGTGCACAGCAATCTCAGGGAGCTTTGTGTTCCAGGACCACTTGATACTAAGACACCAGCTCTCATCCATGTGACTTCTCTCCCGCTTTCTGCCTCTGCCTATGTGTAACTCGGGGAAAGTATCCAGTGTCCAGCTAGCACGAACAGACCAAATGACAGCAGCGTGTCCTCAAACTGAAAACTCTACTTAAGTCCACCCGCAACTGGCTAGGAGTGAGCTCAGAGGCTTGGCTGGGTTCCTTTCTCTAAGGCACAGCGCCCTCACATGGTGCTGAAGGGCAGCGCAGGCTTCCTGAAAAGCTGGCTCAGATACCATCTGTAAGGAGGCTAAGCAATCATTCTGTGAGGGCTTTCAATCAATGTTCTCCAGATTTCCAGCCTGGGCTCCTTCAGAGATAGCTCCTCGCTGGAAACTTTACACCAAGAAGTATAAACTCTGACCTCTTCAGAAACTCACGAAACCGCAGCAAATGGGATTCAGATGTTTCCATGTACAGTACAGGGATGTGACCTAGACTTGAAACACTTTGGCAAAAACAGGAAAAATGATGTGGGCCTTTGAGTCCCTCCCAGAACATGATACAGCTCTGACCCAAGTCCTACAGTGATCTAAGATTTTCTCACTCCTACTTAAGCCTCCTTGCCCACAGCCCACACTCTTTGCCCCTGTTCTGTGTTAACACCTACCAGGCCCCACCACAATCTGGGCCTTTACCTTCTTTTTACCAAGGCTGCCAGTTTCTCCCAGTTAAGCAAAAGTAAACCATACCCAAAAAACGAGACCTCTGAAAATTAGGTTGCTCCCAGGAAATTACATCCGCGGTCCCCAGCCCCGGCCCAATGCTAAGAAAGCAGAAACCTCACATGCATTAATCTTGGAGTTAAAGACTTCCGGCTTCGCTGCTGGCCGTATAAGTGAAGGCCAGAGAATTGTAGGTGGTGTTAAGTGGAGGGGTCAGCTTCTTTGGCCTAAGGTGGGCTGGCAAAAAAAAACAATGTCAGAAACCTCTATCTCAGAGGTCTACTGTGACAAAATACAGAGAAACAAGTCCACTGCCTGAGCGATGTCAGGCTCTCTGGGGACAACCCATCTGCCAGCCACGTGCTTTCCTTGGGGGGCACCATGGAGAAGCAGAGAGTTTGGCTTGACAACAGCGTAGCCAAGTGCTCGAGTGTGAGCACAAACAGGACAAAAAACACCCCAGACTCTCTTTGCCTCTCAGTGTACCTGTCACAGGTATCGCAAACAAGGCAAGGTCTTGGAGAAAAGGAAGCTTGAGAACAGGGCTTAAGCGTGGGCCAGGTGAGCATCCCACAGTTCTCACTGAGGGTGGATCCAGACAAAAACCTGCTATGGGATAAGGAAATAAAGCCACTGACTGCACTTCCTATCTAACATCAGTGAGGTTAAAACTCTGGCCCACCTGGGGTTCCCTCCCCGGATAAAAAGAAGACTCAAAGGATAGAAGAGGGATGCATAACTATCTCATCTCCAGACAGAGGAAATCGATACTAAAGTGTTTTCCCATTACACATGCACAGCACATACACACCTGTGTAGATGCTGGACCTATGGGACCCGACAGTTTCAAATGCATTCCCCTGGGTTAGCTACATAGCTAATTTCTCAATGCAACCCCACCTTGGCCAGGTTCAGTACACAATAGAAGCCCCGACAATGACTGACCTTCCCTCGCATCCCCTCTGCTTGGACTCCACAATCTGGAAGGCCAAGTGAGGGAAAGGGGGAAAGAAGGTCTTCTCCCGCCCAGCCCTCCGGGGGACCACCCCAGGCGACGCAACGGACCGGGCAGAGCAGACCCATAGGGGGCGCGGGCAGTACCAGGCCGCCGGAGGCGCCACAGGCGCTGAGGGAGACAAGGGAGCCCGGGTGGCCCAGGACTCGTCCGGAGTAGAAGCACAGCTCGGCAGGGTGTCCGCTGTTCCCCGCGGCACCCGCCTCCTCCACCTCGAAGCCTGGGGACAGGAAGCGCAGGTCGCGGCGCAGTTGCAGGTACAGGTCGCGCCCGAAGGCCGGCAGGTGCAGCAGCAGGGCGCGCTCTCCTGGCCCCGCGCGAGGGTCACCTGAAGATGCTCGCGGTCGCGGCCACCGCCGGAGCCCCGCTACTCCCAGCAGCAGTTGCAGGTGCACGTCGTCCGGCCGAAGTCGCCTCGGGAGCACCACCTCCACGTCGGCGGCCGCGTCGCCTACAGCTGGGGGGGGGGGAGAGAAAACAAGCGTCAGCACCAGCCTGGCCACCAGATCTCCCGCCGGTGGCGGCTCCGACGCTGTCCCTCAGGGCTGCTCCATGGACATGGTGCAGCCGTGACCCCAACACTCCCTTCCTTCCCCGAACCGGGCCTCTGCGAGCCGGCGAAGCCACCGGATCGCCCCAGGGAACGGCGCGCCATCAGCTTGCCGGGAGAGGGGTGGGGACCGGAGCCCGGTTCCCCGGCCGCAGCCTTCTCCCTTCTCCTCCAATAATGCTGTCAGCAGTCCACCCATGCACCCGGGCTTCAGGATGCTTCAGGAGGGCAAGGGAAGGTGGCCGCGAGAGCAGGCGACACTACCTGTGCCCGGGTCCGGCCCCCACACCAGCAGCAGCAAGGACAGGACGAGAGGGGGCAGCAGGGCGCCGTCACACATGGTACTCGGGACCAGCAGCCCCCAAGACCGTAGTTGGCAGAGCAGGGGTGCGCGAGGCGGCGACGCCAGCCGGAGTGAAGTCCTGCAGCCTTTGGAAAAAGTAATTAGCGCTGCGGACAAACCCAACATGGTAAATACCAAGCTCCACCTTCTCCTTGGAAAGTAGGAGGTGATTGGGCTTTTGCTTTCCTCCGCCCCGCCTTCCCTGTCCTTATTGGTTAGGGCCGGTTGAAACCAACGTGCGTAGTTAGGTTGTAAGCATTTTCTTACACGTGGTTTCTAGGCAGTAGGTGGAACGTGACACCAGGTGGCAGGCGCGAGCCGACTCCCAATTGGCGAATTTTGGAGCCTCTGGGAGGACACCAACTTAGTCTAGTCTTCAATTGGGAGATCACCTCTGAGGCTGCTATCCAGCCTCTCTCTCTCTCTCTCCCTCTCCCTCTCCCTCTCCCTCTCCCTCTCCCTCTCCCTCTCACACACACACACACAAAGTAAGAGAAAGAAAAGAAAGAAGAGGAGAGAGGGAGGGGAGGCAAGGAAGAAAGAAAGTAGGCAAGGAAATCTAATTCTTTATGTATTTAAGTGACTCCAACTTTTGATTTGTTTGGGCCAGAAAGACCCAGAGAAGTTTCTGGCACACCTGAATTCGTACCTGACAGCTACATCTCCAGCGTTAGTTCATACCCCGCATGCTTCTTTCAGTTCCGTCCACCTTTATGTTCACAGAAGCCAGAAAGGTGAAAGCATGATTACACTCCCCTGAGTATTAGAAAATTGAGGAAAAAAGATCTTCAGGAGCTTGCATAAATTAGCCAGCAAGTTTCTAGCTTGAATCTGTGACCCTGAGTCAGGTGTGACTCGCTGCAAACAGCAAGAGCCCTCGGGGGTGGCAAAAAAGTATATTAGCCAAGCTTTGCAGATCAGGACACTGGAGAGCTAAGTGGCGAAGCCTGATCTTGAACCCCATCTTTCAGGAACAGAACGAGGGTGCATTTCCCCAGCAGAATCTAACGGGATATTCCCTTAGCTGCTACCTCTAGTTGATTCAGTTGGCATCTTTTCCACCCTTTGGTTTTTTTTTTTTTTTTTTTTTTTCAGACAAGGTTTCTCTGTGTATCTCTGGCTGTCCTGGAATTCATTCTGTAGACCAGGCTAGTCTCCAACTCACAGAGATTCATCTCTGCCTCCCAAATGCTAGGATTAAAGGTGTGTGGCACCAGATAATCGGATTCCAATGGCTTCTTTAAGAACATCTTAACAGATAACAACTCAGACTGGGACCAAGGGTTACACTACAGTGGCATTTGTCACTCCCTAGTTCACATTTTTTTTTCCTCAAAGTAAAATTGTGATAGATCCCAGATCCCTACAGACCTTTTTGTTTGGGGTGTCAGGATCTAGGCTTCATCACAGAGTTATACATATTACCAGAAAGCATTCAAAGGCGAGCTGAACACTGGCGAGTGTCTCTAAATTTGATGCCCTCCCTCCACAAAGGCTGTCACAGAAGATGCTGTAGATCTTTGTTCTGGTAGCTGCCACTCACTGTTGGCACCTGTAGTTGATTCCAGCATGAGCCAGATTCTGTTGTAGGGCTTTGCCTTACTCTGAGTTTCGAGAACTTGGTACCAGAGCCTTGGCTTCAACCACTACAGGGAAAACAGGAAGAAAGAGAGAAGTGTGCACACCATGATGATATTCGGTCTGAGCTGTTGCCAAGGCTATAGTGAGATTTAGGCGTTATTGAGGGAGACCTAGAGGTGTAATTTTGAGGTCTCAGGACCCTAAATGGTCTCAGGACCCTAAATTAAAATTCTGTTGCGTGTTTTCTTTTTTGCTTTTTTGGGGGGGAGAGGATTGGCACTATCACTGCGTGGGACAATTTTATTTTTAAAACTTTGTCTGAAAGTTTAATTTATATCAATAAGTGTTTATATAACTTTTTAATAAATATTAATCTTTTATAAATTAATTATAAATAATTTTATAATATCTGGTACATAAGATTATTATAACTACCTGTAAACAATTATTAACCAAATATGAGCCATAGACAATTTACACTAGTATAAGTTCTTATATATTGATACAAATGTAAAATTATTTATATGTCTGCTTGATATAATTTATATATTAATACAAATTCAAATCTAAAATTATTTTATCTGTCTAAGGTAATTTATATATGATACAAAATTAAATCTATAATTGCCATATTTTATACCTGCTCCTACCTGTTTAAAGTATTTTACACATTAATACATATTAAGTATATTATTGCCATTTCATTATATAATTTCTACCTCTGTTTAATTATACTAGTCATAATATACATATTCTATTTCTGTCTAAGATGTTTTGTATACTTCTGTTTAGATATTTTATATAATAATATATATTTAAGATACTGTTGTCATTTTGCACTATACATTTATCTTTGTTTAATGTTTATATGGTTGTCATAGTTAAAGTCATTATTCAAAAACTATACACCATTTACAAATTATTTTTATGTGTCAGTCTTTAAGATAATAAAAATTACAAATCACAGTTACTTAGGTTTGCCGTGTAATAGTCATGTTGTTTAGGTTTCTCAGATATATAATAAAATATATCAGATAGACAAGAATCTTCTACCACTTCACAAACCTAAAAATATGTAGCATTTAAAGTTTTGTTCCTCAGAATTCGGACATAAGAGACACGACAACTCCTGGCATCACTGTTCCTTTCCAAAGAGGGTGTTGGGCACCAAAGACACTCCACAAAGAGTTTGTCTGTCTTCCTTGGCAGACAATGGCCTATTAGACCAAACAACTGCTGACAATAAGCACGCTGTCCAATCTGGACAAGCAGAATAAAAGATAAAGACTATTAAAACCTGCTAAGACAAGATAAGACAGTTTCTCAAAATAGCCTACTTCTAAAAAGATCTGTCAAATAACCTAGGCCTATAACCAAAGAAAGAAAGAAAGAAGGAAGGAAGGAAGGAAGGAAGGAAGGAAGGAAGGAAGGAAGGAAGAAAGGAAGGAAGAAACATAGATGCTCAACATTGCGAAAAAGCCATGGCTGACTGTCGCTGTCACTGTCCTAAATCTTAAAAACTACTCTCTTGTGCTTCCAGCTTATTCGGGTAATATATTTACCTTCTCAGGTCTTTGATAAAGTTAAAGACTAAACAGTTAAAGTTGCTACCATCTCATATCTTAGATAAGAGCATTCAGATATAAAATTCATATTATTCAAAATAAACAGCTTTAAAACGATCCCTCTGTTTATGTACCTTATGTTTACTGTTTGTTGGTTATAATTTGACCTTGTTTATGTCATTGCCTTTCCCCTCCTAGTCATTACTTTATAATTATTCCTATTATAAATGGTCTTATACTTAGGTTTAAAACTCTCTTAGTTAGACAAAAGAGAGAGATGTAGTGGGATTCAGGCATCATTGAGGGAGACCTAGAGGCATAACTTTGAGGTTTCAGGAACCTAAATGGGGCGTGGCCAGCTCCCAATAAACTCCCAACCCCCATTGCACTCTAGCCATTCTATTTGTTCTTGCGCTCTCGAGAAGAGGATTGAAATCATCGCTGAATGGGACAGTTCCACTTTCCAAAAATTGCCTTAAAGTTCAATTTATATCAATAAGTGTCTATATGACCCCTTAATAAATATTAATATTTTATATAATAAATTACAAATAAATAAATAATTCTACAATAAAGGGCCATGTCTAGGTCCCTATTTACTGCAGTGGAAGAGCTGGTCCAGCCCGTCCTGAGAGAGCTAGCCTCACGCTCAGGAGAGATGGTGCGGGAGGGCCAGTCCAATGGCATAGGCATAGAAAAGCTGGTCCCACTGTCCCCTGAGAGGAGTGGCCCCAGCAGCCCAGGCTGACCAAATCAGCTACCACCCAGTCCCATATCCAGGGCTTTGAGTGGGCCCAACTCAGCATCTACCCCATTCATGACCTGCCAGAGTGTGTAAAGGAACAGGTTCTGCAGAACCAGGGATGCAGGATTTCCATGACTTGGGCAATGGAGGACATTCATTTCAGTGAAGGTCTAGTGTTGATGGTGTACCAGAAGCCAGGTGCCTTGAACCAGACCAAACAACTCAATACAATGAACATTTGCAAGTAAAGTGGAGTGGACAAAAGGGTCTAATGTGTGACAGGCCACAGCCTCCAGTGCCACTGAGAAGAATAAAGCGCTGGTGGAGAGGTGGGAAAGGTGGGAGGGCAAAGCAGCTGTTTTTGTTTTATTTTGTTTTAATTAATAGTTTATATTTCCTTTTGGGGGATGCTATGGGGGTGATGGGTGGTATGGAGGGACTGGGAAATGGGTTGGATTAGGATGCATGATGTGAAATGCCCAAAGAATAAATTGAAAAATAATATTAAAAATTTAAACATGAGGTTATCATATGGTTCAATGTATAGACAGAGATTGCCAGCAGCTGGCGAGAAAGAGGTTTTATTTAATAGGCATAGAGTGTCTGCAGGATGATGGTAAAGTTTGGGCATAATAATGGTGCTGGTTGAGAAACACTGCTAACGCTTTGATGTTCCTGAATGGGACACCTTAAGAGCTAAAATGGTGACTTTTCTGTTACAAATATTTTTATCACAATAAAACACACCATGAAATACAACCTGGTTCTTTAAATGAGGAAGACTTGAAAAGACATCTTACCAAAGAAGACAAATGAAAAATAATATTTATAAAGATGGTCAAAGTTATTTGGTTTGGATCATAAGACAATTCAAAATCCCAATGAAATGAGTATTATATACCTATTTAAAAAGGGTTTTAAAACAACACATCAGCCAAGTATTGGTAGGGAGTCAGTGGAATCCAAATTTACATGACCAACTAGTATTCTATGAAATAGTACAACCGCGTTAGAAACATTTTGACTATTTTATTACTTGCTTATTTATTATTTTTGAGACTGGGTCCTGTGCATACCAGGCTAGTCTGAACATTAAGCCTCCTATGTAGGTGAAGATGACCTTGAACTTTTGATGCCCCTACCTTTACTTCCTGAGTGCTGGTTTTACAGGCATGCTCATGCTTTTGATATGCACTATATCAAACCCAAGACTTTCTGGCATGATAGGCAAGTTTCTTTAAAAGTTAAACATACACCTTCACAGTTATTTCACCCTTACAGATGAACTCATATAGCTACACAAAGAATTGGATGTGAATAAAAACACGCCGATTCTATTGTAGTAATCCCAAACTGGAGACATCCCTAGAGTCTATCAGCAAGGTGAATGGACGAACAAAGTGTAGAAAGACCATATTCAATCGGTCACTACAGATTGTTAAAAAGAGGGTTGAACTGATGATATCTGTCACAAAATGAATGAATCTCGAAACAATTAAGCAGAGAATGCCATACTAAAAAAGGTACATAGTGTATAATTTTATTTATAAAAAGTTCTAGAAAGTACAAACTAATATGACAGTGATGGTACACAAAGAAAGAATTCTGAAGGGTCAGGAAGAAAATTTAGGGATGATAAGTGTTCATTGAAAATCCTGGTGATAGTTTGAGGGGTACTTCCATAACGAGTTGTGAACCTGAACTGTGTGCAGTTTTATAACCCCATAAAGCAATTTAAAAACCAATGTTGAGCTTGAAAATTCAAATGATGGGATACAAATTTGACCTAATACTTTTATGTAATTAAAGTTCAAAGCAACTATTAAAGATGGCAAGCAGATGAGGCAGTAGGGGTGAAATATGCAGCGTCTTGGTGTCCTCTCTTACAAAGATGAGGGAGGGAGAAAGAGAAAGGGAAGCCATGCTATGGTTCTGTGGCTGTAACTGGTAGACTAGGGGATGAAATCAGATCTGTAGGGCTAAGATCCTGGAGGACAGGGTACCAAGGCAGGGGGAGGGGTGGGGGGGCGGCTGGGGGGTGTTAAGGAAGGAGGAGGGGCACAAGAAGAGAAGACAAATGGATTCTGAAGTCCTTGCTGGCAGTTCCCCTCCCAGAGGGCTTGGCTGTGAGCCAGGCAACTCCGGGCTATCTAAGGGTGAAGTTCCATGATTATCAAATTCTCCTTCCCTGGAGCCTCTGGAAGGAAGCTTGCCAAGAACAAAGGAGGGAAGCCTTCACTGTCTCTCTTTTTCCATTGGGCTTGATCTTATGGTCCCCTTCACTTTGTGTTTCTCCCAATGACCCTCTCAGACCGGCTGCAAAAACAGGAGACCTGGAGTGAGACCAAGTGTGGGCCCAGGACAAGCCTCGGGTGCTTTAGGGGTTTTTGCTATACTGCAAATAGGTTCTACAGGCAAGGCTAGAAGCTGGGCTTCTTCGTTCACTAATGACTTGGACCAGGTGTACAGTTTTCCAAGTGTGCGGTGTTCTGGGTGTATAGCCTTATCACCTTCTCTATGGCCTGAGCTGCTGGATAGGTGCCCCAAAACACTGTCAGGGTCCATTCACAGGGACCAACTGAGAAGGCTGAGCCCTTCTGTAAACACCCACACATTTCACAGCACAGGCACATTCATCTGGACCACAATGATTTTCTTTTGTGAGCTAATAACTGGAACTTTGGGGTCTCCTAGTGGGGAGTTTTGGGAAGGCTTGACAGGCCTTGAACTTGGCAGCTGCTGGTGCCTTTGCAGAGGCAGCCTCGAGTCTAATTCCTTTACATATAGAAATAATAATAGTTGGCGAAAAGCAGTTCCTAAGGCAGGGGTCAAAGCGCATAGGCAACTAAGCACTTCTCGGCTGTGGACAAAGTCACAGCTACATTACAGCTGTGGAAGGAAAGAGATTAGGACACCCAAGGACCCGGAAAGGACTGGGGAGAGCTAAGGGGTCACCTCTCCTGTGCTCACTGACTGAACTTCCCCTTGCTCACTCCCTCTTGAATCTGACCTTCTCTCTCTTCCCCCCCCCCCCACACTCCCTGATTCCCAGGTTATTCATGCATGCAGGAGGTAGTGAGCTGCCCCTGCAGAACAGAGATAACATTTCTCCCTCTGTGGGGGATCCCAGGGCCAGACATCTTCCCTGAGTTCTCTAAGCCAGGGACGACATTGAGTCCTTCTGGTTTAGGGTGCCTCGTCTTTGACTTAGTTTACTGAAATGCCCTACATGATTTTACTTCTTAGAGATTAAAAAAAATGAGATGGGCCATCATAGCTCCCTTCCTAAAATCAGGGACCTGCAAGCACTGTTGGCCAGCTGTAATCATACCTCCCTTGTCCCCCTGCATTGTACAATGAACTCACCTTTCCTGCCATGATTTTTCCACAGAGTCCCAAGCCCCCGGCTACAGCCCAGCCAGCCATACTACTTCTGCAACATTGCTGACACCAGATTTGTCATGACAAAGAAGACTTCTGCTGACTTATGAGAAATTGCCCAGGCCTCAAATACTGGGGAATCAGAGCTTAGATTTTCCTGCTGTGAACTCCTGGCTCCCTAAGACTTTCTACTTCTACACAAGAACAACAAAAAAAAAAATAAGCATTTCAAAATAATAAAATAAAAAGGTATAATGGACATATGATAAATATATTTAATATGAAAAAAATAAAGCAAGGATCTGGAACAAGGGTTTAATCTGGAAAGTGCTTGCCATGGAAGAAAGAAGATCTGTTCCTAGATCCCCAGCATTTGTGTGAAAAGCCGGCACAGTGGTGTGGCTATAATTGCAGTGCTGTGGTAGAAGAGGCAGGAGGATTCCCAGACTTGCTGGCCAGCCAGTCCAGCTGAATCAGTGAGCTCTAGGCTCAGTGAGAGCCTTGTTTTCAAAAGTAAGGTGGAACAACCGAGAAGGAAGACGTCCAATACACATGTGCGCATACACAAACATACATATGCATACCGCACCTGCATAAAATTAACAGTAAAAATAAAACACAAACATACATATGCATACCAGCACCTGCATAAAATTAACAGTAAAAATAAAATACAAACATACATATGCATACCGCACCTGCATAAAATTAACAGTAAAAATATCAACCCATGGACCTTGCCCAGGTTAAGACACGCCACAGTGCCTGCTCTATTAGAAGCACTACTACATGATTCTTCAAGAATGGAACTCTTTCTCTACCAAGAGACACCCCTCCCTGTACATGGGCATTAATACTCTCCCATTTTCCTTCTACTTATTTATTCTCAACAATATATTGAGTTCTGAAAGGGTTTTCTTGTATTTCAATAGACTTTATTTTTGAGCAGTTCAAATTAGAACAAAGATTCTCACATACCCTCCTTTGTTTCTCTCTCTCTCTCTCTCTCTCTCTCTCTCTCTCTCTCACTCACACACATACACACACACACACACACACACACACACACACACACACACACACACACACCATGCCCCACTGTCAATATGCTACACACAAGAATACACATGTTTGTTACAGTACATACACACTAACTGGCAAGCCATTGCAATTCAGTGGCTGGGTTCCTCCTTGGAGGGGACAAATACACAGTGCCATCTTATGGCTCTTGCAGTATCATGCTGAGGAGCCTCATCACCCTCAACACACTCTCTGTTCTGCTGCATACATCGCATACTGGCAGCCATCAGCCTTCTCACTCTCTCTAGTTTGCTTTTCCCAGAGTGTTCTACAGTTGGAACCAGATAGAACATAACTGTTTCAGATTGGCTTCTTTTACTTACTAATACATGTTTAAAGTCCCTCTAGGTAGTTTTGGCTTGAGAGCTCATTTCTTCATTGTGCTGAAGGATACCTATTATCTTGGAGTATCTCTGTTTATGTATCCATTCACCTACTGAAGGATATCTGGGTTGTTTCCAAGGTTTGGCAGTTAGAAAGAAGCCTGCTATAAATAGCCATGTGCTCCTTTTTATGTAGATAGGAGCTTCAACCTATTTGAGTGTACTAAGGGCTACCATTGCTGGATCATATGCTAAGAGCATTTTTCATTTCATAAGAAGCTGCCAAGCTGTCTTCCAAAGTAGCCATAATATTCTGTGGTCCCACTAGCAGTGAGCAAGCGCGAGCATATTTTCTACGTCTTATTGGAGCTTTATTATTTTGCCCTTTACATTTTGGTCTATAATCTATTTCCAATTAATTTTTGTCTGGCAAGAGTTATGGTTGAGGTTCATTTTCCCATATAGTTACCCAGTTTCTAAAACCTCAAAAAACAAGGAGGACTAAAACAAAAGAGAGAGACAGAAAGAGAGGGAGGGAGGTGGGGCGTGTGTGCAGTGACAAGGAAACCTTTTTTCTATCTTAGTGACTTGTCACTTCCAAATTTGTAATTGATTTTTCCTGACCGTCTTTCTATTGATTCTTTGATCTGACAGAACCTGATTCCTGGGAGCCCCCAAATTTTAAGCTGGATTCTCTCCTTCTGAAGTTTTACGGATTGAACTCTTAGCTTCAGGCTTTCACATAAAGTGATTTTGCATACTGACCTATTTACTCAGATCCTTTGATGAACATTTAAAGCCATGGTTTTATAGCTTATCTTCATGACAAGCAGGGTGAACTTGATGGTCTTTGGGACATGTCACAACTTAGCCGAAGTAAAAAACCTATGTGTTCTCTTCCTTTCCTATGCCTTCTCTTTGTTTTCAGTGTGTGTGCACGTGTATGCATGTGTGCACGTGTGTGTGCATGCGCATGAGTGTGTGTGCATGTGTGTGTGCATAGGTGTATGTGTGTGTATGTATGCGTACATGTGTGTGCACGTGCATGTTTGTGTGTGTGTGACATATGTACTCACACACTTTCAAGCATATGAATGTAAACAGGCACACATATGCATGTAGAAATCAGAGAATAGTCCCTGCTCTTAGTGTTTATGCCTTGTTTGAGACATCTATTATTTTTCTGTTGCATCTCCAGGCTGGTGAGCCCTTGAGCTTCTGGACATCCACTAATCTTTGGCCTGCATCTCCTCATGAGATCCTGGGATCACAGCTTCGTACACAGTGTCCAGCTTTCATATGAGTTCTGGGAATCCAAATTGTGGTCTGGATGCTTGTATGATAATTGCTTTTACACACTGAGCTACCTCCCCAGTTACTTTCTGTACACATTGCTGCAGGCTCTAGGCAATGTGGTCCACAGCTCCAGGGAGGTCTCCTGCTTCAGCCTCCAATCTCACCGTAGCAATGCTGGTTTTATAGACATGCCATTGTGTCTGGCCTTTTCTAGTGGTTCATGGATCTAATACAGGTCATCAGGTTTGCACGGCGATCACTTTAACCGGCTGAGCTATGTTGCCAACCTCAATATTGAAGTCCTTACAAAAATTTACATTTATAAAAATATATTTATTTTAATTAATTAATTAACTGGAGCATGGTTCATGCTTTATCCCGGGCTGGTCTGAAACTCATTGTGTAGCCCAGGCTGTTGTCAAACTTGTGAGGATTCTTCTGCCTCAGTCTCCTGAGTGATGGGAGTGGAGTCATGAATCATGAGCCTGATACATTTTTTAGTAACTGTTCTACCTTACCTTTCACTCTCTGTCTTCCTGTTAACTTTCCTCATTTTACCTTAGGGTCCTTTCAAGTTTTCTATTCATCATCAGATTTTTACCTTCTTTGGCCCTGTTTTCATCCTTGGAGTATTTCATTTGGATGATCTTGTGCGTATTTAACTGTTAGACTAACTTCTTCTGGACTTTTGTTTTTGGTGTTGGTTTATTTTGGTCTAGGGCTTGTGTGTGTGTGTTGGCAGGTGCATGCACCCGTGCACACACATGTGGGAGTCAGAGAGGGGCACAGCGTTCCTCATTCTCCACCTTGTTTTTTTGACACAGGGTCTCTCACTGAGCATGAAGCTTACCGTTTCTACTGCCTATGCCAACTGGCCAGCCAGCTCCCCAGATCCATCTGTCCACATCACCCTGCTCTCTCCACCCCCAGTGCAGGGTTACAGCTGCATGCCACCATATCTGGCTTTGTCTGAGTGCTGGTGATTTTTGAACTCTGAGTTTTACAAAAAAATGCTCTTCTGAGGCATCTCCCCAGCTCTGTTCTCTAGTGTTCCTAAGATTAACCCTGAACCTTCTGTAGCTGTCTCATCACAGACAGCCCTGTTTTCTGGCTAAACTAGGACTCTCCTGACTTGCAAGCCATAATATCTAGATTTCCCAGTGAAGTATCTCCTGAGATAAAATGAGAGGTGATACTACTTGGTTATATACGGCAAATATGTACAGCATTCTGTATAATGGTCAGGCTTTGATAAAGAGGGGTTTAGCAGAATGCAATGGACACAGGCCAAGTTCCCCTCTAAGATGGAATTTGGGTGTTTGCCAGCTCCCAAATGGACTTATTGCAGCGCCTTCTTTCTTTAAAATTTCTCGAGTCTTCTTAGAGGCTGAGAAAAATCCAGGGCCTCAAGATAAGAGTAGATTTTCTGTTGTATCTGGTCCTAAGATGAGCAGACAAGCAGAAGTCCTCTCCAGGTATGGCTAGGAGGCTGTGTGGTAGAGACAGAGCTCAGGTGAGAGCGCCCCCCACCTCAGTGGGGGGAGGTGAATGGCTGTTATGAAAATGAGCCTTTGGATGGAGACACTTTATTCTGCCTGGAAAGGTAGAGTCAGGTGAGCAAGGCTCTTCTTTAGTGCAGCTGACTCTTCCCATACTCCCAGCGGATAACTAGGAGCAGAGATGCACAATCAACTGTTTACTGGATGAATGAAAAGGAGGAGTGAAGACTGCTTCAGAGTGTGCGTGAGGAAGAGAACAGCCAGGGGCAGCTGGAAGAGTCCAGACTGAACCAGCAGACTAGACCAGGCAATGAGAGGAGAGACTGGGAGAGCAAGAGAAGACAGATGGGAAGAGAGAGCAGCAAGTGAGGGGATCAGGAGCCAAGAGAGCCCATGAACAAAACAGCCCATTCGTGTAAGAATCAGAAACTGGGGAAGGGAAGCTCAGGGGATGGCGGTGGGGCATAAGGTAGGAGTCAGGGGTGAGAAGTGAGGAACCGGACTCTGTAACAGATCCCTGGGATGCTTAGCGGACCCGAAGGCCAGATCAGGACTCTGCCTCTTGAATACTTGTTTGCCATATTATTTAAAGAGTCTTTATCAACAGCCAGCAAATGAAAATACAGGCAAATATGTGAATGTATGACAGAATATTCACAAAAAATGAACATATAAACAACGTAACATGGATACCACACAAGAAGTCCCTCAGGGTACCCGACTTACCTGCTATGTGTGCTTGTTTGTTTCTTTGCTCGATGAGGGATTGAACCATCCTGAAATGCACATGGAAACAAATTTATTTCTCCTGATTCTTGGATGCTTGGAGTCACGATGCTGATAGTCTGTGTCTGGTGAGGACACGTTTCTTGGTTCACAGACACAAACATTTTTACTGTGTTCTTTGATAGCAGAAAGATGAGGGCTTTGCTTATAAGGCCACTAGTCCCACTGATAAGGACACTAAGCTTTCAATGGCTTCCTTAGTGAAGGTTCTAGAACCTGTTTTCATTAGTCCGTGTCTGAGTGGTCACCAGCAACAGAGTCCTCTCTCCTCAGAGAAGCTTCCAAGATCTGTCCCCTAGTTCGGAGACTCCCTGTACAGAGCCTACCCATACACTAGTAATGTGGGGCCTGTCCCCAAGTCACTTATGTTTTTGAATACTGGGGATTGAACCCAGGACCTCATGCACGCTAGGCAAGCATTCTTCCACTGAGCTGCACTTCAGACCTTCCAATTACTTAGATTCTATATAAAATTTTCACTTTTACTTCTTATAGTTAGTATACTTGAGGAAAGCATACAAGTTTTCTTTCTTAGCCTCACATATGCAATTCCCTGAACTAAACTTCTTACATCTGAACTACCCAGTATGATTCCCGTCTCTCTGGCTGAACTCTAACAAACAAATACAGTGTGTTTTTAATGCCTCTTGGCAGCTACATTCAGTTGGAACAGAAGGTATATTATGATAATGTACTGTATATCTAATAAAGTTTGCCTGAAATTCAGAGGACAGCCAAAATACACACAGATTTAGCTGTGAAGGTCAGGGAGTAGTGACCTACATCTTTAATCCCAGCACCTCGAGAGGCAGAGATCCTTCTGGATCTCTGTGAGTTCAAGTCTAAACAGAGCCCGTCAGTGATGGCATAGACATTTAATCCTAGCACTAGGAAAAGTTGAAGGAAGAAGGGAGATAGCTGGGGGAGAAAGAGGAGGCAGGAGGTCAGCCTTTCCCCTGGGACCACTGTGGGAATATATTTGTGCGTACTGTATCTTTAAATAAAGGAGCTGGTTTGGGCTATGGCAGGTACTGTAAAATAGGTGGGAGGAGAGTCAGTTCAGGTAAGAGAAGCAGGGCGGAGTTAGAGGCAGACCGCGCGGAAGCCGCCGACATGTAAAGAACACTGGTGAGCTACGGGCTGGGCCCACGTGGCCCGCAGATTAATAGAAATGAGTTGATTTAAAATGTAAGAGCTAGCTAGCAATGTGCCTGAGCCATAGGCCAAACAGCATAAACTTAATATAAGCCTCTGAGTTATTTTTGGGGACCCGGGCGGCGGTGGGTTCCTAGGCGGTCTCGGGCGGCGGGTCTGTGGGTCCAGATCTCCGGCTGTCTGGGACCAGCGAACTCTCTACAACAGATGGCGCCCAACGTGGGGCGATTATCCACTTAGAGCCTGACAAAGATTAAAAAGAGTTCTAGATCGCAGAAATTGAGCCAGGGCAGCTTCCAAATTGTGTGTGTGGAGCGGGTCTTTGTACAAAGAAAGCATGGTCCGTCCGGGTCACATTCAAAATGGCGCCGGCGGGCTGTCGACAGTCAGTGTGAGCTGCAGCTGCAACCAGTCTCACAGAAGACTAAATAGCATGTGATTGATTTTAGATTTCTGCTTATTTTAAACAAAAGAAAAACAAATTTTCTTCGTGGCAGTTACGGTTTAAGAAAACTTAGTGATTCAGCCTAATTTGCAAAAACTGTGCTTCTTTTTGGAGAATGTATTTTAAAAGCTCTTAAGGTTAGAAGATGAATAAGGATTCACAATAAAACAGATTCAGATAAAAAGAAAACCTGTAAACGGGTTACAATGTTTGTAAAAGATACATAGGCTTCAGAGAAAAAAGAAAGAGGTTAGAAAAAGTTTTTAAAGTGAGAAATAGAGTAATAAAATTATAATAAGCCACGTAAAGATGGAAAATAGACACAAAATCTGGATTTTGGTTGTTATTGTGTTTTCTTTTAATTTTTTAACTGTTAATGAGCTAACTGCAAAAAGACAATGGATTGCAAAGGCTACTAAGTTAAACAAGAATGTATATTTTAAAGGTATTTTGATTTTGAAATTTGTGTCTAAGGATTTATTGCTTTAGAAGAGTTCTGTTTCTGTTTCCACAGATGAGAACCTGTGGATTGCTTCCAGGCAAATGTGGTTTCATCAACCAAGACCCCCTGAAAAAACCTCTGATGAAAAGAGATGGCCAGAACAGCTTCAGAGCTGCAGACTGATTCAGCCTCAACAACCGTGAGACTTTCAACGCCCCTTAATCAGCAGGAAGTAGTAATAGAAAGACAACGCCCAAATTCCCCAAATATTGTTTCTAAATGTTTGTTTTCATTATAAATGGTTAATGGTCATAGTCAATCTCTTTCTAAGAAAAAACGGGGGATATGGTATGTAAATGCTTTTTTAAAAAATTAGATTATTAAATTTACAGGTAATCAGCTGTTAATCTCAAACTGCTTTACATGGGTATAGATTTTGGTTTATTGATACAAATTTAAAGTCAATTTTATTATGCTGTATATGTTTTTCTATTCTTGTTTAAGGTATGATGTTCATGTAACTGTTTTAAAATTATAGTGTATAATTAAGAAATAAAGGTTAATAGTCACTTTTGATAATCAAACTTATAGTTAAGTTAGTTAAGATTTTTAAGTATGCAAAGATATATTTCAATTAAATAGATAATCTTCAAATACTTCTAAGACCTACAGAATATGGCATTTAAAATATTTTAAGAGCTTAGACTTTTCTAGACAGTGAGACAGGTCTATACCTGGCAGCACTAATTTACTTCAACAGGAAGATGGGCATTGAAGAAACTCCATATAAAATCTCATCTATTTGTGGTGATGGTGAGCCACTGGAGAACAAACTGTTTTTATATTGACTGCTTGACAGTATGCTGTTTAAACTGGACATGCAGGTTCCATAAGAAGATGACCTCTGAACTTTGGCAGAACAAGCCTAAATGGTCATTCAGGTTCCTGCTTTACAGAGAAAACTGTCAGACATTCTTCAAGACTCAAGGAGAAGCAACAAATGAACTGTGCCAGAATGGACAGAGCGGATTTCCTGCTTCACTAAAATGAAAAGAGACTCAAAGCCTATAGGCTGAAGATAAATGCCCCAACTTTATAAAGGAACTTTGGGTGACTGTCCAGGCAGATAGGTGTCATCTCTGTCCCTTCTAGATTTTAGAAGTCGTTTGCACTTCTGGTTTACTTAGATAAATATTATATCCTTCTGTGGTCTTTGATGTAGTTGAAGATTAGATAGTTATATGTACAGTTTTTCTTAGTCATTTGAAAAGTATATTAGATATGAAACTTTAGATTCACAAAGATAAAGTAGATAAAATGTTTTCTTTAATTTTGCTAAGTGCAAGTGGACTAGATATTGTAACTGTAATTCTTGCTTGATGGCTATTTTGTTATATGTAATTTTGCTATGTTAAAATTGAAACCTTCCTTTTTGATTAGAGAAAAAAGGGGAAATGTGGGAATATATTTGTGCGTACTGTATCTTTAAATAAAGGAGCTGGTTTGGGCTATGGCAGGTACTGTAAAATAGGTGGGAGGAGAGTCAGTTCAGGTAAGAGAAGCAGGGCGGAGTTAGAGGCAGACCGCGCGGAAGCCGCCGACATGTAAAGAACACTGGTGAGCTACGGGCTGGGCCCACGTGGCCCGCAGATTAATAGAAATGAGTTGATTTAAAATGTAAGAGCTAGCTAGCAATGTGCCTGAGCCATAGGCCAAACAGCATAAACTTAATATAAGCCTCTGAGTTATTTTTGGGGACCCGGGCGGCGGTGGGTTCCTAGGCGGTCTCGGGCGGCGGGTCTGTGGGTCCAGATCTCCGGCTGTCTGGGACCAGCGAACTCTCTACAACAGACCACCTGCCCTTTCAGCTGAGGATCAGAGGCATTCAGCCTGAGGATTCCTGAGAAGTGGCTGTGGCTTGTTTCTCTGTCTCTCTGATTTTTCAGCTTTTCCCCAGTATCTGGCTCCAGGTTTTTATCATAAGACCAAGTAGAATTTGTGCAATCATGTGATTTTTGTTATATACTTTGATACACAGTAAGCTTCCATAACTATATTAACCTCCCAATGCAAACATCATGCTTTTGGAGATCATCCCTCTTCCTTAAATCTAAGCCTTGCCAGTTTCAGGTTAAGTAATATAAATGTCCTTTGAAGGACTTTTTGGAGATAAAGTAAGAATGTTCTGGTCATATATTTTAGTGCTGTAGCCCAATGTATAACCAAAAATGTAAGGCTCAAAGTAGACAAAAACATCTATCTTCCTCCCTAAGCTCCCTAGTGCTAGAATTATGTGTACATGCTCCATGCCTACCTTTCTGAACTCTTTTATGTTCAAGCTTCTCAAGTTATATCATCTCACCCGCTCCCCCTGAAACATACCTCAAAAGACACCAGTGTTACAAATTAGGAATAAGCTCTTAGAGATGAGCTAGTTGACCAAGGCCCTATAGCCAGTTTGTAGCCCAGCTCTGGAAACTCCATTCTGAGCATTTCCTGAAGTGCCTCATGAGTTTCCTTCACTCCAGCCACAGAACAATACAATTTATCATTCGGGTGGAATTTAATGGATCACATTATACATATAATTTAGAATGCATCAAAAAATGTACTACAGCTTTAGCAGATTCATCTTGAAACCAAGTTCCTGGCCATGCTCATGCTCATGAGCCTGGCTTCCTCGTGTTTCGCTGCATTGACCATCTTGCACAGCTACTTGGTTGTCAAAACTGCCTGGTCATGATTGTCTACTGTGTTCTGATCTGACATGGCTGCCTGCGACCTTCTGTTTCTGGAGGCCAACTCCACTGGGTTTGGGCTAAAGACCCTGCTCATGAGCACACAGGTTACAAAACTGAGTGGTGTCTAGGCATCCTGGAATAAGTAGCACAAGCTGGGGCTTCTCTGAGCTGGTTTATATCCTAGGACAGGACTGTGACCACTTTTGGATGCTTTTTTTCCCCCTACAACAGCAGATGCAGAGATGGCTTAAAGTACAGCCTAGACAGTGATGCATACCTGTTCCATGTCAATACCACACCGGCAATGCTGGTTTCATAGTGCCTGGCTTCATGTCTGTCTCAGCCCAAATGAGCTGAGGTAGAAGCTGCCTGGGGATGCAGCCCAGAGAGTCATGTCAATTACAATGTCCCTTTAGTAAAAATGCTACTGCTTTATAGAGAGAAAGTCCCTGGGAAGATTGGTCACAGAAACCAGCACATGCCAATGATCCCAAGTGAATAAGGAAGATAAGGAAGGCCCATTTGGAAGGAGCTTGGAGAATCTTTCTGACCCTTCCAGTGGGAAGAGGACATCTGAGGTATGCCCAGATGTTGGTCAAAGACCTCATGGCTTTTGTGCCAAATCCCACAATTGTTGTGCACTAAAGACAAAAATCTGTGGATTGTGTTCTGTATCTGCCACACCCCCTTCCTCTCTTTAACAGGAGCTCAAGAGCCATCTGGTGGAAGGTTTTATTAGCAACTTGGCTGGAGGCTTTTAGCAACAGGTAATAAGCTTCTCTGTGATTGGACCTGAGGTCCACTCCACAGGAGGGGACACCCCATAAAAACATCAATGCTTGGGGAGGTTGTGGGCCCTACGGGGTAACTTAACTACTATTATTTAGCTAAATTGACATGGTATTAAAACTTCCTTCCAAACACTCTTGTTTTATACCCACAAAGACTACTCAGATTTAATCAGAGATCTCTCTCTGTAGTTTGCTAACTGCAGTTAATGCAGACAGTCAAGGCTGTTCAAGGTGCTGAGAACAGGTGTCCATTGCATCAGCTCTATACAGGACACTTCCTCGATTCCCTCTAAGGCTTGGGGAGCATGGAGCAAAGGATCATGAAATGTCATCTTCTGTCTTGACTTGTCCACTGCATAACCATCTCACATCAGCAGTTTGCTGCTCTGAGCCTATACAAGGCTGAGCCCGTCAAGAGTCCATTGAGGATGGGAGAAGGGCTCATGGGGGCCTATCCCTCCTTGCTGAACTACAGGCCACTGAATCAGGAAAAGGGAAAATCATTGTCTTTAGTTGTATATCTACTGGTGAGCCCCACAGGCTCTGTTAGACAGATTCAGTGAGCCCTGAGAACAAAACAAAGAGATAAAAAAGGGTTGGTGGTGAGAATGCCTGAAATTGTCAAAGAACACATTTAATTAACAAAAACAGTAAAATAAACAAAAGCAACAGGTTTTAGTGAAGCAGCTGAGCAAACAATCTGGCACTGCTTCAGAGGTACTTAGTCTGAACTTAGAGTCAGGCTGCGTTGCCTGTTTATGGTTCTGGGACTGAGGTGGTAGCAGGGACCCAGAGAAATGGCTGTCACTGCGGGGACAATGAGTCTAGAAAATTGCAAAGTGAGCAGGTGGAAGAGCCCCTTAGCACAGGCCACTGCCTGGGAGCTGGCTATGCCCTGGATGTGGCAGTGAAGGGCAGGACCTTTATCGTGGGACCAAGAGTAACCAACCAGTATGGACACTTTGAGAAAGGCCCTTCTAACTGGGCCTAGGAATTCTCATTTAAAGCTGGCAATTGTTTGCATAGGAGGCAAGGGATCTGAGGTTCAATTCCTAGTACTCAAACAAACAAAACACATACAAACAAAATCTCTGACATGGCCCTCCCACCCAGTGAGCTTCAGCCATAGCTTGCTGTCTTTGTCCAATCATAGAGAGTAAAGCCCAGTAAACCACCTTGTTGATGAGGAAAGTTTTGGAAATTATCAGATATTCAATACCAAGTCTTTTAGTGAGAGATGTGGTTACAAATACTTTTCCCTGGAGCCTAGCTTCTCCTTACATCTTCTAAGGCAATATGCAGACTAGTCTATGTTAATGTGACACAAGATAAAGTCATCAGAAAGGAGGGAACCTCAACTGAGAAAGTGCCTCCATAAGATGAGGCTACAGCCAAGCCTCTAGGGCATTTTCTTAATTGGTGATTGATGGGGGAGGCCCAGCCCATCGTGGGGAGCACCTGGGTTCTATAAAAAAAAAAAAAAAAAACTGCTGAGTAAGCCATGGAGAGCAAGCCAGTGAGCAGCACCCTCCACGGCCTCTACATCAGCTCCTGCCTCCAGATTCCTGCCCTGTCTGAGTTCCTGTCTGACTACCTTTGATACAAACTCTGATATGGAAGCTTAAGCTAAAAAAGCTTAAGCTTTCCTCTGAGTTGCTTCGGTTACGGTATTTCATCACAGCAATGCTAATCCAAACACAGGTATCTGTCCTTTATAAAGACATAGTTTAATGGAGTCCAGTGAACCCCCTGAAGTTATAGTCTTGCTGGACATAGTAGCACAGACCTTGTCATCCCAGCACTCTGGAAGCTGAGACAAGGAAGATGAATTCGATGCTAGCCTGAGCTACAAATGGGACCCTTTATCAAAAAAGCCAAAAACTGGGATGTAGCTTAGTGACAGAGCATTTGCTGAGCATGGTTAAGAGCGCAATCACTAGTACTACCAAAAAAAAAAGAAAGATTATAGTCTTGTATTTTATAAGAGGAGACCTCAATCAGCTAAGCAACAGAGTTGTTCTGCATTTTAAATTTAAGTCCATCATTCATTTTAAATTAATTCTTGTATAGCATGTTTGGGTCAGACTTACTTCTGTAAGCCATGGTTCTACCACATACAGTTGAAATTATCCATACACCATTGGATTATTTTTGCCCCTTGTAAAAATTCCAGTTGACTAAAACATTATGCAAAGCAGTTGGTCATATTTTTATGGATGTGTTTTTGAGTTTGCTCTTCCTCTTACACACTCCCCCAGCCAGAGAAGAGATCCTGGAGCCCTCACACAGGCTAAGCAAGGATGCTACCTCCAATATGTCTGTATTCTATTCCACTGGCCTGTATGTTTTCCCCACACCCAATACCACAATCTGAATTGGTGCAGCTGTGAATTAAGCCTGAATACTAAGGAAGAAGATCCCTTCAATTTGAATGGTTTCAAAATTGTGTTAGCTGTTCTAAGGGCTATACTTCTCCAAATCAGTTTTAGAATAAGCTTGTCGATATCTTTAAACAAAATTGTCTCCTGTATTCCTTCAGTTATTTAGATATGTGTTACTTTGATTAAACATATGTGAAGATTTTGCTGTGTATCTACGTTACAGATTTCCAGTTTAATTTCACAACCATCACTGATTGTAGTCCATGACTTGAGGCTTTTAAGATGTTTGGGGATTTGGTTTGTGGCCCATTATGTGGTCAATTCTGGTAACATTTTCAAGGTGCACTTGACAATAACATATATTCTAAAATTATTAAGTGGCGTACCCGACATGTGCCAAGTGAGTTTTATTATAGGTGCTCAGGCCAGCCAACAGTGTCCTCCACTGTTTGGTGGGGTTTAAGTGTTATTAAATATTATTCTGGTGGATCCATCTCATTTGTTCTTACTGAACTCTCCTCTTCCTATCCACTTTCTCCATGCCTCTCCCCGATATCAGAACTGCTATAGCTACTTTTAGTAGTTTGCACACTGTGTCTTTCAATTCTTGACTTGGTGTGTGTGTATGTGTGTGTGTGTGTGTGTGTGTGTGTGTGTGTGTGTGTGTGTGTGTGTGTGTAACTGTAAAACACTAATGTAATCTAGGGCTTCATGAAACTAAGTGTCCTAAGTGAACTAAGCTATGTTCCCAGCCCTGCTTTCCTTAAGATAGGACTCTTCTACTTGGACAGGTTAGCCTTGAACTCACTCTGTCCCCATTAACTGGAGCTTTTACTCTTCTGCCTCAGCATCCAAGGATCAGGGGTTACAGGCCTCAGAGAGCCGACCTGACTTTCGAAATTTCCTTTCTCCCCAATATTTAAACTACATGTCTTCTAAGCAGTATGTCCTTGAAATGTAATAAATGAAATGAAATAAGCAACATGTAGTCTAAAAACTTCAATCTGGGGCTCCATTTTTTATAATTGGCACTTACTGATAATTCTGTTGAAACCCACCATCATAGCTGCCAGTGTAGGTTTGCTTCACCTGCTGGATTTTTCCTTTCCTAGATCACAAAGCACCCTGCTTGTTCAATTTCTAAGTATGCAAAACTGTTACCAGGAATAAAACCATCAATGCTGGACTGCTCTCAGAGGACCCAGGACTCTGCTAAAAATGAAGGTTTATTTCTCAACCCAGGAGTAACAAGAAAAAGTTCATCGGGCAGTGAGAAAATTTTTAAATGCCATTTTTAAAGCTCTGTGGACAATTCTGATGAACAGCGTATTATCATCCTATACCTCTTAATGGCAGATATGAAAAACATGGCCATAAAACTCCTTTAGGATCTACCTTTTTTTCTGCCTTTTTTTTTTCCTTTTTTTGCATGCACCCGTGTGGGTGTGTGTGTGTGTGTGTGTGTGTGTGTGTGTGTGTGTGTGTGTGTGTGTGTGTGTGTTTGTGTGTGCGCGCGCATATGCAAGCAACTATGAAAGGTACTGTATGTCCTATTTGGCCACACTCTACCTTATTTCCTTGAAACAGGGTCTCTCACTTAACCTGGAGCTACAGGGACAGCCATTAAGCCCCCAGCAATCCTTATGTCTGCCCTCTGCTCCTAGCCCCCAACCCCCAACATTGGAGGAACAAACAGCCATGCCAAGCTTTTCTTTACATGGTTGCTAGGGATTTGAACTCAGGTCCTGATGCTTATAGATCAAGTTCTTTTAGCTGCTGAGCCATCTTCCCAGTTTCCTTAACAATTGTGCTGGGTATGCACATTTTCAGGTGCTATTGTCCCTTCAGGCACAAAAGGCTGGCTGTCTCAGCCAGGAAGCTCAGTCTTACACAATGATATACATGAGTCTTCACATGTCTGAGGTGCCTTAGACATGCAAATGCATCAGAACCTTACTCTCTACCCTATCAGGCCAGGGCTTTGCCATCTGGAACTCCAAGGCCCGCAGTATAAAAAATATCTACACTGGCTCCCTTCTCTGCAGCTGGCCTCATATGTCCAGCAGAATCTTTCTAGAAGATTGTTTACAGTATGCATATGGATCTTTAGATCTCTTGCTGAGGCCGTCTGATATGTGCCAAAACTACTCAGTCACCATGCACTGGGGGTTGGTTTTCATTTTATTATTATTATAAGTCACTGTGGCTTAGACGTTTACAAAGTCACATTGAACAGTTCTAAACCCTTGTTTGCTATAGGGAAAGGGGTTACCACCAGAGCCCCCAAGGCTACCATAGAGTGCACCTCTACCTCTTCAAGCTGTTTGAGAGCTGATATCAGTTTTACCTTCCACAGTCAAATGCAGACAAAGAAGTTTGAGGGGGCATCAATAAACAGTGTTTCACTATAAGCAAGAAAAGGTTCTGCAGTGAAAGAAAACCAAAATAAATCAAGGACAAAAACTTTGTTAACTGGACACATTAAAAAAAAATTTTAGTGTGACCTCCCACCAAAGAAAGAATAATAAAAACCAACAGCTATGCCCTAAGGTGAGTAGAGACATTTTAGATCCGAGACCACATTACAGGTAGAGTGCCCATGGTGGTGTGCTCAGAAAAGCAAATATTAATTTGAGACTGTTTCTCTGGTTTGTTTTGTTTTGTTTTGTTTTGTTTTGTTTTGTTTTGTTTTGTTTTCCCTACAACAAGACATCTTGTTGGGAACAGAATTCTGAGGAGTTTCTGTCTGATTGCTTGTTTTTGCTTAGCCTGAAAGTTTAAAAAAAAAAAAAATACCGTCTTTAAAATGAAAAACCTGAAACTCTCAGACCACTTAGTATGCACAGGGCTCTTGCTACTTAAGAGACCTGGCAGCCTGCTGGCTGCTTCATTGTTCAGAAGTCAGAATGAGGTGGATACCAAGTCCAAAGTGTGGCTTCCTCTTTTTACTTTCAAGAATTCCTTCAGAGTATAAAGCTCCCATGTATGCCATCCTGGGACTACTAGCTTCCAGAGTAGTATGGCTCAGTGAGCAACCTCCCTTGGGTCCCATGCTCCCCAGAGGCCCTGAAGCATCCCTCACAGCCCACAGCATCTCTTCAGGCTGGAGGAAGGGGCTCAGGTCCAACAGCACAGGGAAGCTTCCCAGCAATGCTCCCTTCTCTTGGCCCCAGGACCCTACCGGGAGGGCTCTGGGGTCATCTCAGAATTACTCCTGGGAGCAATACAGTGACCAAACCAAATGGAAACAGACTTCCAGGCATTTGTATCTCTGGGTATCTTATACACTAGAAGCCAATTTAAAGATAGGGTCTCTTCACCATCCTCAGCTAGGGTTATCTCTTTTGTCAAAGCTGGGATCCAAGTGCAATAAGAGTCATTGACACCTGCAGGAGACCCAGGCACCCTTGATCCTTACTCCAACACTGTGAGGTAGCAGAGCAGATTCAGCAGAGGCACTGTGGAGAGAAGCACCTAGGCCCCAATGTGGCCTGTGAGCCCTGGAAGCCTGTCATCTCCTGCGGTTCTGCAGCTGCCCTCTTGACACTTCAAACACACTTTTGGGAGGTACTATTGGGGTCACCTAAAGAAAGTGGGTTTCCTGAGCGACTGTCAGACCACCCTGAACAAGGGCAAGAACATAAAAAAGGGTGGGAAGGTGAACAAGGGTGGGAAGGTGTGAGGCTCAGACAAAATGAGTTCCTGAGCAAGTCAACTGCTTCAAATTCTGTAAGGAGGGAACATAGTAAGAACTGACACCTGCCTGGAGAAATCTCTAAACTCCTTGGCTAGCCTGAGTCTAACTGCTGGGGAAACCCATGGCTATTCCACTTTTTAACATTTTATCGCAAGGCAGGATGACTGAGTTGGAGGCCATCTTGGGCAACATAGGAGATGTCATCTCAATAAAATAAAACAAAATTGAGCAAACTAGAGTCTGTGTGTTCACAGCGGTGGATGGGGAGCAGGCTTCCCAATGTCCTGACAGCACACTGTGCTGTAGGAGTGTTCCAGAGCTTCAAGTTAACGGCCATGCTGACCATTGGGAATGAGATGGCTCTTGGTCCCAAGGCCATTCTTCAGGTAATCTGTCCCTTTGCCTTTGGTTGCCTCTTCCTCTTCCTCTTCCTTTTCTTCTTCTTCCTCTTCCTCTTCATTGTCACTTCTCACATCTTTAACGCTCTAGGGCAGAGGAAAGAATGAGCTATGAGTGACAGCATGCTAAGAGAAGATTTTCATGAATGTGTACATACCTAGGCCTGCTTGAAAGCTGGCTTCTACTGAAGAGCCCTGATACCCACATGACCAGCCTTCAGAAACAGTTTTTAAAGACTAAAAAAAATGGGAACTGGAGAACAGGCTCAGTAGTTTAAAAAACTGTGGCTCTTGCAGAGGACCAGGGTTCACTTCCTAGCACTTGAATAGAGGCTCACAGCCCTCTGTAACTTCAGTTCCAGGGCAACTGATGCCCTCTTCTGGCCTCCATGGGCACCTGACATAGTACACATAGTGACACATAGTACACATACATACATGAAGGCAGAACATTCATAACATAAAATAAATCTAAAAAGATGTTTTTAAAATGAAAATTTGATTATGGCAATGGGTACACAATGGTATATACATATTCAAACCCATAGAACTAAAACCCAACAGAAAAACCTGTCTTATGAGGTGGCTCAGCAGTCTGAAGATCTGTGTTTGATGTCCAAGCCTCACATGACAGGAGAGATATATCTCCAAGTTTTCCTGACTCACACAAGTCCACCATGACACATACCCCCACATAAATATAATTTTACAACATCCTTTTTATTAGTAATATGTAACAATTTTTCTTTAGAATGCAATCATTAAACCAAAGCCTAGTTATTATTATTTGAGCAATACAGACCTGAACAATACAGGCTACTGCCACAGTACTTAGTTATCCAAGGGACTTGTGGATAAGACCCTACTGCTAAACACAATATACACTTCGATCACAGAATTTGGAAAACACAAGCTAGTATAGACCTGGAGGCTTTCTCTTAGTCAGTTTTCACAGTGCTGCAAGATTCTGGGAAGGCTGCCAGGAGAGAAAGACAGCAGCAGTCTTGCCCAGCTGCAAACCCTCTAAACTATAGTAACAGCTCATCTGGCAAGATGCTGCAAGCACAACTGTGGCCTGAGTGTCTTGGGGGAAGTAACAACTATCTGATTGGATTTAAAGGTGTTCTTAACAGGAAGAAATTCATGCTTGCTACTGCAAACTTGGCAAAGGCTGCATGGCTAGAGCAGGGAGAACCCACTACTATTATCTTGTCAAGTTAATAGAGTAGCTAACTGTATTCTTAAACCTTAAATCCAGCTTGCACACCTTACCAGAAAGGCTTCTTTTTGCAGTGGATAGAGGTTAACTCAGAGAACCATGAATGATCAAAGTACAGAGGATAGGTGGCTGTGGAATGCTGATACCCAAACAGGACATCTATGTCACATCTCGTCTCCCCAGGCTCAGCGGTCATCATGGAAGAGGGTATAGAAAGACTGTGAGAGCCCCAGGTGAGAGAAACGAGTCTTCTGACCATGACAGGCATTGCACTCCAAAGCTCTGAGTATCTGTGGTTGCCTGCATAATACCTGAACAAGATCTATGCAATCAATATTCCGGCATGGATTGGTGGGAGGGCTCACAAGGCCCCACACTTAGTTGAGAAGCTGTAAGTAGTATATGACTGTCAAGAAAGAAAAAGTCAGTTTTCCTCAGGGACAGGGCCCTTGGTAGGTTGCCCATGCTACAGTGGACAGCCCTACACCCATGTGTATATAGACAATACTAATAGACTCCATGGGCTTTGGATGGATAGTTAAGTAGGTAGACAGACAGAGGACATGATGAGTTTGGGAGGGAAATAAAGGGAAAGGGTCTGAACGTAGTTAAAAGGGGGAAGGAGGAGTAGAGTTGATTAAAAACATATTTATATATGAAGGACAAAGACGAAAGTAAAAGTGCTTTTTCTAAGAATTAGTTACTGCTCACTTGGTTGTCAATGATATTATTATTATTGTTAACTGGCTTTCTATCTATCTTCCTTGTGTAAAAAGTTTCTTCAGGGACAATTCTTAACTGAGCTGGGGTTTCTTCCCCAGCTTCTTACAGTAATTTTGTCAGGAAATCTCCTAAAATGATACTGATCCTGGGAAATAGGATGGAGTTTCTATCAATTAGGCTTCGTTGAGAAAAATAAAATGTTGTACAATGGATTAAAACTAAAGAACTCAGAAAGTCAAGTGCTGGCTGTCACCTCAGGTCACCTGCTTATCCATTCCACAGGGTCTTTCCTAAACTCAGCTTAGAAGGAGAAAATCCATGGAGGGCTGTTGCCTCATGATTGGAGGAACAGACAACTGGGCTCTGAATTTTCCAGAAATGCAACCACATGTCGTCCAAGGATTATTGTTCGGCTCCGAACTTGAAAATTCCTAAAAACAGGACATTAGGGACAAAACTACTAGTGGCATCTGAGTCCCCAAACACACACCAGTGTCAGCCAGTGACTTTGAGGGCACAAGCCTCTGTCAGCTGTGTAGTCACGTGTACATTTCACATGTCAGTGGACAAAGCTGGTGGAAATGTCTTCATCATTATACTTTTATAATGGCTGGAGCATTGTGTTATTGTTTGAAACTGTGTTTGGAGGTGGATTATATCACCTCTCAGGCTAGTAAAGGCTTGTATCTGGTCAACTAAGAATCACTGACTCTAACAATAAGTCAAAGGCCAGACAGGAATTTTGTGGATTTCCTGCCAATATGACTCTGATAGATTGATATGCAAGTGTTTGTGTGCTATTCAAGATCTAATAATATAAATTGAAAAGTCTGTTGTTCAAATATTAATATCACTTTATATTCAGTTTTTACAAGAGACATCTTTAATATAATTAGCAGTACTGACACTCAAAGGGCTTTTGAAGGAGCAGGCTGGGCCAAGCCATCAGTGTCAACAATAAAATTCCCCATCATCGCTCACAGGAACTATACTATTTGCTTTAATAGACAAGATTAATGCTGGTGCCCATAGGGTGCATGGTCAAGTAAGTGACTTTAACAAAGTCACCACACACAGCTTGGAGCCACATAGGGTGCAAAGCCGGTGCTCTACAGTCCCTTGCTGGACGAAGTCAGGTGGTATAGGTATGAGGCAAGAAAGTGGACTCAGGAGGCCTGAGACCCAGCTCTGAGGCAGCCAGTTTTTACTGTCTCTTCACACCCATTCTGACCTTGCTCTTGGTACCATAAGGGTTGACCTTTAGGCATAAAATTTAAAATAGTGAAAATCATCCCTAATAAATTATTTTTATTTGGTTGGACAACTACTGACATGTTTATTATATTTCAGTTAAAATGGGTGTTCATCCAGGTATGGCGGACCATGCCTTTAATTCTAGCACTCAGGAGTCAGGGGCAGGTGGATCTCCGTGAGTTCAAGGCTAGCCTGGTCTACAGAGCAAGTTTCCGGTCAGCCAAGGCTACAAAATGAGATGCTGTCTCAAAAAACCAACAGCAAATACTGAACAAAGCTGCTAAAGGGCTGGGAGGTTGCTCAATGGCAAAGCACTTGCTGAATAAACCTCATGATTGAATTCAGAAGCCTAAAACCTGCATGAAGCCAGTGACAGAAGCTGAATTGTCTGTTATCTCTGTGTTCCTATGGCAAGATGGGAGGTGAGAACAGGAGAGTCCCCAGAATCAGTGGGCTAGCCAGCATGGCTTATGCAGTGGTGGGTAATTATCAAAGACTTCATCTCAAACAAGGTAGAAGGTGAGGATGAACACCTGAGATTGTTCTCTGACCTCCACATATATGCTGTGGTGCACACACACACACACACACACACACACAACTACACAAATGTATACGTGTATACAAAATCTATTCCTAAATATAGAGTAGATGTTGCAACTTGTTAATGATGTACAAGGTATCACTGCCAACTCCCACCGAAAGATCTTGGCAATCCTCACTAAAGACTTTCTATGACTATTCTGTTAGTATTTTGATCATTTGAGAACATTTGCTCCTAGAATTAGCAAAAACCATTCTAGCATTTAGTTCTCCAAAAATTGTCTGTGTCCTCTATAATAAATTATTGATACGCATTTCACAAGTGAAGATGGATGAATCAATTTTTCCAGGTCTTTTAAATTTCCTGCCAACAAGCCCCTTAGTCCTCACAGAAGGCTCAGGAGAAGTGTGAGGTAAAGAAAAAGTTACTGTTTTTGTCAACTGAGCTCTGCAGCCCCCGAATCACTAAACAGGACCAGTCCCTGACAAACACATTAACTGGGTACACCATGTAGGCCGAGAGGGCTTGCGTGCAAAGGATAGACATGAAGTCATAATCACTATGAAGGAAACCCAAGGTCAGGGTCAGAGCATCCCATACAGTAGCAGAAAAAGAATGCCTAAATTTGACCTTCTGGTTTATGGCCTATCAAAAACACTGGTCCTTACAGGGCATGTTCTAGATGCAGGGGCATAAAGATGAACTTATTCAAAGACTAGCTTATTCTGAGACCTGGGGTCAAGTTTTATCTTCAGCATGTGAATGTCCAATTTCCCCACAACTGCTTGTTGAAGTGACTGCCCTTTCCCTATTGAGTGTCTCCATGGCTTGTTAGCAGAATTATCTGCCCAGGGTGGGAGGAATTTCTGTGCTCTCTGATACCACTAATGTGTGTACCACACAGTGTCCTATCTGTCTCCCTAGGTGTGTGTCTGTGGTAAGTCTAGAAACCTGGAAATAACATCTCCAGTTTTTTTCTTTTCAAGGTTACTTAGCTGCAGTGTTTGGATGAACATGGCATCAAGAACGACCTGATCAAAGTTCCTTATTTGCAGAAAACAAACAAACAAACAAACAAAAAACCAGGCAGTTTTTGTGCTGTCCATATATTCAAGATGCTCCTCTTTCTTCAGGGTCAGTGCAAAGACAAAAGTTTCTTTTATGCTGCCCCAACTCACTGATGGAAAGTAGGAGACTTTTATTTTCTTAAATTATGAACAAAACTTAATGAAGTTATAATCAAAATTTCATTTAGCTATAATTTAATTATTGAACTATTAGATTATAATATCATTTGATTATTTCTGCTTTCTAAAGCAGTTCCTCCACTTTACTAATACTTAGAGACTTTTGCCAATGAGCTTCAAAGATTAGTGTTAGGGTTTGACAGCCTCTAAATGCTGTCTTCATTTTCCGAAGTTGATAAAAAACTAGAGATTTCAGGCTCTTTCTATTGACACAGGGTGGTGACAGCCCAGCACAGAATCCACTGGGGAGGTTTTGATTCTCTCTGTGTCTCTCTCCCTTCCTCCCTCCCTCCCGTCCTTTCTTCCTAAGACAAACAAACAAAAGGTATAAAGTTTCCACCACACCCTTTAGATTATCTAAAATACGTGAGAATACACCCACCTCTAGTGGTCATTGGCTAATGATGGGTATAGAATAACTTCCCTAAGTAACTACAATTTGCTCTGAAGATTAATGTTTAGAACTCCAATACTCTCTAAATGGCCATACTGTGCTTCCTGTGGAAACAGTTTTAGGTTCTATGCTTAAAGTTCCTCATCTCTACCTGAGCAGAGATTATGCAGGACTGTTTTGAACAAAAAGATCAAATCTCCTGAGATTTAGGGAAGGGAGTATCTTGACACAACAGGATGAAACCCAGAAATTTTGTCTTAACTTAAATGTTACCATTAGTTCCAAATATTAGTATTGAAGACTTCAAAACAAGCCCATAGAATCCACATGTACTACTGAGAGAATGAAACACTCATTCCTGACAGGAAAGCAGGCCGGCCACAGAAGGCACAGTGCCACAGACCAACAAACTGCAGGGTGCTCACAGGGGTATTGCAACCAACACAGGGAGATGAAGTCTTATTTCGACGAACTGGCATCATGGGAAGGTCTTGAAGGGGATGAAGGAAGGAGAAACTCTCATACACAAGTCGACACATCCTTTGGCAGCCTCAGTTCCAGTTGAGATGTTCACAGCCACACCCACAAGGAGGCACCGCAATAAGATGAGAAGACAGAAAAGGACAGGGCAGGGTTCCACGTATTAGATAACACCACTTGAGGAAGTTTAAAAGCACGATGTCCATGTCTACATTCATGCACAGTCACAATACAAAAGCACAGGTGGAAACACTGGCCTCAAGAGTGCACACCTCTGCAGAGGGAGAGTGAAGGTGAGGAACAGGACTAGTCACACACATTGGAATGACCTAACCTAACTTTCTTTGCTACTTACTCACTCACTGAATAAGTAGCTGAAGATCTGCTGTAGATGTGATGAATCTATTGCCCAGCAATACTTAAACACCATTTAAGTGTTGATGACTTGGAAATTCATACCCAGAGCAGAGACCTGTCCTCTGGGCTTCAAACTCAAATATTCAAGCTAACCAGTCTCTCAGCTGTCCAACATCCTCATCAAGTTCTTGTGTTCTCGGCTGGTCTTTGAATTTCAGCAAAAGGTTCTGCCCCTCACTCATTTGCATATAGCAATGGGAGACCTTTTTTCTCCAGTCAGTTGCACTCAGCTTGGCACTTTGATGCAGGTGCTGCAATCATCAGCTTTCTAGGAACTGTCTCAGCTGCTTCCAACCTGTATCAAATATCTATGGCCAGGTTCCAGCTTTAAAACTGGCCTGTGGTCTTGGATTGAGTGGTACAGTGGTCGGTTGAGCTGAGACACAGCTGAATGTGTTTTGGTCCCTTGACACTTACTGATCTACAGACCTTGGCAGCTGGACTGGTGACAGACAGTTCAGACACTTCCTGCTGGACAGTGTCACATCCCCATTTCAGAGGAGCAAGGCTGTTATTGTTGGCAAGATTTCTGAATAAGAAAAATTCAGAAATATCATGCTTGGCCAATATTTGAAGTTGTTCTGTACCAGAAATTCCCAAGCAGGATCCTTCAGAGGGGGTAAAAGTAATGCTGAGTCAGTCTTGTTTCCTGGTCCCCTGGAGTTGCTGTGTTCATTTCTTCTGCTTTGAGTGAGTCCCACCTCAGTTTACCCCAGTGTGCCAGATACACATCATTTTCAGGTACCATGGATGAAGGTTAGGAGATACTGTCTTAGGCTTTAACTACAAGGCTAAATGAAGCTATTTCAACAAGAAGAAACCTTGGCCCCTCTTCTGCTATAAGGAACTCTCCCTATAAATGTACTAGCTAGGCTTAGAGACAAAAAGCTGTGTGGCAAACAACTGTACTCCCGCAGACAACAGGGGACTGGTGTATTTGGAATAGCCATGTGGAGTTTGGAGTGGAATGCAGCCTTTCTTAGCTCTAGGTTGACTCAATTGGGGGGATAGGGGCTAGGGTCCTGAAACTCGGTGGGCACCAAAACCACTGAGGCCCGTGCCTTCTGAGTGTGATGTCGTGTCCCCAAGAGGAATAAGAAAATGCAGATGAGGAACAATAGAATGAATGTAGATTTATTAAGGAAAAGCACTCCGAAAGTGGGAGGGGTCCAAGGGAATATTATTGTGCTGTCCTGTCCAGGGGTCTTTTATGGTGGTAACAGGATGGAGAATGAAGTATCCCTATTGGTGTTGGTCATCTTGGTGGACACATTGTGGACCAAGCCAGTAAGACATACATATACTTTATGCATGCTTCCTTATCAGTCAGGGAGGGGTTATGCACGCTACATGGCTACTCATTAACCATCGCGGGCCTGCTTACTGCCTACAGGGAGCTTGCTCCTGTGTCCCTAGCATTCTTTGCTGCAGAGTGGAAACTGTTGGAAAGATTCAGAGTGGCCACAGTCTAAGAAGAAATACTGGCAGCTCAAAGTGCATTGATGGTCCTTGAGATGCAAGAGGGGTATTATATGTGAAAACACTCTTCAGAGGTCTCTGGGGGTCAAAAGGAACTTTGAGGGCATCCAGCCTAGTTTCTATCTGAACCTTCTGTGCTCTTCATGATAACCTGAGCAAAAGATGTGCCCACCCCTGCCCATGGGGCTCCAGACACTGGCACCTGCTTTGTCTTTCTTTCTCCTTCCTTCCTTCCTTCCTTCCTTCCTTCCTTCCTTCCTTCCTTCCTTCCTTCCTTCCTTCCTTCAACTTTCCTAAAATCTGTCTCCTTGCAGTTTCTATTCATCATTTTAAGTTTGACCCCTTTAGGCTCGCTGGGGGGAAATGTACACTTCTTTCAGACATTTGTTATTGTTTTAGTAGTAAAGAAGGTTGTTAGTTCCTCTTCCAGCTAAATATCCCCACTTGCTATGGGTTGGCTGTGGTGCATCCTCAGGAGCTCACATGCTGAAAGCTGCTTCTCAGCACATTGAAGGGATTGTAACCTTTCAGAGGTATGGCTTACTGAAAGCAGAGGTCTTCCGAGTGGCTGGTCTTAGACTTTCAGTTGCAAAATCATAAGCTAAAGAAAGCTCTTTTCTTTATTAAGAGCCCCATCTTGGGTACTTGTTAGAGCAGTGGAGAATAGACTCCCACGCCATTTCCTTTCATTGTTTCTCATATGACAGTGACCACCCATGCACTGTAGGGGTATTGTGTTGTTTCATGGTAAATAATTGTCCCACCCACTGGTTTAATAAAAAGCGCTGATTGGCCAAAGGCAGGCAGGAAGTGTAGGTGGAGCTACCAGACTAAAAACTCTGAGAACAGGAAGCACAGAGCAGAATACCAGAGAGAAGCCTAAAGAAGCAGAGGACAACCATGCTGCTGTGAGAAAAGGTACCCAGCCGCATGGCTGAACAAGAGAGAAGGGTTAAATGAAGGGTAGAGAGCTAGCAAGTGATATGCCTGGGCCTGAGGCTGATCAGCCAAAAACTATTGAAAGCATCTGTGTGTCTCTGCGGGTCTGCGGGTCTGTGGGCCTAGACCTTGAGGTTAGGCCCGAAAGTCCGGCCAGAAACCTCATACTACAATGCACCGCACATAGCATAGCCCCATCTCTCATATCCTTTCTCCATGTTCAGTCTTCTTCAAATCACATCTGAGGAGCCACACTTAATGTATGATACAATTTTTAGTACATTTTAGAATATATGTTTTTATTAATTATGTATGCTGTGTCTATTAGTTAGGGCCCGGTCTGGATTTCTCAAAACTATCTGTAGGAAACCATCCAAACTTGACAAAGAGAAAACAACAACACAACCCACACATTAATGCAACAAGTAAAACTCTCACTTCCAGCAAGTGAGTCATCTCTGCCTGCAGGGCTTCCTCAGCTCCTCCGGGTTTGACATGTGCAGCCAGGACTTCAGTAAAATCAGAGCTGTGCTTTGAAGTGCTGTAACTAAACTCCAGAGCTTGGGAATCTGTGGCTTTGCTGTGAATGACTCATAGTGTCCCACTGCTTTGTGAATGACTCCACGTCTCAATCGGCACTCGGCAGTGAAACAGAGAATACTATAATTAGCATTTTATGCTATTTTAAAAGCAAACTTAGCTTTCACTGTACAGAAAAAAAGAAACACATTCAGTCAAAGAGCTTAATTTTACAAGCTACTAGCAAAATACCTCCCTTTTGTTATATTAATTCTCATTATCCAAGTTGACAAGGTCATAGGAAAAAGAGACCGTTACACTTTTTCTTTCCGTATTTCTCCTTGCTGGCACTCTACTAAATTTAAATTGGGTTCTCTCAACTTTGGCCACTAATGGACATTTTCTTTTTGGTGATGTGGAATTTTCTAGACCAATGCTTCAAAAACTTGAATGTGCACACAAAACATCTGTAGTCATAAAAGCTCCATAGATGCTCAGCCACAGATAACTAGTGAGCCCTGGGATGCTGTGTTCCTAAGAGTCTTTGGGCAGTAACAAGGTTGATGGTCGAAGACTCTACTTTGGCTAGCAATGCTGTCTGCTAAGCCACAAACTCTCTCTGGATTGTCTTCCTCCAAGTAAAGAATGTTTTTGAGTTTCTGTGATTTCAAACTATCTTGATTGCTTTGGTCTTTACACTTCTTTTTAATTGTCCAGCCCACAAAGGCAATATAAAATTGTAAGTATGCTTCACTTTATATAATAAATGGTTGTAAAAATAATTTAGTAAGTTAGTCATAGTGGCTCACCCATGTAATCCCAGGACTCAGTAAGCTGAGGCAGGAGGATAAGTTTTTACAGCCAGTTCGGGCCACATAGGGAGTTCAAGGGTAGCCTTGGCTACAGAGTGAATTCAAGGCTAGCTTGGGCTATAGGGTGAAACTGTCTCAAAAAGGAACAACAAAAATAATCCTTTTCTAAAATGAATCACCATTTTTGTTGTCTAAGAAAACTCACTCTTATACAATTTTGGTATTATATTGTGTGCTCAGGCTGAATGTAGAGCTTTGTTGTCATTGTTAGTGGTGGTGTTAGTGGAAAATGTCTCTGGAACAAGATCATGCTGCTTTTGTCCAAACATCCAGACTAGGGGAGCTGTGGAAATGGAGTTACAGTGGACTGACAACACATGGTTCTGATTTTAGGAAAGAGACCCAGCACATGGAAGGACATCCACTGGTACCTCTCTGTGATGGAGAGGACACCAGTTTAATTAAGTGGATCTCACATGGGATGTAAATTAGAGTCACTTCCATTGAGGGAGGAGACTGCCAGGGATCCCAGTGTCTAGGTTCTGCCCATACATCCTGTTGATTTGATTAATCTGGTTTGGGGCCTGGCTGTAAGCACTCTTTTGTCAATGTCTGTCCATCCTAGTGCATTGTAGTCCCACATAGGCAGTTAATCTGAAATTCTAGAATCCTCAGGGTATGTGCAGCATACCTTATTCCATATTGTTTTTAAATATGAATAAATACATAAAAAACATAAGTATGTTTATCAGGAGCTGTGGCTGTAGCTCAGTGATAGAGCACCTGTCTAGCATGCATGAAGCCTTGAGCTCTGTTCTTAGTTCTTCAAGAAAACAGTGTAGGAGAATCAATCGATTGATTGATTGACTGATGGATAGATGGATGGATTGATGACAGAGCTAGTGAAATGGTAACTTTTTCATAAGCTGCCTTGAATTATTTGAAAGATCCTCACAAATGACTCCTTGGGCCCTGTCACAAATAGTATGTATGCTTTCCTACTTTTTTTTTAACAAAAAATTTAAATGATAACTTGAGTCAGCACAAAAGCTTAGCCAGAAGAAGCTCGTTACCTTCCAAGTGGCCAACAACACACAACTCACAAACAGGCAATGTGGCTAGACTGTGAAACACGGAAGCCCTCAAACTGTTCCTGGTTCGGCATGCACTGACAGCACCAATATATACATGGGCAGCGTTGGCAGCAGAGTCATCTGAAAACAGCCAGCAGACCCGCCTGGCTTTGTATTAGCTTATGACCAGGCTCTGTGTAAAATGGAGGATCAGGCAAGGGGACAACTCCCCAGCATACCTTAGGAGGCAGGGAAAATACCATTTGCCTACAGAAAGGGGTTGAGATTGGTGCAGGGCACCATGGTGGTCTCTGAGGAGCTGTCATGTGGCTCTATGATGGTGAAACCTTACACATCTGGGACGCTGCCAATATGGAAATTTACTTTCAAGGCAGGGGATAAGCAACAGCTGAAGCACAAAGGTTGATTTATCTGAAACTGACGAGTAATGGTGATCTTCTCATTCCAGTTATCCCTCGCCCCCTCAACTCTCCTAAAACAACTGGAATATATGGAATCAGAGAACACAGCTAAGAAGAAGGTTACTTTGTGAATCCCAACACATTCCCATAGCCCTCAGCGGGGAAGGGAACTAGGAAGACATGGACCCAAGCAGAATGCAAGCGCAGGCCAGGAGAGCATGAGGAGAGTCATCCCTAAGACAGGGAAGCTGTGAATTCCAGGCTAGGGCTGTACTGCTGCACAGGATACCTCAAACTGCACGACCATGTAGCACCATAGAGGCCTTGAGTTTAAGGAGGAGAACGGGGCATATGTAAGATACTGTCAAAATTAATATTGCCCCATTTTATATTCTTACATTCTTAATTTTTGCAAGTGTATATATACAGTGTGCATGCATGTATGTGTGCATGTTCAGTTGAGTATAGACACATATATGTATGGCAAATGCAAATATGGATTGTGAACATGTGTGAGGAGACCTCTAGTGATATCAGGTGTCTTCTCCTTTCTCCTTCCAATTAATTCTATTATTGATAAAGGGTCCAGGGTCCAGTCTGGCTAGCCAACTTGTTATTGGGGTCCCCTGTGTCTGTCTCCTGAGAGCTGAGATTACAGGCAGTCTCCATACATGTCTGACTTTTGTGTGAGTTCTGGAATTCCAAAGTCTGGTCTTCACACTTGTTGGCCAAAGGGCTTTATGTACTGAACCATTTTCTCCTTCTCATTACTTGTATGCATTACTATAATAAAATGTATATGTAGCTTGTGATCTATGTTTATTGGACAGCATCGCCCTAGAGGGAAAAAAAATCAGAAACAATGGAGCCACCCAACTAATATATTTCACTAGAAAAAGAAGCCTGCCGCCTCTGGAGTTCCCAGCCAGTTGTGACTTAGACACAGCCCAGTAACGTCTGCCTCTGGACACCGCAGGGGAGCAGTGACAGCTGCAACAGTTTAAGTGACCAGTAAAACTAGACAGGCAAATCAAACAATGGTTTTTAGACTCAGTCCAGAAAGCAGCTCGGACAGCGTCTTGGGAAAAGGGAGATAAGGGAGAGTTCTACAGCGTCTTGCCTTCTTGGGTCCAGTTTCTAAGGGGAAGCTCAGCAAAGGGGTCACAGCCCAGAGGTGTCATAATGCAGTACTATGAAAATATCTCTTATATTCCAAGAGACTGGAACTTTTGCTGTACCTCACAGCTGAGTTAATAATACACTTGGAGGTCACATAAGTCTCCCATCCTACTGTGTCCTTGGCTTATTTATCTCTCTTTAAGAGAACAATGTAACAACCAACCTTATATGCTTTGGATTTCCCATGTAATCAGCTTTTACAACCTAAGGTAATATATAGCTGAAATATCACAATATTACATAATATGTACTCTTCTATCACCTTGGCTCAATGTTTTGCCTGCATGCATGTCTATGCACCATATGCATGTGCTTGGTGCAAGAGGAAGTCAGAGGACATTAGATCTTCTGGAACTGGAGTTATGTAGAGGTGTGAGCTGCCATGTGGGTGCTGAGAATTGTAGTGCATGTGTGTTCTGATAAACATGTACTGGAAACAGCAGATAGGTAGAGAGTAGCCTTATAAAATGAATATCTAACATAAATTGTAGAAGCAGCATTTGAATATTGATTGATAGTGTTTGTTACTGGGTTACAGCATTTCCTTAGAGGAAAAAATCAGAAACAAAGAAGGAGCCACCCAACCAATATATTTCACTAGAAAAAGAAGCCTGCCACCTCTGTGAGTACATAGCCAGTTGGAATCAGTGACTTAACCTCTTATAAAACTCTATTAAAATTTTCTGTAAAGTGTCCCATTTCTTCCCTATGTAATGTTTCCTGAGCTTTTCAATAAGAGAAAGCACACTTTGTTAGGGACATCAGACAGACAGACAGACAGACACACACACACACACACACACACACACACACACACACACACATACAGAGTTCTCAAGACTCTCAAGCATTCAAGTAGTCACAGATTCTGACTCATATAACAGACAGGCAGAAGACACGGGCAGAGAATTCAAGTCGGGCCTGCTCTTAGTTAAATAACATCAAGGGAGAGTGCTTGGATTTCTGTCATTAATTCAACACTGACACACTATTAGTGACCTACATTTATTATGAATGCATTCAAGCCCACTGCACAGTGGGCCAGTGAGCTGAGAAAACCAACTCCAAACCTTGGAGTTCACAAGGCCAGAAAGTAGAATTTTATAAGGTGAATGGTGAGGAAAGGAGACGGGGAGCAGTGGGGGAAACAGCATGCTGTCCAGACTGCAGTGAGGTCTGAGTGCAGACAGGTCTATGCAGATGGGAAGGAAACTCCCTGAGGGCAGGCAAGGCCTGGGCAGGTGGGACATGGCAAAGCAATGCCTAGAGCTATGGAGGGCTGATGACAGCCTGTCCTCTTATTAGCTACATTGAGAATGTCTGTTACATGGGCATCCAGGAGAATATTAAGATTCCACTTAACAGCCATAGAATAAAGGCTGTTCTGGACTCACCTTACCAGCGTTCAAGTCTTCGTTAGCAATTGAGCTGCTTTCAAAACAAAATTCAACTCCATTTAAAGGAATACAAAGAAAGAAAGAAAGAATTTACCATCCAACAATTAATTCAAAATAGCTAGTCTTGAATTTGAAAATAAAATCACAAAATATGCAAACTTGGAAATATGATACATACCTAAAGAGAAATTCACTTGACAGAAATAGACCCAGAGGTTTGGAATTTTAAGGGAAGGGAGCTAACATAGTATAACAGTTGGGGAGAAGGCTTGGTATTTAGCAGCACCTGTTACTCTTGCAAGGGACCTGGGTGCGATTCTCAGCACCCACATGGCAGCTCACACCTGGGTATAATTCTACTTCAGGGGATCTAATGCCCTCTGAGTTCCTTCTGACCATGCACATGGGGTACAGACATACATATACGATAAAATAATCTCAGACAGACAGACAGACAGATGAATGTCCTATTCAAGGAAGCAAAGAAAAATTAAATCAAGGAAGGAAATATAGGTGATGTTAAAGGCCAAAATGAAATTTATAGGGATAAAAACAAATATCTGAAATAAAATATTAAATTAGATAAGATTAGTAACGGATTAAATTCTGCAAAGAAAGGATCAAATTTACCAGAAACGCAGCCATAGAATTATTGACGATGAATCACAGAAAGGGGAAAACCCAAAAATGAATGGAACATCAATGACCTGTGGCCATAGTGAGTTGTAAACGAAGTTTTAGAAGGAGGAGGGAGAAGAGGAAGCATAGGCTGGGATGTAGCTGGTGGAGCATCTGCCCAGAAACACAAGGCCCAGGGACTGTCCTCAGCACTGCAAGAAAAATATTTTAGAAACCTGAATTTGATTTTAAAAAATCAATTATGAAGGCATGGATTTAAGAAGCTTAAAAAAGCCCAAAGCTAGAGGGAATGATATATTATTTAGAATAACAGTGTTAAGGAGCTCATGGGGTTCTTACAGACAGCATTCTATTCAGAATACTATGCAGAACATCTTTGAAGAGAGAGAGAGAGAGAGAGAGAGAGAGAGAGAGAGAGAGAGATGGGAGGAAGATACCTTAACACTCTAAGTTCAGCAAAGAAAATATTTTCAACAAAGGAAAAAGTAATTTCATATAAATATATATAAACAGAGCTGTGAGAACCAATGATGAGAAGTCCTGTAGTTAAAACAAATGTGTACTGTCATAGGCTGAGAAGACCAGGAGAAACTTGATTCTTGGGGTTCCTCCTGGCATAGAGAAATGAAATTTTCTTGATATTGGATTCCAGCTTCAGCAGGGAAGAAGCAAGTCCTATGGGGCACTGCCCGGAAGCCCTTTCGGGAGCACGGGTCTATAACATCCCCCATGGTGGAAGGGTCATGGCTGTGTATTATCTTGGGCTGCAGAATGCCATCTAGTCAGAGTTATGTTCCACTGCAAAAGACAGCTCAGATTCAGTGGAATTCTAATGATGGGTTTGCCTCAAGGGGGACACCTCTAAGCGGCCACTTAGCTACTGTGCTTTCTATAGGACTGGATGAGGCCTTTGCTACACTGCACAGCCCAGTGCCCTTCGCTGCCTCACAGATGTAGGAGTACAGAGAACCCCAAATATTCATTTACACACACACACACATGCATGCACGTACGCACGCACGCACGCACGCACGCACACACATACATCAGTAAGCAAGCTACCCCCAGCTTCCTTAACAGTTACATAGAAACTTATCCTCCCCCTCATCCTTCTCTTCCTCTGAACAGACAGGGTCCTGGGGCCTTCTCAAAAGCCTGGAGTTCCTTCCTATCCTTCATCACATCTCATACATAAGTGGGCAAAACATGTTTGTTTGTTGATGTGTATTAGAGGTGACCGTGAAAACATTACCTAGGCATTAACGAGATAGCATCAATCTGACATTAGTCAATGTCTCTACTGAAACTGGGCCTTGGTGGAGGATGGGTCAGACACAGCTATGACAGAGAAAGCTCTGCTTGGGATTTCCCAATCCCTTATGTGGTAAGTAACACCACTGCAGGAACACAGCACCTAAGATAGCACAGAACACCACAGACATGGCATTCCTACTGCTCCCAGAACAGAATGCAGGATCAAGACTTCTGCCTCATAAATCACTTAGGCCCACACGATAAAGCAAAGCGAAGCAAAGCTCCCTACAACTATTTCATTTACCTTCTCTACATTCTCATGAGTAACATTTCTTTGGTGTTACTCAAAGCTTTCTCTGAGATATATTCAGTGGGGCAGAGGAGGTGGCCACAGGATGTAATCACAGAAAATAGTGGGAGATTAACAGGGACCATGTTGACTAGCATGGAGTTTCCCTCACACCTGCTTTTATCAATCTCTTTGGCCCAAGAGTCCCTTAATAAAACATTCACATCCTGGTGTGAATGTGTAGATTTATTAACAAGCCATGAATTATGTCTGGCCCTTGTCTAAATCTCGGATTCTACAGAAGACATCTGTGTGGAGACTGAATCTCTCTGTCTCTCAGTCTCTTTCCCTCTGTGTGTGTGAATGGGGGAGGTGTGTGTGTGTGTGTGTGTGTGAGAGAGAGAGAGAGAGAGAGAGAGAGAGAGAGAGAGAGAGAGAGAAAGGGAGGGAGGGAGGGAGAAAGAGGTGTGTGTGTGAGAATTTCTCTGCTAAGAAAATGGTAACAATCTGCTCCTTTCAGAATTATATAGCAGCTCCTTGCATTTTTGTGAAATTATTTTTAAAACAATGTCAGAGAGTCTCTGCTTTCTTGTATAGATCTTCTCCACCCTCAATGTCCTTTCCAGCTGAAGCAAGATGGTCTAGGAGCAGTGAGAGGTACTACTTGAGAGACAGGAGGAAGCATGCCTGGAACAGAACAACCATCTCTGGAATGTTTGCTTTAATAGCTTTCTTTCTGAAACCTGCCTAGGTGACTTCCTATTGGGTAAACTAGTCTAGTTTCTCTAAAGAACTCCCAAAATTGGACTAATCAGATGGCTCAGCAGATAAAGGCCTCGGCAGCCAAACCCAAAGCCCTGAGTTCAATCCCTGGAACCCATGTGGTGGAAGGGGAGAACAGATTCCTGAAATTCGTTCTCTGACCTCCATGAGTATGCAAATGCACACATGAAACAAACAGATGTAATAAAATTTTTTAAAAAGATCTGACAACACAGTCATTTTAAAAACAAATGTCAGAAATAATAATAGGTAGGAAGTTGAAGAATGTACAAATTGAGCTAATATACAATAAAGCGAGCACAGCAAATCATCCACCTGGCTTGCTAATCTTCAGGCAAATTTGGAGATGAAGGATTTGTAGATTCTATATGAACAACTGAAGGCTTCTTGCTGAGCCTGTTCTCAGGCAGCTCTGACATCCAGCTGCTTTCATAATGCTCTCCCAAGAAGCAGAATGGTCTGAAAAGGCAAACAGATGCTTTCCTGCCCCTACCCCCAAAGCTTTTGGTTTTCTTTAAATATAATCCTTTCTCCGTCAGAGGTTGGCTTGCTTGGAATTAAGAGCTTTGGAGACATATGGGTGTTGTCAGCAACAGAGACACGCTGCTGTACCTGCATGTGGACACCACACCATTGTCCTAACAGAAAGAGAAATCTCAGAAACAAGCAAAGGGGAGGTTTCCAAATACCTAATTTACATATAAAACACAAAAGCATATTGAACAAGTCATCATGAGAGAGTACTGATCATATTATTCTGAGTTAGACAGAAGGTAGCTCACTGATTAGCACTGTATCAGCTCCAGTCCTGATGTGTATGACCAGAGTTTCTCTGTTTCTTTGTTATCAGCTAGGCCCTTCCCATTATCTCTAGTTCCATCTCAGATAGGGAGTGTGGTTGGGTCTTCCTCTGAAACTTATCTTTGTGTCCTTCTGTAGGTGTGTGTTTACTACAGGCCAAGGAAAAAGTAATAGAAATGCCAGGAGCTAAAGGTACTGGGAAGAGGTGGCTTCCGCCATGGGCGCTCTCCCTTGTGTATCATACATTTCTTGCCTTTATTTGTATATATATAAGAAGGCACTTGTCTCTCCAACTTCGATTTCTTTAAGCAATTCTACTTTTTAAGGCTTATAAAACTGTGGGTTCATGGCTACAGTAAATTGGGAAATCCCTGAATGGACAGCCTTTATAAAAATTTCTCAAGTACCCTCCCTGAGGAGTTGAAGTTCATCCATAAATTATTTTGTAAAGCAATAAGAAAGATAATTAAGCCAAAGAGCTGATCCTATCTGGAGAAGCAGAAGAGCTCAGGCTTCACAATGTCACTCTCACTGCTGTGTGACCTTGGGCTGCCATGTAACTTCTTCACCTCACCTTGCTCTCTTCTACTACAACAGGGGGACCCATAGTGGCTTTCTTAAGTGACTGGGAGACTCAGAGACAGTGTGAATGTGAGGGGTGCTCTTATTATGGGCAGCAAAACCTCCAGAAGAGTGAGATGTCAAAGTGGACCATGTAAGGTCTCTTTCAGTCTAAAGTCCTGTAGGGATTCTATTTTGTTGTAACAATAAATAAACACTCTAAAAGAATTTTTAAATTAAAAATTCTTTAAGCCAAGCAACTTAGTTCAGCTATTTATGAATCCACTATTGTTTCTTGAATCAACTGTAGAAATAGCTGGTCTGCCTATATACTTAGGAACATGGAAATATAAATTGTGGCTGTTTCAGCCATTAGTTTTTATGCTACTTATATGAAGCTTTGTTCAACAAAGGGCATTTTTATGTCTGTTACTGCCCACTAAACTTGGTGACTTGGAAGTTCTTGGATGTTATGGATATTATGTTTCTTCTGTAACATTATGACATTGAGAGACTGTGTCAGAAGGGATCATCTGGATTGTAAGTCATGAAAGTCACCTGGCAGAAGACAGCTTAACTGTCATTGGAGCCTTGGTTGGAAGCCAAGGGTCCTGACATCTGGCATCAGTGATTACACAGCCTGTAGAGGTCAAATGACAGGCTTGATGGGAAGACAACTGCCAGGCAGCTTGGCCCAGAGGAAGGGCACTACTGGAGGGGCAGAGCCAGCGCTGATGGCATTGAGAGCACCGTGTGTTCTCGGTGTGTCCAGCACTATGTGAAGCTAGTAGTGCCATCAGCTCATTTACAAATGAGGCAACTGAGGTAATGGATATGGGTAACAGGACCATTACTCACCTGGGAAATGGAAGAGCTGGAAGTGAACTCTGTGAAAACCCATGTTTTTAGCTACTTGATTACTTTAAACAGAAGGATTTAGAATAAAATTAACTAAGAAAGCATTTCTTAGGCTTTTAATAAGTTTATAAGTAAATTAAAGGTTTGTGCTGAATTATATTCTATTTTTATTATTTTATATTTGGGGGGTTGTACATTCACTCCTGTGTGTGTGTGTGTGTGTGTGTGTGTGTGTGTGTGTGTGTGTGTGTGGTGGGGAAGTTGTGCACACGCACACCTGCATGTGGTCTCCAGAAAACAATCTTGGATGTTTTTCTGCAGGAGCTGTCTGCCTGTTTGCTGATACAGGGTCTAACTCAGCTGCCCTGATGGTGGTGACTCTCAGGGATCTGCCTATCACCACTCCCTCAGAACTGAGATTACAGCATGTGCCTGAACGTGTTAATATGGACCAAGGGACTGAACTCAGAGGCACCTCTTGCACAGAAAGAACTCTGCCAACTGAGTCACCCCCTCAGCTCTGTGCTGCCTCTTAACCTCATACCGTGAGGACTGCTTGGTATTCTTTGTGTACTTGCTATTTTTGACTTACTTTTCTGTTACTAATTCTCTACATTTAATTGAAATGAAGGTTTTACACAGTGAGGGATGTCAGCTCCAACATTGGCTTTGTCTTGAAATCACTGGGTATATTCCAGGGAGGCCTCAGTTTCCTTGTGGTAACTACCTTGTTCTACTAGTCATCAATATAGTGCAGAGCCTACAAAGTGTCTCTCTATAAACTTAATAGACACTGTTACTTTCAGAAGGCTGGGCCAGGTTGTCAAGGGGATAGCGTATCCAATCTGGCTATGATGGCTGTGTTCTCTGGCTCCTCCTGAGTGTCTTGGCTATTTACCAGCTCAGGATGTCACAGAGACGTGCTTGAGTTGGCCAGGACCCACAGAAACATTTGGAGAGAAGAAATGAGAGCTTAAAGGATGACCAAATTCTCTTATGTCATGTTAAACAAATGTGTGCCATGTTGATTCCAATTTCCTCTAAAAACACTTCTCATGTTTGCATGGAGAATAACCAAATGACTATGTCAGCCTGTCATGTTTATCCATGTGATGTGTGTGGGTTGGTAGCTCATCAGAAAACCACCCATTTTATTGGAATCAAGTTTCAATGTCAAGTCTCATTCTCAAGCAGTAAGATATATGATAAGCACAGTCTGTTCTATAAGAATACATGTTTGTAACTTTATAACTATATTCTTTTTTATTCATACATGTGTGTATCTTCATATCTGTAAGGGTCCATGTGTTGAGGTATGTGAGTGCATGTTTGGAAGTAGGTAGCAACCTTCATCTTTAGGAATATCATCTACTTCCTTTGAAACCACATTTCTCATTGGCCTTATGTTCATCAATTGGGCTAAACTAGCTTGTCAGCAAACCAAAGATATCCTCCTGTCTCTCCTCTCAAGTACAGGGATCCTAAGATATATCATCAGGTTCTCCTCTTTACAAGGCAAACACTTTTCTGACTGATCCTCTGCCCCCAGCCCTGTAATGTTACTGTTGCTTTAAAATATTACAGAACAAAAGCTAATAGTGGACATCGCTCATTTGCTATGTACATGAAAAGACTCTGGTAATTAGAAAAAGTGACTATTACAAAGCATGCTAATTTAGCCTTCTTTTCAGGTTTCTTTCTATACAAATACAGGAGTTCAAAAATGAGAAGGATTCACTAGGCCCCAAAAGAAAGATTCTCAGACCCAGCTAAGCCAAACTGGAAAACAGTCTCTGAGGCCAGACCAGCTGCCTGGAAGAAGCAAACTCCAGTCCAAAATGCCTAAAAGAGGTTTAGAGTAACTAACTGGGGCACCTGGAAAGGACACTTCCCAGCCTGTTGAGCTGCCTGCAGGCTGTGTAATGGGCTTCAAGTTTAGCTTTTATGAGCTGCCACTCAACTGTGGTAGGTGTTGGTGATACAGTTGTCTGTGAATCATTTCTGCTCCTGTAAATAACCTCTCACCTGTCTTCCTATAAGCAACCCCAATAAAACTCATTGGTTCACCAAGCTGGACTTTGGTTTGTGTCCATATCTTGGTCTGTGGTGGGTTTCCTATCTATGGTGAGTAGACATATGTGTTGCATCTCACCAGGAAAAAGTTTTGTCACACAATGCCACCTAAAACAGCGTGATTTATTTCTCCAAAATTACTTGCCTCTGCATATTCAAAATTACTTTCTGAGACCTGCCACATGTAAGGAACTGAAGGGACAAATTCTTAATCTCCACTGTAAGACTTAAGAGACATTTTTGGAGGTCTATAAACTTCTGCAATTCCAGTTTTAACATATTCAAGAATTAGTCAGTTTAGTAACAACTGAGGTTGCATGAAACACTAGCTGCTATAAAGCAGAATTGGCAGGTGGTCTCCTAGTTCCTTTAAGACTTCCAACTCCTCCCTCTCCCTCTGCAATGCAACTTTGCCTTCAAATGCCTCTTTAGAAGAAGCCTTTATGGCTTTGGAGGAGTGTGCTGCTTTCACAGCCAGGTCTGCCACTGCAGCAAAAAGGAGACCGCATGTGCAAGCCAGCTGAAGTCATGCACAAGGCAAGAATTAGTGCTGTGGAGCCACGCTGCCATCAAATTGCATTTGAAAACAGCTTTTCCCAGTATGGCATGAGAAATCAGTGATTCTTATTCACAGTCTGCCAGCCAGGTTGCTGCATTTCTAATCTAGCCTGGCAGGACCCATTAGGCATCAGGATTGTGAAAGTCTCAGTGAAACCAAATGAGGGTTTCTACTGGCCTCTACATATGGCCCTTCCTGGCTTCTTGCCAGACCTGGGACATTGTCACTCGTGCGTTAATGTGAGGACAGTTTCTTTACAAGGACAGAAGGTCCAGGAAGGCTCTACCAGATGGAACAAGAGGAATAACTGAAGGTCTTCTTTCTATGCCAGCTACTGCGAGCATCAGCTGTTTAACTGTCCAGTTTAGAACCTCAATTCTGCTCTTTAATTTTGTCTGCCATATGGAAGTACCATTTTCATAGAACACACTTAGAATTCCCATGAGCTAGAACACTGATCTAGAGCATTCAGTAAAAGTTAACTTCTCTGCACTCCAGCTTTCAGGAAAAGTCAGTTTTCGGGCAGTCTGGAGTGGTGACATGTGTATCTTTAATCCCAGCACTCAAGAGTCAGAGTCAGGAGGATCTCTGTAAGTCTGATGTCAACCTACTCTACAGGCCAGCCAGAACTATATAGTGAGAACATGCCCCCCTGAAAAAAGCCCCTGAACTTCTCAGGATTTGGTTTTATAAATATTAATCCAGAAGTGGCCCAGATCTTTAGATCTAGAGGGTAAGGGATGACTGAGAAGTAGGAGGCCAATGACTGTAATGACATTTCATCTGTTCACTCTTCAGTGCCTTTCAGATAAACTTACTAAAATAGGAAAATGCATAAGTCAGACTTGATGAAAATTAATATATCTGATGAGAATGCAGTTACTTGTTACATGTAACTCTTCAATGGTGAGGCGAAGCTGTTGTACACAGGTGGTAGCACCCCAGAGGGGACCAGCTCCAGCTACCATCTTGAAAGGTGCTTTAAAATGTTCTTTTAGTAACAGAAAGACAGTTCTGAGTTTCTTCCATCATCCAGCTCAAATCACATCACTCAGTAGTCTGTCCTGGTCCTCAGAGTCAATGGCTCTTCCTCTATAACCAGCCCCTGGGACCACTGTGTAGTACATTCCATTTCTATACTGTACTTGTTGCTAGGAAGTGGATTCCTTCCCTAAGTCAGTGATTGTGCCTTGTGCATTTCTCAAGTCCTGTCCTTACTGTTTCTGAAATTAAAGTCCAGACCAAATACAAAAAAAATGTAAACTTCCCCAAACCTAAAAGGCATCTGGAGTTTGTATTACAGTCATGTACTATATAACCTCCTTTCCAATCACAGGTACCTGCTAGTCCTGTAAGTCCACAATGAAGCTGACAAATTCTCATTGTCATCCAATAGAGGTCAGGTATCCTGATACTTAAGCATAATATGTTACTTCATATATGGAAAAATCCTGGCATGAGAAATCTACTGTACTGCTGGGTGCAGAAAATTATAGCAGAGACAATTATGCATACTATATAGAACCTGATGGGGGGATAAGTGGATGTTACATTTCATCAATACCATACAGTAAAACCCTTTACATATTCAAATAGAAGCATACTATGTCACTTGGCTCATTCTCATACATTTCAATATTTAGCACCTCTCATCATTTTACCTTCTGCTTCAGTTAATCTCATGATGTTGTGTTCATTTTGACCTTAGGAGCTGTAAGCTACACCATATAGCTTACTTATGTAGCAGCCAAAACCAACCAGGTTTGTGTGAGTCCACACAATGACTTAATCATCTAGCAATGCATCTATGATGCAAAGTTGTTTTCAGAAACAAACTACAGCCAAATGATGGGCAGTATTCCAAAAGCAGAAGCAAGCTCATGGAAAAAGCATCACATGCACACTACATGTTTAGTTTACATATCATTCACCTATCTAAAAAGCCTGTCTGGGGTGAGGAGATGGCTTAGTAGTTAAGTGCTTCCATGAGAACTTGAGTTCAGATTCATAGCACCCATGAAAAAGGTACAGAAAGCAGTGGAACACGTGTAATATCAGCCCTGAGGAGGCCAAGCCTTGAGTTTATTGGTCAAACAATAATATAGCCAAATCAATGAGCTCCAAATCAGTTAGAGACCCTGACTCTAAACAAATGAGGTGGAGAGCGCCTGAAGAAGGCACTCAACATTGGCATCTGACCTCCACAGGTATACTTACACATGCACACATACATATAACATACACAGATACACCTGTACAGCTGCATATATATCACACATGCACAGATATACACATGTGTAGCTGCATGCACACATACATAACACATACACACATAGATAACATATACACATACACAGGTAAAGCTGCATACAAACATATGCAAATACATAGACACACACACACACTCCTCAAAACAAATTCTGACTCAAAGAATTCTCAAAGTAGCAGCTATACTTTTGGATTTAAAAATTTCCAACTATTGGGTCTGGAGAGATGGCTCAGTAGTTAAGAGTACTGGCTGCTTTTCCAGAGGACCTGAGTTTAATTCTTAGCACCCACATGGTGGCTCACAACCATTTATAACAGGATCTGATGCTTTTGTGCCCTCTTATGCCATACGTGCAGACAAAGTACTCATACATAAAATACATACATAAATAGCTATAAAATTCAAACTATCATACCCTCCAATATTTCCTTCTTCTTCTTCACTGCTGGACCACATGGTATCGCCAAGCTATACCCCAGAGCAAAGGCCCACTCATGAAAAATCTGACTATACTGTAGAGGACATCTTTAGCATAAAAATCAGACACCAGTTCACTGGTAAAGACCACTGTGTGACACCCTACCCTGAGGTTGACCCCAGCACCTCAAAAACCACTAAAAATAAATAATTCTGGCTGAAACTGTGTTCATAGCATTATATACACTGACATTCATTCCTACTGTGCCAGTGATCAGCCTAGCAGTAGAACAGGACAAGCATAGGGTCCAGCCTCTTTTCCTGGTCAATCAATAAAGCAATCAAAGTGATGAATGAACACAGTGCTCCACTGTCTGGATCTCACTTTTATTGTGGCCATTGAGACACAATTTAGAAACAGCTCAGACTGAAGAGTACTTACCTTCGTGAATAGGCATCTGTTGAGCATCTTCATTATGAAATAACCCCAATAAAGGTGAAGGCCCTGCAGGACCATGAGCTGGAAATTGAGGAAGATGTATGAAAAGAATGGTTCGAGGTAGTACAGAGGCAGAATCAGGGTGCAGTATAAAATCCTGTGGGGGGGGGGGGGAGAAAAACAGGTGTGAAATCTCACTATGGCCAAAGCACTGGTGAATTTTCAACAAAAGAGTACATTTTTTTCCTCCCCAAACACATACCATACTTAATTTCAAATGGTGCCATAAAATTCTTTATAGGAAAAAGAATCAATATTACCATTTATATCATACTTAGCAGACAATAAAAAAGTATAGCCTGTTTCCTGAGAGAAAAACAGACACGTGAGGCTTCATGTAGTGCTTGTTTGAGAGTTTCTGTGCCTCAGTTTCCTATTTGGACACAGAAAGGCTCCCATGAAACCTCTTTACCTTCTAGGAAGAGAGATATCATGGAAACAATTGAGACAACATGCTTACATGTAGCACCTGATGATGTGGTTTCTTTGACTTGGGTGTCAGTGGTGGCCTGAGAAGGCTGAGGTGTGGTTCAGTGAAAGCAGGCAGTATTCACATGCCAGGATTCAATTCCCTGCACCTCTTCCCCCATACACCCATGTTAGGAGCTTCCATCTCCTAAAGTGAGCTGCCCAACTGCATTTGTTGCACACACAGACTCCCATAGTTTAACTGCCCCTGAGGCATCAAGATACACGGTGTCTTCAGCTACTATCCCAGGATAAAAGGTTAAATTACTTTCAGCAAACCTCCTACCACTGTGATGTTAGAGCACTGGGGGAGGTTGTGCCTGAGCATCGATTTACTTCAAAATAATTTGTTCATTTACAATGAGAAAACAAGAAAAAAGAAGAAGAACTGTCCACAGTATTGCCCTCTTAAGTGGTGCTGTAATTTTAGTGCCTCGTCTTCTTTTTTCCCCCATACAGGTATTTAATTTTAAATTAACATACAGCCACATTTTCTAGGGTGAGCTGTAGGGTCCAGAACAGGCCACTGTACCTAGGAACCAAGTGACCTGTGTCCCACCTCTCCAGCCTTAGCTGGTATGACCACTTATCTGCTCTTCGGCCTTCACTTGTGTCTCTCCTCAGAGTGTGTTTTTGAGACTATTGTCTTACTTGCCCACTGCTTTTGTGACTCAACCAAGACTTGTTGTAGAATAGTCTTTTTGTATACTGTGAAAATGTGTCGCTCTTATTGGTTTAATAAAAAGCTGAATGACCAATATCATTGTAAAGAGGATGCTGGGAAGAAAGGGTGAAGATTCCAGGAGAAGATAGCCAGATTTAGAACTAGTCAAATACACAAAATGAGACAGAGGTAAAAGCTATATGGTAGAATGTAGAGTAATTTTTTTTTTAAAAAAAAGGGGGTTAATTTAAGTTATAAGAGTTAGTTAGAAACAAGCCTAAACCATAGGCCAAGCTTTCATAACTAATAGTAAGTCAGTAGCATTCCTTTGTACACTCTGTGTCCCCATGGATAGATCACACTTTTATCTGGTCACCCACTGATGAGCACTGGAGTTGTTTTCTGTGTTTAGCCATTATGAACAAAAGAGACTATTGTATTCCCTGGAGTGGTTGCTGCCATGTCTGTTGTTCACATCTACCTCAGCACCGCATATTGTCTTGCAGAGATACCTGTCTCCATGTTAAATATAGTCCTTGGCAGATTTTACATTTGTGGTGGCTTGAATAAAAATGGCCCCACTGGTTCATATATTTGAATGCGAGTTACTGGGGAGTGGCACTACTTGAGAAGGATTATTAGGTGTGGCCTCTTTGAGGTATGTGTGAGTATGTCACTGGAGGGGGTGTGGCCCAGTGTTTTCTCTCTCTGCCTATGGATCAGGATGTAGAACTCTTAGCTTCTTTAGCACCATGTCTGTCTGAATGCCACCATGCTCCCCACCATGATGATAAAGGACAAACCCTCTGAAACTGTAAGCCAGGCCCCAATTACATGCTCTCTCTTTTATAAGAGTTGCTTTGGTCCTGGTGTCTCTTTACAGCAATAGAATAGTGACCAAGACACCACTCATACACATTTATGCCAAGATTATTTTATGCTGTTCAAAAATCTCAATGTATCTAGTCTTTTCCAAGAGAAGCTCTTAAAACTGTGTGTTTGTAGAGATGCCCCTTTTAACATGTACATTAAGGCACAGAAGCCCATGGACATACTGGAGAGTGCTAAGATATCACCACTTTTTTTTTTCTAAAATTACAAATTATAAGGCCATCAGAAATTTATGAATAGCTTATTTGGGTCCCCCCACCCAGTATCTGGTAGGCTTAAGGTTTGCTAATTTAAACACAACACACAATTTAAACAGGCATTATTTTGTGGGTCTTGAAGGTTCTCTATGTCTGCTCAGCAGTTGCTTCCTCTTGTGTGAATTACCAGTTCAAGTTCTGCCTGCTCAAAAACTCACTGTATAATTTACCCATTTTTTTTTTATGTAGACATTTCTCAGGTCTGTTTTTTAATTTAAAAAATATAACTTTATTGCCCATTTAGGATTCAGAAAATACATAAAATGTGAAGAAGTTTAAAAAACACCTAAAAGTCTCACAACTTACAGATTTTAACATATTATCTTCCATACACATGATTTTATACATCAGAGATAACACTATGTGATTTGTGACCCTGGCTTTTCCTACTCCATGTCACAGAGAACTTTTCATGTCAATGAATGTAACTATGAATTGAAGCAAGCAAACTTGTCTCTTCTACCCAGGGCTAGTGATGCCACAGATAGTGAAGGAGATCCTTTATCTATCCCATCACTAAACGAGCATAATCCCTAATTACAGTCTAAAACGTGTCATTATATATATAGATAAGTATAGTTCTTAGCCCTTATCAAGTAAACTTGCTCTTTGCAACAGACTGAGACCATTACAGAAAACCACAACCAATCAAATTACAGAATCATTTTGCCCAGTCCCAGTGGACACATCTGCAAGACAACTCCCTTAGAAATTTGGGATCACTGAAAAAAAGGGGGTGAAAGTAAGAACCAGAGGACGAGGGAATTTGCTGTGATATTGTATCTCCTAGCATTGTCACATCCAACAACAAGACTGCATAAAGATGACCTGAATAAGGACATCAACAGACATGCTAACATGGACAGAGGAAGACCACAAGGCCTCAGTCCTACATAAAGAACTGTAGGCAACTAAGGAATGCTGACAGCTGGGGACAGTCTTCTGAAGGAAGAGCAGTATCAAATGGTCCACGCTTAAAAAATATGTCCATACAACATTCTACTGACTACTGACTGATCAGGTTGTATTGATAAATTGAGGAATCCGTGTATGTGCGTGCGTGCGTGTGTGTGTGTGTGTGTGTGTGTGTGTGTGTGTGTGTGTGTGTGTGTGTGTGTGTGTATAGTAATACATATATATATGTAACAGTAATTAATGAACAAAAGAGATCATGAATTTGAAAGGTAACATGGGAGAGTTTGGAGGGAAGAAAGGAATGGGAGAAATGATGCAATTATATTATAATCTCCAAAATAAAAGTAGCAAAATAAACAAAAAAAGGGAAAGATAACAAATACTTCAGGCCACTGGTCATCCATCTCTGTTGCAACTACTTAATCCTGCCATTGTAAGAAAAGAACAACCATATGGCACCTTGAATATAAATTAATGAGTATAGCTGGATAAAGCTTAATTAAGAAACCAGAGTATGAGCTAGAATTGGCCTTAAGCCATGGGTCGCTATCATCTGCCACACGTCATCGTTCTACGTCACAGCTGTAAAATACCCATTTTGCAAACACACTACAACTTGACTCTTCTCTGACGAGATAGTTCTTCCCAATCCTCATCATATTCTAAAGAACATGGTGAGAAGTGACCTGAGATGCATATTGTTAAGATTGTTTGATTCTCCTTTTAGGGAAGCTAAGATCCTGGACTCAGTCAGACACTACACCCTTTCATGTGGTGACATACTGCCCAGCTTTGTATAACCACACAACTTTGTTCCTGTGCCCAGCATGAAGGCACCACTCCCTTAGATCCTGAGCAATGCCATGTTTTGTCATTATCCATGGTAAAGAGCATTGCATGTTTATTTTGATATTTTACCTTATATGATGCCACCATATTTACATGTTAGTATTTTTATTTATTCTTTTGTGAACTCTTTACATATGATATATATTTTCCTTTAAGGAATGCATAGGTGACATTCATTGTATAAAATGGTAAACTTAAGTACAGTGGCTCTCCCTCCCCATGGGTCTAAGAATATTTACGGATTGTGGCCAACTTACAAGTTGCTCCACCCTCTTTCTTGCCTCCAGTGCTGAGGACTGGCCTCAGGGCCCTGTGCATGCTAGGCAAGACTCTAGCACAAAAACAACCCCCAGCTCACATCATGACATTTTTATATTTCTGTGTCTGTTCACCTCTCCAGAATAAGAGTCTCCACTCTATCCTGGTTACCCTGAATTTATAACTTTCCCCTGAGCCCCTGGGTTTAGCATCTGGGCTGACTTCAGGCTTATTTTCAGTGACAGTTGCCCCATGGGTGTATCTTACCACCAGGCAGCATCCCAAAGCCAAAGCCACAACCTGTGGTCAATTGTGTTCTTTCTTCTCCAGGTCCTTACCCCTTACCTAGCCCCCCCATCAGAAAACAGGGCCAAATCTGATAGGGGAAGACACTAAGAAATGTTCTTTTTACAGTTTGCCAGATAATGTGAACTAGCAAATGTATAAACTGCTCATTGCAATTCATGTAGAGAGAGAGTAGGGTGTGGGTCATGGGAGAGCTGTCTCAATAAAGTGAGACTGACTTCCCTGCTTCTACTTGTGGAAAGTGAAGGCAGAAGACAGAATTTGGGTGGAGAAATCTTCTTTTGCATACACAGAAACCCCTAGGGCAATCCTGGATCCAGGAAATCCAGGGGTTTGAAGGAGCCTCGGTGGCAGTTTCCTCCATGTGGAGAGCTCTGTAGCTTAAAACTCCTTTAAGGAGGAACCAGAGGTGTGTGGAGATATTCAGGTAGTCTTTTCTGCACCAGGATAAATCAAGGGTGTGGCCTTCCTTTTAAGAGAAACTAGAAAAGTTGGTTTTAGGTAGGGATTGAAGACCTGGCATAGCTTTTCAGAGCTGATCTTAGTCATGGGTGAGTGGAACTCACCGCACCCCTGTGACCTGGAATCTTTGGGGAGACCACAGCCTGCCTAGCAAACTTGCAGAGCTCCTGGAAAATAAGATGCCACTATTATAATGCACATGCTCTGGGTGAGCTGAGCAGTGGGCAGGGAGGAAGGGCCAAGGGTAGGGCTCTGGAGCCTGTGAGATGCAGGTCAGAGGTCACAGTTTTCAGGGAGCACTTCTACCCACGGGCCCCAGTTTATCTATAAGAAAAGACTCCTTTCCCACCTCATCTTGGTGCTCTAACACTGATTTTTGTAGCTCGGGAAGGGCTCAGCACACAGCAATTAAAGCTGTCATCCTCACTGCTATTCTGACTCCAACCACTGCCTCTCCTAAGGTGAGGCCCAATAGCAACAGGATTAGAGCAGCCCCACCATCTGAGCTGCAGAACTGGCTAGACTCTGGGAGGAGGCACTGCAGAGTGGAGATAAGGCCAGCTGGAGGGTTGGAGTGGGATGTGCCTTCTGAACATTCTCTGTGGGATGACAAAGGACATGGATGGATGGGGAGGGACTGAGATGAGACTGGCCTTGGTTTCACAAAAGGATGGTCCAATTCTACTCTGGGCTGCTTCTCTTTTGCTCAAAGAATGAAAAGATGAGTCCTGGTAGCACTTGTCCTCCTTGACAGGAGTGCAAAAGTCTATGCTGATTACCCACTCCCCACTTTATAGCAGCTCAATGGAAGTTTTCTTTAAATGGGCCCAAACTCCGGAAGTCCTAGAACCACAGACCTCTACTGCTGCTGCTGTGGATCTGACTGCGCAGGCTCAGCATTTTTTGGTCTTTGTCCCACCTCCTCCTCACTCTTTCAAACAATAGCACTGGCATAGCTTGAACAAGTCACAGTTCTGGTATAAATAGTAGCTAGTTTTGCCAGCCTCACCACAAGTGAGAATTTCAGATTGTAGATTTCAGGTGTTTTTGTTGTATTTTTCTTGCTAATTGAGGATGGGAGTTTTTGTTCTTATAACACCAGAGATGAAGCCATATCGGCATGTCTTGGGTTTTCAGGTAACGGTATAGATGAAGATGACATAATACTCAGTGAAGACAAACTCCTTACATCAGTACAGTAACTGTGATGGAAAAGTGTGTACTGGGTAGTGGGTTACAGCTCAGTGGGAGAGAGCTTCCAGTTCTTGTGGGGATATTTTCAAATATAATAAGAACATTCGGAGATATCAGAGGGATCTACCACAGTCAGTCTAGGAGGATCAGACAGTGGTAACTCACACCTTTAATCCCAGCACAGGGAATATCCCTTAATCCCTACGCCCTTAATCCAAACTGAGTTTGAGGTCATCTTAATTTACAGAAGGAGCTCCAGGTTCCCAAGCAGGCAGTGGTGGGGCCACGCCTTAATTGAGCAAAGAAAGTATTTAAGGCAGGCATAGAAAGACAGAGCAGGCAGAAGAAGCCATGGTGCACACTGTTAGTTCTTGGGAAGCAGGGGCAAGAGAATCTCTGTGAGTTCAAAGCCAGCCTGGTCTTCAAAGCAAGTTCCAGGACAGCCAGGACTGTTACACAGAAAACTCTGTCTGGAAAAAAAAAAAACCAAAAACCAAAACAAAAACAAAACAAACAAACAAAAAAAAAAAAAACCAGGAGGATGTGGATATTTCAGACTGCTTTTATTATATTTGAAAATATCCCCACAAGTTCTACATTCATCCCCAGTTCTACAAGAAAAGAGCAAAGATTTCTGCTCTATATTCCAAAGGCCCTACTTTAGCTGTGTCTGGATGTACTCCTTTTCTTTTCAATGTGTGTGTGCGTGGGCATGTGTGCTGTGCATACACATGTGTGCATGTTTGTGTGTTTGTGTGTCTTCCTCAATCATTCTTCTCTTTATCTACGGAGGCACCCGGCTTGCCATGGACCTCTGCCTCTCCTGCTAAGGTTACAGGCAGCTCCACAAGCCCGTCTGCTTTCTTCATTCTCTCTGTTCTGTGGTGCCCGATGGTCCAAACTGGGCCTTGCACTTGCATGGCATCACTTTCCCCACTGAACACTCCCCAGCGCCTAGGGCTGGCTCCCCCATCACATACTCTTAAGTATGAGGTCTGGAGGATGCAACGATGACATAAGAAACAAAGAACTGGTTTTTAAAAAGCTATTCTGGATAAATGTCTTCTGCAATCAACACATGCACTGGCTCCATGTTGTGGTGGGGAAGCAATAGAAAACAATTTACGGTTGTTAAAACTGAAACATAAAAAATGGGTTGATACATTTTCTGCAATTAATAACTACACTGTAATTCTGTAAAAGAGTCCTTGTTCCTAAGAAATGCATGATGAAGGATTTAGGGCAAAAAAGTATATTAAGTTAATATTTAGAACTTTCAAATGATTCAAAAGTGTGTGTGTAAGAGAGAGGGAGAGAGATGGGGGAGGGAGAAAGAAGAAATGGGAAAATAAATGGGTAAAACTACCACCTGGTAAGGGGTACATACAGGTTACCCTGTTACATACTGCAAATGATTTCTAAATGAGTACATGAATGAAGGTATTTGAACCAATTGTGAATAAGCTGGGCTGTGAGATGATCTGGTCTAAAGAGTGACCACCGCTACTGTCCTTAAGAAAGCAGTAATGTAAGAAAATGGGGGCCCAGCTGGTCAGATCTCCACAGAGCACCCTGACGAAGGGGGCAGTGAATACAGATAGCCAAAATCTCAGGCCTCCACAGGTACAGCACTCCAAAGTCTGCTTCCTAGAGTCACATTTGCAGCAGTGGCTCAAGGGAGCACCCTGGGCTCTTACAGAGCCTTGATCCCACTACACAAGACCCTTTGCTCTGTGGCAGCTCCAGGACAGGAGATGGACCCCCACCTTGCTTAGCCTTTAGAAGATCCAGGCCCCAGTCTTCTGATGAAAAGATCCATTGCAGTCTCATCCTCATGTTTCACTGATAAGTATACCAACTAAGAGCACTTTCGTGCTTTTAGCTCCATATTTTTTAAAAAAAATCTTCTCTCTCCACTAACCATTCCAAGATGTTACCTGATCCTAATGCTCATAACATTTCCTTTCACACTTGGGCTTCAAACCTAGGCTACCATTTTCCCCCCAAACTAGTGATGGCTGAATCATTAAAAGTTGAGATCTGAAATCCAGTGACCAGTAATGAGGAAGAGGGTAGCCATGTGCATAATACTTATGGGGATAAGGAAGTAGCATTGTTATTGATGGGCTTAAAATTGGTTAATTTTTGTTTTATTTTAGGGACACACATCACTACTAATAGTTTGTAAAAATATGAATAAAGTATGTGTGTGTGTGTGTCATGGTGGGGGAATTACAAAGTCCTCTTCTCCAGATCTCCCACTTCCTGTGTTCTCTCCCACCTAGAGAGTCATGTTGAAAGAGAGGGGCAGCAGCCATGCTGCCCCTGCATGCTCAGGCTGGAGGACAGTCAGTGTTTGCACATCAGTGTCCCTTCCTTGCAGTTCAACCAGTCTAGAGGACGTTAATGCCTGCTCATGTGACTTACTGGGAAGACTATCGGGAGCCAGGGAACATAGATAATATATCAATAATTCCAATGAAAGGACATGAAGTGGGGAGAAAAAGGAAATCCTGGGGTGGGGTGGGGTGGGGTGGGGTGGAGAGAACAAGGGGAGTCAAGTCAGGGGAAAGCAAACCTGCTTTGGGGAGATGATGGCAAAATCCAAGAGAGGAAAAGATGATGGTAATGCATGAACTCCTGCCCGTCTTCTCAAGCTTCCAGGTGAGCCGTAGGGCACACCTTGAGTAGTTGTCTCCTACCTCACTGTAGCACAAAATGCGGAGAACAAAGTGCCTGGACACAGATGCTCCCCACAGCACCTCTAACATGTGTTCGAGACTTTGAAGCACATTTGCTGAGCCACCTTCAGAGGCATCTATTATCTGCTTCATCAGTGGATTCCCAACCAGCTCCGACTGGGTAAGACTTCCTGGAGAAGTGAAGCCACCGAGTTTGGGACAGGTGGATAGAACAAGTCTCACAACAAGGAATGAAAGTTCCCCCTTTGGCACTGCCATGAGGCTAGTAGCATATGCCAAGTCCAAGATGCTGGGGATTAAGCCAGGCCAGGGCACTGAGCTGGAAGCAGTTTTTCTGTTTTTGTTTTTTTTCCAGAATGAGAGTGCTTTTCAGTACAAACCACTGAGTTTTTTCTTAAAAACCTCTGTGAAGATCTGTTTTCCAAACTCCCCCTGGCTTGGTGTGGTTTGTCTCAACTTTCTGAACCATGCGAGTCATTGTCTTTATGGAATATTGTTACCAGCAAAGGCTCTTACAGCCCAGTCTGTCAATACTGATTTATTATTGTCTAACACCCTGAGGATGGGGAAAAGTAGTCTTTGATGCCCTCTGCTACCAGTATTGAGATCAAGAAAATGTCATATGCTAGTAACTCATTCATCTACAAATTCAGAAATGGCAGCAGGAGCTCTTAAATCTAGAATTTCCAAAATCACCATGTACTAGGGCTCAGCCGTTTGCTTATTTATTAGATATCATGAAAAGGTCTAAGGTAAATATTCTCTATTTACCTCAAAAGCAAGGCCCTGCACCTACTAGAGAAGCTTCTTGGAGTTCCCTGAACTGAGGGTTTCCATGGAGTCTAGATGGCTGCCCATGCTTTAGAATCAGTCTTATCAAGAAACAGTAGAATTTTCCTTCTCTGAATATTGTTCCAACCTTAGGGGTGTGGTTCCAATGCGCATTACATGGCAAGAGGAGACAGGATGTGCCTTTGGATGTCACACATGAAATGAGGAGGCCAAGTGAAAATGAGGGGGCCATGTGTAGGTGTTCAGACAAGAGCCCAGCTCAGAACCAAGCCAATGACTGTCACCAACTAGTGTCACCAAGTAGCTGATCCTACATGGATTTCTTTAATCATGTGTCTCAAGAAGGCCCTCAGAAAGTTACAACTGTAGTCACCATTACCTACCTGGCCTCCTTCTGACTGTAATCACATGAGAGACTCTAATAAGTAATGACCTAGCTAGGGCCAGTCACCCTGAGCACCAGGAAAAGTAACAATGACTAGCCAGTGACTTAAAGGGCTTTCTGCAAGCTGGCTTGTGGATAAAATCTAGTCTAAGACATGTATTTTATTTACAGCAGTGGCTTTAATATAGCTTAATACATTTTTAAAGAGTTGTGTAATAAAACAAAGAAAAATATGCAAAACAAAGGCCATGTTGTTCCCTCAAAGTCTAGAGTATTTATTCTCTCAGCCCTACCTGAACAAGTTTGCCCAGCACTGACTTAACCCACTCAATGTTTGGATAGTTCTCTGTGCAGCAGAAAGAGCCTCTGGGACATGAGGAGAGGCAAGTTGGGAAAGGTCTCTATTGCACTGGTCTCTATCACCTTGGAAGTCTCTGAAAAGCTACATCAACTGTTATCTCTATACGTCAGAGTTTACCCTCTCAATAATGGTGCTCCAGGACTGGGGCATGACTCCATGGTGGGGTTAACTCATCCTAGTTTGCTTTAGGGAGGCCATGGATAAGGGAACCCTAAAGATAACAAAGAAGCCAACAACTGATTTTTATAAACACACCTGGTTAGTCAAACAAAAGAGACAGTAATACATTTACCAAACAGGAGGCATTTGTCATTCTGGGTCTGGGATACCTCATTCAGTATAACTTTTTTCCAGTTTCATCCATTTCCATGAAATTTTCAAAATTTCAATTTTCTTTATAGCCACATAAAATTCAATTATGTATGTGTCCCACATATTCATTATCCATTCATTAGTTGATGGACATCTAGAATGATTCCATTTTGTGGTCATTATGAACAGAGCTTCAATGTCTAGTGTTTCTGTAGTAGGATAGAATCATTAGGATATATGTCCAGAGCTTATAGGTTGGCCAGATAGTAGGCCCAATCCTAATTTTTAGGCACCTTCAATCTTATCTCAAAAGTGGCTGCACCAGTTCACACTTCCACCAACAAGGTTCCCCTTTCCCCACCTCGGGCACAGATTGTCATTGGTACTCCTGATGATGTCCATTTCTTACTGGGGTAAAATGAAATCTTAAAGTGCTTTTAATCTCAATTTTCCTAATGGTTATGGGTATTGGGCACCTGAAAGTATTTCCAAGCCATATGTAGCTATAGGGCCCGATTTTAACTGGGTTGTTCGTTTCCTGTGAGCTAAGTGTTTTGGTCGCTTTACACTCTAGTTATGAATACTCTATCAGTTGCTTACCTGGCAAATGTTTTTCTCATTTGGGAGGCTGTTTCTTTACCTGACTGACAGTTTCTTTTCCTGAACAGAAGCTTTTGGTCTTGGATTCCCCTTTGTTGCTTGTTGAAATTATTTCCTGTGTTTCTAGAGTCCAATTCAGAAAACCATTTCCTAAACTCACTCTCCATATTTTTCTTATTAGCCATTTCAAGGCATCAGGTTTTACTTTGAGGTCTCTGATCCATTTGGAACTGAGTTTTGTGCCAGGGTAAGAACTAGGCATCTCTTTTCATTCTTCTGCATGCTGACATCCAGATTTCTCACCACTGTTTGTTGAAAAGTGCTCTTTTCTCCAGTGTATATTTCCAGCTTCTTTGTAAAAAAGAATCAGGTAGGTGCAGTCCTCTATTGTATTGCATTGGTCTCTCTCTTTGCCACTACAATGCTATTTCTAGATGCTTTAGTTTTGTGTGCTTACCTTGGAATATCTCAGGAATCCAAGAAATTAGGAAGGGAACAGAGAGAGGAGAAGGTTCTTAAATAGGAGATACAGGACCTACTGGGGTGAGTGTAGGTGGAGAAGGGTGTATTGAGGGGAGAAAGCTTCAAGCGTGGAGAGTGGTGGTGGTGGGGGGGGGGAGAGCAATGAGGGAATGGCAAGGGCTAAACACAATGAAACAGGCCTGAGAAAACTTTCTAGTAACCCACTTAAACAAATTTTACAGAAATTCTGAAGATAGATACCTTGCAAAGACTAGACAATGTAGGTCTGAAAGCAATGGTTCGTTAAACAAAAACCCCCGTGCCAACCAAGTGTTCAAGACATCCATAAGAGTCAGAGTTTCCAGAGCCCTTCAAACATTACAGGTTTGAGTCTTTGCTCTTGGTCACTCATGAGAACTAGTTGATAAGACTCTGCTTTATAGACACCACACATCTTAGGCGTAAGAGGGAGAGAAATCAAGCTAAAAATGGGCTAGAAAATTCTTCCCTACAGGGTGAATCATATAGTGCCAGGTGTTACTATGAAGGCTGATGTGGATAAAGACATTGGTTGCCTAGCCCAACTCTGAACTCTATGAACTATAATACCATCCTTCTAGGTAAGATGGACCAAGTGCAGTAATGGTAATGTGACTATTATGTAGCTAATAAACCACTCTCTAATTGGACTTGGGACTTGCTCTCTAAGAGGGAACCCATGCCTAATAATGTTACCTTGGTCCAAAACCTACGACTAAAGAGGTCTAGGTAGGGGATAGAGGGAACTTAACATGGTTGCCTGGCTGAATTGATACTACATCAAGCTGTCTCCTAAGTATATACGTATGTTTATATTGAGAAACAAAGGCTACTCTCAGCCTTAAACAGAGAATCTGCTCTTTGCAATAAAGAGAAATACATGGCTGTAACTCTAGAAGACAATAAAGGGCAGTTGAGGGCTCATCCCTAGGCATGACATTTACACTGCCTCCTTAGGGTTCAGGGACCACTGTGGAAGAGAGAGTTGAAAGAGCTAAGAGGTAGAAGGTAGAGAGAGGGGCTGCAAAATATTATCATCACAGTGGCTGTGCATACCAGCATTGGGTCCACAGAAGTCAGGTTCTCCTCGTAGTCAGCTATGCAGGGGAAAAGAGCCATGGGACCCAGACACACACTGCAGAGTTATTGGCAACTGACAGATTCTGTGTGAAGGGAGGTATGGCATCATACTGTGTACCCACCCGTGAGCTCACCAAGCTCTGGTAGTTGATTCTAAACCCAGGTTCATAAGACAGGCCTGATTAAAGTCTGTGAGGCACCAAGCAAAACCAAACAGATATAGAGGTGAAAGGGTGATACTAGGAGCATAGAGGTGGAAAAGCAAGGAAGGGGAGGGTGGAGGGAGTTCACTCTACACTAAATACATAGTGCACGTGCATAAAAGAGAAAGACCAAAGTCTACTAACCACAAAACAAAAATCTACCAAACAGGCAGTGCATGAGACATCTTAGACTTGATTCTGGGTTAAACTCCCAATTTTGAAATTCTCATGAGTAATTTCAATAAAATAAGCATAAATTACTAAGTCTTTGCTAAGTAGCAGACATTTCTCTAGAACTCTCTTGCATGTAGTATCCCAGTAAAGCCTCACATTAACACTTACTTCTGTTCTGCAGATGAGAAAATGAAAGCACAGAAATGTCTAACCTGTCCCAGACCACACAGGCAGCTATCTGTGGCACAGGATTTGATTCCAGCCTCAATGCTTGAAATTAGTCACAGCACTAGACCCCTCCTTTCCAGGAGATACTAATTCAAGACCCCCAGTGTTGGTGTATAGAATGAGGCTGGTTTCTTTGATAAAGACAGCGTCCATTGATCACTCCAATGCTGGTCAGGGTTGCTGTCCATCTTCCTAACAAAGAGGCGTGAACTAGAGTCTCCATTTGTTTCCACATTCTTCTATAAAGAGCAGCTGAATAGCTTCCAGGCTAACTCTAAACCGAGGTTGTTTCTAGACTTTCCTTCCAGGCCATCTGATGCTTCCCTATGTTTCTCCGGGTTTCTCCCAGTCAGCGTGTAGGGAATTATGATTGTTGAGGATAGACTGTCACAGAGATATCACACAGTTGCTCTATGGCCCTGTGAGGTAGCTGTGATTACTACAGCACAGAGGCCTTTTACTCTAGAGGCCTTCAGTCTGGCCATAGGCTTTTCACATAGTGACCATAAAAGCCGCTGATCACAAAGAAAGCCCACATTCCTGAGGCATGATAGAGAATGATAGCTACTGTCTGCCCACTGTATCTGCTTCTGAGCTACTCCCCTGCTGTAGAGAACTTTTAGTTATTTATAAAAACATAAGCTGCAACATTTTGCTTTTTTAGTAAGGCTATAAAAATGACTCTATTGCATTCTCTATTCAGCTGAATTTGCCAGAAGTAACTGGAAAGAATGGATGGATGAGCGATGGTGTGGAGACTCCACAAGGTGGGATATGGCCCCTTTACTCACCAGAATGGGAAAATAATGAATCGGCTGATGAAGAACACGACAGAGAAGATGAGGAACAGGACATTGCAGGTTTGTTTCCATCCAGCATAAGAAAACATCTTAGCAGACTGAAAATGAAAAACGTGCTGCCAGTTAAAATGCTTGTGGCATGAATTTTAAAAATAATCGAATAAAGATTTGTTTGAAAGCAATCTGAGGAGGCTCTGGGTTGTGAATGGGGATGCAGATTAAATTAAGATTAGCTATAATGATAACCCTTAAAGGTAGAAGAAAGCTGTGAAAATATCCATAATATAATGCCTTAAGAAGATATGATAATAACTACAGGGCCCAAATCTTACTAAAGCCCTAGAAGTCAGCACAATGAATCCTAGCATATATTTTACACGAACATCTATTTCGTGTCTCCTTGTTTTTGAGAGGTGATCTGGAACAGGAATGAAACGTGACAGTGGCTAAAATGCTGCAATCAATGTGGCATTAAGGATGCACTCATGTACTCTCCCATGGAGCCCAAGGTTGAAGGTGAAGTGGAAGGTGAGGTACAGGTAGGAGTTCCTGGTGTACAGACCATCCATTTGGGGACTGTGGTAGTTTGGATGGGAGATGTCTCCCATAGGCTCATGCACTTGAATGCTTGGTCATCAGTTGGTGGCATTATTTGGAGAAATTATGGAGCTTTTAGGAGATCTAGCCTTGCTGAAAGAAGTACAATGCTTTGAGGGTTTATACCCATGGCCCACTTTTTGTCGTTCCCCCCCCCATGTATACATGAGATACAATCTCAATCTTTCTGCTTCTGCTTCCTGCACCTGCTGCAATATCATCACTGTGGATATTTAACCATCTAGAACCATACATCCAAATAAACTCCTCATAAAAAACCTCTTTCTTGGTCATGGTATTTTATCATGTCAACAAAGAAGTCACTAATACAGGGGAGCATGGCTTAGATCTGGAAGGTTCAGAAATTACATCCTGAAGGCTCAAGGCCCTCCTAGAACAAGAAAAGCAACATGTGTGCACTCCAGGAGTATCTGAGCTATGTTTCCCATGCTTCCCAAAACTTCTGGAGGATGAAAACATTAACATCTTGTGTGGGTAGCAGAGGGTACAATAGGAATAGCTTTGGCAGCTAATATGGAGAGCCCCTGTACCTAAAGAGCTGAGTGGGGGGCAAAGGTCAGAGTCTTAGAGTGACTAGAATGAAGGACACAGATATCTTCAAGGTCAGAAACCAGGTCAAGGTGTATATATGCATGGGTATCAGAATCTCTGTGAGCCCACTCTTGAGGCCAAAATGGTACTGTTAGGCAGAAATATCTTCAGCACTTTCTGGATTGTGTAATATTGAAATATCAAACAGTGGCCCATCATAAATGCTAAGTATCAATCAGGATACATAAAATGTTGGGTTCTGCATCTAAATATAGACATGGAGCACAACAGAGGATCAGAAAGATGTCAAGAAAAGATAATGAGTAGGGCAGGTATAAGAAGTAGTGTAGGTGTTGAGGAAGGTTTTGGTTGTTACAAATACAGAGCTGAGATAAATATGCCACCTATCTTGAGGCCTCCAAAGACTATCAGGGAAAGTCCACATGAGCAAAGGTGATACCAGCTCTGGGTTCAATTAAAGCTTAACTCAGAAAGCAAACATGTGACAGGTATTCAAAAAAAATATTGGTCATACATTCTTGGGAGAGCACCAGAAAGAGGCCCCTGCCACCACCACACAGGGCTGTCTCCACCCCCAGCTGCTGATGGAAGGCACCAGCCTTGTGTACGAGCCTTGAGTTAGGTCATGACTTGGGGATCAAGAATGATTCATGACTGAACAACATGAGGCTGCACTTACGTGTTAGCCATGAAAGGATCTCTAAGTTTGACATGCCCTTTTTTTCCTGTTTTTTACCAAAGAACTTGGAAATTTTTCAAACAGTAATAAGCTAAATATTATAATATACCATAAGGGACTGATGTAACTTCTCATGTTACAGCTGGGGCTAGAAAACAAAACAATAAGTAATTTGCCCAAGTCTTTAGGGAATTATGCTATGTCTATGAGAAGGTAGAGGAAAGGCTAGGAAAACTAAGCATTCAGACCCAGATTTAACATCTAGCTTTCCCTTAAAAACACAATGGAAGTGTTTGAATGCTGGACACATACCAAAGCTGAGTGTTCAGAAGAACAACGTAAGGATGTAATTCCTAACTCAGACCTAATGTAGCCTTCCATTTCAGCTAAGGCCACTGAGATGAGATCATAGAAGGGGGCGCTTGTAGCTGAGATGGCTGTGTTCAGAAAACAGAATGACACAACCCTGGCCCGGACCAGCTCTGCTGAGCTGCCCTGAGACACATGTGATAATCTTACCCAACACTCTTAATAATAGTTTACCAATATTTCAGAGGCCAGTTGCTTTGACATGACTTCAAATGACTTCTGGTTTCTTCTTAAATAGGGTTAATAAACTACCTTCCAGTCCATGGGCTAAAACTGTTCTGGCATTAAGAATGGTTTTTATATTTTTTTAAAGTGTATAGAAACAGGGGAAAAAGAAAGAATATATGACATAAGTCAAAAGAACTCCACAAAACCAGACTTACTCTCTGGCCTTTTATCAAAAGCTGGCTGAACCCCAATCAAGAAGAATGAAATTCTACTAAATTAATTTCTTCCATATTAACCTTTATTCACTTATTAGCACTCTAAGGATTAACCCCAAGGGTAAAGTAATTTTAGCATTGTTTTCCTTGAGTTTGTTATAAATGAGCACACTAAAGCGATTCAACAACTGGTCCTGGAAATGCTGCTGTAATTATAGCAGGAGATCTTATAGAAAGGGGGGCAGCCATTCAATCACAGGCTGACGCCAGTAAGAACTAAAGCTAACAGAGCTAGAGAAATAGCCTTGCCATGCCTTTGTCCCTCATCTTTTGTATCATGTAGAAATAGGAAGGCTTCTATCTTAATGCTCCCTGCTTCAAGACACTCAGCCCTCTTTTTCCCTTAGGAAGCAAATGCCCTTTTACAAACATCAGTTGGCATTCCCTGAAGCAAGGAGGACTGGAGGCATCTAACGGGCACCCAGACACTGGCTGTTGTAGCAGCGGGAGCTGTCCAACTTTGAGAATCCAGAAAGCAAAAATTCCCAAGCTTTGCCTCTCAAAACCTTGAGTCGGCTTTTCATTCCAATATCTCATCCCACTTCCGGAATGGGCAGCGGCATGCAGCTCCATGAGCACAATCCCACAACACAGCCTCTTGCTCACACAGTGCAGAGGCTGCAAAACAGACACCAAGAGGCTTCATCTCAAAGGGTCTGGGAGCCTGTACCCTTTTGGACTTCGGGTGTTTTCAGAACAGTGGGCCCTGCCCAATCACTCACAGATAATTGTTTCTGTGAGCACTTAGTGAAAAGTATGACACTGTTATTATTCTTTAAATGGCAAACATTTACCTCCAGCCAGATGTCAGACACATCGTGTACAAGCATCACGAGGGTCCCACTACGGATATAATTAGCACACCAGGAGAAGCTCATCAGACTAATGGCAGCCAGGTGGTGGATGATATTAGCAAGGAAATCCTACATAATGAGAGAAAATGGAAGCCATTAAGCAAAAGCAGTTATTTCCCAGAGACTGAAAGAGAGAATAATGGTACCAGTTACTTACATCTGCATGTTTTGACATTTGGAATTGTGTATATGTGTGTGTGTGTGTGTGTGCATGTGTGTACATATGTATGTATTTTTCCTCCTTCTTAACACAGTCCTTATGAGGGAACCAGAGCAAGTATTACACTTATTGATGAAGTAATTTAACTTTGAAACTGCACTGAACACCTGTCATCTAACTTCTGATACTCTTTCTGTGGCTCCATACACTATAGTCTGAGATTCTGTGAGTTTTCTTTGAAAATATCTGTGGGCTGAAGTGTCCCCACCAATGATGGCCGCATCAGCCTTCAACTCAAAGAGCATTTAATCAAAAGAGCAGCTCCATTTAACCTAATGTTTAGCTGATCTCAATTTGATCTATTAAACAAACATTTCTGCACCCTAGAATTCTGTATTGGGTTAGTATATGAAGATCCGAGGAACCAACAGTCTTTTTTATTTTATTTGCTGATGAAATTGTGGTTTCACTAAGGGTCTATCATGACAATTGACCCTGTGATATAATAAACTAGACAGCCCTGAAATATATTACTTTGTGACATTAAGAATAACTCAGTTTCCTTGGAAATAAACCAAGGCTACTTATACTTAAAACAAGATTTTTCGTAGGGCTAACTAAGGAATTAAGGGGTAGGTAGTCATCCCAAAGTCTTTAAAAACATTAGAAAGGATTATATAAAGTACATTGCCATTGAGTAAAAGATGTGGTGTAAAGTCATGACACTAACAGGATTTTTTTTTTGTGCATTAGGGGACACTGCCCTCCAGAGTGAAAGAAAACAGAAAGGAGAATTGTTTTCCTATTGGTCAGGAAGACAACTTCAAACATAAAGTTTCTATGTTTTACTATGGGCATTTATCAGACATCAAAGCATGGGCATAATTTGGATTAGTCTATGCACTACCAAAAGCAAAAATAGCCAATGTCTACAGCTAACTATACACAAAATACAATTTTTAGGTAGAATTAGGGGCAAATGAATGAAAAAAGTTTGAACAAATAAATAAAAGAAGTTCATAAACACAACACTTACCTTCCTCTTGATATCAGAGCCCAGGCTAAACACCAGTGACCAATAGAAACTCATCTCCAGGACGTAGTACCAGTACTGGGAGGGCAGCAGGGGCTGGGGAAAGGAAGGGCATTCATTCCTCTGGAGGCAATCTCAAAGGCAACATGTTTTAATTTGCTGAAACCCACTCATATTCCACAACATTGCAGGAAGCTGCAGTGACTTAAATTCCCCAAAGGAATCGCAGATAAAATGTCCAAGTGTCTAACTCTTGAAAGCCTAGAGAAGCATTCTAAACCAAATGAGATGTTTTGACTAAAAAGTTTAAAAAATGCTATAGATGTGACTGCCTAATTTTAACTCGATGTGAACTATGTTAGCTACGCAATTGTTTACGGGTTCTAAAGTTGTCTTCTGAACAGAAGGAATTAAATTTTTACTGCTAGAGTTTTTCTAAGGACTCTTACACTAGCGAATCGCTTGAGATTTGGGGGCAAATTGAGACTTGAGGGGTGTTATTCAGTGTGATGGACTATCTAACGCACCCACTGAATGTGGCCTTTCAACATCTATGGCCGTACACAGTCTCCTCCCAAAATGACTATGGATTTAATCCTAGTATTTGGCCAAGGGGACAGTAGTCAATGTAATACAAGCACAGACTTCATGAGCATTGTTTAAGACAGATGAGCAATCATACCAAAGCGGCCACAAAAATAATTCAAGTGCCAGATAATAAAATTAGAAGTCAGGCCAATGACTGACTTGAAATGTATGAATGATCTCAGTTCACACCACATGGAGCAGAGCTGCTTCTGTTATCCTAGGCCCAACTGCCAACCCAAATCATGAGGATCCAGTGGCCGGCATTTCACGGCAGGAGACTGGAGGACAGGTGTTTTGCATCAGGAGCTAGGAGAGGCTCTTAAGAAGAGGAAATGGTCTAGCGTTGAGTGAGAGGACATCATGGTGGCCCAGGCAAGGTGCAATCAACACTGCTCTTTCTAATGCTTTCTTGTTTCCTTTGCCAATGTTTTACTTCATTTTATTTCTGTTACTTATTCCATGTATATGGAAGTTTTACCTGCATGTGTAATATATATGTGTGTGTGTGTGTGTGTGTGTGTGGACACGTGTGTCTAGTTACTACAGAGGTCAGAAAAGATACTGGATCCTGTGGAATTGAAAAAGTGGATAGTTGTATGCCGCCATCTGGGTGTTAAGACTCAAACCCTTGTCTTCTGGAAGAGCAGCCAGTGTTCTGAACCACTGAGCTATTGTTCCCACCCCACTTTCTAATTTTTGTTTGTTTATGCTGAGGCTAACAGGCTAAAAAGACTGATTTTAGTCTGTAACTTTGGAAATGGTGGTGGCAGGGGATTACAAGTTCAAGGACAACCTGTGTATATGCTGAGTTTATGGCCTTATAAGAGTGGATCACAAAAGCAAAACCAACCAACCAATACACAACAAACAAAGAAAAACAACCCACACCTAGATCTGTGGCAGTATCTTAGCAATGTGGTGCTGAAGTTAGAGAGAAGCTACTTTATGGAGGACGTACCTGCCTGGGATAGTCATGCCAAACCTCCCAGAGGTCATATGCCCATGGTTTCTGGAAAAGAGAGGAGCAAGAGAGAGGACAATTGTCAGTCAAAAGCTGGGTTCAGTGGGAAGTACAGCTCTCTATGGTGTTTCCTGTTGCACAGACTCCCTTGTGTTTCCTGTCATGAAGACTCCATTGTGTTTCCTGTCATGAAGACTCCATTGTGTTTCCTGCTGCAGGACCCCCTTGTGTTTCCTGTTGCACAGACCTCCTTGTGGTGTTCACTATTGTGCTGGCTTTCTTGTGCAGATGCAGTCTCTTCTGTTGAATGCCTTTCTTCCTCTGTAGGCACTGATTCACATTCCTACACAACACTGTGAAATTTACTGCCTACAATGAATTTGAATTGTTGAAGAAATTACTTTAAACAAGTAAATATACTAAGAAAATAATTTCTGGATGAGCTATTATATCTGTACCTTGAGTTGAGTTAGTAGCAAATGCCTACAATCACCTGGGATGCTGAGACTGGTAGATTACAAATTTGAGGTTGGTATGGGCTATATAGTGAGTTCTAGCCAAGCCCCATATACGTATTGAGAACCTATCTCAAAATAAGCAAGCACATAAATAAATAAATGAAAATTCAAAAAGACCTTGAGACAATTACAGCAATAAAACATCAAGAGGCTTATTTGGGACCCTGCTCATGCTAGAAAGGGTTCTGTCACTGAGGTACTTCCATAGCCTGAGAAATATCCTGACTCTATAGAGAAATTTCATAAAGTGGTTAACTTTGCAGTATCATATCCTAACAGAACTGCAAATGAAGTTCCTGAAGAAAAGGCAATTTACTTTGACCCATCTGTATGGCTGACTGGGCTAACTAGAATGCCAATGATTTTGAAAAAGTTGGAATGTTGTAGGTTAAAGCCTAATGATTTATCTAGGTGCATAGGCAGAGTGCATAGGCCATTTTTTATCCACCTCTGTGTGTGACCTACCATCTTTATTAGGCAAATCCTTTGGAATATACAAACAGACCCCTACCTTCTACCAACCAAAGGTTATAAGTATTGCCTATGGCACCTAGGTGGGTATAGAGCTGCATATCCCTTGCTGTTCTCTGACCTGCTTGTCTGGTGTTTCCACCAATGTACTTGAAAAGTGTTTTCATTATTATTTGATTCATTCTGTTACTATAAATGTCAGGAAACCATCACCACAACGGAACATGGAATTTGGGGTAACCTGTATCTGTGCCTCTGGGTCGTGGTTACATTTACTTGGTTCCAGAAGAAGCTTGTTCTCACCCTTCTGAAGTGAGAGCTTTGCATTGATAGAATTCACAGGCACAGATATTTTAAGGAGGAATTCCAAAGACAGAAGAACAACAACTTACATCATAAAGAAATGCAATTCCAGCCAGAGTTATCATCAAGTAAAATGTAAATCGCCAGCTGCCAAAAGAAAGAAAAGGCTTCACTGCTCTGTAACAGTGATTGACATGTAAGGAAAAGGATTGGTACAACAGGCTCTGAGGAACACATATCCGAGAGTGTAAGCTCACACCCTCGCTGTCATTTTATCTTAAAATCCACATGGAAGCAGAAACCTCAAATAGTAGAAAGAGTAGTGTTGGGCACATTATAATACCTGATCTCAAATTAGACTCCAGAGCCACAACTGGAAAAGTATTCTATGATACTTGCTCAAGAAACAGACATGTAGATAGTGTCACAGATAATGCCAACTACTTTCTGGCAAAGGTGTCAAAAATACACATTGGAAAAGAGACAGCCCCATACTAAATGGTAATGAGGAATATCCACATTTAGGGCTTAATATGATTTATATTTCCCACCTCTACAGAAATCAATGCAAAATTATCAAAGATATTAATGTGAGACCCAAAGCTTTCAGACTTTTAGAGAAAAATGTATTTAAAAAGAACTTGAAGACATAAACACAGGCATGGACTTTCTTGAGTGGACTTGAGTAGCTCAGGCCATTAATAAAAATGAGAATTGGTAAAATTCTCATCTGAGTTTTTGTACAGAAAGAGACAGTTAACAAAGGGGAGTGACAGACAACTACACACCAGACAGTGTGACTATACAAATGACATAAACTATAAAAATAAATAAAACAAAACAAGCCATAAAGAAATGGATAAAAGCTGAATAGAAGGTTCTCAAAAATAAATAAAATAAAAAGATAGATAGATAGATAGATAGATAGATAGATAGATAAAAAAGAAAAAAATCCCTTTCATGAATCAGTCTTCAGATCCAGAAAGCTAATGGTGGTTTTCCTCTGATTCATGGGAGGGAATTCATTCCTGGTCCTATAAATATAATCAAAGGTCTATGGTTGGAGGAGGGGCATAGGCCTTAGGGAGAAATCTACTCCTGTTGCTTTGCTGAAGGGACATGTTATAAAATGCCTTCCGAATATTTATTTTTAAACCCACAGGTTAGTGCTGTTCTCAAGACTGGCAAGAAAACCTTTTCTTTGCAGTGGCCAGCAGTTAAAGCCAGTAAGTAACACTGGGTGTTCTCAGCTCTAACTGGGACATCTATATCGACCCGCGGCACAAGTTTCAGTGACCACTGCCAGAGAGGGGGCTGAAAGAAGGTAAGAGCCAGAGGACAGTGAGGAGTGCTGGGAAATGTTGTCTTCTTGCTAGGACAGGGCCACTGTACTCAGTAACTCACAATAGCAGAACAATCCTGTGCAAGATCAAGCTGGTTGACATTTCTACATGGACAGAGGAGAGGCTTGTGAGCCCCGCCCTAACAGAAGAACTATTTGCAGATGATATTAATCTTTGGAGATACAGCCATGGGTAGGTTACCCAAGCTCTGGTGCATCCACACTTGTAGGCAGTGCTTACTGTGCCCAGTGGCTCATCGCAACGAAGAAGAGGTTACGAAGGTAGGACCGCTGTGGGAGAGGGTGGGTATGGGTATGATCAAATATTTTGGGTATGTGTCTGAAATTCTGAGGGGAGTGACTAGGATGAATTCTCACACCCCTGCTCCTACAACCCCAAACACATCGGACATGAGAGAAAGTCTTCAGACTGTCTGACCTCAGCCCTAGAAAAGAAAAGCACCACTTAAGACATGTTTGTGGGTTTTCTAGGCACCAAGCTAAATACACAATATCCATATCAGCAATGAGTCCACCTTAGAGTGGACTAGTCCTCCAAGAAGAAGGGAGTTAAGAATAACAACTTCCCACATTTAAGAAGAACTTTTGGATTATATATGTCTTCCTTGTGTTATTTAACAATGCACACTGTTTAGCATGGAATTCAGACCTTGGGGTTTCTCAGCAACAGTTCACTGTACATTTTGCACTAACTCTGGGTGTTGGCTTCTTGTAAGACTGCACTTTGTGATTTAGTCTGTTACCTGTGTTATTTAATGAAACCATTCAAATAAACCAAATTTGGCTTTGTTGGGGGAACAAAATAAGCTAGAAAGACCCTATGGAAAGGGAAGGATGCATTTGGACCCTTCCTCTCCTCCAATGTCAGTGTGCTCTCTGCCATGATAACACCCTTGGTTACAACAGTGCCACACAAGCTTCCCATTCTTTTTACCAAGATTCCTGGAACTTCTTCATCCTGCAAGGCCTGTTTTGATTCCGACGACTCCTAAACCATCTCTCAACCTGGCGCTCGGTCCAGTTACACTTCTTTGCCAATCCATAAACATCAGTCTGAAAAGATAAAGAGAATGATAAACAGTAGAGGGTCAGCAAGGCAAGGCGCTTCAGCAGGTAAAGGCAGGACAGGCAGAGTGAGGGAGGAGAAGGCTCAACAGGCACACCCTGGCACATGAGTGCATGCTAGCACACACACACACACACACACACACACACACACACACACACACACACACCATAACTGTAAGACCTTAGGCAGAGAGCTGCCAAGCAGTCAGGCGACAGTCAGACCGAATAACTAAAGCTTGCTTACTAGTACTCTAGATAGGCACATGACTGTGAGCCAGGGAATTTATTTCTATTGCTTATGAAATCACAGTCGCATACAGATCCCCAAGCCAAAGCCAAGCAAACAGAAAACAGAGAATATGAGGATCCTAGCTTGCTGATTACTGAGAAAGACCAACTATCTATACATTAGTAGCAGTCCATATGTTTGAGCTGTATATAAGAGTTCACTAAGATTTATTTAAGGCCTCCTAAGTACCGGTTAGAGTAGAATTGAAAATACGATTTCCAACAGAGACACAGAAGCTTGCCTGAGAGTTGCTAGGACTTGTACAAAATGTGAAAATAGTGGCTACCTGTCAACAAGATCTGGGCTAGTGGGGTTTCTGTTACTTCATTCAGTCTTTTCTAGTAGACTCAGAAGAGAATCCAAAAGAAATCCCAGCAGGGGTTGATTATCTGCTTCCACAATCAACCTGATACATGGTCTATTTCAAAATAGACCAAACTACTTCCCACCATTAAAATAATGATTATAAAGTATAATAATGATGATTGCTTCTCCTTGGGAAGCAGAAGTTTTACAGGCTGTGACTTAAAATAGGAAACAACAGAGATGATGAATTACTACCCAAAGGTTACAGTTTCCAAGATCTGCTAGAGTCAGAAAAGGAACATGAATGGGCAGTCAGTTTTGCAGCGAGACTTTAACAGGTATGTTCTGTCCATTAGACCCAGGGGAACTAATGCTCTCCACTTCTACAAGGAACATCCTCTACCACTTTTTTAAAATGGCATTGATCTCTTGATCACTCATTTTCTAATATAAGAAAACTTCCTCTTAATTCTGTTATAAAATAAAAACAAAATATAAAATTGCCTACAGCTCTCTGCTTCCTGCTCAAGACCCAAGCTGTAGCTGATGGACAGAGGAAAAGCTTGGTGCAGTAGATGCCATTCCAAAGAGCCAGTCAAGATAAAGCCCTAACATTGCCAGAGAGGAAATACAGACCTAGGATTTTGGTGTGAAGTCATTTTTGAAGTTATTAATCAGATCCTTACAATAAGTATAAGCTAACTGCAAACAAGCACCCTAGGGGCCAAACAAAGCTGGTCACCCAGCAAGTCATAACCAGCCAGATAACCTCCACTGTATCATCTTGTATGGATCGCAAAGTCATCCGGGACAGCAGAACAGTCACCAGAAGACACATGCTGAACACTAGCCAAAGTGTGACAGTGGCTCAGTAGCTCTACTGAGTGGTTGGCTCTTCACTCACCTTAAGAGAAGGAAAAGGAAAACAGAGAACAGAACAGGGCAGCATTGTTGTTTCCCCACTAAGCAGCCTCTTTAACCCTTTGTAGGTCAGGCATTCTGTTACTGTTGGTCAGTTTGTTTTGTCTCTTTGAGATGAGTGAAGGACAGATGCTCACTGGTATCTACTGCTACCAGGCACTGTACTGGAATTTGAAAATCTAAATCAGTCAGCCTCTCATGGCTACCCTAAAATTCAGCAAGAAATTATAACAAAGCAGAAAAGTGGTGAGATATGGGGAGGAACCTCATATGTGGTCCTCTAGAGGTGACAGTAGGGTGCACAGGGAAGGTGTGAGGATCAAAAAGTAGCCCCCATAGGAGGACCCACCTACAGAGGACAGATGAGGGTGGGTCACTTTAGGGATGATCTTGTCCAGAACGTGTGTAGTAGGTTACAGTCTGCTTGCTTTTAAAATCTCACTTTGGTAATGTGTAATAATGAATGAGCAGCAGGGAAACAACACAGACACCATGTCTATCCATGTACCATGCTGTCCTGTGCTAGGTTTCTGCTTTTCCCAGCAATAGCCTCTTACTCCAGGCCAGATATGATGGCAGGATGACACTGGGACACTAGGACACACAGAAGGCATGAGGTACATACTTCCTAGATTAAAAAAAGGGGGGGGGGGGAGTGTTCCAGGGACCCAGGCAGCAGAAGGTGGTGGCAAGGATAGGAAGCTAAAAACCAGACCTGGCCCTGCTTCCCCTAGTCATGGAGCCTTGAGCACCGCACTCTGCCCTCTGGAAATGGCATTGTACAAAAGCATCTACTGCCTGCCTCACATGGCTTAGGAGAACATGGGGTGAGAATGTGCTATACAAATAAGCCAGCACTGCCAATCCTGGAAACTTATATTCACAACAGAAAAATTACTGTGGGCTGAAAATCATGTACTAAATACACACACACACACACACACACACACACACACACACACACACACACACACACACACACACACACTTCCTTATGATTCCCCAAAAGAGGATGTAATTCAAATTCTGTTCCTTTGTCCTTCTGTCACAGGCCTATTCTGAGTAGCCAGTGTACTATATTCTATGTTCTAACAATGAAAGCTCTTTGGGTCTCACTTTACCATCTAAATATTTTATGCAACAACTCACCCCAAAACGTCCAAAGAGCCACTACTTACTAGTAGATCAGGTACAACTCTGTGTTAGAGATATACCAGTAAGCAAAGAAAAGAAGGACTCGCCTACTTTCTAGAACTTTCCTAGATCGTACACCAATCCGATTTTGTCATTAGCGCACCACATCTGCAAACACCTGTTTGGTGCACATCTAGAAAACAGCAACTACATGTGGCCAGAAAGTATTTCCTTTCTTGTTTTGGAATATGGAGGCACCTAGCTGAAAGCCCATCTTGACAATACTGGCCTCATACACTTATATGTTTGAGAGAGGGGCCTTATATAAAGAAACTTCAAGACATGTTCTCTTAACACACGAAGCTAGCATCTAAAACACACAGAGTTTGGGTTGCTGTGAGAATAGAAAGAAGTAGAATTAAGAAGCAAGCACTATTCTTTGGGGCTAGTCTACATTGAAAGGGCATCTTTTAAAATAGTCCATAGAATTCTGTGATGGACACAAAATTAATGGCATAGACCTCCAATTGTAATCCTTGGCCTTTACTTCTGTGTGCCAAACATCGTACAAGCAGGGGAATCACGGAGCCCAAGACTGACACTTTATGCACTGTATATAGCTCAACCTGTGGCTTCTGGGCTTCACATGTCTCAAGCAAGCTATGGATGGAGCCCTACATATATGTAGATGGCAGTGTCACATCACAGGCTAGACATCCCTTGCTACTCTGAAATGTTGCTGTTTTTTATTGGTGCAATCTACAGCTGGAGAAGCAGCCTCAGGTTTAGGTGCCCAATTGTCTGAAAAAATCCAGGTGTCACCTACAGCTGTGACTGTTCTTTTATTCTCGGGTTAGCAGATGATTGTAGTAGTTACATTCAAATCTTGATTACATACAAAACAGTTTCAGTCCAGTCAGAACCTTGCTTTAAACTTCAGCTATAAATGAAAAAAAAAGGTTATCAGTATGGTATTGACCAAAGCGCATGACAGGCTCAATGGTATTCGTTTGTTTCGACATGTGAATCACTAATTAGGCATGACTTTTCCTTCCTGAGTTATATTCTTTCTTCCTAAGTTCTAAAATCTTTAGGGATGGGTGGTTTTTTTTGTTTGTTTTGTTTTTTTTGTTGTTTTTTTTTTTGTTTGTTTGTTTGTTTTTGCTATCAGGATCTGTGACACAAATACAAGTCTTTTTGTGAGCCAGGAGCACAGATAATCAGAAATCTTTCCTGTCATCTCCACGGTTCAGTAGATAAAGGTTGATTCTGTGGACTGATTTATGATTCCATTTCTCTCACCTGATAGACATGTCTGGGTTAGAGCCATGTCAAACAGGACCTCACTGTTTGTGGAACTGAAATAGTGCAGCAAGCCCAACTTGGTGTGTATTTGCTTTTAAAATGAAGTTTCCTATTCTGTGGACAGATGAAGTCCCTGGGGTAGAGGTGAATAGGCACGGGGGAGTATGGGATGTACAGGCTGGGCTCCTGCTTTTAGTCTAGCTGCTTACTAGCTTCAGGGTAGCTGGCTTCCTCTGTGGGGCCTTTGTTTCTTTGGCTCAGACATGATCACCTATCTACTTCTCTTCCAGTTTTAACCATCACATGACCATTCTCTTTCCATAGTACCAAGGGGTTCTCAATTATCTTAAATATCTTAGTCTTCAGAGGTGTCAAGATGACTTGGCAGATAAAAGAGCTTTGCCAGGTGAGTATGATGGTCTGAATTCAATCCCTGACACCCAAAGTAGGAGGAGAGAACTGACTTCAAAAGTAATCCTCTAATCTTCAAGTGTGTGCACACATGTGCATGCACATACACACACACACACACACACACACACACACACACACACACACATCCATTCAATGACTTAAAGCTCTTAGTCTCAGCAAGTACATCTGACAGGAGCTACACATGAAATACAAGGTATTATGGATGTTATTCTAAAACACAAACAGAATTAGAAGGACCCTCACAAGAGTTCTAAATCTTCACATATGACCAGTGCAAACCAAAGTATTTAGATAGGTGAGCATGGTCACTTAGGGTACACGAAGACAGAACATAGGTGGCTAAGAGTTGTCAGACTGTCCTTGTTGATAAAAGCAGTTACTTGCAGCCATACTACACTTTAGGCTTTAGGCTGCTGTGAACTTCAGTGCACTTCCCTATGCAAGGACTCCACCAGAAAAATGATATCCCCAGCTAATAAGCACAGCCCAATGTATTGTTTCCAATGTATCATTTGAGGTTTAAATGTCTCAAAATATCCCCCTAAATTGTTGGTAGCACATTTTTAAAAAGGTAGATGGTAGTTGTCTTTATTTACTGTAGAAGAATGCTGCTTTGGAGGAAAGTCAGTTTTGCCTGCCATTTTAACTATGCAATACAGTAAAATCTCAGTGCCTGGACACAACCTTATATAACTATGAAGTAAAATGTTCTGGGATATATAAACATTCAGTGCACTATACCACCCAAAGATACTTTGTATTGTAAAAGAGTCGTGATACTCTTGGAACCCTTACTTCTAGAGAGAAATCAGGGCTTATGCATGTTTCTGGGCGTGCTGAGGCCTTCGCATAAAACAAGGGACAAGTGTAAAAAGTGACTTCATGGACAAAATTAATACACATTGTATTTTGATAGGGTCACCGTCATCAAAGTATCAGGTGTGGCCTTCTTACTCAAGTACCTCTCCTCAAAAACTACCATCAAAATAAGATTGTGAGATTGGGATGTAAAGTAAATAATAATAAAAATAAAATTGTGATATTATAATTCATTTACTTATTTATTTTTTTAAAGCAGGATCTTGCTATGGATCTCAGGTGACCCCTGGAGTTACTACACAGCCCATGCCAGGGCCAAACTCAGGCGATGCTTCTGTCTCAGCCTCTGCAGTCCTATTGCAAGTGTAAGCCACAGCACCCAGCTTAAATTATTATCTTTACATTAATCATGGTGTTGAGTGCTAATGTGTGATACTATAGCTGAAAGCAATACTTTACCTATTAATTTCAGTGACTTTATAATATATGTTTTTTCTAATATTTGAGGTGTTACAGAATCTGTCAATACAGCAAAGAATTATATCTAATGAATCAAACCCTTTAATGGTAAAGTGGAAGCTATTTTTTTGTACGGAAAAATTAAGTCAAGATGATTAACCAATTAAGAAAGCAGGTCCTTAATGCTACAAGCAAAGAAGTTTTACTTACATGTGATGGCTGACTTGTGGAATGCTTGAAAAAACTCTCTAAGATGGCATTTGGTTTAACTTTATGCACTGCCTTTTGGATGCCGAGTTTATTTGCTAGAGGCATGGCAACAAACCTGCAAAATATGAAAAGAAGGTTTGAGAAGCCTGTGACTACACCAGAAAATCCAGGCTGTACCTTTAGGTATGCAGGAAAGCTCAGGCTTGCACTGCTCTAGTTTGGACACTGAGGTGCCTAATGGTCCACAGTGAAAAGCTTGGTCCACAGGGTGCTGCTGTTAGGAGTTGTGGTGAACCACCAAGAGATAGACCAAGTGGAAAGTCCGGAGGTCACTATTCTTCCAAGGGTGCCATAGGCCCTCAGACTCTCCATTTGCTTTCTTCCTGCAGAGATGAGCAGTCTGCTCCACCACCTGCTCTGGCATGACACCTCACCAGAGCCAAAACACTAAGGTCACTCAACCTTGAACTGGAACCTACATTTGCTTTATAAATTAATTGCGTGGGTATTTTGCTATCTGGTTAATACACATTGTCAATGGAGCTACTTAGGGCCAATCTCTGCTCACCAAAAGTTCCAAGGAGAAGGCTGCACATGTGGCTAGAATAAAACCTAGCACTTGGGGTGGGGGTCAATGAGAAAGATTACAGTGAATCTGAGGCCAGCCTAGATCTCAGTGAGTTCCAGTGTAGCTTAAGCTATAGAGTCTCAAAAGACAAACCAAATGACAACAAAACACCTCAAATCTAAGTTCAAAGAGAGTAAAATTTCAGACCTACACAGGCAATACTTTAAGAATAGATGATAAAATACACAGCTTAAAATTCATTGTATTGTGAAACAAATACATTTATGTGCAAGATCTAGGAATTAGGATGGACTATTGTGTTTATAATTTCACATTAAGACTGCCAAGGATTAGATGAAGTGTTCACTGCTTTATAAGAAACTGAATGTTTGCTTTCCAAAGTAGCTATACCATTTCACAATCTTGTTAATAGCATGTCACGTGTTCACTAGCCCACTGCCCCCAAGTGCTAGACTTCAATGGCTAGAGAAATCATCCTGGGTACATAGTCGCTTCTGTTCACTTCCCACCAGAAATGTTGTTATTCTTAACTTCTGCTGCAAAAGTTTCTTCTTACTTTTCTGGTTTCTTAAGGTGGAAATATATCACTATAGACTTCCTTCATTTTTAAATAGAAGGGCTTGAAGCTGAAAACTCCTTCCAGCCCTGCTACTTCCACATTCCAGAAGGTTCTAGTATAACATGCTCTTAGTCATTTAGTTAAAAATATTTCTAGTTTATTTGTAATTCCATCTTTGGTTGGTTTGTAAGAAGTGTGTTGATGCCATTTTCTTATTTGCTAACCTCCAGGTTTCTTTCTCTTACTGGTTTCTTATAGGGGATTGTGTTGTTTCATAGTAAATAATTGTCCCACCCACTGGTTTAATAAAAAGCCCTGGATTGGCCAAAGGCAGGCAGGAAGTGTGGGCGGGGCTACCAGACTAACAAAACTCTTGAGAACAGGAAGCACAGAGCAGAACGCCAGAGAGAAGCCAGAAGAAACAGAGGACAACTATGCTGCTCTAAGAAAAGGTACCGAGCTGCATGGCTGAACAAGATAAGAGACATGGGTTAGATGAAGGGTAGAGAGCAAGTTATATGCCTGGGCCTTAGGCCGATCAGCCTAAAACTATAGAAAGTCTCTGCAGGACTGCGGGACTGCCAGTCTGTGGGTCCAAAACCTTAAGGTTAGGCCCAAAAGTCCGGGCCAGAAACCTCCTACTACAGTTTCTAGCTTCACTTCATGTGCCTGGTTGCCACTCCCTCACATTCACTGAGATTTGTGTTTAGGGCCTGGCACATGGCATGTCATGGGGAGTGCCCTCTGTGCCCAGCAGAAGAACATGGACCTGCTCTTGTTGGATGGAGCCTTCTAAATGATGCTTGCTAAGTCTGATGGTTTATATTTAAACCTATTTTAGTTACAACCTCCTGCCTAATCTAGTTGTTATTGTGAGCCCACAACTATTGGGCTGGGATTAAGTAGAGACCATGGTAGCAGGCATGAGGCCCTGAGTCCCAGCCCCAGCACTGAAAAATGATAAACAACAGCCACACCTACTACTGCTGAGCACCTATTTTTCCCTTTCAGAATGTTGGTTCTGTTTCACATACTGTGGCTCTATTGCTATACACACACTTGTTTATAATTATTACAGTAACAAATTATTACACTTTGTACTGACACTCTTAGGGCTGATGTAGTTCAGTTTCTCATGAACAGCGCTGCCACTCCAGCCCTCTCTCAGCCTCTGTCTCTGTGTTTCATTAATTTATTACTATCTTCTTTCATATTAAATACTTCCTAGTATGCCATTTTTAATCCCTCTATCTTTTTTTTTTACTATTTTAAAAATTATTTTCTCAGTGGGTATCTGGGATTATAGACACATCTGAGTTTATGATACCCTGGTTCAAAATAATAGCAAGTTACTTCCAAAAGCATACAAAAACTCTATTCTACAAAAACTCCACTCTTTCCCCCTTTGTATTATCATATAAATCATGTCCTTATTATTATGTTTTAATTGACAATTTATTATTATTTTATGCAACTAAATAAAAAGTATAAAAAGTTTTACAAATTAAAATACAGTCATACTAACCTGACAGATGTTTAATACTCATAAATAGTGTAACTTATCAAACCCCTTTAGAGTCCTACTTTTCACTTCAGTCACATCTATTTTTGACTTTACAACCTCTATTTGGATCTTTATCTGGATTTATAATTTCTTTTATTTATTACTATTGTGATTTGGTGAGATATTGCTATCCTGTCTTTCTTCCAATCTTAAGCATGGTTGTCTCTAATTCTTTGAAATTGTTCCAAACAGCAAATTTAAATTCTTTGTTCAATAAGGTCCAACACCTAGGTTTCCTCAGAGACACTGTCTTCTGTGTATGTACCATAATCTCCCACTATTCCCAGGTCTGCTCAGGCTTTGTTGCCTGTTAGGTGCTGACTCTAGACCTCAGACTGCTCCTGAGTTTGTTTTGTCTTGTAGGCCTATTTGTGCATTGTGTCACTTAAAAACCCTCAACTGTATATCCTGGCCTGTGTCGTGTGTGGGTACCAAAGTCTCTAATATGTTTGGTTACTACCCAGCTAATGACTAGACAGTGGCTTTCTTCAACATCCAGAGCCAACAAGCCTCTCGGGCTGCTTCAGCTCTGTGCCTGTGGTGGGAGACAGCACCCACTTACAGTCAAGGATCATGACTCTGCCCTAGTGATCACTTTCTGTTTACAGAGTACATCGAAGACATACAGAGGTGAGAGTTCAGGGACTTCTGGAGTCTTGCCTGGATCTGAACAAATTGATAAACATCAAATTGACCTTTAAAATTTCCAAGAACATGTCGTAGCCTTTCGTGGACCCACCCCTTCCAGACATCTCAATTCTTTGCGTTTCATTTGAGGGTTTTGCTTAGTCTAACATTGAACCAATTATTTCCTCAGGCAATTAATTACCTTTAATTGTTTCTGATAACCATACTTTCACGAAAATACCCTGGATAAATTCTGAGGAAGGTCTAATACAGACAGCAACATTATGGCTTGTACTTACTAGACAATCAGGTGATGACAATTCTCTATTAATAATGCTTTGAAAGACTCTCAACTCTCTCCTTTCAGTGTATTTCAGACTGCAATGGTTCACTGTACATGTGAGTTCTTGTTATCCCTGTCTCGTCTGGAACTAGCTGTGTAAAGCAGGCTGGCCTCAAACTCAGAGATCCCCCTACTTCTGCCTCCCAAGTGCTGGGATTGAAGCAATGTACTTTGACATCTTCCTGGAGCTCTTAGTAGTTCAGGGATATCACAGAGGTAGAAAGGTGTGGTGACACATTGTATATACCTTTAATTCTAACTCTAGGATTATGATGCAGAGTTGAACCCAGAAGTGAAACAACTGGGTGAAGAAGATATTTAAGGAGGCATAGGGAGACCTTCAGGTATTCTGTAGGAGTGACCAGTTAGGCTAAGGATCCTTGAAGACAAATTCACCCTGTTCAGCCTGAGAAGTTGGCTGGGTGAGAATTGACTGTGGTCTGTTTCTTCTCTCTGAAATTCCAGCTTTTGCCCAATAACTGGCCTGGGTTTTCATTATATACTAACTAGAATTTGTGCAATATTTGGCGCTCAACTTTTGAAGCACAAATACTAAAAAAACAACAACAACAACAAAAACCGCCTCTTGCCAGCCAGAGCAACATATGGCCTGAGGAGTAATTGCTGGCTGGCTAGGCTTTCTGTTTAGAGTTAGTGTCCAGGCTTAGGCAGAACTGGCCACTAGTGTTTGTTCTCCCTCTCCTGGTAGGCTGTGTTTCTTTTTCTCTTTTGGACCCCACTTTGGGCTGCTACCATACTGGATAGCTGCCCCACTTCACAGTCACCTGAACTGTCACTGGTAACAAGTTTGGTGAGTAAATTGTTTTTTGTTTTTTGTTTTTTTTTTTAAATTGGAAATTTGTTTAAGGCATCGGAAGATGATTGGTCTCTCTTTGATATTACTCTAGATGATTTGAAACTAGAACCAGTAAATGAGGGGATAAATAATGTAGATAGGATTATCATCATAATGTTTATCATAATGTTATTTGAGTATTTCTGCTTTATCATTTAAAAAGTCAATTAATGTGAATGCCAAAACTGAAGTCTTAGCAAGAAGCCTGTTAAGAGAGAACACAAAGATATTCAGACCCAGACAGTGGAATTTAAAGACCAATTTCAACATTGTCTTTTAAGATTACATAAAACAGTCCAAGGTTTTCAAACAGCCAACATTAATATATCCAGTAACTTTAAAGAAATCACACAATGACAAAAATTGTACAGTAGTTGGGTTCCAGTACAAATGTTAGAATTAAGGAGAGTCAAGGAAGCAATTGTCACTTATGGCATGCACTCAACATTTGTAACCAAATTATCCCTAAGGACTGGTCAGATATAGTCACTGCTGTTTTGATGCCGGGCCAAGGTTACATTGGAAGACATTGTGGAAAGAGGAGGCTAAAACAATAGAACAAAGAAGCAGAGATAGGAGCATAAAAATCCCCCAAGACCAACTTCTTGGAGAAGGAGATTATGCTGATGTGGAAAGGCAATCACAATAGCTAAGCACACCCTGGAGGTATGCCAGTTCAATTATAAATTAAAGTTGACTTTGGAGTTGGAATGTAGCTCTCTCCTCTAAACTCAAGCATACTTGTTAAAGGAAAATACAAAATCTCTGTATCATATCAGAAGAGCCACCTGATATGGGACGGAAGAATAACTAAAAATAAGGGACTATTCTATTATTACTAATCCTATGTTGTATAGATGTTTTTATCAAATTTATAAAACTATATATATTTTAAAACGCTGTGTCATGATATTGATGTTCATATAGAATACTAATTAATCTGGGGGAAAAAAGGCTATATCTATCTTCCTGTACATTGTGTTGGGTTTTAGTCTCTTATCGGTTTTCTGCAGTGATCCATGACAATGCATAATTGCGATCTTTAAAGTGTCCAAAAGGAAGATGGGGTCCCACAACAATGATTTCACATGGACTCTAACAAAGCCACTAGGCTGACAAACACCAACCAAAGATCAGATTTGGACTACAGACTGCTCAGGACAATTTTGTGGCAGCTCGCTGAGATGAACCAGCTTCACAGACTACTATGGCCAGGACTTGAGACAAGCCGTGCACTTTCCTGTTATGCAGAGACTGGACAACAAACGACACAGCTACTTATTTCAGGACTTGACATTTAACAAAACTTTTCTTTTCAGGATCTCCAAAAGATGCCGTCACCCCCAGACAGCAGGAAGTAAATTTAAGAACATGACATCCACATTCCCAAGAGGTGGAGTGAGTGGTTTTTGGTCTTTCAATGGGTTATGGATGATTGTCATTTTTTAGGGTAATTGGATACAAATTGCTATTTGTTATGGTCTTTTTAAAAAATGTGAACAAGTGAGATTATTAGATTTAGGGTTCTTGTTTGGAAAAAAGAAAAAAAGGAGATACAGATAAGATTTATGGATAGATTGTTGAATCTATTTTGTAGAAGCAATTACTAGTTTTAAATATTTTACATTGGATAGGATTTTTGTATATTTTATACAAATTGTATATATTGATACAAAGTTGAGATTAATTTTGTTACTGTACATATATTTCTATACTTGTTCAAAGTATTGTACCTATACAGTTCATCCAACAATGTAATACAAATTGCTAGTCCTTGAAACTTATTAATTAGGATATAGAGAAATGCAGGTTAGTAGCTAGACATTACAATAAACTTGTACTCATATCAGATATGTTTTCAAGGTCAAACATATATTTTTAGATGGGCAAGTCTTCTTCAAACTCTTCAGAAATCCATAGAATATGGCATTTAAGATATTTTAATAACGTAGGTTGATGTGGGAATGCGTTTATGTATGCTGTGAATCTCAATCTTTAAATAAAGGAGCTGTTTTGGGCCATGGCAGGCACCATAGAAGAAGTAGGAGGAGAAATCAGAGCTTAGGTAGGAGAAGCAGGGTGGAGTCAGGCAGATCCAGCCAGCCGCCCAAGAAGAAACATGTAAGGAGCACGGGTGAGCCACACGGGCCACGTGGCCAACAGATTAATAGAAATGGGTTGATTTAAGATGTAAGAGCTAGCTAGCAATGTGCCTGAGCCATAGGCCAAACAGAATGAAGTTAATATAAGCGTCTGAGTCGTTTCTGGGGGTCTGGGCGGCGGTGGGCAGCTAAGCGGTCTCGGGCGGCAGGTCTGTGGGTCTCGGATCTCTGGCTGCCCGGGACCCAAGAACCCCACTACAACAGTAGGTTCTTATTATTTTTATGACAATGAGATGTCTGCTCCTGGCAGCGCCAATCTACTATAGAGAAGGTGATGGGCAACAAAGAAATTCCATATGGAGCTGACTGTCTTTGTGGCAAAAGTTAGCCATTAGGCAAGACAGTGCCTTTACCTTGACTGCTGACAGTATGATGTCCAAAATGGACAGTCAGGACACACACAAAAAGAACTGCTGAACCTTGCCATGACAAGGATTAGAAGTTCTTTAAGAATATCCTGCTTCACAGAGAAGTCTTTCAAATATGCTAGGCCTGTTGGCTGAAGATGGATGCTTCAGTGCTGCAGAGGAACCTTGAGTAACTGTCCAGGCAGCCAGGTGTATCATTTTTCAAATTTTTGGAAGTTGCTTGCTTGCACGTCCTATTTACTTAGTTAATATTATTTCTTTCTTGGGTCTCTTAGGGAGTTGAAGATGAGATAGATATAGTTTTCTAGTGATAGTTTTAGAATATAAACTCACTTAGAGGTTAAAGTGTAACTTTGAGAAACATCAAAAGATAGTTTTCAGTTAGGAATACAATTTAGATAGAAAGTGAATTAGCTATAATTCTTGGACTCACCATATAGAATAAATAATGGAATATGGAATATTTTTGAATTTGCCAATTGTTAATGGACTGGATATTACTCATGTAATTATTGCTTGTATATATTATAATTATTATACATATTGTATATAGTTTTTATGTTAGTTCTAACCTTTTATATTTTTTACACAAAAGGGGATATGTGGTGATATATTGTATATTTAATAAAATTGGCATGGAATATCAGAGATCAGAATCACCCACAGTCAAACCAGGAAGGTCAGAGAGGTCCATGCCTTTAATCCCATAACTCAGGAGACAGAGATATTTCTCTATTTCTGTGAGTTCAAGGCCTAATAACCAAAGAGTAACAGCTCACACCTTTAATCCTAACTCTAGGGTTATGATACAGAGCTGGACCTGGAAGTGAAACAGCTGGGCAGGTGATATGGGATGTCTTTCTGTATGCTGTGAATATTACTGGTTAATAAAAGGACTGTTTGGGCCTATGGTAAGGCATCTAAGAAGCAGGTGGGAAATCTGAAAATAGATAAAAAGGAAGGAGGGTGAAGTCAGACAAACTTGATTTGGCCCCCCAAGATGCAAGATGTAAAGAAACTCAGGTAAGCCATGAGCCACCATGGCAAGATTAGATGAATAAAAATGGGATAAGATGCAAGAGCTAGCTAGCAATCAGCCTGAACCATAGGCTGAACAGCATGTAATTAATATAAGACTTTCCGTGAGTATTTGGAAACAAGGGGAGCTTTGGGTCTGAACCTCAGGCGAGGCCAGGCCTTGGGGCAGGAGAGATTCATTTGGGCTATGGGGCTAGATTTGAACGGATAGGCCAGAAACTTCATACTACAGGCATGAAAGATACTTAAGGCAGGAGAAGACAGACATTCAGGCATTCTGTAGAAGCAACCAGCCTGGCAGAGGATTCTTAAAAATAGCATTTACCCTGTTCAGCCTGAGAAGTTGGTTTTCTCTCTCTGATATTCCAGGTTTTACCCAATCTCTGGCTTTGAGTTTTCATTACATACTAACTAAAATTTGTGCAGTAGAGAGGGAAGCTAAAACTCTACAAATCTCGTTGTTCTTAGCAGGACTTAACTGCTTTTCTTAGACAACACTCCCTATGTCATTATAAATCTTTGTATAATTATGAAAATGTTGATTCTAAATACTTTTTCCCAGTCTTTTGGCTGTTTTTATACAGAAAAGAATTTCAGAGTCCCTTACTTCTGACATTTTTGTTGACTTCCATTGTGCACTGTGTATGTATATATATGTGTGTGCACATGTAAGCATATATGTGGTATATGTTTATATGGTTGCACAACTGTTTCTGAGTGGGCATGCATATGACTGTGGAGGCTAGAGAAGCATCCCAGGTGTGGTTCCTCAGTAGCTACCCACCTTGTGTCTTGAGACAAGTTTTCTTACTGTGTGGGGCTCACTGATGAGGCTAGATTGGCTGGCCAGCAAGCCCTGGGCATCTGCCAGGCTTCGCCTCCACAGGCTGGGATTACCACCATGTATGACAGTTTTATGATTGAACTTGGGTCCTCAGGACAAAGCAAAACCACTGTACTCAATGATCTATCTCCCCAGCCTTCTCTAGTGTGATATTAATTTGCATTAGTCCAATGATTAATGATATTGATTACCTTTTCATGTGCTTTTTATTAGTATATTTTTGGGTGAAATCTCTTGCCTATTTAAAAATCCACTAGTGAGTCATACAATTTATTTTATATTCTGAATTTAAATTCTTAAGATACATAGTTTACACACACTTTCCCCAGTCTATTTATTATCCTTTAATTTGATTTATGTCTTTAAAAATAATTGTTGTGGATTATTCTCCATATAAAATGGTCCAATATTTTTCAAACACATAACCCAGTGACTTTCCATTTCTCTTCAAACTTACCCAAGCAATTATTAACCTATTTTTTTCTTTATATCTTAACCTTACTAAGTGGAATTGGATAATATATAATTACTCAGATCTAGCTTTGAGGTTTGTTTGTGTCATAGCATGTGACACAGAGTCAACTCCCTTCTTTTGCCAAGTGACAGACTATTGTGCAGGCACATACAGTGTCATTTAAAAGCAGACATCATAGATCGTTCCCAAGAGAAAAGAAAGCACATGCTTGGCCATGTTCCCACACTCAGATGTTCAGTGTTCTTATTCACAATGGCCTAATACTATAAACATTACTTATTCCCATCAACTAGTTCAAATATAAGTATTTGTATGGTGTATAAATATGTTCAAAAACTAGTCAGCAATAATAGGGAAACCTTAATACATATGCATCCTACATGAAAAAGAATCTCAAATGCTTGTTAAAAAAAAAAAAAGATAACACTGTAATGGGATTATGTGTTGCTACATTGTAAATAATTGTCCTGCCTACTAGTTTAATAAAAACGCTGATTGGCAGGAAGTATGGACAGGGCTACCAGACTAAGAAAACTCTGGGAACAGGAAGAACAGAGCAGAAATGCCACAGAGAAGCCACAGAGATGCCACAATGAGACACCAGCAGATGCAGAGGAAAGAAGTTGAAATGCTGCTCTGAGAAAAGGTACTGAGCCTCATGGCTGAACAAGATAAGAGTCATGGGTTAGATTAAGAGCAAGAGCTAGAAAGTTACATGCCTGGGCCCCAGGTCAATTAGCCTGCAATTAATACAAGTGTCTGTGTGTTTCAGTGGGACTATGGGACTGTGGGTCTGAAAGTCTGGGCCACCAGGCTAGGCCAGAAAGTCTGGCCCAGAAACCTAATACAACATTACACAAAATGTTAGAATCTAGAATTCCACTGGAAGTTATAATTGATAAATAATTCTAGAAACTATAAAGTTGTGATTGCAAATAGTAAACAGAGATTGCCAAGGAAAGCAAGAAAAGAGTAAACTGAGTTGTCCAGGTTGATAGACATTTATATCACAATCATGTTGATGGTAGTGTGACTATTTGTATCACACTTCTAATGAACTGTATGAAATTAAAAACTCAACAAAACTGAGTTTTAAAAGTACTGGTGTGTGAAGCCAGGTAAGTGTTTCAAGCTGCAGTTCTCAACTACCTAGAAGGCTAAGTGGGTGGATCATGATATCTGTGTGTTCAACATCCAGCTGGACAACTGAGAGATTCTACCTCAAAGGGTAACTAATGGGAAAAAAGATTCAAATGAGGGGCTGAGGAGATTGGCTCATTGGATAAAGACAAATGTGAGGGCTTAAGTTTGGATCCTCAGAATCCACATAACTGCCAAGTGAGCATGGTGCCTGCCTACAGTTCCAGTGCTGAGAAGACTGAGATTCACCCTGAGGTGGAAAGAGTTTATGTTAGCTTGCAGCTTACAGTTTATCATTGATGGATGTCAAGGCAGGAACTCCAATAGGATTTTGAAGCAAACAAAGCCCCTCTCCCCTCCCATTCTTAGCTAGCTTTCCAGCACCACCTGCCATCTGTGGAAATAACTAAAGAAAATCCCCTAGACATGCCCACAGGTCATCCCCATAGCAAGCTAGAATAGTTGTATATTCAAGCTATGGGTTCAACTGAGAGATCCTGCCTCAGTTAATAAGGTGGAAACAATTGAGGAAGACTGCCATTGGCCTCAGGACTCACAGGTGAGTGTACGTATTTGCACACACACATACAAATGCGTGTGCATCCCTACACACATATAAACATAGTGAGTTCAGTGTAGCTTGGTTAGTAGAATGCTTTCCCAGGATGTCTCTAATATCAGTTCTTGGGAAACAGAAACAGGAGGTCATAAGTTTGAGGTCATCTTCAGCTCAATAAGAAATTCAAGGCCAGCGTATGCTATGTGAGACTCAGTCTCAAAGACACCCCCAAAAAAGGAATAAAAAGGACCACCACAGGCAAAGAAGAAGAAATAGTAAGTATACATCCATCTTCCTCTGGTTCTGACAAGGACTGCAGCTTCTGCAAGCCTTGTAGGTTCTAGTACTTGGAAATGTTTTTGTGTTTAATTAAAATCTAGAGATATGGTTATGAATGATCAGGTGATCAGCCTTTTATTTCATTTTTTAAGTAAAAATGTTATAAGATGATGTGATAGAAAGTGTAGGAATTCCAACTTCCAGATGAACTAATAAGTTCCTTTTGAGAAAGCCGTGATGTTCAGAGATGCAGGAAAAGAATGCAGCTAGGCACCAGATGAACACAGAGCAAAGCAAAGCAAACACATCAAAACATTGTTGACTTTTTGCAAGAAAAGACAAAAGGAGGGGGACTGGATCTCACAGTGTCATATCATTTATGTAACTAGCAATCCCTGCACATAGCGTCTGTCTTCTGAAGTCATGTGACTAAAGGAAACATTCTGTCATCACACTCTCAGCTCTAGTGTAAAGTTCCTGTGAGGCCATTTCCACCCACTCTGGTGAGTTGACAGTACATCATCTTTTCTCAACTCCAGAAAATTGGGATGTGGGTGGATTTCTCAGGACTCTACAAGACAGTGGGAAGGGGAGGAAGTGAGGACTCGCCTCTGTGTACAACTGAGTGAAAGACCACCATGTGACCTGGCATTATGTCTCCTACCTCTGCCTTGCCTTAGGCTTCCAAGTCTGTGTTCTATACTCTGAAACTGTCTAGCTCCACTTCTAGTAGATCTCTTTGAGACCTTACTTCAAACACATTAAAAGATTTGTAGAAGGCAAACTAACCAGAAAATAAACAGAAAATACTAGTCTTAATCAAAATAATAAATAAATAAATAAATAAATAAATAAATAAATAAATAAATAAATAAATAAATAGCTAGCCTGACAGTATAAAATAAGAGCTGTGAAGGCAATCTGGAAGTTTTTACATTTAAGGCAAACTTTCTAAGCTGTCTTCTGATTCCCAGGAGATATTTGCTTATTCTTCTCTTCCTCTGTCAAAAACACTGTCGTGTGAGAGAAAAAAAAAATCCATAAAACCAGAAAAAACACCCATTCAAGCCAACACCCTGGAATTTGCTACCATGGGATGTTTGCTTGAGCACCTTTGAGAGCTTGAGGTCACTGAGGTCCTGTTTTCCCACCTGCGGACTACTTATGATTTTATACCATCTGAACTGTAAGTAATCATCAAATGCAAGGAATAGCCAATATTTTCTTTAGGGCCTAAGTAGTTTAATTTAAAACAAACTATGTAAAATCTCAAGAAAAACATAAACTTCCATCATAATCAATGAAGTATGATCTCTCTCTGCAATGTTGAATACTCTCTTTATCACACAGAAAGAAATATGTTTCTGTAGTATTAGAGATGAGAAATAACTAAAGATGAGTTGTTGTTAATTAACATAATAAGGAGCTAGCAGTTAATGACTCCATTTAATCCCGTGAGGAATCTAGAATGTCCCTAGGAAATAAAACGGGATTTCTTCCTCAGTGTTATGAGCCAGGAGAGACACAGCACAGAGACGTGGTCATCTACAGCTGTGATGCTCTGGCAATGAAAAGAATGGTCTGTCTCACTGTCATTATCAGACTGGAAACAGCAGTTTCCCACTGAAAAGCAGGAAAATTAGCAATGGAGAGAAGTAAAGATCATCTATATGATTCAAAATAGTGACTAGTTTTGGGTAGTAGAGTATCATGTGTTAGTCTGGATGTTCAGGAACAAATTCTATTTCCCATATTCATTATATGGAGACTCAAACTATGTCTGTAAAAAGTATCATTAGCTGTTAAAGAGTAGGACAAGATCTAGAGAGATGCTCAGTAATTTAGTTGCTCTTCCACAGAACCCGAATTCAGTTCCCAGCACTTACATAGTGCAGGTCACAGGTACCTATAATCTCAGCTCGAGGGAATCCAATGCCCTCTTCTTGCCTCTTTAGGCACCAAGATACATGTGTTGTAAACATCTGCACATAAATAAAAATACATATTTTTAAGGGATGAAAAAGGTATTGTAAACAGGTAAAAATAAAAATAAATATTTTTAAGGAAAGGACATTTTCCAATGTACTTAGCTACAGTTAGTGGTAGGCCAGGGTATCTTTCCAATAGCCGCAGTACATTTTTAACCAATGAAGCTACTGTTCCTACAGAAAAAAAAAAAAACCTTTTGACAAGTGCTTGAAATAGAACTGGTCAAACAAACTCTCAAGGCAAGGATCCTGCAGATGGTTCAAAACCATGTATGGATTACATTGACTCTCCCAGGATGTCTTAGCTTTTTCCATCTCTTGCCATCCAAGCAGGCTTTTCTGTTTGCTTTTTACAAATGAACTAATATGTTCATAGCAGAGGCTACTATAGAAACTATACATGAACATTTGCTTCCTATTGTCAGAACACAAATACAGTTTTAATATGAGGTTGGAAAAAATAGTTATATAAATTAAATCAAGAAAAAAGCTTACTATTTCTAAGAAAGCAAATTAATGTTGTTTTATGACTTTCTTATGCTTTGGAAGAAAAAAAACAGCTATACAACTTACAATTAAGCTATGTTATGCAGGGGTATTTGCTTTTGCTCCTTAATGAGATACTTCTGGTATTTTCCAGGCATTCTAGAATGACAGCTTATCTTCAAGAAATGGATTTTCCTAGAACTGTTCCTCTGGGAATTTACTATTAATAACTAACTGTACAAACCAATGCAGTTCCAATGCATTATACTTCCACATATGCCTGCACCATGCACTCAGCATGGTCACCTGCCTTCCCTCACCCCGTCTTGATCTTGTTTTACTTTTACTGCAAAAAGTAAAACACCTCTCATCCTTCTTTTTCAGCTTGCAAAGAATGTTCATGTGCACTATACTGCCCAGGTTCCACAGGAATCTGTAGCCTCTGAACAAGAGACTCATTAAGAACAAGATCTTAAACTTGGCCATGGTAAAGTTAGCAAAGAAGAGGGTGGGGAGGAAGAAATGTAAGTGGTGCTTACTTTTCAAAGAAGTATCTGACGACCATCAAGAGAAGGGCATATGGAATTGTCATGTACAAATGGGAAGCTTTAACAAAGACGAGCCCATCATGATCTTCAAGATCTGACCACTTTATTGTAGGAGGAAGCCAGAATTTCTCCAACCAGAACCATTCTTTAAATTCCTGAAACATTCTAGAAAAATGAAGAAAACAATGCATTAGACTTGTAAATCAGCACTTCGAACTGCAATAATTTGAGCACTATGCTTGAAAACACCTAAAGCAGGAATCTGAAAATAACAAAGGGAATATACTGGCCCCCAAGGTTCTCCACTGCAGTTAACAAGAAAAACTCATCCACCGCTCCAGATGTGCTTAGACGAACAAATGGAAGACTAAAGCCTAACACATCCTTCTTCATATTTTGGAAAGCACACATGTGGATATTACAGATACTTATTTTCCTCTTATATCACTCATGATATAAAAATTATCCAATAGGCTCTACAACTTCAAAGTATCAAAAGTCAACCCCCTGAAAGCTTCAATGTGAATATAAAACTTCACTATTACTCTAAGACATTTCCTAGGAGATAAGGGGCAGGAGTTCAAGTGAGGTCGTATCAGTAATCTTTCTATTTTTACTTTTATTTTGGTGATAGTAGGGATTGACCTGGGAACTTCATTCATGTTAAGCAAGGATTCTACAGTGAGATTCATCATCAGCCCCCTTTTTACTTTGAAGTAAGCTCTTACCAAGTTGCCTAGACTAGCTTTGTACTCATTTTATGGCCCAGGGAAGCCATGAACCCATGATTCTCTTGCTTCAGCTTCCTAATAGCTAGGGTTACAAATCTTTGCCATTGGGCATGGATCATGTTAATCATTATATTTATGGAGACTCTATTATCCGTGGAGCACTGTCTAGGTGGTAGGTACACAGCAGTTAATAGATAAGGCTGCCATCTTGAGAACCAAATAGCTTTGTAGGTAAGGCAAGCTTGGCTAAAGCAAGTGACTTTGATACATATTTTTTAGGTACCATAAAATTTTCCAGCTCCAATGTATTAGATTTGTTTTATCTTATTTTTAAAAAGGATTAATTAATTAATTAATTATGTATATAGTGTTCTACCTGAGCACCAAAAGAGGGCACCAGATCTCATTCCAGATAGCTATGAGCCACCATATGGTTGCTGGGAATTGAACTCAGGACTCCGGAAGAGCAGCCAGTGCTCTTAACCTCTGAGCCATCTCTACATTTTTTATATTATTATCCCATAGAAGCCTGTTTTTCTTCTAATGAAAGACATAAAGGGAATGGATCCAGTGGAAGGGAGGTGGGGAGAAACTGGAAGGAGCAGAGGGTCTGAAATTACTATGGGCTCCACCCCAAATCTGCTGTCCCTCTCCTGATCAGATGTCAATCTCAGGCTCCAGGTGACTTTACTTGTGCTTTTGACAACTGGCTACACATCTGGAGGAGCAAAGCCTTCTTTAAGCAAACTTAATTTGTGATAGTGGCGCATCACACTCAGGAAACATGAATTTACATTGGTTCATTATCAATGATTCCAAAGAAGAGAAGTACAGGGCAAAGCATGTAGGAAGAGCACTAAGCACCTCTCCAGGTCAGTCTACCAGCCTCCAGGAACCTCCATGTGAGCTACCTGAAGCTCTTGGAAACCTGCTCTCTGTTCTTAGGAAACTTCATTGTGTAAGCATATGTAATATAAAGCTGTGTGGCCACTGGCGAAGAATTCAACCCTCAACCCCTTGACTCTCCCCCCAGAAGTTGAAGGAAGTGATTGATGATATGAACCCTTGAATCCTGCCTTGGTCTTTCCTGAGTCTCTCTAGTGCACCAGCTACCAGTCAACAAGAGCACACTGCCATTTCAGAGACTTCAACAACTTCCTGTTTGCCAGGAAATGTGCCCTTCATGACATCGCCAGCATATTTTAACCTCATCATTGAGGGTATGGCCATTTTTATCCAAACCAGTTTGAAACTGAGACTGTTTTGATTTTCTCTGTAAATGTTTAGCCAGGAACATGAATCACTCACACTGTCCTAAGATTTCACAATCTTGTGCCTAGTGTTGAGAGAGGCACCCTTCCAGGGGGATACCAAGTCAGTTAGAACCACACCTGCACAACTGTATCCTCGGGAAAAAGTGATCTTGTTTATGGGTTATCATTCTACCGTAATTTCCAACTTGAGATACCAAATCATGAAAATATGGATGAATATTTCTACTAATACCTCTATCTTTTCTGTCTGACTTAGCAGTTACAAAGAAGAAGTGATGTTAGACTTTAAGGGGATTACAACCCAGTCAGAGTTGATATGGGCTGAACCGGGGAATAGTGGTGACAACTGGTAAAACAGTGGGGTGGTGGGCAAACAAACGTCAGCAATCTATTCGGTAAAGTAACTGAAGAGTCAAATTTGGTTGCTTTGTCATCTGATGCAATCTAGAGAGGAAACAGAGGTCCTGGGGCTGAGGATGTAGCTCAGGGAAAGAGTGCATATCTCACAGGCTCTGGCCTGGGCTGGACCCCAGCACACCTCCCCCACCACCCAGGACAAATCCACTCACCTTTCCACACCTAAGCACAGCTCAGAACAAGAGTAAACATAGTCATTTTCATCTACCACAAATTCTTCCAGGTTTTGGAAATCAACCCAAACTAAAACCTTTTACCAGGCCTGAGCTTATCATCCAAATCAAAGCTAGCTATAAATGTAAAGACAAACGTATCATTCAAGAGGTTTGCCTTGGCAGATTTATGGTTTTATTGGCTCTGACAATAATTAGAATACCAGAGCTGGGGGAAATTAGCAATGCAGTAAGTTGGAAGTTTTTTCTAATATTATTTAATAATCACATTATATGAAACACAACTTGAAGCAGTATGGATTTTTCTGTCTTGGAAGAAATACACCTCTTCAAACAGCTTATAAGTTACACAGGAGGAAACCCCTGCAGGGACTTGAGGTCTACTGAAAACAGTAGGAAGTCTAATGTAAGGTAAAACAAAATAAAGACAGCCAACAGAATAAACAACTTAATAGAAGTCAGAAAGAATGCAGAAGACAGACCCGGAAAACACAGTTCAAACTCAGAAACAAACTCACTCAGTCCATTCTATGCACTCTTTCCTTGGGTGTTGCTACCAAGCATCAATGGTTGCAAGCTCAGGGTTCTTAGAGCCCTTTGTCCATACCAAAGATAAGAAGAACTCAACATGAAGCACAGATATAGGAGTAGACGTTATAGAGCTCTTAGAATGAAATGCTGGAGTGAGTCTGGGTATCTCAGGCCTTTGGAGACGTCATCCAAAGCAGAAACCATGAGAGGTCAAGAGGAAAAAAAGGTCACACAGACCAGAGTTAAAGTCTTCTGCGCATGAGTGGGCACCACAAAAGGACATACATAAAGACCTACAGAACAGAGGAAATGTCTGAAAACCTGTGTCTAATACGGTGTCTTAGTCACGGTCGCTACTATGACAAAATACTATGACCTAAGAGCAAGTTGGGGAGGAAAAGGGTTTATTAGGCTTATACTTCAGCATTGCTGTTCATCACTGAAGGAAGTCAGGCAGGAACTCAGACGGAACAGGATCCTGAAGGCAGGAGCTGACGCAGAGGCCATGTTGGAGGGGGGCACTTACTGGCTTGTTTCCCATGGCTTGTTCTTATAGAACCCAGGACCAGAAGCCCAGGGATGGTATCACCCACCAAACTGGGTCCTCCCTCATTGACTAATTGAGAAAATGCCCTACAGCTGATCTCATGGAGGCCTTTCCTTTGCTCAGGCTCCTTCCTGTGATGACTCTGGCTTGTATCAAGCTGACACACAAACCAGCCAGTAGAGAGAGATTTTCCTTTTAAATATACAAAGAACCCTTACAACTCACTAATAATAAGACAGCCAATCTTTAGAAATGATCTGAATCAACATTCAGAGACATGGGCAAGACCAAGAAGCACAAGAAGGGATGCTCAACATTATTGGCCATGAAAGAAACACAAACTCAGCCACTTTGCAGCACTGAGTGTTACAAGAAAGCTTAACAAACACTGATAGACCATAGAGAGAAACTGGAGTCCTAAAGCACTGCTCCTGAGCACACGAGAAGGAGATGCTGCCAAGGAAGACAGTCTTTAAAAAGTCAGAAAGGGCACATAATCTACCAGTCACTCCTAAATAGCAAGGAAACTGAAAGGATTCATGTTACTTGATTCTTGAAGACTTAGCTTAGGCAAAAGGCCAGGCACAAAATGGCATGGTGTATATGAGTTCATGGATATAAAACATTCAGAATAAACAGTTCCACAGAGACAGAAAGTAAGTTACAGATGCCTTGGAGTGGGGTAGAGGTGGGATTACTGGCTTGAGGGGATGGGAAGGGACTTCTAAGGGAGGGGTTATGATATTTCTTTGGGAGTAATGAAATATTAAAAAACGTACTACTACACAGCAGAAAATATATTAAAAAGCATTTAAGTGCATAGATGCCTCAGGCAGGAAGATTTCAAATTCAAGCCCCATCTAAACTGTATAACCAGAGCCTGCCACAAAACAACACTAAACAAAAATCAAACTCTCCTGAAGAAGTGTCTTCCTCAGATGACAGCCCCTCAAGTAGAAAACTGTCCACTAGTTCTCCGTACCAACAGGTAGCTCTAGGCATGGACTTTAATAATCCAGTTTCTTTCCAACCAGCCTCTCCACCATCCTTTTGTTTTCTCTCTAGGTGTGTGTGTGTGTGTGTGTGTGTGTGTGTGTGTGTGTGTGTGTGTGTGTGTGTGTGTGTGTGTGAGTGTGTGTGTGTGTGTGTGAAAGAGAAAGAGAGAGAGAGGTGGAAGGGGGTCATGAGTTTATTTCTGATCCTCCAAGTCATTGATTCATCTCAGGCTTTTAGCTGGAAAGAAGTCATATTCTCCTGGCCTTTGGCAAGGCTCTTAAAAAAGATACAACCTACATTAGCTGTGAACACAATTCTGGCAACTTTCAGAGTGGCAGAGTCACCCTAGTGCACTGAGAAGGTCACTTTAGAGGTAAGTCAGTACTCAGCCCCACAGAAAACATGAAAAGTCACTACCATTAATGCCAGCAATGCTGTCAAAATGGGAGCCAGTGGGGACGCCCCTAGTCATTAGCATAAGGATGTAAGTGGGCTTCTCCATCTGATGTTTTCCTTGGGATGTCTAGGCCTGCAGCAGTCAGTGCTTTCTCTCTTATCTTGCATAGGCTGCTGCAGCACAGAAAATGACCTACCTGAGAAACAGGTAAATTCTCTTGTCTATGGCCAAGATCCCAGAATGACCTGGCAGCATCTTGTATATCTTCCTTTAGTAGAACTGCTAGCTCCAACTGGCTGTGAGCCTTAAAATTGGTGCCTGCAGTAGAGATTTCCTCCAAACAGGCCATGGAGAAGCGGGAACTCCCCTGCATAACTGAGGGGGACAGGGCATCCTGACGATCCTTCCCCCTATTTCCTCTTCTGCTTTGCTCCTGCTTTGTCTGTCTCTGACCATGAGACATGACCACTATGTAAGGTGCGAGTCTCTTGTTTCTGCATTTGGTTCAGTGTAAAATCAGCTCTCTGAGGTTGTCCCCTCATGTCCACATATGTACACACACATACGTCATGCAGACGGACACACATGCAGCTATAGTAAATAAAATCTCAAGAGAAAGAGACTAAGAAGAAAGGGGAAGGGAATGGGAGAGGGAGAGAAGGAAACCTTGGAAAAAAAAAATCACAATGGCGATTTTATCACTTAGGGCTCCTGACTGTGATCCATTGGCTTTTTAGTGGCCCACTGACTCCCGTGCTAAGATCTTATGCTCTTTTAGCTAAACTCTGGACATTTATAAAAACCAAAAACTTTTAAGGTAGGGTCCTTTCTACCCTGAGATTATTGGACTCTGAGGCAAGACTATGACTTGGACTCAGAAGTTCAAGGTCAGCCTGGGCAACACAGACAGATCCTGTCTCAAGATACAAAGTCAAATGGAAAAAACATAAAACAAACAAGCAAAAAAACAAACAAACAAACAAACAAACAAACCTAACTAACAGTTCTCCAGCATGTCTGACTGAGATTATCCTGGAAGAAGTATTTACCACCTGGTCACTCCAGGTTCCTCTTTTTCTAGGCAACCAGTGAGGCTATAGCTGAATGGGTTCTCTAGGAAGAGAATGTTAGCTGACCAGCAAGAGCATGTCTACAGTCTAAGCAGAGCTGACTTCCTTCGGACACTCAGGAACTGTGAGCTACTGATTGAACAAGTGGAGTGATAATGTAGCCAAAATTATATTTAAGTTAATTATTTACAAGTAACTTTGGTCTTATAACTGTGAAACAATCCTTACAATTTGGATCTAAGGTCAGGTAAACGTGTCTGTCTACATTACTGATGTATGTTTTTTTTGGAACTGACTCTACAAACTCAGCCCAAGGAACTTTTTATGCCTTTAAGGTAACAAAGGAAATCATTAGCAGCTCTTTGCTTCCTTCAAACAATCCTGAGAGGAGGCATTGTAGATTCTAACTCTCAAAGCTCTGGAAGTCATGGCTCCTGTGAGCAAACAAGGAAGGCTGTGCAAAGAACACAAACACCTAAACAACCCCAAGAGACACTTACTGTGACTGTTAATGTGCAGATGTGGACACACACACACACACACACACACACACACACACACCACAGAACACACACACATACAACACATCATACACACACAACATAGCACACATACATAAATAGCACAGCATATACAAACACACCATGGCATATACACATCTGTGCACACAAAATACCAATAACAAAGCCACAACTGTGGGGCTATCAGAGTACAGAGCCAACATCCTCTGATATCCCCACACACAACTGTAATTGCTCCAGCTTATAACTTTTAGAAAACAGGAGAAAAAAACCAGGAGGGTGACCTCCCATACTTCCTAGAGAAAAGCAAGTAACTTGCATGAGGAAAAAGCAAATAAACAAAAACATAATTTAAAGCAATTTCCCAAAATACATCTGGAATTATCATCATATAAAGCCTCAAGAAAATTCAGTACATAATTGGAGATTTTAAAAGCCCAAATTGCAGAATACATATGACAAAAATGTGCTATCTCCTAAAGATGACTTTGATGGGTATCAAAATGTCCTCAAGTATGCACTCATTTCATCTCTTAGTCCCAGCCCAGGTTACCTGGGCTTGTGGCTACCCTATATATGAGACATCATTTCTCAGCCTCCCTTCTGCTAGGTGACACAGGAATGGAGCGATTTGGGTCATCTCCCAATAGCCAAAGTGACATGTCCTGCTTATGCTCTTTTCTTCTCTGAGGTGAAGATGGGGATGACAAGACAGGGGCAGCCTTTCAGACCAAGTGAGCCTTTAGTCCTGGTCCAATCCTAGCCACGTTGTTCCATACATCAGAAATGAGCACCTATCTTACCCAAGGCATCCAATTCAATTTTTGTGGCACATCTCAGGCTATAACCCTAATTATTATATAAGGAAGACTATAAAGGACTCACGAGCATGAACCATTTTTTGCATGCTTCCAAGTAGATTATAAAACTGGAGATGCCAACTCACCAAAAATACCAATGAGAAAGTAAAAATGCAAGCTATACAATGGGATGAAATATTTAAAATATTTACTATACAAGAATATGTATCTGGAATATATCAAAATACATGGCTCAATAAAAATAAATAAAAGGGCTTCTTTCATAACAAATCCATTGGGGACCTAGGTTTTCATTACCATTCTACCTACAAAGGGGTGTCTAAGGATTTGTCTACCTGTAGGACTTCTTGTATGCAGTTACGGCTTTAACAACTCTCCACTTCAAACTTATCATTTTGCCTGCTTTAGAAAAATAAATCTAATCCCATGTTAAGTTCCCTGTGCCAGCTGGCCCTGAGCAGTGGAGGTACATTCAGAGAGAAAGGGGTTTTTGCTTCTAGGTTCTAGAGAATTTGCAGTGAAGTTATCCAGGTCATCCAACAGCCCAGGAATTCCAGTCTTTCCTCCAGCATGGGGCCCCCAGTAAGCTAGCTCTTTCCCAAGGACCAGCTCTACCACATACCCCAGTGGCCACATTATGGCCAGTTCCTGAGGTTTTCAGCACAGTTGGTTGCATATAAGGACTCCTCTGAATGCCAGTCCTCTAAATCTCTTGCTGTCACTGTCCTGGGGCAGTGACTGTTTCTTCTACCTGCCATTCCCAGTATCATGCTGCAGAGTTCTCTCCATAGGCCAATCCCTCAGGAGTCCACCTTGGCTGAGAAAGTATCTGTCTTTCTACCCTAACTCTAATATTAGCCAGCACTAGTCGAAAGACTGGGTTTCCTTCACTATATTTGCAGGTCAGACGATGACTTGGCGTTGTTCCCATAAATCCCCAAACTTAATGTCCCATGAGCCAGCTACCGAGTTCTGACAGGGACAGTCTATGAGTCATTGCTAATCATGTGATAAGCTACTGAATATCAGGGAATCCCTGGAGTCTGTGTGGGGTCAAGTTCTTTTCCAGGAGAGTGGTTCTCTAGTGCTCTTCTCCTCAAGCTGTGTCAAATGACCTCATAAATGCCTAGCAATTACTCAGACAGTCTCTGGGCGAAATTCACATCTGCTGCTGTATACAGGAAGCCTCTGCTGGGCAAAGTCCCACAACGATCCCACCCTGTCTAGAGCCCACTTCTCTGCTGAGTGTCCTGGAGCGAAGGTACTTGTTGAATTTCCATGGATGGTGAGAGTTTTGCTTACTTCTCTGGTCACCCTGTGCCTGCCCTCCACTCACTCTGGGATCCTGAGGCAGTACATGAGTCTGTTCTCTCATCCCAGAACGAAAGGACAGGTCTTTGTAGCTTTAGAACATGTGCATTCCTTCAGCCTAAAATGCCCTTCTCCCATGTTTCTTCCATTCATCTGGGCTTTCACATCTCCCTTGTGTTTCTGGAAGGTCTCTATCCAGAATTTCCAGAACCCCTCTGTCCTGATGGCCTACAGCTATATTAAGGAAGGCCCTCTGGGACTGATCCCTGCTTCCCCTTTCATCAAATTTGGAACTGCCTATTTGTATGATGATTTGATTTTGAGTCTAATCGCCTTCTTGTGTCCAAGGACCCATGAAGAACAGAAGGTACTCTCCAGTGGTCCACACTAACACCTAGAACTTTGCACACAGCTACCAAATAGCCAATGCTTATCAAGGGAAGTGAAACAATAGAGTAGCTAATCTTGGAGACTTCAGAACCAGTGGGACCACAGCCTGGTTTTGATAATACACTAGCTATGAGCCTCTGGACAATTAACTGATCTCAGTTTTCCCATCTATAAAATGGAAGTGAAACTGTACCTCAGTGGGTAAATATCTGTGAACCACTGTTACAGGTTCTATGAAATGATAAACTGTAGTCAGTTATTATACTGGCTGGTTTTATGCCAACTTGACACAAGCCGGAGTCATCAGAGAGGAAGGAGCCTCAGCTGAGGAAAAGCCTCCCTGATATCCAGCTGTAAGGCATTTTTCCAACTGATGAGAAAGGGTCCAGCCCACTGTTGGTGGTGGTATTTCTGGGCTGGTGGTCCTGGGTTCTGTAAGAAAGCAGGATAAGCAAGCCAGTAAGCAGCACCTCTCCATGGCCTCTGCATCAGTCCCCAACTCCAGGTTACTGCCCTATTTGAGCTCCTGGGACTTCCCTCAATGATGAACAGTAACGACAGAAGTGTGAGCCAGATAAAGCCTTTTCTCTCCAGCTTGCTCTTTGGTCCTGGTACTTCATCACAGCAATGGAAACCCTAAGACAAGCACTAAATGCCATAAACTTATCCTGGGAACTAGAGGAACTAAGTGAACTTTAACATCCCAAAAGTTTATAATTGATGTCTGTTAAATTAGACATTATTTAAAATAACATTTGGTGTTAACTCTCATAGAGTAAAACTAACATTTATATGTTAGTGGTGAACTATAAATTATACCACTTTCTTTAAAATTAAATAATTTTAAAGCTTTAAAATGTTGAAGCCTTGTCTAGGAATATACATAAAAATGGATCAAATTCTTTTTATTTTTCCTCTACTGTGGGTCAAACTAACAACCTTGTGTACACTAAGAAGTCTTATACAGCTGAGGTCCACACCAGCTCTAAAATTTTTCTTTAAAAATATAGTTATGAATAACTCCAGTATTAATAGTACGAGGCTTTTAAAAAGAACAAGTATTTAATTGGCAAGATACTTCAGTTGATAAAGGAAGCTTTCTGTGTAAGTCTGATGAATTTCCTGACCTAGGGTGGCAGGAGAATCAATCCCTGGGATTTAGTTTTTGACCTCCACATGAATACTATGGTGAAATGTGTGTTCCAATGCCTGGACTCTGCCTCCCCCCCACACACACTTTTTTAAAAAACAAAATTGAAAAAATGAGTTACATTTATGTGTGTGTCTGTGAGTGTGTGTGTGTATCTATATGTGTGTGTGTGAGTGTGTGTGCTTGTGCATGCATACACTTGTCCCACTGTGCATGTGTGGACCCCAGAAGATATCCTTCAAGACAAGAGTCTCTCTTTCCACCATGGGAATTCTGGGGATCAAACTCAGGTCCTCAGGTTTATGTGGTGTGTGACTTTACCCACTGAATCAATGCAAAATGTCCACATTTAGAATGTTAACTCTGAGGAACAATTGTATTCAATGTTTAAAATCATGATATTTATCAGCATAATTTTTTTTGTAAAATACTAAATATCACACAAATTCAAAGTTACATCTCTATGTTCTTATAATGGCATATGATCTCACTGTGTTATTTTCTGTGCCTTTGGGTTCACAAATATTTTCCCATTGACTAGTTCTCACAATCCTACAGAGAGGTACAGTTTGACTTCCATTTTATAGATGGGGAAACTGAGATTAGATAATTGTCCAGAGGCTCATAGCTAGTGTACTATCAAAACCAGGCTGTGGTCCACTCTGAAGTCCCCAAGACTAGCCACTCTATTATTTTACTTCCCTTGGTAAGTATTCCCTTGCTAGCTGTGTACAAAGTTCTAGGTGTTAGTGTGGGCCACTGGAGAGTACCTTCTGTTCTTTGTGGGTCTTGGGACACAGGAAAGCGATTAGACTCAAAATCAAACCATCATACAAATAGGCAGTTCCAAACTTGATGAAAGGGGAAGCAGGGATTGAGTCCAGAAGCACAAAATATATATGTGTGTAAAGATGCAAGCTGAACAGAAATATGAAAAATAACTGACATCCTAAAATTATGGGAGATTTAAAAGTTTAAATTTTGTTGTTGTTGATTTAATATTATGATTATTTATAATTGATTTATTGAAGAGTAAAATTAAATGGTCTTATTGTATTGCTTCATCAGAGGAACCCAGAAGCTGATATTTTCCTGTGCATCCAGTTCCCTGACTATGGGGCTGCTAAGAACATTGATTCATCTTGCATTAATATTTTCATAAGATGCTAGCTTTTAAGATATTTTGTAAATGTTTAATTTGCAAAAATTAATGGTTGAATAAGCCATGCTACCTATATAAAAATGTATCGCATCCCTTTTATACACATAGAGTTAGTGACTACTGAAATCTTGTGTTCTAACAAGATTCTAACAAGATAAAATTTAAAGTGTGTGTCATTACTGATACACATGACAGTCTCCTGGGATCGATCTACAAACTAAGACCTGAAGTCCTAACTAGGACCAAAACCTGAAGTCCATCAAGAGGGCCTGAAGTTCCAGAGGGCAGTTTTCCCAAACACTCCTCCCGGGGGCTTTCCTCCAGTATGTTTGGACACTCTGGCTTATCCCTGCCCCATCATTAACTGGCCAGATACCAGCACAGCCTGTTCAGGTCTGAGGAAGATAAGTGAGCCTTAGACTGATAACAGGAATAGAAATCTCCAGAAAATAGGCAGGATGCAACCAGATGTGGGCAACACCAAGTTCCAGAACACAGCAGTCTTAGGAGACTTGTAAATATTATAGTTCAAAGATGAGCAGAGCAACTCTTGTGTAAGTTCCACTGGGCCAGAAATTCTGCTTTTAGAGGAAGAGCTTCACTAACACCTCTTCTTGTCTTCTGTTAATTCTGGAAGTCTAAAATTTAAATTAATACTGGGGAAGCCAGACAATTGTGTCAGGGCCTTAAGACATCTCAATCTGAATAGTAGCATCATGTCAGCATTTTCTTTCCCACCCTTTGTTCTCCTCTAGCACATCCTCCCTTGCCTAATGAGTCACATCTACTTTGAAAATCATCCTGTTATTAGTCTCTGGCACAAGAGAGTGGCTCAGGCAATGCAAGGGAACCAGGAACTTGCTGCCTATGACTCACAAAGAGCCAAAGGTGAGTCACCAGGATCTGCCTCAGTTTTCTAACTGAGAGGCTCCAGACTTAATGTCTTGTCCTCAGAGATCCCTGTGTGCCTCTCAATGGTGCTTCCCTTTTCTGTCAGGAGAGAAGGGACTTGGGCAGTAAAGCTACCATGCAAGTTGGTAACTCTTGGACACCATGAAAAATAGAAAATAAGCTAACAAAAATAAAAATTGTTTGATACACCACCTCAAACAACTCACTGTCTTTCTTTCATAGAGTCTACAAATGAAAGGGGTTTAAACTGTCAGTGTGGATGTCCCCCCACCAGGGGGAATACAGTTTGAGAGCCAGGCCTTCATTGAATAACTGAGTAAACTTGGGCAGCCCCATCTCTTGGAAGACTCATTTGCACACCTGCTAAATGGGGTTAATTCTACTATTGCAAAGACCTAGTGTGGGATTAAGGGTGATCACCATGCAGACAGACCTGGACACACATAAGTGTGGGTGAATGCCATCTGCAATGGCAGCTGACTGTTCTAACCTACTGGGAATGAGAAAGAATCAGCTGTAGTGTACTTAAATACTAAGATTAGATGCTAAGTTTAGCAAAATTCTCAAGGAGAATGATGGGACACCCCAAACCCCTATCATATTCTCCATATCTCTCAGGCTTGGAATGGATGACTGATTTTACATTCTTCTTACAGTAAGGGAAACCTTCATAATGGGTGCCAGCTGTGTGTTATGCAAAAAATCTGGGCTTAAGTCCTGCACATTACAGTGTGATGAAGTTGTGATCATTCTAATCAGTGGACTTACAGGGGTTACCCCTCCACCCAGCACACTGGAATGGACTTGTTAGGACAGAGTATATAGGAACCAAGGCCCAGGAGTGTATTAGGAACAAGAATATGGAAACTTGACTGCTACCTTGACCCCTTCCTAACTATACAACTTAACACAATGACATTTCCAAAGGTTTGAATTATTCACCTGTAAGATGTGTGCAATCATGTCTATTTTGTAAAGTGTGGGTCAGGTCTAAGCAAGGCCACCTGTCTAAATCACTTAATGCAATGCCTGCTATGTAAGCATTCTTGAAGAGCGACAATGCCTGCCATGTAAGTGTTCGTGAAGACCTATCTTAGTGGTAGCACCTAATGATATACTAAGTGCCCAGTAAACTGTAGGTGTTAGTATTTCAGTCACTCCTCCTCAATAATAGCACTGTGGCCTATCCAATGGCACAAAGGCCAGCCATCCAGGCCCTTGTTTAGGACAGCCATAGCAGGTGTTGCTGGGGGACAACTTTTTGAATGACTTGACTGTCACATGCTGTCAGTGACAAGAAGGCTTATTATATCATGGGAATTGTCTTAGGCAGTGTCACCAAATGCATCATTTTATAAAAAGAAAAAAGGACCTGTGTTGTAGAATATTATTTTAAGGTGTTACTTTTGTTACAATTGTTCACCTCTGTGAAGCTGTGTTACTGTGCCTGTCTAAAACACCTGATGGCCTTATAAAGAACTGAATGGCCAATATCAAGATGAGGAAGGATAGGCAGGTTGGCATAAAGAATATATAGGAGGAGAAATCTGGAAGGAGAAAAGAAGTAGACAGAGAAGGAGGAGGGCTCCAGAGGCTAGCCACCCAGCTGCACAGCAAGCCACGGAGTAAGAAACAAAGAAAAGTACACAAGAATAGGAAAGGAAAAGCCCAGAGCAAAAGACAGGTGGGATAATTTAAGTTAAGGGAAAGCTGCAAGAAATAAGCCAAGCTAATGCCGGGCATTTATAGATAAGAATAAGCCTCCACATATGATTTATTTGAGAGCTAGATGGTGCCCCCCCCCCAAAAGAGCAAAACCAACAGACCTGGAGGATGTGAAGACACACCTTGGTCAAGAAGGAAATAGAAGCATCTGCTGTCAGATCCCTTCCTGTATAGGAAGCTAGGTCACTTTCAGGAACTGGATTACTAAGGCACTCTGATGAAGTAAGTCTCAGTTTTAATATTTTAAAATATGGGCTTATGCAATGTTTAAAGGCAGGATTTCCTGCTATACAGCCTGCTGTCCCTGCAGAGTGAACAAAACTTAGATTCTATTTATCTCTGGGTGAGGGCGATGTGGTAAGTGTGAACCCAAAGAAGAGGGCAGGAAAGGAAAAGGGGGGGAAGATCCATGGTTTCAACTGCTTTCTTCTTGGTCTGCTAAATCATATTAAAGTTAGAAAATAGAAACAGGATTTTCCTCTGACCCTCTCTCTGGTCTTCTGCTGGGACAGCCACTGTTCTGTCGTTTCACAGGGGTGGGGTGGGGGCTGCCATTTACTTTCTTCTCTCCTTTGTCCAGGGAGTCACATGCCTCCACCAGTGGCCCCAGACATTGGTATTTATTTGTCAAATGAAAAGAAGAAGGTGAATCTGGAAAGAGCCCTCTTCCCGGCCTGTTTTTAATGCAAGAATCCATTTAAGGAAGAGAAAAATGTAATGCTCAGATTTTAAGAAGGTATGGGAAGAAGGGACAGAATATAAATGCTAGGGTGATCTAAAAAGCCTGGAAAAATTGATGTGTTTCTTGGCTCAGTACTCTGGGGCAAGGTCAAGCCTGTTGCTTTAAATTTAGAGAGACTTTGCTTACAAAGGTGCAAATTAAAAGGGAAAAAAAAGAAGAAGAAAACCCTGGGGTATTCTCTTTTTAAAATGACCTATTAGTTAAGAAATGAACATTTCTCCAGGTTGCCAGAAATTCTAAGTACACAATTATTTTCTTTAAAAAGAATCCTTCAATTTTATCAATATATATATTTATATAATCTGTTTCATCTCCCTGTGGTCCGCCTATTAATGAAAATCAGCTGGTGCAAATGGGAGACGATGCTGGGCTAGCAAAGACAATTCCCAGTTGAGCACATCCTGCACATTGCTAGGGCCCCTTCCCTGGGAGTGGCAACCCCTGTGATGTTCTCATTACCCCTCCACCAGTACTGATCTGGAATCTTGAGGCCCCTATGTTTTCTTTTCATTTTTCTTTTTTTGGACTGAAGGTATATAGCTTATAGGTAGCACATGTGCTTAGCATATGCAAGGGCCTTGGTTCCATCCCTGGAATTCAAAAGAATAAACTAAACTAAAAGTGCTTCTTTAAACAGGCACTTGGGACCTGAGAAGCAGCCCAATGTTAAAGAGCACTCACTCCCATAGAGGACTGCAGTTCCATGCCACAGCAGGCAGCTCACAACCACCTACAAGGGATCCAGCGCTCTTTGCTGGTGATGGGCACCTGCACACACATGTACACACACACACAACTGAATATCATTGAATTTTTTTCCGCTCAAATATAGAGTTGGCAGAAGTCAACTACAAATTACTACTGATATTGCCACTGTGGCCCTGAGCTCTCTAAAGTTTTGTGGTAGGCTTGCTCACAGGACCCCAAAATTGGTCTGCAACTCCAGAAGTCTTAGGAACTCTGGTCCTCAAAAAATTGTACTGTGCTCCAAATCCTCAGATTTTCTGATAATCCAACTAAACTACTACTTCCCAGAAAAAGTTCTTTCCAAGTTGTCTGGAGTCCATTGTTCACCTGGCAGCTGACAGTGCCTCTCAGACCTTTTCTCCAGCTTCTCTCTCCTCACCATTCCCTCCCTTCCACCAGAAGGCAGGCGGGGAAACAACAGGCTTGAGGGGCAGTGGATTAGGTGCAGGCCCCTTCTGTCTGAGTTCTTTACTGCCCTACTAGGGGCTAATTATCCTTGGACAGTGGAGGTGGTAGTATAAACCGGGGACAGAAGGCAGAGGATAAAGTACAAGACATGATTCAGCAGCCAGTGCTATCCAAATCAGTTTTACAGCTGGGAATCTGGATCTATAACAAACTGCCTTTCCACAGACTACTAGATGACCACTAAATGCTAACAAGTGTACAACACGTCACAGGTACCAGTTCCTCGTGGTTTTCATGCATACACCCTCCAGTAGTAATTATTCCTACAACTTGAAGGAGAAAATGAAGCTTCCAGTATAGAAGGGACATGCTCAGGGCACAGACCCAAATTTTGAAATCTGAGAAAATTTTAAATTTAGTCACTAGGGACAAAATACGACCTCTTTGTGCATTACCTGATTTTGCCTTTCATTAAATAACTTTACACTGCACAAAAGAATTTTTTTTTTTGCTTTTGTTTGCGTGATTGGTTTTCTTCTTATTGTTGCTGTTGTTATTATTATTATTTGTGACAGCATCTCATTATGTAGCCAACCCTGGCCAGAAAATTATAGTCCTGTTTTAGCCTCAGGAGTGCTAGGATTACAGGCATGCATCATCAAACCCTGCTCAAAAGATTGGTTTTTGTTACCATTTTTTATGATTGTTGAAGAAAGTGGTTTTGAATAATCTTCTTGTTAAAAACTGAAAGTCAGAAGTTGCCTGATCACTGAGCACGGAAAGCCCTTCCTGCCATGGGTACAAGTTCTAATGGAGTACTGCTGTTAGTGTGTGTGGGGGGGGGGGCTGAGCAGTCAACCATCTAGCCAACATCTCCTCTTTGGAGAAGACCACAAACCTCCAGAACCCCAGAAACAATTACGGGTAGTTGCTTAGCCCAAATATTCCTCCTCCCCAGGATGTGAAAAGTAATGCTAATATAATCAACTTGTGAGCCACAGATAAAGTCCCAAGATTACCTCCAAACAGACACAGCATAGATGAAATGACTATGTAAATGACTATGGTTATCTTGAGGGTATGTGATAGCATCCTACCAATGGTCTTAAGCAGCGTGTGTATTATGTGTTATACATGTGTATATTGCATATTTTGACCTCTTTAAATTCATACTCCATAGAAGCAGAAAAGATGCATAGAGCAAGAGAGATGCAATTAGTTATACAGTTATCCATAAGTTGCCTTTTAGCTTTAAATTTTTAAGTCAGAGTTCTAATCTAACAGTAGAACATGATGTGAGCCAATATTTAACTCGAGAATTTTCACAGAAACTGAAAACTGCAGGTTGATTTCAAAAGTCAGATCTGGCAATGGTCATCTGAACAACAGGCCTTAAAAAGGGCAGGTGCACTAAGCAGATCAGCTGCCGACTCGGGATCTGCAGTTTTTCAAGGCATTTAACACCATAGATCCTTACATTGCTGACTTTCTCATTGTGGACTATGTCTTCAAAGTCCGGAGAACTTGAGTAACAGGGTCCTGTACACCCAGGTATGGCAGTGAGGGTTTGGTCACAGTAGTGGGTTTTCAGAGACTGGTTCTCAACCTCGGCTCTACATGTGGATTGCTGGCAGACATTTTAAAATGCTTTTCCCTAATCTGGACTGATTAGATCAGAGTTTCTGACTGTGTAGTTCCAGCACCACATAACTGTTATGAAGTAAGCAGAGATGGCCATGTTCCCAACATCGGTAGTTCCCTCTGTGTCCCTGTCCCACACTACTCCATTTCCCTCCTCATTTACTCCATCCCTACTCCCAGCACCACAGGTTAATGTTGCTTATGCTGAACTTGCTAACAATAGAATAATACTGAATGCATATCTCAGCTGTGGAAATGGTGATGTATCCATGTCATCAAATGCAATATCACTGCTGTTTACTAAATCACTATGTGACTTTATTGTAAACTATTCCCCCACACTATTGTTGGTGCAAATTTGGGCTATTTTGAGTTTGGAGCTATAACAATTAATGCCAATATCTATAAATATTCTTGAGTATTTCTTTAGGTACACATATGTAGACATGCCCATAGGACATTGTGCTCTAGAAACAGAAATGTCAGGGCATAAATAATTCACCTGTTTAGGTCCAATAGATACGTCTAAACAAAAAAATTTATTCAAACGTGTCAATTTTACTGCGACTGGAGTGTGTCAGACTTCTGCTAACATTCTGTGGGACTGTTAGCTGCAAGCCTTGGAGGCTGTGCAGAAGAACAGCACTGTGCTCTCCATTTCCAGTCTCCAATAACTAACAATACTGGGAATGCTTGGAGTTCTCGACCATGTGGCTGCCTGACTGTGATGCACCTATTTACGTATCTTGCTCATTTTTCTGTTTGCTGACCTTTCAGAATTGATTTGTTTAAGGGGGTTGTCAGTATGAGTAAAGTATGAATGAAGGTGTCATAACACAGTCTATTAGTTGGTGTGCTAGCTGAAAACAATCGATTGTGTTGGCTTGTTTGCATGGCTTGGCCATGTCTCTCCTCTGCAGTTGGGCTCTTCCTTCAATAGCCTGCTTCAAGCATGTCTCAACTTGTCCATTCTAATATAGTACAGTGTAGGGAGATTAGGTTTTCCATTGTAAATAATTGTCCCTGCCTAAGAGTTTAATAAAAAGCACTGATTGGCCAAAGGCAGACAGGAAGTGTGGGCAGAGCTACCAGACTAAGAAAATTCTGGGAACTGAAAGGACAGAGCAGAACACTAGAGAGAAGCCAGAAGAAACAGAGGACAACTATGCTGCTCTGAGAAAAGGTGCCGAGCCGCATGGCTGAACAGGATAAGAGTCATGGGTTAGATTAAGGGTAAAGAGTTAGCAAGTTATATGCTGGGCCTTAGGCCGATCAGCCTAAAATTACAGTAAGCATCTGTGTGTCTCTGTGGGTCAGTGGGTCTGCAGGTCTAAACCTTGAGGCTAGGCCTGAAAATCCGGGCCAGAAACCTCTTACAACAGTTCAATCAATAGATTTTTTTCATCATATAATTTTGTATCTTATTTAAGAAACTATGGCCCATGCCAAGGTCATAAACATACTCTACTTTTGTCCAGAATAATGCTGCTCAGTAGGTGATAAAAATAGAGGACACATGTAGTTCTAAATTTTCTAGTACCTATCTTTTAAAAGTAAAAATAAACTGAAATTTATTTTAACATCTAAAAAAAATTATTTCAATGAGCAATCAGTATAAAAATTATCAATGACATACTTTATAGTTTTCCTATTTATTTTTGGTACTAGTATGGATATGTATACTGTGTATGTGATTATGCTGTGACATGTTTGTGTCACAGTCAGAGGACAACATTCAGGAACTGGTTCTCTTTTTCCACTATGGAATCCAGGGATCAGACTCTGATCATTAGGCCTGTTCAGATGTGTTTTTATCACTGAGCCTCCTTGCCTGTCCCATACTCCTTCTCTACAGTGAGTTTGTAAAATCTGCTTTACGCTTTTGACATTTCAACATCTTATCCACTGGGCCTGCTGCACTGTTAGAGGTTATTCTGTGTTGTCTGCTACATCTGGACCAGTATATAGATCTGAACACATTTTAGGGCAACCGTCTTTCTTTTTACATGGATATCCAAACAGCTCCCAATTTCCTGTGGTACTGAGATCACTGATCATAAATACTAATATCCACAGATGTCCCAATAAGCTCCAGTTCACCCTACTAACATGCTGCACTGTTCTTTAAAATTCCCTAGTATATTTCTCATCTATATCCAGTGTTAAGAACCATTTCCATGCTGACTAACCTTGTAAAGTGGAAAGAAATATAAGAGTCAAGATCAGTACATATCATGTGTGATACATACTTATACTTTCTGACACTATTTCAGGAAAGTAGAAGGGAGCAATGAGCTGAGAGTAACTGAAGTACCTGCCCTAAAAGTATCCCATACTACTAATAATGGCTAAAAACCATTTGAAACTGACAGCAATAGTGTGTCCTATGAAGAAACGTCTGCCTGCTATGCTTTAGTCATCATGTTGGGGAGCCACACTGTTTCGCTCCCACACAGTTCACAGACTAGAATTCCACTTCTAGCAGATTGTTCCTGGAAACCATCCAAGTGGTTAATGGAACAGGAGGAGCTCATTAGGAGACCCTGTAACTCTGACCCACAGTAGAACATGGCAAGGGTCCTGTAACATACACAACATGAGAGAGGAGCATAATTTAAGTTTTCTTTGCATCAGCATATTTTATGTTTTTATAGTTTTATTCCCAGGTCAAACAAGAAAACAAACTTTGAAGAGAAGAAATTGAAGCCAATTTAGATATCAGACTTGAGTATTCTTCATTATTGAAAAAAAAACTTCTCTGAGAATTTTTTGCTTGAATCTTGAAATGATTAGTTTACTGATAGCTGTGTCTGGCTCAATATAATCAACAAGTATAAAGAAATAACCCTGACAAAAGAATCAAAATAATACAAATGGCCTTGTTCCAGCAGACAAGTACATCATGGAGAAATAAATGATTTATCACATGTTTTCCTCATAAGCACTTCATTTTAGAATATGGATACAGTAAATAATTCTTGCAGTTTCTTAGTAAAATAGTTGATCTATTTCAAATAACCTAAGTAGCCCTGCCTGTAAATTTTATATTCTTCCCACCAATGAGAAATGTACATATCTTTAGAGTTCCTTTTATAATTGTTCACATGCACACAAGTTGGGTTTCTATATACCAATAATGAGCAGAAAAATTTGAGTATTTTGGTTAAAATAATCTTAGTTGGAGGTGGCGGTATTTATTTATGTGTTTGTTTTTTCCAATTCATAGAACTCAGCAGGCTGAGGCAGGAGGATTACAATAAATACCAGGCCTGGGCTACACTGTGGGGTCAAGGCCAACCTTACATACATGGTGAGTCCATCCCGGGAAATGTGTGTGTGTGTGTGTGTGAGAGAGAGAGAGGGGGGGGGGAGAGATTCAGAAATATAGGAGTATAGTTCAGAGGCAAAGTGTATGCTTAGCATGCACCAGGTTTGGGGTTTGCTCTACCTTAAAAAATGGAAAAAAAGAACCAGAAGGACAAATGAATTCAGGAAGCAGTAAAAGGGAAGCTTCATTAAAGACAGGTCCTCTTCATGGACTCTCAGCAGTAAGTTCAATGAAAAGACCCACACCCCTTAGAGCAGCATGTAGGACCAGCAAAGACATCTTTTTTCTTATGGGAAAAATGAGAAGAAATTGGTTTTAAGGTCACCTGAGCTTCCTTCCCACAGCTGTCTTATAGCTGTCACTGAACTTTCTTGAATTTTCAGGTGTGATAGAAAATTCTGGAAAATACACTTTGGCTGGTGAGTCTGCCATCAACAGAAAGCCCTGCAGAGAACCTTGGCTCTTACCGTTCTGGATGAGGTCAAAGAGTCCTAATTTCTCCACTCCCTCACTAGCAGAAGGTTCTCTATAATGCACTATTTACTTATTTTAAGGAGGTTTTATCTTAGTTTAATGTGTCACAATTTAAAACCTTCAGCTCTCAAGGCAAATCTTGAGGTGACTAGTAAGGCAAGAAAATGATGGTTGCACTGGGTTTAGGGAAAGAAGCCCCAATACCATAGAGATCCTTGGTCAAATGTCTATCCTGTGTAGGGCAGCACAAAGATTTCAATACTTCCCTGCTGACTGAAGTAAATGATGTGCAGACTTGGGCCATGTGAGCGCAGTGTAGTAGGTACACACTATGGAGACTTTTCAAGGACAAGGGAGAAGAGCTGTATGTCAGGACATACAGAGGGTCTCCCTCTTTCCTCATTTTGTCTTTTCGACATGATACCTGCTGCAGCTCCTTAGGCGTCAAAGTTAGGAACAGACTTCTAAAAGTACAATTATTTACTTACTCGTGTGTGTGTGTGTGTGTGTGTGTGTGTGTGTGTGTGTGTGTGTATGTGACACACATCAGTGCATCTGTGGGAGGGTCACAGGACTAACTGCAGGAGTCACCTCTCTTCTGTCACATGGATCTCTAGGGCAAACTCATATGGTCACACTATTTAAGTTGGTCCCAAACTATTGCTCTTTATGCAAACGGATAAACAAAATCCATTTGAATAAAGCCTTCTTTCCTGTGACTCCAGTCACTCTTGTTCACAGTCTATCTTTTCTCTGCTCTTTTCACATTCCCTCCTTGGTTACCCTGGGAAATTCCTGGGAAGCCTATGGCTGGAGTGACGGAGCTGCTGGCACCTTCTCACCACCACGTGTCTGCCAGCTTTTAGTAGCATGGCTTTGGGACCAGGGAAACCTGCATCAAAAATCCTTATGTGTGTCAGGTATGTGTATAATCATATGGCTCTCCTGATCTGTCACTTTGCAATGGTGAACACAACAAACTGACTTTTAGAAAAGAAATACTTTATACACCACTTTGGGTTTTTTTTTTAGCATACAGCATTCACTTATTCACTACCTTTCTTTGAGACAGTTCCAAGGATGGATCAGTTCTACAAAGAAAGATTTCAGTAATCACAAAAGTGGCATTCAAAATGTCCTTATCCTACCAAAGAGCAGGTTTCCTAAATAGCTCCACAAGGACAGGCTTTATCCACTCTCAAAGTGCTGATGGTCCTAAGTCTAGAGCACATGGAAAGCATTCACCAATAATCACAAAATGGAGAAATAAGTGCTATTTATCAAGAGCCACAATTGCTATGTGGAAGGCACCTAACATATTCATCAAAATGCCAACCTTACACAATAGGTATTAAAATAGTATGCTTACAGATGAAGAATTTAAGGTTTGAAGAGTTTTACTGGCCTGGCTAGGTCATAGTCAGCAGGAAACAGTGACTCACATTCAAATCTTTCTTCTCTACATTCTGTCAAGCACACCATGCCTTCACCCCAATCTATAACAAACTACAGATTGATGCTGAAGCTTTTTTATATAAGCTACCAAGTTGGAATGTTTTGTTCTAAGACTCCAATATCATTAATAATTAAAAAAATGGGATTATACAGAAATGAAAGAGCTTTTTCACACCAAGAAAATTATTGATAGAATTAAAGGGCAGTCTAAAGAATGGTAGAAGATCTTTGCAAGCTATATTTCTGGCAGTGCTAATGTCCAGAATATGTATAAAATATCATAATAATGTGCCAATTGATAAATGGGCTTCAGAATTAGTCATACTGTTCTTAAAAGAATAAATACAAGTGGCTAATATATATTTCCTAAAAGTGATTGTTGTAGAATATTATTGTAAGATGTATTGCATGTGTTTCCGCTGTGAAACATTTGTTTAATGATGGAAAGATGTGTTACATCCTTTTATGTGGCATTTGTTTAACTCTGTGAAGCTGTGTTACTTTGCCTGTCTAGAACACCTGATGATCTAATAAAAAGCATAACAAGGCAGGAGAAAGGATGGGCAGGGCTGGCAGGCAGAGAGAATGAATAGAAGGAGAAATCTGAGAGAAAAAATAGAGCAAGAGAACAAGGAGAAGAAGATGTGAGCAGCCCTCCAGCCCTCCAGCCACGCAGCCCTCCAGCCACGCAGCCACGCAGCCCTCCAGCCACGCAGCCCTCCAGCCACGCAGCCCTCCAGCCACGCAGCCACGCAGCCCTCCAGCCCTCCATGGAGTGAGGTGAAAGAAAAAGTCACAGAAGAAAAATCCCAGAGACAAAAGGTAGAGGGGATAATTTAAATTCAGAAAAGCTGTCAAGAAACAAGCCAAGCTAAGGTTTGTCATTTATAATTAAAAATAAGCAGCTCCCATGTGTGATTTATTTGGGAGCTGGGTGTCAGGCCCTCCAAAAGAGTAAAGAGTAAAAACAATCAACAACAAGTTATCTTATCCTTATCTATCAGGGAAGTGAAAATTAAAACTACTTTGAGATTCCCTCTTACCTATGCCAGAACGGTTATCAATGGGAAAACAAAGAACAATAAATACTGTTGAGTATGTGGAGAAAGAGAGCACTTACTGCCTGTTGGTAGGAGTATAAACTGGTACAGCCACTATGGAATTCAGAGTGGCCTGTTCTCAAAAAGCTAAAATTAGAGCTACCACATGACCCAGCTCCCCCTTCCTTGGCATACACAGGAACGATGTTATATCCAACCAGAGAGACCCTTGTATGTCCTTGTTCCTTACTGCTCTAACCATAATAGCCAGGAAATGAAACCAGTCTAGATTCCACCAATATATAAATAGGTAATAAAAACTGATACCTATAGACAACAAAATTTTATTCAGCTGTAAAGAAAAATAAAATTAAGAATTCATAGGAGGAGAGAGAAAGATGGCTCTGTGGTTAAGAGCACATACTGCTCTTATACAGGAACCAAGTTTACTTCTCAGCGCCCATGTCAGTGTATCACAATCACCTATGATGACTTCATCGCAATCTAACACCCTCTTCTGGCCTCTGTGGCTACCTACACTACAGTTACATACCTTCCTACAGAAGTATGCATATGAACATAATTATAGATAGCATGCATCATTAAAAAATTTTTTAAAAAGCGCAGTATTATACTAAATAAGGTGACACAGCCTCAGAAAGACATGTTCCCTCAGATGCACAGCCTAGCTTCAGTTTTGATTGACATAGGGGTATTTATGTGGGGCTGGGTTTGAACAGAGGGGTCAGAAAATTAAAAGAGGTCCATGGGAGAGAAAAGTGATGGGGGGGGGGAGAACAATAGAGCATGTGGGACATGAAAGGGGGTGGAATCGCCGAGGCCAGAAAGGAAAGGTACAGCAGGGAGATGGTGGGGAGTCAACCAAAATCAAGTACTCATAAAACACCGTAAGGAAAACTTACTTTTCATGATGGTTTCAAAGTTTTCTTTTTAATGATTCCAAGTTGCAGTGTTTAAATGTTACTATGGACTTTGGAAATTTCCCTCTATATTAAGGGCACAGGAAAACTAATGGGATAGAAATGAAAAGCCCTATGTTTCTGTGTGTAAAAGGGCACAAAAGCTTTGCCTTTCTCGCTGAGTTATGCCAGTCTAAAACAAACTGAAGGTAAACTTCCTCATGGGGGAGGTTCATATACTCTAAACTCCATCTCTTTAAATTAAATGAGAAAATACACATACATACAGTAAGGACTGAATAACAAATAGAGACTGTAGCCAACACAACTAACCAATGTTTAGAACTAATAAATTATCTCAATAATAAATGTAGGCATTATCAAGAACTATTGCCAAAATCACATTAATCAATTTGATTGCTATTTTAGAAATATTTTATGTAGTTACTACCCATATATGTGCCTATGATCTTCTTAAAATATTTTTTTTGGCCAGCAATCCAATGGATGAAATTATAATTAAAATTTCCCTCTTGAGGTTAAAAAGGGCTTATAGAGGATGAAAAATAAGAAAGTTAAAGGTTTGGACTCTCAGGTATGGTCTAGAAAGCACATAAAAGGCTGGGGAGACAGCCCAGTGATAGGCCATTTACCCAGTTTACATAGGGCCTGGAGTTCTTCCCCAGCAAGACAGACGTATAAACAGACAGACACACATATAAGAGGAAGGAGCAGAGACAGAGAAAGGGGACACTGAACATCAATGGTTAATGAATAAATTAATATTCATCATCTAGAGATACCAAAGGTTTCTTTCCATAAAGCTGCATAAAGATTTTCCAGGAAATATTTTTTTATAAGAACTTCTTTCCTAAGACTTTGTTCAATTTAAGAAAAATAAAGTTTTGTTTTGTTTTGTTGCATGAGGCTAGCTGCTTAAATCAGGCAGCTATTTTCTTTGGGGCCTGACAAGTATTACATCCCTAAAGACAGGTCTAACTTAGAAAAGTTTGTCACTGAGGTGAGCAAGTCCTTCCTGCTCTAAGCTGAAGGCACTGAAGACATGGTTTGATAGGGATTTGACAGGCTACCCAGTGGCACAGTGGTTACAGCACTCAAGTCATCTTGAGTCAGGTTTTCCTAATAACCCAAACCCAGCTGTGCGTGAGTTCAGTGCCTAATCCACTCTCCCCATCCCTTTAATGGATCAGTTGCAACTCGGCCGACACAAAATGAGAGAGCCAGGAGCACAGGTCCGGACTCCAAATTGCCTCTCCACTGCTAAGCCCTGCTGAAGTCAGGCTTCAAGCAGGAGGCTCCAAACCTTTCCTGAATCTCTCCCACATATCACAGCAAAAACTTTTCACTCTTTTTTTTACTCCGTACCTTACAACCACAGATACACACACACACAGAGAGAGAGAGAGAGAGAGAGAGAGAGAGAGAGAGAGAGAGAGAGAGAGAGAGAGAGAGAGAGAGAGAGAGAGAGAGAAGAGAGAGAGAGGAGAGAGAGAGGAGAGAGAGAGAGAGAGAGAGAGAGAGAGAGAGAGAGAGAGAGAGAGAGAGAGAGAGAGAGAGAGAGTTTTGTATGGAAGTTCCCCATAACATCACAGAGCTGATGCCTACCTTCCCAAAGCTCCAGGCTGCAGAAGATGTTCCTATGAGGAGCAATCAGAGAGTCTTCTCCTTTCAGTCAGCTCTGTTCTCGTCAGAAACACCTCATCTGTTTGTAAGCCCTGAAATTCTTGCAGAGACCCACCCTTGAAAGTTGCAAGTCAAGATTTCTGACTGAGGGCAGTTAGTCACGTGAGGCAAAGCTACTGGATGGCACCTTCAGGTTCTTCCAGATGGGATGTCTCTTCCTGTTTCACCACTGGGAGAAGCGAAAACTGGAGTCTGGTCAGACACTGAATTACAAATGCATCCATTGCCTCATCGCTACTACCTTTGGTGTACACAGGCATTAGTCAGCTTCGGAACAAGGTGGTTTTGCTATCTGCACTGAAGGAAAGGAACTGAGGTAGCCGACCACAGAGAAACCTGAAACACTGTGGATCGGTTGCACCCTGCTGTGAGCTGGTTGGACAACTATAGTACACTCTAGGAGCTACAAATACTAACAGGGATGGCAGATATCTGCACCATCACCACTAACACTACTGCACCATCAGACTCCTCCATGAAAAAAGTGCGTACAGAATGTGGTTTCTCTACTTGCTTTTCAGGGATGAGGGCAAAACCTATGTGAAGAAAAATTATAGCAACCAAAATAGATAGATAGACAGACAGATAGAATCATCTGGAAAGGTTTTCTTTTAGAGCAGTCAGATGTAATTCGCCTTGTTTTTGTTTCAATCTCAAAGAAGAATTGCCACAAAGATGAAGTGCTTCTGTTTCAAAAGGGAGTGTGCACATGAGGCCGGGGTTTATTGGAGGTAGTATACTGTGGGGGCAGCGCCACTTTCTCTGGCAGAAGATGAGCTAGCTCTGGGCTTGAGTTAAAAGTGCCTTGACAGGAAGAAAACTCTAACAAGTTGATTCATGCATCCCAGTAAACCAAAGCCGGCATCCTAGGCTGCCTGTGGCACCGCCTCCTCTGCCAGAGGATCCCAAGAGTGCCTCACCAGCTGCCAACTGATGAAAGTCTTTCAGTTTTTTCTGTCAGCTACTAAACAATGAAAAAACTTACAAAGACCAGAAGTAGAGAGAAGGAAATGCCAGTTTCAAACAAACAGAAGTCTCAGAGTTTGAAAGTTACTATTGGATTTCGTTCAGAGAAACCGGACTGATATAGCCCTTTGGTTCAACATTTGCTAACTCGATTCTTCTGAGACTTTCTTTTTGTGTTAATGAATTTAGCACATCATTAAGAGTGAGTCAGGTCAATGTCTATAATCCGAGCATATCAAGGGCAAGGGGATCTGACTACATTCAAGGCCAGCCTGAGCTACAATGTGAGACCCTGTCATATAAAACCAAAGCAAACAAACATCTTTGCAGGAAGGCTGAACTCCAGAAGTCACTAGAAAGGTAGATGATCAGCTTAGGTCTTTGTCGCTTGTCCTCAGACTGCTGTGGACTTTCTGGCTTTCTCATGCCCTTTCAGATCAAGTACAACTTCCCATTGCTCCCTTGCTCACTTTCCTAATTAAAGTATTTTTCCCTCGTTTCTCTCTCTTGCTAAGTCTTGACCTTCTCCTTCAAGTGCAGCCTGCTCCAGGATGCTGCTGCCCTTGGCTCTCAAGGAGCACAAGTGATATGCATGTTTAGGGCTGCCCTCTGTGCCCTCTGCCTGACTGCTCCCCTAAGCTCCCCTTGCCAGTGGTCCTGCTGGGCTTACACTTGTATTTCCACACCAGCTGCCCAGCTTAACTGCGTCCACTTTTGCTTCCCATTATACCAGGGAGCCTCAAAGAGACCTTCCAGCTCTTCCATTTCTGAGGAGCAGCAGTGCCCAGCTGCTCAAATAACCCAGTAGTAGTCAGTTCACACTCATTTTGCACAAGGAATGTCTAGGGGAAGACAAGTTTTCTAAATATTATTCTGGATCCTTCTCCCTGTTAAACAAGCAAGAAGAGAATCACATTTTTTTTTTTTTTTTTTGGTCTCTTCTATAGTAAAATTTCTATTATCTCCTAATGAAATATAATGTTCACATCAAACAGGAGTTATTGCACATACTTCAATACATCTGATATAATGAAAACAATCTTATTAGTGACATTATCTTTGTGGGTTGCCTGGGATTGAACTCAAGGATTTGTATATGCTAAGTACATAATCTACCAGAGTCCCGGCCCCACCACCAACTCCTTCTTTTACATCACTGTCAAAGAGCAGTCTCTATCCCTTATAGGACACATTGTAAGATCTATGCTAGAGGGAAGAGACACGAGGACAGTGAGGGTTTGTCACCTGTGACTTCTCTAGAGCTTAAGGTCTCTGTGTCAATGTCCTTTGCTGTGTGGCTTCTCCTTGAAGATGACCCCAGGGCACAGGGGCAGGTGGGGGGTGTCAAGCAGGAATGGGAACCTTTAAATATATCTCAGGGGAGTTTCTTTTGTTATTCAACTTATCACTTGTGCCCTACTATGGTATATTTAATAGTTCACTGTTAATAGACAAGAGAATTCCAAGAATGACAAGATGGACTGTGGTGTGTGACTTAAGTAATACTCAACTCTCTCATCTTATGAGTGAACAAAACCATGACATCTGGGTTCTGTTTTGAATTTTCAGTAACAGATATGAAGTCAAGAAAATATGAATGATTTTAAAGAGTGCTTTAGAGAGTAGTTATCATACCTATGACAGATGAAGATAAGGGTTCTAGTGGATCAGTTTTATGTGGGAGACACATTACCAAACTGTTTAGTTCTTATACAGAGAACAGGAGAATGGTCAAATGTCAACTCAGTTATTGGTGTGGCGAGTACCTACCTCGTCCGTTTACACAGTGAAGCAGGGAATGAGATGGGCAAACCAGAGCCAGACCCCACTTAGAGTCTGGAGGGTCCCTTGTGACCTCACAAAAAGACAGACTCTGGGATCCAGCAGGAAGAGGATAAGAGACTGCAGCAAAGGCTCTGTGCAGGAGCAAAGAGCAACAGCTTTGAAGAGTGAACGCAGGAGAAAGCAGACAGGCATGACTGCTACATTGCAAGTGATGCATTGGACCCAGAAAAGAAAATGCAAGGTAGAAAGAACCCTTGTTTCCCTACCCAGGAACTCAATGAAGGCGGCTTTCACCATCTTAATCTAACTGGGCACATGTTCTGAGCTGTCCCCACCAACAATCTTTGTTTTCATATAATATTTAGTTTCGTCACATTTTCACACTTTTCAAATGCTAAGGTTTGTGCATAGACAAGACTTTAAATCAGAATGACAGGAGGCCCTATATCCTGCAGTGCACATGTGTATGTGGCTCCTGAAAGGCATAATGAGCATTCTTACCATGTTTCCAGCTACATTATGATTTAAAGATACTTTTACATTGTGTGTGTGTTCATGCTGTGGTGTATATATGCAAATCAGAAAACAACTTGCGTAAGTCAGTTCTTTCTTCCTTTCTACCACGTGTTCCAGGGATAAATTTCAGGATATCAAGATTGCGGGCAAGCACTGAATCATCTCACCTGACAATAGGATTTCCTAAAGGACATGCTAAGACTTTAAGTGTCTTTAAGCCCTGGATCAACAGCTACTCTAAAACAATAGAAAGGCTACATCATATTGACACAAGCCAGTCCCCTCTCCCACTGTGACTCACATAAACCCTCAAATGGATTACAGAATTTTAAGGTCTTTCTCTTCTTACAGTACCCAGTTTCCACACTTGTGGCCTGATGGTGGAAGTCTCCCTAGCATATAATCTAAGAGGTTACTCTTTGAGGAAGAGATTAGCTATAGTCCATGAGCCTCAGGAGAGAAGGTTCTTACACACTTATCCTCCCTCGAACACCTTCCTCTTCCTTCAGCACAAAGTGCACCCACTATGCTGTACCATTTTTCCTGCTAAGTTACCTATCCTGGTCTAACTTACTCTCTTTCCATTTATTTTTACACTCCCCACATTAACTCTAGGAGGGATGGGATTTCTGGCTGGCCTGCCTGCTGCTGAATTCCTGGGGTGGGGGGCCAGTTACAATTATTCCTGGCAGCACTCAGTGCAATGTCAACAGAGAATTTTATTTGTATACTTTCCATTGCACCCCTTTTGATTTACCCCAATAGGTATTTGCTTTTTCAAAGATAGCCACCAGACTCTCCCAAAACTTGAAGAGACAATTGCATACCATGAAGAGAGCCAATTCTGATGTGGGTTTGTTAAGAAGTGGGGAGATTTTCTCCTCAAAGAGTTAAGTCTGTCACATACTGAAGACTTGAGAGAAATATCCTTTGGCATTACTCTGGCAACACTCTGTGATGTTCTATGCAAGCCAGAGCCCATGTTCACGTGTAGAGCCCCTGAAAGGACGTGTCTGGTAAGGTGGTCATATTCACCTGTGCATACAGCCCTTGGCTCTATGTGCCCATCAGGACCGAAGAAGACACGGCTTGACTTGGTTTCTCTAGAAAAGTCTGGTTGGTAAGCCCCATTTGGTACAATTACTAAAGGGTCTTATTAATTATTAAAGATAATCACTTAGTCCCTCAGATCATCTCATTTCTTAACTGGAAATCAGTATCAAGAGCAATATCATTAGTGCTGTAAAATCTTAGTCAGCCTATATAAAATAAGCCCTAAATGGTACTGTAGAATTAAAGTTGTCATTATAGCTATCACTATGATTGGTACATTTAATTCCTAGGCTTTTATTCTTATGTTATTTTGTAACAGGTTTTAGTTTATGCATCTAGAATTAGTTTATCCAATTATGTAAAGTCTCCATGTTGCAACCACTTCTGGTCTCTGCATGTCATATTCACTAGCTAATTCCCTTGGCTGATAGTTATTAGGTTCATACTATGTGCCAGACACATCATCTGTTTTGAAGGTGCCACAGATCTCAAGAATAAAAACAGACTATGACTACCAAACCAGAAAGACACATATTACAGATGAGCAAAGGAATCCACAGATCTTTTACACAGAGGTGTGGAAGAAAATGTCTATATGTATTCGTAAGGTGTTTATATTTTTATGCTCCAATGCAGCTGAGAAGATGGACTTGCCAACATCTGGCATCTTCAGATCCCACATGACAAGCATGAAAGTATGAGCCATCGATTTTAAATGAAGAACAGAGACCATATAATATGAAACCAAAAAACAAATGGAAGCCAAGCAGTGGTGGTGCATGTCTTTCATCTCAGCACTTGGGAGGTGGAGGCAGGAGAATCTTTTTAAGTTCAAGGCCAGCCTGGTGTTGTGGAATATTATTTTAAGATGTGTTGCATTTGTTTTGCTCTGGAACATTTGTTTAATGATGCAAAAGTGTTTTTCCTTCTTTTACGCTGCATTTGTTTAACCCTGTGGAGCTGTTACTGTGCCTGTCTAATTCACCTGATGGTCTAATGAAGAGCTGAACGGCCAGGCAGGAGAAGGGAGAGGTGGGGCTGCAGGCAGAGAGAATAAATAGAAAGAAAAACCTGGAGGGAAAAAAGAAGAAAAGAGCAAGAGAACAAGAAGAGGAGGATGCTAGGGACCAGCCACCCAGCTACCCAGAAAAAAATGAAATGTACAGAGAAATAAAGGAAGGTAGAAGTCCAGAGGTAGATAGGATAATTTAAAGTTCAGAAAAGCTTGCAAAAATAAGCCAAGCTAAGGTAACTAAGAATAAGCCTCAAAGTGTGATTTATTTGGAAGCTAGGTGACAGGCCCCCCAAAAGAGCAAAAAAATAAAAAATAAAAATAAAAAAATCCAACAACCTTACCAAGGTGGGGCTCTTGAAATTCCATAGGGCCTGAGAAGCTGGGGGGGGGGGCACTGCTCTTTTAAGAAACCCTGTACAGCAGAGCACTTAAATAGCTCTTTTCACACTAAGTAGAAACAAATGCCTGCAACAGTGCAGGGAACCAGTATTCCATAGCTGGGGGGCTGGATGCAGTTCGTGGTCACTCACCTCCCAAGCAGGCAGAGCCACCACCAAAGCCATGGCCAGGTCCTAGCACTTAGCAACTTAAGGCTTGCTCACATGATCCAATAGAAGAAATGTGGTCAAACAAAAACAAAAACCAAACCAAACACCCTCTAAACGTGATCCAGTGTATTTTTAATGTATATTGTATATATACATTTCTTACTCTGAGGCTGGCTGGGTAGCTAGGTGACTGGGTAGTTGTAGGCTTAAGAAAGAAAAAGGGTATAGCCATAGAAAAGAATGGTTTAAAAAATAATAAAGTATTTAGAGAGAGTAAAAGTAATCTAAAAGAAAAAGCCACGTATGTAACAATAGAAAATACACAGGGAGCCTGGACCCTAAGCTTTTGTGTTGATTTTGAATTTTTTGATGGTTGATGGGCAGACAGCTGCACTCAGACATGGGATTGTGAGCTGGACTGCTAAGTTAAACCAGCCTAGATATTTTAGGGCCATCTTAACTTTAAAGAAGGGAAAAAATGTATTTGTCAAATGGAAATAAAAAATGCTTTGAATAAGAGTTTTTGCTTGTGTTTCCACAGGAAATTAGAGGCTGTGGATCCCTTCAGGGTTGGTATGGAACAGGTTGGATCAGGGGAGACCTCCTGAATCTTGACAGGTGATATCTACCAATAAAGATATAGCTGGTCTTCCAAGGACTTGACCATTATTTCAAATTTTCTCTCTGTGACCATAAAGATGCTTCATCCACAGACAGCAAGAAAACAATTTGAAGAACATGATACCCAATTTCCCATGAGGGATGTGGGAGGCTTTTGGCTATTTGGTGGGTTATGGATGCTTGCTATAATTTAGGGGAATATAGGAATATAGGATAAAAAGACAGCTATTATTCATCTCAGATATATTGCATTGGCACAAATTTTGGTATATTGATATAAATTTAAAGTTAATTTTGCTACACTATATATATGTTTCTATTTTTGGAATATTGTGCTTATACAGTTCATTAAAAATCCAATATAAATGCATAAGAAACAAGGTTAGCAGTAAAAATATCATAATAAAACCTGTAGTTACATTAGGTATGTTTTCTAGGTTAAATAGGTATATTTTAGATAGATAAATTATTTTCAGACACTTTAAAGACCTATACAATATGAATTTAAATATTTTGTTAACATAAGTTTTTCATGACAGTGAGACACATCTGCCCTGGCAGCACCAATTTACTTCAGAGATGATCAGCATTGAAGAAATTCCTTGTGAAGTATGCTTTCACTGTGGCAAGTTTAGCCACTAGGCAAATAAACTTTTCTTGCCTTTGACTGATGATAATGTGATGTGTAGACTGGGCATGCAGGAAACACAAGGGAAAAGAAACTGTTTAACTTTATCAAAATAAGTTAGGACAGTTCTTCAAAATTCCGGCTTCACAGCAGAGTTGGCCAGATAGTCTGCAGAACACAGAGGAAATCAACTGGTAAGCTTTGCCAATACAAACTGGGATAGCCTTTCAAATTTCCTGCTTCACTGAAAAGTTTGTCAGATATCCTGGGCCTGTAGGCTGAAGATGGATGCTCCAATGTTACAGAGGAAATCTGGGTGACTGTCCTGGCAGTCACATGTCTCTGTCATTTCTAGAATCTTGGAAGTTGTTTGTAATACACTTCCAGTTTACTCAGGTAATATTACATCCTTCTGGGTTCTTTGATTTGAAGACTAGATAGTTATAGTTGCAGTTTTCTTTAATTATGACAGAAAGTAAATTATGTGTAAATCTTCAGATTCACTAAGAATGATAAAGAATGGAGTATTTCCTTTAAATTTGCCATACACAAACGAACTGAACATTGTGAATATAATCTTTGGCTGACAATTGTTATTGTATATAGTCTTATTATGTTTAAGTTAAAGCCTTTTATTTTTATTTAGACAAAAGGAGGAAATGTAAAATTTTAGTTGAAGATGTGTTACATTTGTTTATGCTGTGGAAGATTTGTTTAGTAATGCAAAGATGTGTTTCGTTCTTTTATGTTGCATTTGGTTAACTCTGTGAAGACTGTCTAAAACACCTGTTGGTCAAATAAAGAACTGAATGGCCAGTAGCAAGGCAAAAGAAAGGATAGGTGGGGCTGGCAGGCAGAGAGAATAAATAGAAGTAGAAGGAGAAATCTGGGAACAAAGAAAGATTTAGGAGCCAGAGGAGGAGGACTTTAGGGGCTAGCCACTCAGCTACACAGTAAGAAGTAAAGAAAGGAATACAGGAACGTAGAGAGATAAAAGCCCAGAGGCAAAAGGTAAACTGAATAATTTAAAGTGAAGAGAAGCTGACAAGAAAGAAACCAGGCTAATGTCAGGCATTTATAATCAAGAATAAGCTTCCTTGTTCAATTTATTTGGGAGCTGAGTGGCAGATCCCCCCAAAAGAGTAAATATAGCCTACTCTACAAAGAGAGTTCTAGGACAGCCAGGGCAACACATAGAAACCTTGTCTTGAAAAAGCAAAACAAAAATATAAAAAAAGGAACCGATGGAAGGCTGTCTCAGTTCACAGATGGAAGTGGTTAGGGCAAGCATCTGCAGTCCTTCTCCATGGCTTGTGTTGGAGCATCTGAGGAATGCTAGTGGTGGTATAAGCACTAGCCTGCAGGAGAAACAGGTGCTAAATGGCTATTAACGCTCAGATAAATATTTTTGGATATCCAGTGCCATATCATGCATGAAAAAGATGAGAAATAAAACACATATTTACTGACCCATTTTCACCCAGTACAGTGTACAAGAGACGAGGAATATAGAGATGGATACAATGGCCTTGACTTTGTGATAGACTTGACCTTTCTCCTCCCTCTTCTTCTTACTCTACTTCCTATCCCATGTACTATTATGCCACCTACACACACACGTAAATAAAAAGCTCCAAGATAAACAAGCAAAAAAGCATGCTTTAGAAAGAAACCAGAGGTTCCTAAAAATGGATTTTTCTCTCCAGCCTATGGATTCTCTGAGAAAACAAACAAAAACCATGGAGAGCCCTATGAAAACTACAAATTTTTGATCAAGTGTCATGATTCAAAGTCATCCAGGACCTATTCTCAAGAACATGGCACCTATATCTTTAAACTTCTGACAAAGTTTGTGGTTATGCCAGAGGCCACTAGAATGCTTCAGATCCAGTTTGAGACAGTGGCTTTTCAGTGCTATCTGTCACTCTGATGATCTCCAGACTCTCAGGAGAGACCTAATTCAAACATCGTCCTTTGTTGGTGCATTATAGCATTTAAAACATTCCTGGTGACCTGGACATCCTAAGGTGACTGGAAGTGATACTGAGATAGGTTTTAAGACACACAAAGGCTGTTCCCTTGTAAAGCTGCCATACTCAAAAAACAGCCCCTAGTAAATTGCTTCCCGCTACAGAAATTAGGCATCCATCCATCCATCCATCCATCCATCCATCCATCCATCCATCCATCTATCTATCTAGTGCTATAAATATATGCATGTAGGCATGTGCCCTGTCTCTATTAGGCTGTCATTACTGAACTTAAAGCTCCCCCAAGAACTATTACAGGATTTATAAGACACCCTCAGCATATCCAAAAGTATGAAAACAAATCTCATCTAAGACAGTGTCATCTGTTATTTTATTTCATGATAGCCCATGCTTTCCTCCCCGGTTTTATGCTTTATATTTTTTCTTTTCTTTCCCTTCCCTCTTTCCAGTATGTTTTCATTCTTTTGAGAACTACTTACTGACTGTTTCCTATGTATGCGAAAGTAGGTCAATCCTATGAAACATACAGATAAAGCCCCTGTTTCCTACCCACTTTGAGCTGCAGCTTTGCCTACACCTATGAAAAGAAATTGTTTTTGAATGGAATTGCCTTGGCTTAAGCCTACCAACAAGCCAAGTGAGTTGCACACATAGGTTGAGGGCCCAGCACTGTAGAATGTGCTAAAGGATAGGAAGAGAACTTTACATACCAAGTTGATTATGAAGGGTTCCTTACTTCCTTTCATGGAGACCCTAAATAAGGAAAATCTATTCCATGAGACTGGTTTTGATATAGAAATTCTGATGTCAACTTACCTGTTTCCCTTTGAGCAGTGATGGAAAGTGTTCTGCAAAGTAGAATGATATATATTCACTTAAATCTTTTTATATGGATGACTCCTAGCTTCCATGAAATAATCTTGCCAAATAATAGCTCTTCATAAAAGAAATAAAATGCAAAAACAAAGTTTTTGAAAAGTTGATGTTCTTAAGTCAATAACCTTAATATTCACTAATTTATACACTTACTGCACTCCTGTCATAACAGCCATGATATTAATAAAATGTAAAATATAAAAATAGCTTACATATTATTACATGTAAGACCCACAACACAAGATTTTAGCCATTTATAAGTAAAAGTTCAGACTGAAAAGAGAATAAATAAATACACTGGGAAATTATCTTCTAGGAATATGGTACAAAGTTTTAGCTATTTCAAATCCTTAAAATAAAAACTGATCATTCAATAAATATAAATATGTAGTAAATATAAGTATGTGAAAAATACTAATAGTCAAAGCTTTAAGTATTTCAAGCTTTAGTTAAAATTAAAGCCATTTTTTGGCCATGCTAAAGTGAGCCAGACAGACACTCAAAGGGGAAGGCAGGAAGATCTTAAGTTCAAGGGCAGCCTAGGTTACCAAGTCAGGCTTTGTTTCAAATGAAACAGCAAGCTGACATGAAGGGGTGCAGGTGCAAGTTGTAGGTTAGCAGCAGAGTTCTTACCTAGCATGCACAGTGCCACTAACCAACAAAAAACTAGACTGCCACCATAAAACCCTTTAGCCCCAAAGCTTCCTGTGAAAGTAATGACTGGAAAGCCAAATTCTTGGAGTACTGACTGTCTTCACAGGTTTCAGTGGAGAAAAAGGAGAGCAGAGAGAGCTGTATGGGCCACACATGGCAACAGAAGAGGCCGTGTGCAAGTCATGCATACTTTCTCAATAACAAAGATGGCTCATAGCTTCCGGAGTTGCCAACCAGCACAGTGACACACACATTCAAGCAGTTCTGCCATTCCTTACATTGTCAGAAATGGTCTGTACTGATCATAATGGATCAGATAACCAAAAATATGCATGTCGGTACTATGAAAAACCAGGGCAAAGCATGGAGTTAGTTGGGGGACAAAACACAACTTAACTCTACCTTGGTTCTAATCATGTAAATAAGGTAGAGTATTACTATTGGAAAACACTTTCTGCATATGTAATATATTTATTCTAGTTTAAACCAATGACTTGATGCTGGATGCCTTAATATTTTTTTTAAAAAAGTTTAAAACTATTAAGTTAATTTTCTTACCGTGTTGATGAGAAGTGATTTACAGGGGATTAATTTACCATTTCTACAATTCTATAAGCCACCTAAACTTTCCTCACTGATTCCAATTGAGTTTTAAACATTTTGCTTTCTTTCTCTTTGGGGCCAGAGTGTATGGGGCCCTGGGGACTATATCTTACTACTGAACCACACCTCCTCCCGTCCTCAAGCTATTTTCTGAAGAGATGAAAGCATTGGGTAAAAAGCAAGTATCAGAATGACTCAGGCCTCTGGGATTACAGGCAAAAGGGTGGGTATCTCCCTTATCCCAAAGGTCCCAGCATCTGAATAGCAGCATGTCCCAGAAACATAATGGGTCTTGATACATTTTAAATCAAGGGGGTATATGTAGAGTACTGTGTGGAGTTGTGGCATAGGGAGAATATGAAGTGAAGAAATCAAAGCTCCATGAAAGAGACTTCAGGCCTGGAAGTACAAGGTCATTGGTGGCATGTAAAGGCAAGTCTAAATTCAGTCCACCTCAGTCAGTCTCCAAGGGTTCCTGCTAAATTCTGCCTTAACGCTCAGAAGATATCTGGGTTAGATCTATTAACCTAGATAAAGACACAGCCCAGTAACATTTCACATCACAAAAAGCAAGGCAGGTGTAGGTAAGAACGCAAACCTCCAGGCACTGTAGCCTGAGATGTCACTGATGGACTATGACAGAGCTGCATGTGCAATGGATACAGGGAGAGGAGACTATACTGTCCCTGCCCCTAATTAGGGCTTGGGACTGGACCTCACGAGTGCAGCCACAGGACTTTTAGTCTTGGAGTATATATGTCGGGCGGGGGTGGGGGCGTGATTTAGCTTGTGAGGGACGGAGAAGGGGGAGCACAGCTTCTACCATTGTAGGGAGGGAACAGAGGCCCTGCCTGGTCAGTATGAACACAGGACCTAGGCTTGTGGGGGTCGGAGACCCTGTGTGATGTGTGTGGGCCCAAGAATTTTTGGGCCTCTAAGGAATAAGGACATAATGTTGGCTTATGTGGAGTCAGAAATATGCCTAGCCATCATGGACTCAAGGAACCTGGGCCTTTATGAGGACAGGAATCTTGCCATGGCCTGTTTGGGGGTGGGCCAGAAACCTGCCTGGACCTAACCTTGGCCTGCTCAGGTATGGGACACGGGAAGTACCCACCTTTGTGTGGGTCTAAGCTGCACAGTGAGAGGGCCTGTGGGTGACCCCTGCCGGGACATCTCACTTGCTCTTAACCCCTCGCCCTCCTCACCTTTCTCCAGAGCCCTTAGAAGATGCCACTTGAAATCCACAAGGCAGGCTGTGCAGCAGTGCATTCTGGGAAGGCCCCAGAGCCCTCGGCCTGGAAGGGGAGTGTCCACTCTAAGCTTGAAGATGACAGTTTGGTTTATGGGTGCTCTCTTATGTCAGTTACTTTCCCTGGTCCAACCGAATGGCAACCTGACTGGGTAACAGAGGCATCATGGGTGGAAGTTCTTGCTCAAGCTACCTGTGGAAGAGGGGGTGCAGCTGGCTTTAACAAAATGCCACTAAGTAATCTTTTCAGAGGGCAAATAACACTCTACGTGGCTTATAGACCGATGACAAGTTGACAAGGAGAGGAAGGGAATACATTCTAGACTAATTCCATAAGTATCCACGTGCTCCCTTACCTGACAAACCAGGGAATCTCTGATTACAAGGTTCAATGAGCAGAGATGAGGATAAATAGACGTTAAATGAAAAGGAACCATGATAAATGTCTGCAGCAAAGGAGAGAGAGCTATTTTTCTGCTTACCTGGCTAAAGTAAAAATCTCAAGCTATGTATGCAAGAGACAGAAAGTGTAAATGGGGAATCAGGGGTTAGAATATCTAAATTCTGACTTCGTTAACTTTAGAATGTTTAGAATGCAGTTTTTTAACATCCTTTTAAGAAGTTGATTTCCTTAGTAGAATGAGAGTCTGGTGGGTTAAATGTAATAATGGTTAGAAAGCCTTAAGAATAATACTGGTATAATTGAGCACTGAGAAGATAGCTATTTTTGAGATTAAGAGTAAAAAAAACCATATCTGCTTGCTGCTATTGTTAGTTAGCAGCAAAATTGAGGCTAATATCATCTTAAGTTTACCATTAAATGGAGCTTAAGAGGCAAAAAAGACAAGAAGCTGGATAACTGGGCAGACATGTCTGAAAATAAATTGTAAGTTGAAAAATTATAAATGTAAAACATGCTGGGCTAGGGATGCAGAACACATGGTAGAATGCTTGTATAGGGGTATGAAGTTCTGGGTTCTATCCTCAACACTAAATCAAATGCTATGTGGTAGTGCATGCCTGGAGCCCCAGTGCTTGTAGGTAGAAGTTAGAGGATCAGAGAGTGTAAAGTCATCATTATGCATGTGAGTTGAGACCCCTTTGGGGATCTAACAATCCTTTCTTGGAGGTAGCATAACAGATAACCTGCTTACCAGATATTTACAATTACAATTCATAACAGTAGCAAAATTACAGTTATGAAGTAGCAACAAAATAATTTCATGATTGGGGGTCACCACATCATGAGAAACTGTATTAAAGGGTCTTAGCATCAGGAAGGTTGAGAATCATTAATGTAAGGCAAGAATACTCCAAAAAGAATCTGGTCTAGACATAACCTCAAGACAATTTGAATTTTAAGGACTATAAATTAGGAAGCAGAAAGGCACAGCAAATTTAAAATACCAAGAGGTTGGTCTCAATCTCTTTAGTTAAGAACAGTGAAGTCCAGAAACAACACAGCAAAATGGCAGCTGCTAGAGATGAGCAGACATAAAAACTAACTCCAGGGCTGAGAGATGGCTCAGTGTGTAAGCAGGAGAAAGCCAGTTGATCCCCAACAGATACATTAAGACAGACAGTCATACACCTGTCATCTCAACCCTGGGAGGCAGAAACAGGAGGGTTTGGGGGGAGTCCTTACCAGGCAATCTGGCCAAATTGGCAAGTTCTAAGTTCAGCAAGAGACCTTATCTCAAAAATTAGGGTAGAGAGTGATTGAGGAAGACATTGGACATCAAATTCTAGCTTCCATGTATACACTCACATGTGTGTATGTGTGTGCTTTCACACTTGTAAACACATATAACACACACACATACACACACATACACATACAGAGTCTTCGGACAGCTTTGTCATTGAGATAGACAAAAAAAATTAACAAACCAAACATACACTCACATGTATAAAATTTCAGGAAACCTATTCTTTTTTCCTGGGAAAGTTGACAGGGAACACTCTAACTTCAGAAAACATTATTCAAGAGAAAAGTCAAAATTAAGATTAGCTCTTTGGACATATTATGAGTTAAGATTACATAGTAATGCCAGAATGATGACAAAAATGTTTTAAAAAAACATAAATATAAAAAATTGGATTAAAAGAATACATATGTAATGCATATACATATATATTAAACATTTGTGGAAATAGCAATTTGGTTCATGAATTCCGATGAAAGTAAGGTGAGCACAAAGCTAGAGAAGGCAGAAAAGTAAACGTTACTAAATGCCATATGCAAGGACATCTCTGTCTTTAGCCTTGGCTTGATTCTTCAACTGGGAGTCATGTAAGCTTGTGAAAATGAATGAGAGATAAGTAAAAAAATTTTGACAGTAACAAAAGGTGTCTGAATGAGCAGGGACCAGAGACTAATACAAAAGGAATGAATCTGAGCTGTCTCTGGCAGAGCTTGCCTGTGTTGCCTCGTGAGACTTCACTGCAGCCTTGTGTTGAATATACAACATGTATTCTGCACATCTAATGCAAAACACACACACCTCATAGCACTAACCTTTACCAGAAACACCTTGGCTCAGATTCAGTGTTATAAATTACACTGTTTTCACTATGTGTACTAATTTTCTACTGTTCTAGAAACACAATGGCTTAATTATAGAAAACAAATGTATTAAAATATTTCCCCACTACCATTTCTTAGTATTACCAAATTAGCACAAGTTTGAATTTCATTGTATTAAAATTTCCAAAATTGCTGTATTGCTAAATTTTTTCTTAAAAATGCTAAATGAGTTTTGGCTTTGGTTTGATTTCTGAAATGAGTCTACTATTTTGTTCCATGTGCTTATATGAGATGACATTCTCAACACTGATGATTATAAAAACAAAATATTGAGCAATGTGAAAATGTTGAAGCTGCTATGCATCCTGAAGCCTTATCCAGCCAAGATTTATTTCTGTATGTGTATGTGTTTTTGTGTATGTGCAGGCACGTGCATGTATGTGTGCAGAGAGAACTTTCTCAATCACTCTCCATTGTGTTTTAAGCCAGGGGGCCAGTGTCTCTCATTGAGCCTGAAGGTCTTGGGCTTGGTGGAAAGCAATCCCCTGATTCATTGTCTTCACCTTCTCAGATCTGGGATATAGGCATGTATCACCATGCCTGGCTTTTTCATGGGTTTTAAGCTAGGACTGAGATTCTCAAGATGCATGACCAATACTTTACTAACTGAACCATCACCCCAGCACCCAGTAGTTATTCATATCGAAATAAACATGCACATTCATCTCATTTATATCTGTCTTCAATAGATGGTAAAAAACACATACACACCAAAGAATTCTTTAAAAATAAGTTTTGGTTTGTTAACAGCAAATATGTGATTTGTATACCTATTTTATACACTGATATATTCAGAATTATATAAACATTTCTTGGGTAAAAGGGGGATATGAGTAAAGAAAAGTTTAAGAAGTTTAAGAAACCTGGACTATGAGAGAGAATGTTAAGCTCCATTTGCTACTGTTTGAGAACTGGGGATTGAACTCAGGCTTTGCACATGCTAGATAAGCATTCTGCAACTGAGATTTACTACCTGTCTCAAGCATTTTTTTTTAAGAGTATAGAAAAGTAATTATTTATACAGCTCAAAATAGTTACATATATTTTCAAAATAACTGTCCCGAGCCAGCTTCTATCACTCCTTAGGAGGCAGGCAGTGGAGAGACGGATGGGTGAAAACGCATACTCAGCTCTCATTTCTGCTAACAGCCTAGCCTTGGAATAAGAGTCACTTAGTGTATTCCGTATCAGTATAAATTTGCAAAATGCCTCATTTTAATCATTTTCCTTATCAGGGAGCAAGTATGTAATTTACAACAAGAAAAAATTAAGTCTAAACACATGTAAAGATAGAAAATAAGTCAATGAAATATTTTTTGATTGTGCTTATAATATAAAATGGATTTATCAACTATTTCTCCTAAATGGTCAGACCAAAGAAATAATATCAAGACATTTGGATTGAAGGTGATATGCTAGGGATGTAGAGTACGTGCCTAGCATACATAGGGCCAGAGGTTCAATCTATAGTGCTATAAATTCATTAAATAGATAACTGTGATGTATTGTGGAATCTCAAAGGCTCAGTTTGGATTATCCCAAGTCCTTCTGTAGATACCATGACATCCCCCAACCCCCAGCCTAAAGATGACTCACAACCCAAGTCGTACACCCTGTACCCATCTATTATTATGTTAGACTGGGTTTCCAACGCCACCTGTTTTGCATGTCACTATTTCAAATGGCATGTCGATACACTTCCCACAGTAGGTGTGTCACCCCACTCATTTGTAACAATGTGATGACCCATTCTCTCTGGAGGTGGCTCTTGGCTACCATAGCAGACTATTAAAGAATGAAATACACAATGCTCATTTGCTTTGGACATGGTAATCCTGGTGACCCATCCACGAACTCAGAGCACTTTTAGATCTGTTTCCTAACCTAAAACTGAAGGTAGGCTCGCTGGCTCACACAGATGCTTCAGTGACTTGGGCTATTTGCGAACACTTTTAAACATTCCCGACTCAATCATTAGTCTGAAATAGATTTCACCAATGAAGGGGAGAATGATTTATCTTCATCTTCTCTGCACTAATGTCACCATCTGCTGTGCATATGAAAGTGAGACACAAGAGGACATATGCCGAGATTTCTGGTGTGGCTTAAGGGAGCACTTGTCTGCAAGGTACAAATCCATTAGTTCAATATCTAGCTTGTCCATCCCAAGAAAAAGCAATATATGTCATATCCAGGCAAAGACTACTTGACGGTGCAAGTGAGCCAACCTGCCAACAATTCACTAAAACCTTTATTTTGCAGGAAAGCAGCAAAATGAGAAGAAAAAATAAGGAATGTTCTATACAAGCATTAATTTGTGATTTATAGAAGCAATTACACAAACAAAAATATCCAAAGATTCAGAAATCACAAATGTTCTCAGATTCAACATTAAACACATAGCCACTCCAACAATGCAGACAGACACGCACACACACACACCAATAAAAACAAATCTCAACAACAAGAAGAAAAAACAAACACTCCCACCACCTGAGCTTCTCATTTTGGAAAGGAAGTTGAGCACAGAGCGCACACTGTTTCCAGTACTTCTGTTTCAACACCAGAGACATAAAGTTTAAAAATAAAACCAAATTCCTGGAAAGATGAAACACAGGCGATTCGGGGTCTTAATAAACATCCATATGGAAACTGAGAAACAATTAAGTCCAATAACTTCAACTGTAAATCTCGACAGAGGACACTGTTGGCCTTTCTTGTACTTAAATAATAAATACACCCATGAGCTTGGTGATTAGATGGGGGATACTAGGCTTTAACCATCAAGGCCTTAGTCTGGGTTCAGCTCCATCACCCTTAGTATAATCAGAACATTTAGATTTAGTTTGCTATTCTGATTGATGACAATAGAGTCAAGAAAGGCATTTTCCCCCAGTGGAAGGGGAAGGAAGAAATTAGGAACCAGAGGGTCAAGGACACCACAAGAAAACCCATAAAATCATCTAAACAGGGCACACAGGGGCTCACAGAGACCAAACCGACAATCAGAGTTTGTACGAGCCTGGCCGGAGTTCTCTGCATATATGTTACTACTGTGCTTGCTTGGAGTTCTTGTGGAATTCCTAACAGTGGGGTGAGGACTGTCTCTGACTCTTGCTAGCTTTTGGGATCCTTTTCCTTCTTCTGAGTTGCCTCGTCCAGCCTTAACAGAAGGGGTTGTGCCTAGTCTTATTGCAACATAATATGCCATATTGAGTTGATATCCCTGGGCGGTCTGCCCTTTTCTAGAAAGTAATGAAGGAGGAGTGGATTGGGTGAGGGGGTTGAGAAGGAACTGAGACAAGAAGAGAGGAGAGAGGGGAATTGTGGTTGTGATGTAATTTATGAGAAGAATAAATAAATCAATAAAGTTTTCACTGGGTATGGCAGAGCATGCTTTTAATACCAGAAAGGTTATATTTATAAAATTAGGAAGAAAAAAAAAAAGCTGGCATGGAGCATGGTGGACCATGCCTTTAATCTCAGCACTTGGGAGGCAGAGGCAGGAGGATCTCTGTGAGTTTGAGACCAGCCTGGTCTACAAAGCAAGTTCCAGGACAGCCAGGACTGATACAGAGGGAAACCTTGTTTCAAAAAAAACCAAAAAACAACCAAACAAACAAATAGTTTGCTATTCTGATCTATGACAACAGTAAAGAAAGGCATTTCCTCTGACCCAGTTCAATCTGCAAATGGCCATTTCAGTAAAGCTAAGTAACTTTGCATGCTGTCATGAATAAGGCCAGTGGTAGCTCAATATGTAGGTCACATTTCCAAAGCCCTGTGCCTCACAGGTCTGCTGAGTGGAGCCTCAGTGGGATGTGTCACACGGGTGGGGGATGGGCCCCACTCATTGGAGGAGAGGAGGGAGGGAGAGAGAGAGAGGGAGGGAGGGAGGGTGGACAGCATGGGAAGTTGGTGGCCCGTGATGTCAGTGGACCAGAATTTCCCCTTCAAGGACAGAGTTAAACTGTTTGTGACTTAGAAGGTATGTTCCTAGCCTGTCATTCTAAGGTTGTCGCTCACGACTCCAGTATTCAGATGGCACAGAAGACACAAATAAGTTGAAAAACACTGTCCTGTGTAGGCTGCCTTCTCCCTTTCCCTGTATATTTGGGTCTAAATTGGATTTCCCACATGTACAAATAACTTTAAATAATTTTGAATTAACTTTAATCCTGCTTTTCCACTCCTATCCCATACATCTTTTAGTCCCCCTTCTAAAGACTCTTGTGTCTTTGTGTGTGTGTGTGTGTGAGTGAGAGGGGGGGGGGAGGGAGGGAGGGAGAGAGGGAGGGAGGGAGGGAGGGAGACCAATGTATTAATTAGGTTTACTTGAGAGCATGAACAACTTATCACTTGCTACACTACCAAAAAAATTATCATCCCCTCTTCCAGAAGCCAATAACCAGCTATAGATCCTTGGAGAAGGGATCTTGTGAGCCTCCTAGTAAACATTAAACCAAGAACACTTGTGTATTGATTGCATGTATATGTGTACTCGAATGCTCTTGTGAATGTGTAGGATGGAAGTCATCCTCAGACATCATTCCTGTCAGCTTTCTACCATATTTTTTTGAGACAAGGTCTCTCACTGAACCTAGAGCTCACCAGTTCAGCTAGACTGGCCAGACAGTAAGCCTCAAGGATCTTCCTATCTCTGTCTCTCAAGCAGTAGGGTTCTGGCCTTGAACCATTATGCTTAACTTTTCAGGTGAGTTCTGGGAAGTGGACTCAGGTTTCTATGCTTGACAAGCACCTTCCTGAGCCATCTCCCCAATATCACAAGTCTAAGTGATCCAGATAGCTAGCAGCCAGCCACTTCTTAGGCTGTTCATCCCTGTCCCTGAACTCCATGTGTCATTTCCTTTCTGAAGCCCCGCTAAAGCTTGTCTCTCCTTCACTTTCCTTCTCCTCAGACTCAGCACCCCTCTTTCCCTGTCGTCTCTGACTATCCTCAGGGCGAACAAATCTTCTACCAATGTCAAAGTTGCATGTCAACAGCTCCCATACCTTGTTTTAATGGTGCCTTCTGATTTTCAGTGAGGTTTTCTGTCTGCAGGCATCATCTTGCGCTGATGACAACACAGAAAGTCACTAGGTGAAAATGCAGCTCATTATTTTCCTCACAGGACTTATTTTTCATTTAATTAATTGTCATCATGGTCATCACTAGCAGCAGCAGCAGCGCTGTATATGAACTTGATGCAGGTGGGTTCTTCCAGTTACACTTGCCCATTGTTTAGACTTCATCCCCCAGTGCTAATACACTTTCCCCAAATTCTTTAGCCCTTTTCTTTCCCAGATTTTATTTCCCTGTCTTCTATGCCCAGTGGTCTCTTTAGTGCTTTTCTGCTGACATAGACTTGTTGTACGTTATAAGGGATTTCCTGCAGGCATTTTGTACATCTGTTGCAAACCTTTACCCCACCCCCTCCATACCTGCTTACTCCCTTTCTTACCTCTTTAACTTTGTCCTTTTAACTCAACTCCTGAACCTTGCAGACCTGTCTTTAGATTGGAGTTGTGTCTCTGTCCTGTTTTCCAATTTCCTTGCTAAGCTTTTCGATATCAAATTAAGATCCTACACATTTCCCTGAATGTTTCGGTTTTTGTTATTGTTTTAAGAAGGATCTGTTTTCTGCTTACTATCTTTTAGTGTCCCTGTTGCTTACACTCTTATCTCAGATTGGAACAACTCCCTCCTCATTTAATCTGTTGCATTGGCTTCGTGTTGACTTTCCCTGTCATTCTTTCCACACAGGCCTGATGACTGGGCTGTCGTCCGTGCCTGTGAATGGGGTGCCTGCATTCCCACAGGTGCACGGAGAGGATTCCCACTTTGGGCTCTACTAGGCAGGGCTTGGTTGGGACATTTCATCTGTGAACCTGAACTGTCAATCTTTTCAGATGTTCCTCCTACCTCAGATTCTTCCAGAAAAGCCTCTCATTTCCTACTTGGAGTTATAGGTGTCCTGGGCATGGATTTGGAGACAAAAGCTGGGAGGGAGGGAGTGGTTTCCAACATCCCGCCTTTAAGCCATCAGCCACACTTGGTGTGCTCCAAAGCTCCACTCTGTCAGCATTGGTTAAAACAGGGTCTTAGAATCATAGAATGATTGTCATGGAATTTACTGGCATTTAGTCAAAAGTCAGTTCTCCACAGCCTACAGAGACCATTCAAATCCCTCAGCTCAGCACCCTGAGTCATCTGAGTCAAATACATTCTTTTAGGTCTCATCAAACCACCACCACCACCCATACCCACAACTGCAACAATTTCCATTTCCCTCACATCTATGGTGAGCCGGAAATGAATCACAGAGAGGTATGAGCAGATGTTGGCACTAGACTACCTGGATGCCTCCACTCAGCTCAGCCACCATTTTCTCAGCTGGTGATCTTGATCATGCAAGTGACTTCATCTGTCAAGAAGTATCCACCATCACCTCTGGGGGCTGAAGAGGACTCTGACTAGGAGCTGACAGCTAGGGAGCAGCATAAAAGCCAAGTTCTAATTCTCTACATATCTGTCTTCCCTGGGGCATCTCCAGCTCCTGGAGAGAAATCTCCTCTCATTTGTGGTGCCTATAACATGACAGTTGCTGGACACTGGGGACAATGTTAAAAAGAAGCTAACAAATGGAAAGGCTGCTGACTGCTGATTGAAGTGTAATGTGACAGATGCTACAATAGGGAAGAGCCAAGTGCAGAGAACACAGAGCCAATCAGAACCATGGTCCAGAAGCAACTGAGATGGTTTTCCAGAACTGATACCTGGAAGGCCCTTGCCAAAAATAAATAAGTAAAAATAATGTAATAATATTTTTTTTTTTAAAAAAAATTAAGGGCAAGCAGCTGAAAGTGGGTAACAAGAATAGATTTCCAGTGATGGGCAAAAGGCAGCAGAAGCAAAATGTCTTTTTTTGTTATGCATGGCCCAGAGAATGTCTTACAATAGCCATGCTTTTGTTTTTGAATGTGCTTGTTAAATATATAGCAAGCAAAAAGAATAGTGAGCATCAAATAGAGAGACTTTTGTTTTTGAATGTGCTTGTTAAATATATAGCAAGCAAAAAGAATAGTGAGCATCAAATAGAGAGATGAACCAGATAGACAGCACAGCATCAATCAGACACTTAAAACACCTATCAGAAACCACTGGGATTGCCCAACTGAGTGTGTAAACAAAAGATAATGCCATCAAATGAGGGCCTATCAACATCCAAGAGAAACTGTCTGGGGAAGCTGGGCATGAAGTATGAGTTGGAGGCCCTGATTGAGAGTCCAGGCAGAATGCTCCTTTTGGTGACGCTTCCAAATGAAAGAACAAATAACAGCATACAGATAACATCAGGAAATCTGGGATTAAAATCACCCAGCAGAGGCTGGAGAAGCTAGGTCTGTCAGCTGGAGTTCCCCACTGGGTCTTTACTCCATACTCCAACTTCAGACTGCTTTCCCACTGCAGGCAAGTTTATACCATGAGGTAAACAATAGTAACCTCTGATAGGAGTGGGTCACTTTTTAATTATTTTCTTGGGCTATTTTGCCCTCCCTGACAGAGTAAGAGGGACCAGGACATTTTCAGACAGGAGATATTTTGAAACAAACATGCTTGGGTTTGGTGGTGAACTTCTCAGGGAGCTCATATACTTGCATGACAATAAATACATTTATCTACTGAGCCATCTCCTAGCCCCATATAAATTATTAAAATTAAACATTACAATGTGTCAAGTACTTATAGTGTGTGAAGTGTAAGTAGTCTAGGTGGATGTGTGTAGGTTAATGTAAGTAGCATGCTGCTTTATAATAAGGGAATAGCCATGGATTTTGGCACATGGTCCTAGAAGTCATGCCTTTGAACCTTAAAAGAGAGCCACATATATATAAATACATGAACATTTTTGTTGCTCCTGTCGCAATTCTTTCTTTACACAAATGGAGGCCTGGTATATTCCATTCTGTTTTTGCTGGAGAAGTTACATATCTACAACACTGATGCAATGCATTCCTTTTACAGGTGTGTAGTATCCCAGTTTAGCCTTGTATTTTACAGCTTATAATCTGTGGATACACATTCTTTGACATGCTTTATTAATTATGAAATAGCTAGGCTTAGTGGTATTTGCCTGTAGCCCCAGCTCCTGTGGACAGTGAGACAAGAGGGTTGTACACAGAAGTTTGAGAATAGCAAAGATAAAGTAAGCATGGATAGATAAAGCCCAGCATGAAATGCTTACTTAGCAATTGTAAGGTCTTGAACTAAAACTAATAAATTCTTAAAAAGACAAGTGGCATTGTGCTGGACCCTGCCAATATAACTCCTTACCTCACTAAACTGCTTGACGTCTACGCTTCTATTTGACTGCCCTCTTGGCTGGTTTTTAAAATTATCCAGTTGTTCTGATTACTATAGGTAATCAGATATTTGCATCTTGTATGTGTGGTGCATAAGTATATAGGTGCATATGGAAGCCAGAGCAGGGCATGCGGCATCTTCCTCTAGCACTTGGTGCTTTTCTGCTTTGAGATAGTGTTTCTTCCTAACTAGAAACTGACGTCTTAGCCAGGCAAACAACTAACAAAGATAAGTGTTCAATGTCAAGAATCAGGGCACTGCAAATCAAAACTACAATGAGATATTGTTACTCCAACTGGAACGTTACATTCAAAACAAGACTTAAATAACCAAAGTAAGTAACGGTGCACAGGATGCAGAAATGGAGGTGGGATCATGGGTAGGATCTGCAGTGGTAAAGTCGTGGGACATAAACAATGTGAAGTACCAGGAGCCAGAAAAGCCTTAGCAGTGGTGATGCCATTTTGGGACCAGCATCTTAAGCTTCTTTTCCCTAGATGAATCCCTCCCCAGAAGCCAGGTGACCTCCCCTAATGTTAACCCATAACTAGATAAGTCCCCTGCCAGGAATTAGGTGACCTTCCTGTGGGTTAAACAATAGCTTAGATAGGTCTCCATGACAACACATCAGGTGAAATAGCCTGCAGGTATGTGAATTCCTCCTTTGCTTCATGTTTGACTTACCCTTCCCCTAAAGGACTATGTGTACTGCTGAGAAGAATAAAGTTCAGAGCTTGATCAGAACACTGTCTTGCTCTTGGTTCCTGTCCCTTCATTTGTCTGCCCCCCTTTAGGTCCACATTGTTAGACCCTGCAGGCCGGGGCAGTAAAGGTTCCCCAAACTAAGAAAATGGTCACATACTTCAGCAAACCCATTTACTGGTAATTACCCCAGTCTAACCATTGCATATTGGCTATACATAGCAAAATAACACTATAGCCTACAAGTAAGTACGCATATCATGTCATTTTACTTTATTTTAGAGGCATGACCTAATTTTCATTTCAGCATGACCTTGGATTCACCATCCTTGAAGTGCTAAGATTATAGGTATCCACAATCTTGTCCACTAATTTTTTAAGAGCAGGTAAAATAGATGAGGCTAGGTATTGCTCTTCAGGGTTTCTGATATGGGCATGAGGGTCCTTAGCTCTAAAGTCAGCACTAGGGAGGTCAAGGCAGGACAGCAAGCTCGGGGGCACCCTGGGCTACATAGCAAGCTCAGGGACAGCTTGGGATACACATAGAGACCCAGACTCAGTTTTTCTCTTACACATCACTATAAGTAAATACTTCAGAAAAATAAAACTGACCTGAACTAGTGTCTTCCCAAATTCATGTCTATCTGGAACCTGTGAACATGGCCTTACCTGGAATATAAGGTCTTTGCAGTTGTAAAGAGGACATCACCCAAGGATTCTGACACACAGTGGACAGATATGCACACAGGGACAATGCCAATGCCATATGAAACAGTGGCTGGAGTGACAAGGTTACAAGGCAAGGGACATTCTGTACTGTAGTGACCAGCAGGGGCAGCAGGGAAGATGTCCAGCCCTGCTGATTCTCACTTATTTTAAGGCTATGGGATCTGTAGTCATCTGTCAAGGCCACTTTTGATTTCAATAACTTTCAATTATTATCCAGGTGACCTGTCATAGAATAAACCTTTCTCAGGCTGCTCCAATAATTGAACACTCAGAAAGCCATTTTTGTGATTTTGGTTTTTATTTACCTCAAATATGCAATTTATATAAAAGACAAACCCTGACACAGCCCTATTGCTGTGTCACCCAGGGCTCACACTTGGACACACTTGGCCTCCACCCCTTTTAACAACTTCACAAGTGCAGCTGGGTTATATGGGAAGAGATTTTTCTCCTGTAAACGGTCAATAGTGCCCTGTAGCTCCTCAAGGCATTTCGCTGTTCTAAAAAACAGTCCCAATTCCCAGACAGTTTCATTGGGAGCAACTTCCCAGGCAGCACAGAAGGGAGGAGCAGATTCCTGAGGAAGCAGAGGCTTCAGCTGAGACTCCTGGCTAAGTTCTTTTTGATCCTTGCATGTCGTAGGCAGGCCTTGGATTTCCCTGCTCATTTCTTGACATAAAGATTTCCGTTTGCTGTTTGCTAAATGCTGACTTGTGGTGTCCTCATCAGACTCTTCTGAGCAGTCATAATCTACCAGACTCCGTGGTGTCTGGAAAGGTGGGCCATGAGCTGACACTGTGTGAGTTTCCATGAGCATCACACCTGGACTCCGGGGTTCTGGGGAGGCATCAGAAGCCCAGGGGATCTGTGGGCAAGCATTTCTGTGGCCAACAGGAGAAGCCTGAGCATGCAGTACTGTGTGGCTGGTGCTTCTGTCTTGGACACACAAGGGGACAGGATTACCACATTGTGATTCAGCTGCATCAAAGAACTTGCAGATGGACAGAAAGTGAGTCCAGTCTTTTTGTAGTAACTTTAAATATTTAACAAAATATTCAAGAAAACATGTTTCAGAGGAAATCAAAAAGTCAAGAAGAACTGTAGAATCGAATGCTATATTCTTTAATAAGAATAAGAAAATACAGTGAGGATTACAGCCATTTCTATGTGTGTAGTGGATCCAGGCTTCATTTTCTTGGGTTAGGGTTCCAGAAGTGCCATCCCCTCCTCTGAAAACACAGACAAGGGAGAGCTCAGGATGACAGGGCTTTACAGACATGTTCTAGCACTCACTATATTATTTAAAAAGGAAATCAAAATCAAATCTGCTCATTGCCAACTAGTTTTAGTTCTTGCCTACACAAAAGTCTCTGGGTAATTTATTCCATGTTTAAGATGGATCCCCAGACTACCACATCAAGGGTAGACATGTGACCCCAACTGACCAATCAGAACACGGCCTCATCCAAGCATGTTAATCATACCTTCCCTGAGATATTTCTATGGCTAAGAAAAATTACAACTGTAAGATTGATAAAAATAAAGGGTGAAGCTTCTGGTGGCCAGGCTTAGAATGAATCAAGATATGAGATCACAAATGGGAAATAATGGCTTGCATGACAGATACACACAGGCAGGCAGACACACACATACACATACATGCACACATAGTCACACATAGACACAGAAACACAGAAAGACAAGACATACAGAGACACACAGAAAGGCACACACGCACACATACACACTCACACACAGACACACACACATACATACATACACACAGAGAGCTATCTGATGCCAATTAGATACCCTTAAAACTCTCAACTGGCTGGGTGGTGGTGGTGCCCAGCTTTAAACCCAGTACTCGGGAGGCAAAGGCCAGCCTGGTCTACAGAGAAAGTTGCAGGACAGCCAGGGCTACACAGAGAAATCCTGTCATACAAACAAAGCAAAACAAAAAACTCCCAACTAGGTCTCAAAAAAATTCTATTTTTGTTTAAACCAGTTTGAACTGACTTCTGTCATTAACAAACAAGAAAACCTTAACAGAAGAATGGCATTTTTTAAAGGTACTCGTAGCACAAAAACCTACCTCTCTAGATACAGGAAACTGAAGTGAAGGTGGCGAGGCTCACATAAAGCAGAGGAGATGTAAGAAGACAGTGTAGGTATTTATGCAGCTCAGATGGAAAGAGATCCTGATGCCAGGAGCCCAGACACACTGAGCACTGTAGCTCTAATGGAAAGGTATTCAGGCAGTCAGGAGCCAATGAATGCTGAGTGTTACAGTTCTGATAGAAAGGACGAGGCAGTCAAGAGCCAATGAACACCACAGGCCACAGAAAGCCTAGGTAGCAGCTCACAGCCCTGCGTCAGGGCAAGGCTTTCCCAGTGTTAACAGCTCTGTTAGAGTGTTACAGCTTTGCTCTCTCAGCTGTTCTCTGTTTGGGCTGTTGCTGCTGAATGAAGATCTTCACTCAAACCTCATTCAAGAGATGTATTGGGAGGGAAGGGTCCATGAGACTGTGGCTACCTCAGCCCAGGGTGGGAGACAGCAGGGAAAGGCTGTGGGCTCAGGACATCTAGGGCTTCTTGGGGGTGGAGCTTTCTGGGGAGACTTCCAGGGTGGGGATTGGTCTTCTCTTTTTAACTCTGATTTGGTTTTGGTTTCAGGGCTGAAATGTTTCTTTCACTGGTTCTTTGGGGCTCCAATTTCAGGGCCAGGGCACATTTCTTTCACTGGCTCTGATTCTCGGGCCAAAGTGTGTTTCTTTGGTGCTGGTTTCAGAGTCAGGGCACTTTTCTTTTTTGGTTTTGGGTTCAGGGATAAAGTATTTCTTTCACTGGCTCAGGTCTTAGATCTGGAGTGTGTTTCTTTCTCTAGCTCTGGGTTCAGGGCTGGGGTGGGTTTCTTTGGCTGGCCACTTTTCCCTATAGGCAGTGTCGAGTGAAATCAACACATATTTTTAAATTTCTAGCCTAAGTCTGTATTCACTATTTTCAGCCTAACTCAAATCACATGCAGGAATTCTGTTTCTTGAGTAGAACCTTTTGAAAACTGACCCAAAACACTCATAGATGGAAAACAGTCAGTGCCAGCTGGGTCCTAACGTAGCAGGCACAAGGCTGTACCACCAACCAATAGTGAGAAAGCCCTTCTCCCAGACCAAGGGAGAAGGAAATAGAGCACATGGTCAAGGGTTTTAATGAAGCCAAGCAGAACGTCGTCAGCTTCAGGAGCAATTACAGACACTGCTACAAGAACCAAGCAGACACAGAAGTGGGGCAGCAGTGTCCCAGTGAGAGAGCAGTCTGAGGGAGTATGTCTCACAGGGCAAGTTCAGAAAGCCTCCGCTGGTTATGTCCAATTTTATTCGCTTTGATAAAGGCAAAGGTCACCATTAATTCAAAATCTTAGAGATTTTTAAAAATAGTTCTTAACCATCAGCTGTGGTTCAGACAAGGCACTGGCTTACCTTGACCCAGTAGGCAACACACAGAAGCCCAGGGGTTCCATCTTGCTTTACTAACCCTGATCTGCTCAGCCAGCCAGCTTCTCAGGATAATGCAAGTAACATTCACTTTCATGTAAGGCAGAATTAAAATGGGAAGAAGCCACAAGATACTTCTACCCAAGCAAAAAAATATAATGCACCAGGTAGAAACACATTTTCTGAGATGTGTGCCTCCTGATTCTCTGGCTTGAAGGCAGTTTAAATAACTGGAAATACACAAACCTGGTCAGCTGAAGGTAGATGTTCAGGGATGCTTTGGCAGCCTCCAGCATATCATCGTCCTGCTCTATGAAGACCCTGGACAGCCATTCACAAGGGTTGTGTAATTGTAGAGAGGGCTGAAGGTGTGGTTTTAGGAAGGTCAGTAACTCGGACATGAACTTCTGCAAGTCAACTTCAAACAACAAAAATTTCAAAATACAGGTAATGTTTATGAACACAGAAATAATATTTTGTCTGTATGCTTCATTGTAATCCATTTCACAGATGAAGAACTGAGAATAGTAAGTTGGCTCACAGAGGACTCTTTGAAAATGTATAGTCAGGTACCCATCTGCCAAAACTAGTCAAAGTTTGTCTAAAAAATAAAGATGTGATTTCATTATGAAGGCATGTTAACTGAGTGGACAACAATGATCTCTTCTTTGGCACAGCTTTCTGTTAGCTAGCGACCACTAACCCATTAAAAAAAAATTGCTTTAAAACAACAGAAACATCTGCATCTTGCTTGTTAAAGAGCTCAAACAAAGTATTGCAAAAGCACAGGATCACAAAATTTAACTGCAATGCAAATCTCTGAATTATGTGACAGATGCCACCTAGTGTTAGAAACAGGAACTGCGTTAATGAGAACATCATTAAAAATGATAGGGAGTCTCTCTTCTTAGAGCCACAGGCTGCTAAGGACAGTCACCGCTTGGTTTCCTCCAGTGAAATGGGAGGCATGTCCTCTCCAACCCAAACTGAAAGCTGCATTCAGGCATGCTGACCCTGGACTCGTCACTATCAAGTTATGTGCAACAATTCTTTTATCAACAGAACTTCCCATAGTAGTTTCAACAAAACTTCTAATCAGCAATGAATATAGTCATAGTGCTTTTATGAATAATGTAATTAAATACGCACTGACTTCTATTTGCCTGGTAGGGACTCAAAAGCAACCATTTTGTATTCATTATCCTATGCATATTAACTGTACAAAAAAGTTGAGAAGCTTCTTAAAATTCCATTCCTCTCATAGGCCCCCTTCCTTTGAAAAAGGAAGTATTATCTAAATTTAACCAGGAAAATATAACTAATGAAACAACACCTTAGTACTCAATAATAATCATAACTCACTTTTCTTAAGTGAACAATTAATTGCGTAGGACTTTGAATAAAAATGAGTCTGGAGAATTACCTTTCATGTCGGTTGCTGAGATACAGCTCTGGAACTTGATTTCTAAGGACTTTACTGTAATTAAGCTTAGTGCTCTCAGGGTCACATGATCAGGACCAGCCTTAGGTCGGCACCCAAGTTGAACTTCATCCCCTCCAAAGCAGGAAGGCCTTCCAGGCACAGACAATTCCTTCCACGACCCCAGATGCATGGTGTGCAGAAGAGCATCAGCTAAAGCCAGTACATCACCATTTAAAACGTGATCTGGTGACATCTGGGCAGGCACAGATCCACAGCAGAGGTCTTCCCCCATTTTACCAAGAAGGCACTTTTTGATGACTATAATCAACTTCCTTTTAACAAAAGCTGGAATAGGCCAGGCAAGAATATCTAAAGCATGGGGTTTTAAAAATAGCATCCTTTGGCTCCTAAAGTACAGTTTCAGGTAGATTCTAGAGGCAATGAGAAGTTCGAGCAGCTCCAGGAAGCAAACCAGGCTGTTGACTATATTAGAGGGATTCTGGAAGTTTCCAAAATGCTGAGAAAATAAGGAATTGTAGAACACTTCAAAAGTAATGTCAAAAGGAGTCAAGAGACGCTTTAGAGTTTCTGTAATTAGAAAAATAGTAGTTAAAAGCAATAAGTATAAGGAAATACAAAAGTGCTCTTAAAATTTTATAATTCAGTTTGCATATACATCATTTTGTAAGACAAAAAAATAGGTTTAAAAACAGTAACTTCTAATAAGACCAAATGAAAGTACACAGATTAATGGCTAATTACTAAAAGTTAATGCTTGCTTTATAATTATGGACAGTATTAGACTATATAAGAAATATTTAATGATTAAGTTTTAATTTCTTTCTAATAAGGTAATCTTCAGTGCTGGGGAGACGGTCCATTTGGGTAAAATGATTGGTGCATAAGCATGAGGTCCTGGATTAGGACCTTGAGCACCCATGTAGAAGGCAGACAAGGTGACACACACATCTGTAACCTCAAGCAGGGGATGTGGAGAGGAAGCTCACTAGATAGCCATTCTAGCCCAGCTGGTGAGCTCTAGATTCAACAAGCAAGGTGAAAAGCAGATGCGGAAGACACCCAACATTGACTTCTGACCTCTGCAAGCACACACACACACACACACACACACACACACACACACACACACACACACACACACACACACACTGAATAGATACACTACACACACCAAGGTTATGTCCAATAAAAAAAATTCAGGGGAGATATTCTTGCCTTTTTCCATACTTCAAGAGAGATGAAGAATAACACACATTTTATTCTTGATTATAAACATAATGCTCCTGAGAGGGAAGTTATTTTTGAACAGTGCCATCTCTACCTGCTTGCTGTGCATGTGCATCTTTAAAGATTTCTTTTATTACAGCTGTAAAAATCCAGAGGCAATGCACTGTTTCATTGCTCTCAGAGGATTCAGAGAGATGCTTTTGGCAAAAAGTGATCCAGGGATTACTTAACAGCATCTACAAATGAGAAAACAAAAGGGTAGTTATAAATATTTTGTTTATAATTAAAAATCACTTATTACACACACAATGCTACAAAGTGTTGGTTACTTATTTACATAAAAAAGTAATATATGGCAAAACAAGGAAAAAGTATTCTAATATTCTTTAAGGCATTAGAAGTGAAGAATCAAAAAAGCCCATGAAAACATCATCAATATTATTTATAAATGGTATAGTAATGTGTAAGGTTTTATTTTTTTTTAATAATCTATTTTACTTTCCAAATATCCTACCATAAACAACTTTTATATTCAGTGTTATTTTAAAAACAGGTAGTCGGAGCACAAAGTCAGTGGATGTTGGATCGGTGTGTTTGCAAGCCCTTGTATAATACCAGTGTGTATGAGTGTAACAGAAGGCCAGAGGCTGAAGCCAAGTGTCCTGCTCAATCATTTTTCTCCTAAAATTTGAGATAAGATCTTATTCTATTTTTAGATTTGCATATTATTGTGGGTAATTCAACTATTTGAAGGAGTAGTCAATGAGCCACTTAAAAACTGTAAGAAATAACTAAAAACACAGAAATAACTACTTCCCAATTTTTCTGACCTTCTCTTTCAGCTGGAAATAGAGGACTGATGACAGGCACTTTGCAGCCATGTGAGACAACAACTTATCAGAACTCTGGAGCATGTAGATCTGCAGCAAAACAGACTCAGTTCACCACACTGCTGAAGCCTTAAAAACCTGGACTGCAGTATCTAAATCACTTAGAAAGGATCTTACCAATTTGGAGTCAACTTCAGCTGTCTGCAAAAGGACTTCAGTCAGCTCTTGGTACCCCTTCTTTGTGTGGGTCTCAGTTTCAGCAGACAGCACTCGGCTCATTAGCACATCAATCACTGTTAACTGAAGGAGTTTCACCTCCTGGGCACATTCCTGTGCTTCCAGAAGAGTGGTTGGCTCACTGGAGGAAGATCCATTCTGGCCTGGCACACCATCAAGAGCACCACTGACATTGGACAAAGCTAAAGAGGGGGTTGGAGAGCCAACTTCTTCTGAGAGCTCTAGGTTAAGATAAAAGATGTAACCATGGATGTCATCTTCAAGGGTGCCACCAAGAAGTACTTTCTTGTATAACTGGTCCAAAATTTCCTGGACACCTTCCATTTTGATTTCCAAAATGTATTTGGTAAGAGGGTCAACAACCCCAATGTGTAAATATTAAAGGCTTAGAAATACAATGACTCTCTAAGATGTGTCCTTAGTGAAGCCTGAAATAGAAAAAGTAATTTATAATTATGAGTGTTAGAGCTGTATTATAAATTGAAATCTTCAAGTGAAAATTATAATAACATTTTAAAATCACAATGATAAAATGCTTTATACTGCAATTATACAAGCACAAAACTGTTTGTAGTATTGTAGTGTTGCTTTGGTTTTGTTTTGTGTGTGTGTGTGTGTGTGTGTGTGTCTTACTGAGAACTGAACCCCAGATCCTGAGCATGCTAAGCAAGGATTCTACCTCTGAGCTTCATCCCCAGCCCTGCCTCTTATTTCTGTTTTGAGATAGGGTTGCTGTAAGCTACCTACAGTAGTGGGCTTACCTTGATCTCACTCTATAGCTCTGGGAGACCTTGAAATTGTGATCTTCCTGCCTCAGACAAGTGAGTCTCTGGGACCATGGCCTGGGATCATCAGGCCTAGCTGAAAAACACCAGCTTTCTTCTAACAATTCTAGGTGGCTGTCTAATTTCTCAATCATGGTACTGCTGAAAAGTAGAGCCAGACTCCTCTGTATGGGGGAGCTGCAAGCCCACCGTAAGCTGGTAAGCAACCCGCATCTCATCCCCACCCCACCCAAACCTCTACCCCCTCTCCCAGTCAAATAAATGCTCCTACATCTTTTACCCGATTCTGATGACTAGGAATGTTCAACTGGGACAAATCACATTTTTTAACCTCTACTCCAATTTATAGATTAAAACCTGAGTTACATGTTATACAGCTATTGACTATTAACTTAAAATTATATAGCATATCACATAACAATAAAATTAGCATCCTAGGTCATTACCTCTGTAACTAATAAAAAAAATTTTTTTTAAGTGCTATGCCAAGAAAGTCAAGAAGGGAAGGAAAGCAACCCAAACTGAGCAGAATGTACTTATAATTGCATAGAAATTTAGACATTCAGGGTGTTCCAGCATTCTGGTGTGGAACTCAACATGTAGAACAAGTTAGTCACAGCTGCCGTTCCTGCCTGCAGGAGTTCCGGGTTCAAGCTATGCCACTGCACCCAGCTCAGTCTTACAACACTGAGCACTGAGGAACCTCAACCCTGGGCCACCAGACACAGGTTTGTAGTAGAGATCTAAGACAGGGCAGATTAAGTCTTAACAACCTACAGCTTTTAAATTTATGAACAAAACTTCTGTTTAAATCTTCTCCAAATGCTATTTTAAGATTTATTTTTATCTTTATTCCCGTGCTCACATAAGCAGCAATGGTTAAGACGTTTTATAACCATCTGTACACTAACACACAGCTAGCCAGAAAGGGCAGTCTGTGTCTATGTGCACAGAGGGTACTGACCACTACAATCCATACCCTTTACTCACTTTCTGAGATGAAATCTTGTCAAGTTGTACAGCCTGGCCTTGGATTTCATCTTCATGCCTCAGTCTCAAACATAGCTGGGGTGATAGGATCACATCATCTCCTCCTTGAGTGGCCCCCATACGAGAACATTCTCCCAACCACAATGGCCAGAATACACAAGCTGTTAGAAGAGTTTTCCAGTTCCATGTCAGAAACTTGCTTTCAGATTAGACTTTAGTAGTTTTCTTTTCCTAGTAGAGCTAATACTTTGAATATTTTAGGCTTTAGTTATTATCATATGCTCATCTCTTGTCATTAAAAATTTTAGCAACAAATGCATTTTCATTTCAAGGTTATTTATAGCAATAAGAATACTTCAATCAATATTCCTGTGACCTCAAATTGTCCTAAGTGACAATGAAAGCCCTGCATGGTCATTCTTCTCTGCCTCTCACCCCAGCACCAGGTTAAAGTCAGTCAGAGAATAACAGCGTGGGGGTGGGCAGAATGTTCTGTCATGGTAGGACCCAGGTTCCCTGGCAGGAATGGTTCTAAGAAATCAGACTAACTGTTTTAAGAAACACATATTCAGGGACAGTCAGACGGCACAGAGGGTAAAGGCAGTGCATTAGTTACTTTTCCACTGCTGCCATAAAACGCCATGATGAAGGAAACTTATAGGAGAGTTTACTGAGGTTTACAGTTCCAGAGGGGTAACAGACCTGCCTGGAAAGAAAGCCTGGCAGCAGGTATGAGAGCTGGAGCAGAAGCTAAGAGCATCTTGAATTCCAAGCAAAACAGAGAGCAGCCTCAAAATGGAACAAGCCTTTAAACTCTCAGAGCTTGCTCACAGTGCCATGCCTCTTTCAACAAGGCTGTGCGTTCTACACCCACCTAAACCGTGGACCAAGTCTCCAGGCATCAGAATGAATGGTAGACACAGCTCATTCATAGCACCACTGGTGTTTGCCACAGGTACCTACTGGCAAGCCTTATGCTAGAATTCATTTCCTCAGTTCCTCAGCCCTACAGGTAGAAGCAGAGAACCGACTCTCCCACACTGTTTTCTGACATCAGTGGATGCATGCATACACACAAATACAGCAATAATACAGATCTGGCTCAAAAATGAAACTCTGTAGTGGGGCATTTACTAACGTATAGGTGAGGTCCTGGGTTCAATCCCTAGCATGCACGCACATACACACATACACACACACATACATACATACATACATACATAATATTCAGGTGGGTTTTTTACAGATAGAAAATAACAAAACAAATCAAAGACATCACAAATACTCAGACAAGAAACAACTGACTGAAAATGGGTAGGTGCTAGGGTGCTTCTACTGGGGCCTGGCATAAAACTTCAATTACATTTAAAACATAATTTATGGTGACCAAATGTACACACACACCCCACAATAAATAGCTATAGCAGGCCTGTTAAAATTTGAAAACTACTAAAACAAACAAACAAACAAACAAACAAACAAAAAAAACTACTGTTCCACCCCAGAAAAATGCTATATTTAAAAAAAAAAAAAAAATCAGAGAAAGCAGACTAGAGAATCACCTGGCCACACTGTATCACTGCAACTGAATGCCTGGAAAGAAGTCATGCTTGTTAAAACATGGTCACAGCTGGCTGCCTAGTATGGGGCCTTCTGTATGCTACAATGCTTTGAAACATCTATACAGAGTCTAAAAGGGAGGCCACTACCATGGGAAAGAAATAATTGGAGATGTCTAAACAGGGCATAACATAAAAAAATATTCCTTAGATGATGTCTACTAACAAATGTTACATTTTTCTGATATTATAAAACTATCCTTTTAGCAAAAGAAGTAATAAAAAATGTTTGGGATCAAAGACCTTGGCCTCTTCCAAAAGCATACTACATAAAACTAAAATTAATATGCTAGGCTTGAACAACTTTGAAATATTTGCTCTCTGAAATATCCTATTAAGAAGCTGAAAGATTGTTGATGGACACAGCTCGGTGGTAGGTCCTTGGCCAACACCCATGAGGTTCGAGATTTAATCCCTAGTGGAGAAGGAAGACAAACTCAGGATGGACTATAAAGCTGTATGGCTCTGCTTGGAAGATCAGATCTTCAAATGCAGCCAGGTGGTTTTGACAACTGAGAACTGACTCAAAGAAACTGACAATGGGTTTTACGAGATAACCAGAACCAGAACCAGAACCAGATCCCTAGCAGCCTCACCTCCCCAGCAAAAGAGGATCAGAAATTCACTGGGGTGTTATAAAATATTATTTTAAGATGTTACATTTGTTTGTGTTGTGGAACTGTTTAATCATGCAAAGATGTGTTGCCTTCTTTTATATTACAGCTCTGTGAAGCTGTGTTACTCTTCCTGTCTAAAACACCTGATATTCTGATGACGTGCTGAATGGCCAATAGCCAGGCAGGAGAAACGACAGGCAGGGCTGGCAGGCAGAGAAAATAAATAGAAGAAATCTGTGAGGGAAAAAAAAGAATGACCAAGAGAAGGAGGAGAGGAGTATGCTAGGGGCTAGCCAGCCAGCCAGCCAGCCAGCCAGCCAGCCAGCCAGCCAGCCAGCCAGCCAGCCAGCCAGCCTCCCAGCCACCCAGCCTCCCAGCCACCCAGCCACCCACCCAGCCAGCCAGCCTCCCAGCCACCCAGCCACCCAGCCTCCCAGCCACCCAGCCACCCAGCCAGCCAGCCTCACAATCACCCAGCCTCCCAGCCTCCCAGCCTCCCAGCCAGCCAGCCACGGAGTCAGAGTGAAAGTAAGATATACAGTAAGAAAAGGAAAAAGCCCAGAGGCAAAAGGTAGATGGGATAATTTAAAGTTAAGAAAAGCTGGCTAGAAATAAGCCAAGCTAAGGCCAGGCACTTAAAACTAAGAATAAGCCTCTGTGTGTGATTTATTAGGGAGCTGGGGGGAGGGGCAAAAGAGCAAAAACAACCAACAACACTGGTGCTCACCTGTCTTTGAATCTGCAGAAACTAGAGAAACAATCAGTTTAGATACAGAAAGGAGGACACAGAAGCATGATGACTTTGTAGCTGAAAGGCACCGCACAGAGCTGTTGCAAGGCACAGAAAAACCTCACTTGGAGACTGCTGCCCATGGTTCCCAAGGTGTTGCCTACTCATGAGTGTAGAGCTGGGATTTGCTGCTTTGCAGGGGGACTGCCTGAAGGTCACTGTGGAAGGCATTGGCTATCCTCTGCCACCATTTGCTTCTGCTGTCCACACCAGTCCTCCTGGAATGCCTCACTGACTCACCTGTGCTGGGCTCTGTAGGATAGAACAGAAAAACAAGTTGATTGTAATGCAGAAGGGCAGAGCTGGGCAGACTGTGGAAGACAATTCGGAATCCCAAACAGATTAAAAAGAGGCTTGTTCTGCATATTTAAAAAGCAAAGCTGCAAACTGACCAGAAAAGGGGATTATCCCTGAGCAAGAAGTTTCAGGAAGCATTGGAAAAGCCCCCCTGGAGGACAGCAGTGAGTAACGATGGCCAGTATGGTTGGTACCCAGAGCTATTTTATCTGATCTCCTACCTCTGGCTTTGGGATGGATCATCCAACTGTGTTTTGGTCAGTAATTACAGAAAAATGTCATCCAAGGTGAGGTCATGTTTCCAAAAAAGCTGAGCCCTATATAACCCGGTGCTGTCATTTTGAAGTGTCTTCTCTACTCAGCCACATAACAGGAAACAAACAAAACATGACAGGACAACATAAATAACTAGAAAGAACACCACTCTCGGAATAGCTGCGGAACACTGCTGGCAGCCATGTGCACAAACAGCTCCTCTGAAAATTAATCTGGCAGTTTCTTAAAAAGCTCAACATCTAGTCACCAGATGACCCAGCAACTGTGAATCTGGCATTCAGACCAGAAAAAGAAAGCCATTCACACAAAAACTTGTACAAGATGTCCTTCACTGGCTGTGTGGTTAAACAAAGTGGTGCAGCCACACCATGAAATACTTTTCAGCATCATCAACAAAAAACTATTGCTACTCAAGATGACTTAGATGGCTCTCAGAGGGATTAGGCTGGGGAACAGGGGGAGGCTACACATTATTACTGTGCCTGAAGAGCAAACGGGTGAAGAAATACAGATGGAAGTCAGCTGCTGGCTGAGGGCTTCAACCTCCTTAAGTAGGTAGAGCTATGAAGGGTAACAGGAGGCCTGCCAGGAATGTGCAGGGGACAGACTAACCTGTATACGACAAAACCACACAGAACTAAGCACACATTCAAATAAGTGCTTACAGATAAAGAGGGAAATCTGAGGGAGGCTGGTGGGCGGTGTCAAGATCCTGGCAAGACTATGCCAATCAATATCCTGGGCCATGCTGAGTGAGATGCTGAGGGATTTCAGGAAAAGTCTACATAGTGCCTTACTGTATTTTTGTCAAACTGCTTTGATCCTACAATGACCTCAAAGTAAAAGAAGCATATTTTATAAAAGAAATCCCAGGAACTTTAGCCAGGTAAGACAGCACATCTCTATACTCCCAGATACTCAGAAGGTTAAGGCAGTAAGATTGCAAGTTCAAGTCCTGTCTGGGAAACTTAGGGCAGGAAGGGAGGGAAGACTGGAGACACAGTTCAGTGGTAGGATGCTTACCTAGTATCAACTTCCAGAGTCACAAAACAAATGAGACCCCTTCAATTTTGTGAAGGGTTATAGTATTTCCATTCCCAGCACTTACATAGATTTCATTCACAACCATTAAATGTTATTTAAAACACATTAACTTTTGGGGGGTAATATCTTACTTTGTAGCCCAGGATTTCTTTAAACTTAGGGTTCTCTTGACTAAACCTCCTGAATGTGGGATTATAAATTTATGTCGGCATGCCTAATTTACACTAAAATTCTGATTCTTAAAGTCTCTCTCCCCCCCCCACACACACAAACCCCCCAAAAACAAACAAAAACCAGAACAGTATCTGAAGGTACATTTAAAAGTTTTCTAAAAATATTTCTAGAAACTAATTTGGCTTAGTGTTGCATGCTTTTAACCCTAGCATTTGAGAGGCAGAAGGAGGGTCTCTGAGTTTGAGGCCAGCCTGTTCTGTCCACACAGTAAGTTTCAGACCAACCAGAGCTACAGAGTGAGACCCTATCCTAGAAACAAATACACAAGCCTAGGAGCTGAGCTTGGTGGTTCATGTTTGTAATCCCATCGCTTGGGGGGCTGGGGAATACACACACAGGGACACACTTGGGCACTGGTAAGATGGCTCAGCTAGTCAAGTTACTTGCCATAAAACCTTAGCCAGAGTCTAATCTCTGGAGCCCACCTGATAGAAAAGAACCAACCCTCCCAAGCTTCCTCAAGTCCCCACATGTGCAAATAAGCACACACAAAGGAATGTAGAAGATAAGTTGTTCAAGGCCAGCCTGAGCCTTTAAAACAGCCAGATCCTATCTCTAAATAAATGTTTTAATAGTAATAGCAATAACACACAGATCATCTTTGGTACATAGCGAGCTTGAGGTCAGCCTGGGATGCAAAATCAAACCAAAACACCCAGTTCTTGGGGGGGGGGGTGTGGATATAGATAGAACTTTGAAGCCTTCATTATAAAATGTGATTTCCCATCACTTAATTTCAGAATTAACCATCCCTATTTCTATTCCCATGGCCAGTATTATTAAAAATACAACACTGACTTTCTTACTATAAATTTTAGTGTTTGCCAAGAGACTCAGGACTAAACCTCAGCTTAAGTCAACAGTGGCTTAACTTTAATCACAGCCCAAGCAACTACATAGTTCAGATGCTGTCTATGACACTCAACACAGAGGCTAAAGCCCTCCAAGCAAAGGCTGTCTTCCAGGATTCTAGTTCTGTCCCCATTTAGATCTCATAAACTGTGGGGAACAAGCAGGGTGAGTGGCACAAAGAACTGATTTAGGAAGATTAAGCAGGCCCAGCCCAGAGTGAATGTGAGTCAATCAGAACTGCCCTCATTTGCATACCACACTCGACCCTTTTGTGACACACTGCTCCCTTGAAGTGTTCCTAAGGTATCTTTTCTATTCTGATATGGATTGGGGAATTCTTTTAGCCACAGATGAATCTGACCCACATCACATTCCTCTGCATGGACTCTGTGGTACATCAACTATTCCTCACAATCCTTGGAGAAGACTGACAGCCTCTACTTGGGACAACTCCAGGGTAGGGCCATGCTTCCATGCTCCAGGGCATGTTCCTCTGGGGAGTTTTCCCTCTGGCCAGGGAGCATGAACAATTCCAGTGAAGAATGAGTGAGTACTCCTAAAGATTCCTGGCTGGGGCCAGTCCCTTGTGGAACAAGCGCCCCCTTCTCTTACATTCCGCAGCAAGGTACCAGAGCCGCCTTGCGCCTTTCACCTCAGTCTCTCTCCTGGGGACTATTTTTTCTGCCTCTCCCCACTCCCTGCTCTCAGTGCAGCAGGCCATGGCAGCTCTCCCTAAGTCAATCTGCATACACTGTAGGGAATACTTCTCAAGACTCCATGGTTTCTCTTTCCTGAGAATGACTCCATTCATCTGACCCCAGACTGCAGAACCTGGATCATGGACCCAGCGTTGCTGACCTTTTAAATATTGGTTCCAGTGCAAAGGCATCCTTTTAGTAAGTTAAATGGCCTCTTTGACACGTACACTTCAGGTCTCTTATGGACATCTTCTCAGGAAGTCCTTTAGTAAAGCATGCTATCCCTTTCTGATAAAGTACACATCAAGTGTCTTGAGCCTAGGTCCCTTTTCCGCTGGAAGGGTGTCTTAGATGGGGAACTGATCTCCCTAGTTATGAGACTCAGATTTTCCATCTCTATGGAAGAGCCTTGAATGATAGTTTCGGTCTTAGGAGCTGGAGTCAGGACGATGGCAGCATTTATTCCAAACTGCAATTCTCCAAAAGCTAACTTTTAATAATGTACCATAGACTTAGACTGGGCATTAGAATGGTTTTGGGCTGGACTATAGATCAGTGGTGGGGCATGTGTCTAGTATGTGTGGCTCTGTGGTTCTAGCCAGAACAGCACTACCACCACTCTTCATGAAAAATCTTGAATATAGTCTATACAATATCCTCAAGTTCTAGTGTCAGAATTCTCCCAGAAGGCTTGGTAAGACATGGGCAACATGCTCACTCCTTTACCACAGATTCCAATTTTCTGGGGCTGGGAAAGCTCAATAATTGGATCAAAGATAACGCTAAAATGTCTGCTCAATCTATTTAATTTTACTGATAAAAAACTACGTTCCCTGGTTTCATATCACACTGTGCTAAGCACTTTCTAAAAATGGAACATCTTATTAATATTAAAAGTGGCAGTTTTCTACTCTTGGTTATTCATGATCAAGCAGTCCTTCAGAAACCAATCTTTCATGGTGCTCTTTGCCATCCCACGTCCTGTGGAGTGTCCCTCATTGCAGCATCCTCTTATCTGGGTCAGTGAGATCAGCACCCACAATGTGATTTCTCCACCCCCTTCTTTCAGGTACAGCTGGACTATGGCTACAAGGATGGCCCTGGGTGACATCTGACCTATTGTGGTCCTACTCATAATTGCCAGGTCCTACACAGTTTCATCCAGAATGGAGCCTGTCATCCAAAGCACAAGCTACTATTTTTCTCTAGTACCAATTGTTTTAGAGGCTAGATATGACTTACAGGGCAGTGGTCATACATGGAAGACAGTGTAAATTATTAGAAAAAAATTCCAAGCCCCATATTCTAGAGACCAACCAAATAATAGTTGCTACATTTTGGGTTGGGACTTTCTCTAATGAGTCATTATTTAAGAATTATATAACTATTTAACCATTGAAAACAAACAAACAAAAAAAACATGTTTTACAGGTAAGATCCATTGGTTTATTCTTCTTTTATGAATAAACCAAAGACTACCTCCCCCACAAAGATTTGTGTGTGTGTGGGTGTGTACACGTGCCATGTGTTCAGGAGCCTGCAGAGGCCAGAAGAGAACATCAGATCTCATGGAGTTGGTGTTACAGGTAGTTGTAAAGGGTCTAATGTAGGCAAGGAAATGAACTTGAGTCCTTTGAGGAGCACTGTGTGCACTTGAGGAGAAAGGTGAGGGTGGGGCTGGGCATAGGGGTGGTGCACATTTATAATCCCAGCACTGGGAGACAGAGATCAGAAGATTCCTGAGGTGAACTAGTAGTCAGCCTAACTGGTGAGCTCCAAACCAAGAAAGGATCTTGACTCTGATACCCAGAGTTGTTCTGTGGCCTCCATCCATACAGGCATGTGCGCGCACGCTCAGACACACCCAACCACCCAATGCCAGTTGTGGTGGTGCACACCGGTAGGATTTGCTGAAGGAGGCAGAGGTAGGAGGATCATGAGTTCAAGGCCAGCCTAGGCTACACATTAAATCAGAATAGGTAGGAAAGGAAGGGCAGAGTCAGAAGCAGATCAACCCAGCCGCCCAAAGAAGAAACATGTAAGGAACACAGGTGAGCCATGGGACACATGGCAGGATAGAAAATGGGTTAAGATGAAGGAGCTAGCTAGCAAGGTACCTAAGCCATAGGTCAAACAGCATGAAGTTAGTAAGTGCCGGAGTCATTTTGGGGGCCTGATCAGCTGTGGGCAGCTAAGGGGTCTGGGGCTTCAGTACCATCTACTAAGAAGCACTGTGTTCCTCACATATCCCTGGACTGTAAGGTTCTTAGGAACCTCCTGAGGACTGTGGATGATGGAAAAAACCAAAAACATTTCCTCTTATTAAAAGCCATATAACAATCGAGGCCAGAGAGAAGGCTTGGTGGTTAAGAGCACTTGCTGCTCTTGCAGAGGACCTGAGTTCAGTTCCCAGCATGCATAGGGTGGCTCACAGCCCTCTGTAGCTCCAGTTCCAAGGGATCTGAAACCCTCTTCTTGGCTCCTCAGCACCAACATACATGTGGTGCATTGACATGCATGCAAATACCCATTCCCATAAAACAGAAACAAATAGATCTTAAAAAAAACCAAAACAAAACAAAACAAAAAAAAACCCAAATGAGTGGCTTCCACATCAGTGAGGTCAAAGTGTATCCAGAAACTGTCTGCCTTTGCTAAATGCAGGACTGATTCAGCTATTTAGTAGCATTATTTAAAAACTGGGCTTAACATGATCCTCTATAAGACTATCACTTACACTTAAAAATGAGAGGGCTTACTACTAGGAACAAGAAAGAGCAATCATTAATTTTTATTTCTTAAAATACAAATTAAATATACACAGATGTTATAAAATGTTAAATTTTTCTTAAAGTTTAAAACACAGTAAATAATCAACATTAAAATATTTTGCCCACACTGATATTATAACTCTGTCTTACTAATAATAAGCCAATGTGTTATAATACCATATCTCTTATATTAAAAAAAAATTGAAATGGGCTGGTAACATGGCTTAGTGGATAAGGGTGCTTTCTTCCAAAGGATGACAACCTAAGTTTGATCCTTGGACCTACCAGGTGGAAGGTGAGAACTAATGGTTAAAATTGTCCTTTGATCTCCATATGTATATATACACACAAGAAATAAATGTTAAATTTAAAAAAAAAATAAAAACTAACTATGTTATGGTAAGATAAAATCATGAAATAAAATCAGTTTCTTGTTGAAATATATTTACTGTTTTTAAGATTTGTAAATATTGGTAGTCTGATTTGGGGGTCAGAATCTCTGTATTGTGTTTGCACGCAAACGCTGCCCTTATTCTCAAATAAACAAAATGGTAAATAGATATTTAACTGGGAATAAGCACGGAGATGATTAATTTAAATTGACTTTTTGTAGACAGTACTAACATTTTCCATTTTTGCAACACTTAACCTGTCATTTAAGCAAATTTTCTTAATATTTCTAAAATAAATAATAATATTTTGAAGTTTAAGGGGGGTGTAGCTCAGTGACATAGTATCTGTCTAGCAGGTATGAATCCCTGGGTTTGATTCCTAACACCGCAAAAAAGTAAAACAAAGAAAAAAGTAGCCTCCAACCATTCCAACCTCCAAAATCAGCAATCTAAACCACTTTCAAAATCAGAATTACAATTTAAAAATCAGCAAATCTGATAGCTGAATTCCATAAGAAATTTTGGGTTCTCTTGTAGCACAGCCTGTGAAATTCTGGCTATCTGATGTTCTTCTTATCTCTACATCGTTTGAAGTCATTGCAACTCAGATGTGTGATTTTAACTAGAGGACTGCAGAGCTGGCCATGTGGAGAGAGCACAGTGGCCCTCACAAAGGTGCTGTCAGACCTTCCAGTCTCTGGAGCAGCAGCATCTAGCCCAAGCTCTGAGTGCCCTGCCATTGGAGGACAATGTCTTATCCCTACCTTACACACATTCCACTTATCTTTCTCCGTTCGTTCCTTCTTCATAGAGTTTGAAACTATCTGACTCTATACTTAGCAAATGTCCTAAAAACTAACTTCTAAATTACATCTAAATTATTAAAAAAAATTAAAATTTTAGCAAATGTAAAGATCTAATAGCTTTTTCTAAAACCATTGATTCACAAATTAGGTAACATCTCATTTAATGATTGTTCTTTTTCTCTTCTTTTGTTCCTGTAATGCTCAAGATTAAGTCCAATGCCCTGTATGTGCTGGAAGCCAAGCCCCAGACAGCACACAGAAATATAGAAAAAGCACTCTGAAGAGCTGGACAGTGAGGCTGTGCTTTAAAGGCAGAAAAACAAAAGCAGAGCACAGCAAAAAAGATGCAAACATCTGAGACACTTTCCTTCTAGGAATCATGGTGACATCCTTCCGAGCTAGCTCAAGCTCAGTGGGTTCCTTGGGAGCATTTTATTTTTGTCATTATTTAAAAAAAAAAAAAAAAAAAAGGACTTCTTTCAAAGTTCGGTTTGATTACCTATACTTAGTACAAATGACTGTTCCACTTTGGTCTGGCTGGTGAGTTGGGCCTGATGCAAAAGCAAAGGCCTCCAACAGGTTTCTTTCACATTATCATAAAGTAGTGACAAGCCTTTTCAAGAAAATCTTAAAAGCCCTGGACTAGATTATTTCTTATAATTTTCAAATCCCGTAACCCCAAGAACAATGGAGAGTTCATGCAGGCCCTTACGGGGAATATACTTCAGTTATAATCACTTTAGGCAGAAAGTAGACTTTAAATGGATTGAAAGATAAAGTAGTTAGGCTAAAGAAAGGTGTTCTGGTCTCCAAACTGTCTGGGGCAATCCTTTGTTTCTACAGTAAACTGCTGCAGAGTAAAAGATAGAACTGGTTTCTAATTATACACCAAGCATCCCCTTTAAAGAGAGACTTCGGGTTTGAAATTGCAAGATGACTGACAGGGAGCACCAAAGATAAACTGAGGGTTAAATGGCATTGGGAAATATGTGAAATTCTCCAAAATAGTTTGTATCATTGTTGCTGGGTTTTGTTTGTCTGAATCTTCTTGCAGAGTAGCACATATTCCTAGGCAGTAACACAGCACTAGGTTCTACATACTAGGTCTAAACTAATAGCCAGAAAGTGATTGAAAATGTCTTGTATGACAACCTGGTTCTAACTGAAACAAAACAATACATTTTCTAATCTAAGTAAACAGCTATTAAAGATGTCCTCCTAGGCCAGTAAGATGGCTCAGCAGGTAAAGGGCCTTGTTGCCAAGCCTGGTGACTTGAGCTTGATCTTTCGGATCCACATAGTGTAGAGAGCACATCCTGCAAGCTGTCTTCTGACCTCCACACCTAACACAGTGATACATGTACGTTACGCACACACACAATTAAAAAAACGTGTAAAAAATTAAACATGTTTTGAGAACTTGGATTTTCTAAAAAGTTGTATATTGATGGTGAGAAAGAAGCCTGTGGGCCTCACTAAGGGAATAGCAATGTAATCATTAACCCATATTAATGGTTATACGCCATAATGGTCATTCGCCCTCACACCTGGAATGCAGCTTTTAAAACCAGCCCCTATACTACTTTTCCCTACAGTTTTCTTACATGCTTTCACAATATATCAATGTTTCCTGGGCAAAGGGACAAGTTCTCTACAAACAGGGAACTGGGGCTCACGTTCACATAGGTAACAAATACCCATTTTTTCCATTTAAAAAAAGTGCCTGCCTTTTCTAAAAGCCCACTGACTGTTGGCAAGGCAGTCTGTGCTGGAGCTCCTTTACCCTCTCTGGCTCCTCTTCCTCTCCTGGTCTCTCATGTCTGGACCTCTCAGAATAATTCCATGGACTTTTATGTCTTCGATTTTACTTCTTCAAGTTAGGGGGTTAGCTCCTTTTTTTGACATTCCTGACTACATCCCAATAAACACATCATAAGCAGAAAACCCACTTCCAACCAACTTTCTGACCATATCTAGACTGCTCACAATAGCTTACAGATGGGCAAACTTCATCTAATACAAACCTACTTTAAAAGAAAGTACTGAATCGCCCATGTTCTTCATGAGGTGCTGTACCACAAAGGAGAAACCATAGCTGTATGTGTGCAGGAGACATAGTCGGCTAGTGACATGAGAGGATATAAAAACACAATAATGAGTAAATACTAAAAACAGTACAATCTAGAATATTGGCTGCTTTTTCCTGATGTTTGTGCAGCTATCTGGGAGCCATGGCTAGCCACCACTACCCAGCATCTTATCCAATAATATGTCATTGCTCCAAGAAAAATTTACAATTCAAAATGTGGATTTTGGCTTCCATTGAAGACTAACAGTGAATCTCTGTAGGTATTCCATGCCTCCTGCAGAACTCCACTTGGAGATCCCATACTCTGAGCATAAATTCAGCTCATTCCATGCCTTTCAAACTCACATTTCCCCCGTACTTCTCAGCTGAGTGTATGGAGTCCATGTCAATTACTTACCGGAGGCTAGAAGCCTCGCATTTTGGAACCCTTCCTTACCCTATTTCCTCCGTCCTCACTGCCACTGCTTCTGTGAATCACTTCTACCCCTCACACAGACAATGGATTTATCTCTAAGTAGTTTTATCTTGGCTCACCCTACATTCACCACATCCCGAAAAATCTATTTTATTTCGGATGTCTCAAACTCCAAGAAAACACATGGCCTAGCAGGGCCCTTAAGACCTCTCTGTTTGAGTCTCTTTACTTCTGTGCCCACAAACTAATTTGTAGGCTTTCTCTGGGGTCCTCCAAGACTACAGTTATTAAATATTCAGACTTCCACTAATCAATCCCCTTTCTAATGAAATCATACTTAGGATTCTCCCATCTACTCCCACCTTCTAACTGAGAATCTAACTAGTCCCTAGAAACATTGTGTATATTCAAGCCAGGACTAAACAGTCTTGCCCATGCTCCCTGTCCAAACTACAGTATTTATTTCATTGTATTGTCCTCAGATGTTTTCAGTTTTGAACCTTCCCCCGCTCCCCATCCCTGACTATGACCTTTCCTGGGAACGAGTGAACCTAGTTTGCTCATTTAAGCAGTAACTCCTGTGGAGGAAACAAAAGGAGTACTTTTGAATTAAGAGTAACAGCCCTAGAAGAACCGGAGGCAAATTAACACTGACTCCCACCTGCAACAAAGTATCTCAATAATTTACAACATCTGCAGTAATCCAGTTCCCCATAAGAGCTTTCTCTATTTAGAGTGACTGTTGGCAAAACATAAAGAGACTATAATCCTTCTGGCATGACCTATAAAGTCCTGCAAAATCGGCAGCCTGCCCATACTCCCTAATCTCATTTCTTTCTCCCTTTTACTTTGCTTCGGTCACAGGGCTCTCCTTACAACAGCAAAGCTTATCCAGTACCAAAGGCGTTGTGCTTCTGATTAACTCTACCTGCAAAGGTCTTCCCCCAGATTTTTGCTGGGCTAACTTTTCGTCATTTAAGTCGGGCAAATGTCATTCTCTGGGAGACCTCTCCTACCAATCTAAAAGAACCCATCATATCCTAGTCAAACTGGATTCCATTACTTTGGCGTTTTTTTTTTTCTTCCTAATCATTCTGCGGTTTCACCTTTTTTTGTTAAGATAAAAGCAAAAGATGGCTCACAAAGTCTCCCCAACAACTAGAGCAGTATCAAGCCAGCAAACACTTGCTTAATGAATAAATTCACTTAAACATGTATAAATGTGTCCACTTTGAACCCCCACCCCCCACCCCTCGCGCGCTCTTGTTTCATTTACTGGAAACCGCGAGGATCGCTACCCTAGCAAGAAAACCCTTGATTCCCGATCGCGATCCCAAAGAGCGTGTTCGTTCTCTCTCTCTCTCTCTCTCTCTCTCTCTCTCTCTCTCTCTCTCTCTCTCTCTCTCTCTCTCTCTCTCTCTCTCTCTCCTCTCTCTCTCTCTCTCTCTCTCTCTCTCTCTCCCTCCCTCCCTCCCTCCCTCCCTCCCTCCCTCCCTCCCTCCCTCCTCTCTCTCTCTCTCTCTCTCTCTCTCTCTCTCTCTCTCTCTCTCTCTCTCTCTCTCTCTCTCCTCTCTCTCTCTCTCTCAGGCTAGGCGAGGCACTCGCAGCTAACCGGGTCTCAGAGACCGACAGATGCACCAAGAACCCACCGCTTGCTTCCAAGAAGCGCAGCGGAGCTGCAGCAAGTCAGGGCCCTCCTCACTTGCCCTCGGCCCTGTAGCCTCGCCCGTCGCTCAACCTTCTGCTCACATGCCTCTCTTGTTGCCCAGCTCAACCTGGGCTCAGGATTACCTGGCCGCCAGCCGACCGGGCGTGCCACCATCACCCCCGCCACTTGTGTCCATAAACTGCCTGCTCCGGGCCACCGTACTCCACCGAAGGCCTCGCAGGCCCCTCCCTCAGCGAGCGTAGAAGTTTCATTCGTAGTACAGTGTCTCTTAGCAACCGCTTCGAGTCTCCAGGCCCGGGGGGTGGAGCCTCGCGAATCACCGCGGGGAAGCAGAGGGACGAAGCGAAAGCAACCAATCGGAGACGAGCTCCAGCCCTTACCGGCCCGCCTCCCTTAACTGTCGCGAATCCGCAGGCAGCTTTACGGCAGCCAGGGGGTGGGGGCCTTTGGGAGAGGAGAAGGAAGCAACCAACCAACCAAGTCGCCCCCACCCCCTACCCCCACCCCCACCCACCGCGGATCTGGTTACGGCTTGGAGCGCAGGCTTCAGTGCGGCAGCTGATTGGTTGCCCGAAGGCTTGGTCCCATCCCAGTGACCCCAAAGTGCTGGAAGGAGGGGCGGGGGTAGCCCAGTGCAAAGTGCATCCTGAAAACCCCCTGTCGGGACACCCTGCTGCTAACACTTCGGACCCCGCACGATTTGGGGTCTCCCTGTCCCCAGACCTCTTGAGTCCCTCGGTAGCTGGAAGCCTCCGCCCGGCGCGCGGCAGACCCCTGGTCTGAGCCCCTGACCGGGACTGCCCCCCCACCCGAGCCGGCACTTCCTCCCTGCACCCCTTCCCGGAGGCTGCTTCGAGGCCAAGACCTCCACCTCCAGCCTGATCGGTTATCAGGATGCTCTCCGGGCTGTGGCCGTGAAGCACCGAGGAGGATCAGGAACACGGTGTCCGGCCCTGCCTGGGGTGTTTTCTTCAATGGAGAAGTTGGTGAATGTGGAGGAGGCTGAAAGAAGGGAGAGGAGCCGCAGCTGAGGAGACAGGTAAAGTCAGTTTCCTCCCCTGATGGGAAGGGGCTGGCTGGGTGTGGGAGGAAGGAGAAGCCCTGCTTTCGCTTGCCTGCCCTTGCCACTATCCAGCCTTTCTTAGGTCCCCCTTCCTCAGAACCTTCTCCTTGCCCCTAGATCACTGCACCTCCACCCATTGGTTTCTGTTTTTCAGGTTTGAGCTGGCTGAAGGACACTCGAGAACAGAAGGGGGTCTGCCCACCCACCAGAGAAGCAGTAGAGAGAGTGCTTTGGAGCAGCATCTTCTCTAAAGGTAGACCAGACTTCCCCTCCCCCATTGTTTATTCCTGGCCCCTACCTCATTAAGTAATGCTTTATTTTCAGGGTGGTTGCCTGGAAATGCAAGCTTTCCTAGACCCCAGATTCCTAGCAAAAAGAAACACTTCCCATGCCTGATCCTTAACATCTCAGTAACTTCTCAACCCCCCCCCCCCAAACATCTTCTGGTTCCCGTTCAGAATGTTTCCGGGTTTTGCATTATCTTTTGGTACACGGTGTCTTTTACTCTGCTCTGAGGCTTTGAGACCTTTTTGTAGCCTTCCTTACTCTCACAGGAATTTCTCAATTCCATGTTAATTGCTTGTTAATTCTGAATGATGCTGCTTTTAATTAAACCTCTATTTACCGTTTTCCCCTTGTACGGTTTTCTCTACCTTGTCAGGAAAGCTTCAGAGTTATCTCACTGAGAATGCTTAGTAGCTGAAAGTGAACTGGAGGACTTGAAACGTAGGGGTTTCGAGGAAAATAATTTGATTTGGTTTTCCTGGAAAAAGTAAAGAAGTGTAGCTTAAGAATGGGAACTGTATAAAAGCATTATTGGCCCCTGAAACAAAACATATCATTGACTCTTTGGAGTTTTGTGTGACAAAATGGATGGACACTAGAGTTGTTATAAAGTGATACATAATATTTGTTACATCTCTGGTGTTCTAGGTGAACTTACAGAAGTTTACATTGTATTTCCTTGACAATAGTGACACAGTCAGGAATTTTAAAACAAAGTAATGCTTTGCAATGTTTAGCTATCTGAGGCTTAGGTTTTGGGCAGTGGTCATTCTTATTTTCTCATTTTAAAACCCTTACAGAAAATTTGCTAGATTGAAATGTGAGCACCTAGTTCATGTGGTCAGATTTCTACTGCTCATTTTGTTGCTGCCTCTGAATATGCCCTAAAGGTAAGTTTAGATTGTTAATGTAAAAAGAGAATATATGCAAACCAACAATATAGAAAGGAGTTATACAAAGAACAGCATAGAAACTACCTAATGAATAACTCTGTAACATTTGTTAGCACAAATAGAAAGTGACTAATTTTAATTTTAATAACTCGAATGTTTTTGGAATTTTCAATACAAAGAAGTATTTAAAATGGTAGATTTGTTTCTTTGCCCCTTTAGATTTTCTGCCTTGCACACACACAATAATGCCTTTTGATTCTACTAATCTTTAAGACATAAAGATAATTTTTTGGGACTCTGAGGGCTTTCATATTTTAAGATACCAAGGAAAGTGTGTTCCGAATGTAATTTAAAGGTAGCATGTGTGATGGGGTCCTCTCTGTAATTGCTGTACTTACCTTGTTTGTTTTTTTTATTAGACAGGGTTTCTCTGTGTAGCCCTGGCTGTCCTGAAACTCATTTTGTAGACCAGGCTGGCCCAGAACTCAGAGATCTGCCTCCCTCTACCTCCTGAGGCTGAGATTAGTGTTCTGGGATCAAAGGTGTGAAACACCACTGCCTAATGTAATTGCTTGCTATTCTCTCAAGGCTGAGGCAGGAGGATGAAGAATTTGAAGCTAACCTGGGCTGACTACAGAGTTAGACACAGGTTTACAGAACTGGGAAAGAAAGAAATATTTATCAGGGGTAGCATGCATATATATGGGAATTAAGGAAGGGTCTTTCAAGTTAAAGGGTTGTTGATATTTAAACACAGAACTCAGAGCTGGAGAGGTTCAGCAGTTAAATATGGAACTCAGCAGTGTGATGCCTTCTGAGTACTTTATACCTTTTTTTTTTAAAGCAATAAAATATTTGAAATAGTTGAAGTATGATCCAAAGATAAAATGCAGTATGTATTATAGTCTAGCCTCTTCAGTGGGGTTGGAGGTATTTTTAGAGTTAACCTTAGGATGTGTTTGCTAGGGTTCCCAAGTGAAGGGTTTATTGGCCTGAGATTATAAATGAGGAGTACTGGTCACACTTGCAAAGATGGACATTCTCCTCTATCCTGGTTTGAAGCCAGGCCATAAATGCTGCTCAGCTGGCAATGGTTTTCCAAAGATTAAGGGACACATACACAAGGGGGTGGCACGGACGTGTCATTTAAAATTTATTTAATTTAGGCATTTACTTAAAACATGGCCAACTAGATAGTTTATATTTCTATATCTGGCAGTCAACTTGGTATTAACTTTATTGTGAGTGACATGGGTTGGTGCTAATCTGTTTATTTGGTAACCAAATACAGATTTATATCACAGATTTATAATTGATGCTACTTAAGTGCTACATCTTTAGTATGTTAGGACTACTTTTATCTTTTATCCCTAAAATGATGTCATTCACAATTAATTCTATTAGATTATATGTGTACATTATATATAAAGTAAGCATTATATATAAAGTGTGTATAATCTTTAGTTTGTTCACACTTAGTCTGTGTGTAGTCTTTGTTCACATTTCACCTTGGTGATTCCACTCTTAAAATGGATAAAGTCAGATATAGCCTGTGTGTCTGAAACCTGACCTTCAGTCTTTTCATTTTCATGTGTGTGCAGTCCCACAGTGTAATGTGCTGGCAAACTTGTGAGGCACTGGCCTGAGGCTGCTAAGTTTTACTTGGCATGCCTGCATTCATAGGACACTATTGACAGAACACTTCCAATACCCCTGGTTTAAGCTTTGAGTTGGGTCTGGATAAGTGATTCTAAACTTCTCTCATTTTATGAAGATTATTGGGTTTTCTCCTAGAATTTATGTGAGTCATAGGTTAAGTTGTACATGATAATAAATCTTTGTGTCACACAGAGGTCCAGTTACTTTCAGGAAATCTGATATCCTTCCTTAGGGACATAAACACTATGGTATGTTGAGTGATTCTAAAATAACACCTGCTTTATTTTGGACATGGGGATCTTGATTGTATAAGTGGAACTTGGCGGCCTGGCCATGTACTTTGATTGGACAGAGTATATCTCTATCTGGCTTCCCTGTGGGGTCTTGTGAGCCATTGGTGGATTTTTAGTTTTATCCTCAAAGCCAGTATCTTCAAAGTGGCTGACCTTCTTTCCACATCTTGGTTTACTCCACAAAGATACGCACTTGTGCTTTCTTGAGTCAGGATCTGTGTTACCTTATTTCTTGTTGGTTTAAGACCAGGAAACTGAGTTCTCATTTGTATCACTTCATTGAATTTGCAGACATAGGCAGTAGGCCTGCAGTTCTACTGCTTGGGAAACTGAGGCAGGAGGATTCCAGGTTACCAGCCAGCTTGCACTAATGGGAGGTTTAGTGTCTCAACCCAACGAAACAAAAAGCCATGGAAGAAAATGATACCCCAAAGTCACTGATATCTAGTCATGCCAAGGGAAATTGTAGAGACATCAGATTTGTTGAAAGCTCTGTATTCTTGGGCAAATTTCAAACATACCTTGATTTGCAAGTATATTCTCTGTGGGGATATGTTTCAAATTTAATAAAAACCAGTCTGAGATATCAGACCATCTACCCACAGTCAGTCTAGGAGGATCAGAGAGTGAGTGGTAACTCACACCTTTAATCTCAGCCACAGGGAATGTCCGGGTGACTACGCCCTTACCAGCAAATCTGAGTTTGAGGTCATTTTAGTTTACAGAAGGAGTTTCAGGCTCCCAGGCAGGCAATAGTGGTGCCACGCCTTTAATCTTAACCTGGGTGTGAAACAACTGAGCAAAGAATGTATTTAAGGCAGGCACAGAAAGACAGAGCAGGCAGAAGAAGTCACAAGGAGAGAGGCTGAGAAAGCTGGAGGACAGCTGGTGAGATCTGACTGTGGTGTTTACTCTCTGATATCTCAGCCTTTCCCTGAGATCTGAGTTCCCTTTATTCATACAACAAATGGCAACCCAAAGTGGGTAAAATATTTATAGTCCTTGGTATTGCCAGAAGAAAAAAAATCCTAAAATGTCTAATGTTTTTAAAACTGTCATTTTAAAAGTCTCTTGGAGAAATGGCTCAGAGGTTAAGATTTCTCTTACAAGAGATCCCAGGTTCAGTTCCCAAACACAGAGTTACTCACAACAGCCTGTAACTCCAGTTCCAGGAGATCTGGAGCCTGAAGCCCTCTTCTGGTCTCCTCAAGCACCACTCATGCATGTGATACACTTACAGACACACACACACACACACACACACACACACACACACACACACACACACACACACACACACATAACAAATAAAAAATCTTTTAAAAATGTCATTTTAAATATACAAGACTCTATTTTAGCAAGTCTTGAGCTGTGCTGAGCATACATCAGGCACTGGGTCCCATTAAAAGTTACTTACAGGGAATTGTATATTATTATCTTACAGGGAGAAATAATTTGATCTCTTTATCTTTTTAACACCCAGCCCTTCCCTGATATTATGAATAAATACTTTCCTGTTGAATCAATCATGCTTTCTTCAACACCTACTTCCCTGTTTCCTCTATCCTGCTCAACTGTCTCTGTGAAAGTGGTGATGGGCATTTTGAGGCCAGTGAAAGTCCACAAGGACTCATAAAGGCACAAAGCTACTTGGGGGCATTTTTATTTCTGTAGGGAGACAGAATAGTAAATACACACTTAGAAGTAATTGGTTTGATAACATCCTTTCTGATTTCATTTTTAGAAATTAAGTTTATTCTTTAACAGTTTTATACCTGTATATGTAGCCTTCTGTTTGGTCTTGCCACTTCTCCTATCTCTACCCCCTCCTTGCCTGGGAGGTTTTCCCCACTTTGACCTTAGCTAGGATTGTCTGTGTGACTCCAGACCCCAGCCTGGTTTGTAACAATCCACTGGAACCTGGTGGCATAGAGTTGGGTCTACAGCTGATGCCCTTTATTCTTGGCATGCAGATGCCATCAGAGCAAGCCCTGAGTCTGGCTCCTTTGACCCTGTGGCTGGCTTTGAACAGGTCCTTGCCTTCAGGCACTGTAAGATGCTCCAGGCTCGTCTCAATCTTAGTCCATTTCTGCAAGGATTGTTCTGTGGTATTTCTACTTTGCTGTGAAGGTGTTGTTCCAATCATGTTTACTTCATTTATTTGGAAGTAATGGGCACAGGTTGCACTCAGATTTTTGTTCTCTGTGCATGCAAATATTTTTGCTATCCTTAAAGACTTCAGGCAAGGAAAAGTAAAACAGGAAGAGAACAAAAGGAAAACATGGGTCATTCTGATGGAGTTGAATAGCTCCTTGAACAGCCAGCCTTCTCTAACTGCCCTTCCTCTGGTTGGCAGATGGTCGGTCCCTCTCCTTATCTGAACATTAAGTGACACAGGCTCAGCACCACCCCCAACCAGAAGGGCGGCTAATTCCTAGAGTGATCTCCATGGGATTTTGTGGAGAGTCTCTGATGTCCTTAACCTCAATGGAATGTACAGAACTGGGATTCAGTGGGAATGGGAAAAGACTCCTTTTTCTTTTAGTTATGCAGAGAGAAAGAGGTTGGATTTTTATTGTTTTGTTTTTTAAGAATTTATATGGAGAAGCTAGCAAAAACTCTGGGTAGTTAATGTGTTAGTAGCTTGTTGTGTGCATATAAATGTTATTGAGTGGAATGCCTGTAAGGCATTATGAGGAGCCACCTATCAAAGGCATAATCTCCCTTTACTTATCATAGTTCACATTTGGCCCTAGGCAGCTGCTGTATTGAAAGCACACTTGTTTTGTTTTTTGTTGTTGTTTTTTGTTTTTTGTTGTTTTAGTCCTGTTTAAAAAGATCAGGTGATTAATGGTGTCCTTAAAAAATAATTCAAAGGAAACAGGCCTGAAGACACATTCTCAGTAGAAAAAAACAAAAAATCTTAGTATGTATTCACATTCAAAATGCGTGATTTGTTATTTTCCTTATTTACTCTTTTTCAAGAACATGGGGAATGGGGGGGGGGACAAAAATGCAAAAAATAAATAATATTTGCAATATTGCATCTTGGAGATTGTTGTAAGCAGCAAGATCATTTTCTCCCAAACCTTCTCTGCACTTTGTTGATTTGTTGTAAAATCCTGAAACTTAAAAGTCAAAAAAGAGACTATGCAGACAGTTGTGGTTCTTTGTTAGTTTAGGAAACTTCCATGATTGTTACGTGATTTGTTTTTAGGTGAAGAATACTCTTGCTCTAAGGCCTGGACGCTGGGAATCCCTTCCCCATGATGCTGCTTGTACACAATGGTCATTAGAGGACCTGTCTATCTAGAGAAGAGTCCTTCTTCTGTAAGGTAAGGTGACTCAGAGCCATCCGCCTCCTGTGCTGTTTTGAGGGAAATACCATTTACTTTTACCCTTGAAAACTGCTAATGAGTTGGTTGGGGCTGCAGCTCTAGGTTCAGTCTCTAGCAGGAGTGGAAGAGAGTTAAACAGAAATGAATGGGGAAAAGCTAAGGTATGGACAGTGCAGCACTGAAAGAAATCCCAAGTTTATGCTGTTGTTTCAGGCTTCTTTTTCCTACATGGTAGGCCTCTTCTAAGTGCCAAGATAATCTCCTACTTAAAAAACAGCCTTTGGGGCTAGAGAAGGGCTTAGTGGGGAAGGGCTTGACATCAGGCATGAAGACTGAAGTTTGGATCCCCGTGTACTCATGTCAAAGATGAGCATAGCGATGTACACCTGTAACCCCAGCACCAGACTGTGGAGACATGAGGATCATGAGGGCTAAATTGCTACTCTAGTGGGAATGATGGGGTCAAGGTTCACTGATGGACTCTATCAAAAGTAAGGTGGGAAACTGTAGAGACAGACACCCTAAGTGTGTGCATATACCTCACACGTGTACCCACCAAACTCACTCAGCCAGTGTGGTGGCACACATCTGCAGTCTCAAGGCTAGCCTAGGCTACATAGCAAGTTGGGAGGTCAACCTGAGCTAAATGAGACTGACTTTAAATAGAAACTTCAAAGCGTCTGTTAAAGAAGATAGTCTGAGTAGACAGTGGGAACTTCCATTAATCGATTGTGATGAGTTTTGATATTGTCTCTTATAGCACTGAAACTTATTCTGAAAGTTTTTCTTATGTTAAATTTCTAAGCCAAGAGACTGAATTTCAAGAAAGTAATTAAGTGAAGAAACAAAAGGAAACTTGTTATTAAGAAAACAAATAATCAAGAAATTTCCCAATTTGCTCTGAGGAAACAGCTATTTGAGGTAATAGACTGATATTTTTAAATTACATCACTTAGTGATATTGCTGAAACTTTAATGATGTCATTTTTATGTGTAAAAACACATCAGATATTTGTGTTCTTACCTGTGTCAGTTCCACCAAGCTAGGCTTACTTTACCTGTGTATAGAGTCCATGATGAGAAATTTTACAGGAAAATTATTGGTAGCAAAATTATCCTGAGTTGTCTAACCTACATATGAGAACAGAATATTTTAAAGGGGCTTTATCACATTTTTTTCTTTCAAGCAAATTTACTTGTAGAAATGAAAGTTGGTAACCAGGATATTAGCCTAATTGCTTCTTTCAGTCAGCCCAGTTGGAATGTCTTCCCAGGAGCTTGTCAATGTAGGTTTCTGTGCATATGTCAATACTTGAAAGCACACAGACAGGCTTGTACCCCGACATGAGAAGTAACCATTTTACTATGAACTTTTCTATGGGCATGGGTGAGCTCATTCTCTGCTAGGTTTGAAAACACATTTTCCATGACCTGCAGAGGCTGTGGAATCCTCAGCACCATTGTTCACTGAGGTCATTTTATCTTGTGGTTAACCAACAGATTATTTATCATGCTACTTTGAGTGTTTATAAAGTAAAACTTCTGATACAGAAATTAGAAAAAAATGTTTTAAAAGAATATGACAGCAAAAGAAATATTATGACCAAATAATCTGAGATGGGAAAACCAAAAAAAAGAAACACACGCACACATCACACACACATACACACGAGTGTGCGTGCACACGTATGTAGATGCCATCTATTTTCTCCAGTTTAGTTGGTTCAGCCGGCTTCCCTGAAGCTTTTTTAACCTCCATTTAAAATACAATACCGTTGGACTACTTCAGACACTCAGCCTGAAGATAGCCTTTGCTTTCTTCATCACAGACTTTAGTCCTCATAAAATGTGGGCTGTTCTCTGGTCCTCCATATTGATTGACTCTGACTTGTGATAGAGTCTTTGAGTAGCTTGTGATGTAAATCTTGATGGTGTGTCATATGTCATGCTTCCCAAGACCAACACCACTCTGGCTCCTCTGGTCCCTGCCAGCTTAGCTTCTTGAGGCCACTTTACCTCAAACAGAGCCATGATGGTCAAATGTAACTTCAAGCTTTCAAAAGGATGTAGAAGAGATTTTTCTGTTAATTTGGGGGTTTCTGTCTAGCTTTCTCTTTCAAATAATTTGTAACCTTAATGAAACTAGTGGAAGTTTTGGTCTTAGCAGATACATGTTAGCCAGTAGTATTGAACTGCCATTAATTATTGTACTGATGTAGGAAGCGCAGTGGGCACTGTGAATGGCCACGTATCCTAAATTTCCTGTTCTACCTTCCCCGAAAGGCTGACTCCTTTGACCTAATGACTGGTTGGTGAAAGTGGACTCTGCTAGGATGTTACATCACCACTGTCGAAGGAACCCTGAGCTCCAGGAAGAATTGCAGATTCAGGCTGCTGTAGCTGCTGGGGATGTTCACACAGTACGAAAGATGTTGGAGCAAGGCTATTCCCCAAATGGCCGAGATGCCAATGGCTGGACCTTGCTCCATTTCTCTGCAGCAAGAGGAAAGGAGAGATGTGTTCGGGTGTTTCTAGAACATGGAGGTGAGTTTACTAGATGCAACTAGAAATGTATGATGGTGTTGAGTTGAAAATACACTCCTGCACATTTACATGTGGTTTTTAATACTTCACTTGGTATTAATGTCCAGTGTCTTGTTTTTATCTCTTTGCAATGATTTTTGTGAACTAAACACTGAATTTTGTTTCAAATCAGATTACTGAGTGACTTTCATGGCATGTGTAATTTCTACAGGGAGTCAGTTTCCCAGGTTTTCAACTCACAGCCTTTATTAGGACTTGTAGCCACTTGGGTTTCAGAAGTAGAAGAAGTAGAAATTGAACAAGCAGAGGAACTTAGCATAGGTCCTTTGAAACATCTCAGCTCCCCAACCCTTAGACTGCGGATTTACACCCCTTTCCTCTTGGAGGGCTTCTCTTCTTGTTCTTTTGGAGTTCCTGCCTTCTCCAGAACTTACAGGATGTGTAGGTATACCAGAAGATCACCTGAGGTCTGATTCTGTAGGCAGATGTGGTCAGTGACTGTGTTTGCCATTTGATATGTATGCTTAAGAAAACTGGCCATTTCTACAAGGCCTTGAAACTAATGTTCTCAATTGACTACTTTCCAGAGAATTTTAACTCCATTCTTACCCTGAAGACAGGAGGTGTGTGTGTCCACTTATGGATATTATTATATATTAGGGTATAAAACATCTTGTCTGGGCTGTTCTAAGCCCCAGATTGCTGATCAACAGTGGCTTTGTTTTATTCTGAGAATGTGCTATGGGATATGTACTAGTTAAAAGACTGGCCAGACTTGCTTGCCTTTTGAAGTACAGAAAATGTTAGAAGTCCCATGGCCCTCACACAGGCCATGTGAATTAGTGATTGTATGAATTCTAAGGCTCTGAGCTAGGCTGACTCTAGGAGAAGGCTAAATCCAAGCCATGGAGTAAGCATGTGTCCCACTTCACCCAGCAGAGTATTGCCAGATGGCTGGCTCTTCCTTACTGTGATGTGCTTGCCTCCTCCCAAGATGGCATATGAGTAGTGGACTGATGAAACAGCTTGTCCTCATCTTCACCTTTGGTCTCTTGTGTCTCCTTTGTCGTTTCTGGGTAGCGACCTTTGTCCCAGCTTTGTAGTGATTCCATGTTCCTGTTGCCCTCGCTATGAACTGGGCACATTCTCTCTTGCTTTGTCTGGCTTGTGTCTCCTGGATCTTGGTTAGTAAATACTTCATACTGTAGGGTAATTATTTGCCTCCATTTTCCTCTCAAGATTTTGTGGCGCCTGGACCACTAGTCTTCACAGAATTGGCATTTGTGCATGAGACGAGATGTGTTGGTGCAATATCACCACTTATTCCCACAAAGGTTGCCCAAACTTCCCTTCTTTCCACATGGCTGCATACTTCTAGGCCATACACTCAGGTTTAACATTCATGCTTGTAGTTTTGAGTTCTCACTTACTGTTCTAGGACCAGTGTATGCTTTGTTCTATGAGAACGTTACCCTAGTCAAAAGAGATCTGAGAATGCATCCCCTCACCCTCCTCACCACAGACTATAAAACAAGTTTAAAAAGGTTAGTTAAGAAGGAAATTCAAACTCATGGTCGTGCAGGAGTCTTCCACACATATGCGCATCCTCCATGTAATGTCCTAGCACATCTGTAAATGGCCCTGCCGCCCAGGAGTGCCATGCGGGAAGGCTACGGACGGTGCTAGGTACCTTTGTTTTCCCCTGTGATGTGACTAGTTGCACCAGTCAGCTGTCTCTTTTCTTCAACTTCTTTTCATGGATCCACTTTCCACCCTTTGGCAGGGAAACCTCTGTCCTCATTGGGACTGTGAATCAATCTCCTTCCTCACATTATATTGTCCTGTCCCAACTCAGTCTCCAAATAACGTGACACTTGTAAGTAGAAATGGAAATTAAATTCAGTAGGGGCTTCTTATTCTCTGCACACAATCTTCTCAGTCCCTCATGTGGTTAGCACAGCAGCAGATCCTCTGTCCTCTGTAGTGGCAGCTTCGTGCAGCAGCCCCCCCCCTTCTCTGAGCTTGGAAGCGTAGTCACAGAGGTCATGTCTTTTGCAGGTACCTGCTTCTAAGTCTTCCCTATGCTTTCTCAGGGCTACCGCATCTTTCTACTAGACTAGGTCACGTGAGAACTTCATTTTTTTATTGTTAGATGCAGCTGCTAGGCCCTGGATGACGTTCTCCCTCCCCTGTGGGATACTGTTTTCTGGACCTTATTGCACGCCAGTCATAAGCATGCCAAAGGGCTTTAGCTTCTTGTTTAATGTCTGTAGCTTTAGCTCACCTGAAGGTGCCTGAAGGCAGAGCCACATACATGTCTTTGCCCAGTGAGAAAGAGCAGACACCAATAATCTAAAATGGTTGTTTCATGAGGTAAAACTGCTCTTTAAAAAAAAAAAAATAATGCTTAAAAAATTGGACCATCATTGGGTCAAGATCATGACAGTTGGTCTTCCTAAGTCATCAAACAGGGGAATGAGAAAAGGACAGAGGAGCACGTAGCTCACTCAGCACTCCTCTCTCTCTGGAGGCTCTTTCTTTGCTTACTCGTGTGTGTAACACAACTCTGAGATGGAGTTCCCAATAAAGCACTCATTCATATTCAGAATATACTACTGAGCACCTAGCATATGCCAGGCCTTGCTTTCAGCACTTCTGCTCAGGTACAGTCTCTGGTGTTTCACAGCTCAGCAGGTGGATGGGTGACTGACTGTGTTCAGTGCATCCCATTGGAGATGAGCCACAGAAGCAAAGTCATTCTGATACCTTGGCCTTCCACTGTGATGACAGCAGAGCTAGGCTCCACCATCCTCTAAACTGTTCTGTGTTGCCTAGAAAAGAAGCAAGGCATTTCCAAGGGAGTGAGGGGCCATGTGCAACAAGGCCCCCCAACATGGCCCCTCTGTGTGTGAGGTAAGAGTCCAGGATCTCCAGGATTCAGGGCTTGGGTGGAGTTCCTAAAAGGTGTGAAACTTAGTGGAGTGGAAGGGCAGCCACCATGGGAGTGTGAAGGAGAGGACCATTGTCATTTTAAAGACTGACGTAGTTGAGTATGATTAGAGCAAGCCCAGTAGTTGGAGGATGGTGGGGAGCCATGAGAGGCTTGCTGGGGAGGACATGAAGAAGCAGGCAGAGCCATAGAAGTTCCCTGGCTACAGTTTCTGAGCTTATCAGAAGGGCCCAAGATCTCAGGCAAGAAGAACAGGTGAGCTTGGTCATGAGAAAAACTAAGAGCAACTGAAGTTTCGGGTCATAAATAAGGGAGATCTGTGACCACTGATTAAAATGACAAAGCCACACCGGGAAGCAGGAGAAAGAAGACATAAAAATCTAAGGCACTTACAAAACCAGAAATTGTGTATATAAATATTAGCACATGAAAGTATACAATGAAAAAATACAGTTCTGCCTATCAAGTCCGCATAGCTACATGGTAATACCAACCAATGAATGAATCACACAGAGGTAATAGACTCAGGATCAAGAGTTGAGGGAATGATGTGACCCTGGGAAGAAGCCTGCTGAGGAACAGCCATGGTACTGCTATGAGGAAAATTCAACTTTGCTTAAAACAACAACAAAAGTGTGTTTGAATTGTGTGGCACTAAGGTGGGAATGGGGTACACAGACCCAACTCTCTGACTTAACTAAGCCTATGCTGTCTGTAGTATGAGAGGCTGTTGTATTTCAGTGACACTAGACAGATTCAACCCTTTGTTTTAGACCTGGCCACACTCCTAGTACTCAGTAGCCACATGTGCTGAGTGACACTCAGGAGTAAGTTGACATTTTGTTGCCTTACATACTGCTTCAAAATAGTGAGAACTTTAGGTTTTCAAATGTCTGAAAACTTGAAAATTTTTAACACAAATGGCTGTATATTATCATGCCTCTGTACAAATTCTGGTAGCTTTGCCCAGCAGTAAAGACACTCGCCATACAAGCCTCTCAACCGACTTGAGCCCTTGGAACTCATGTTAATGTGTAGGGATAGAAGTGACTCCATAAAGTTGTTCCCCGACCCCCCACATGTGGCAACACTAATAAAAAATTAAGTGGTAGTCTTTCCAAGAAGGTTAGTGAGTTCTTGGAGGCCACGTCCCCTCAGGAAGGCAGGCTGTATCCTCTTGATAGGCACATGGAAATAAGTGAGAAAGAAGATAGCATTAGACATGCTGGGTGCAGGGGAAGAGCTGTTTGCAGCTCTTTAGAAATGAAGGGGGTTGCAAGACAGTCCCAGGTGTAGTAAAAATAAGCATATAATGTAGAATTTGTGAAAACATTTTTAGAAAGCCACTTGGTAGTCTGTATTAGGGCCTTAAACGTGGTAGATGCCTAAAGAAGGTTTATTAATATTTCATGGGTAGAATCTTAAAAGCAGGAAATATTTTCTACATAAAAATGCTGCACTTCTCTCTCTTCATCTCATTTGTCCTTTCTCTTCATTTTGTTCTGGAGCTTTTTCATCATGGCATAAACAAAACATTTGGAATACTATGTATGTGTGTATGTGTATGTGTGTGCACGTGTGCACATGCGCGAGTTTTGTGTGGTGTGTCTGTATCTGATAGCACAGCCCAGGGGAAGGAGGTTATATTAAAATAGTTTTTAAGCTATTAGAACTAAACCCAGAATGAAAATAAGAATGAAATAAAGGAAAAAACAGAAGCTCTTCCACCCAGCCTTCTCCAGGATCTAGCTTGAAGTCTCCCTGACCCTCCTCACCTGTGCCCAGCCTAGTCAGGCCACCCTTGTCTTTGCCAATCTCTAGTCTTCGGCTGGGACTGTACCTACCTAACCCCCAACCCAAGGTCCACACCACATCCAGTCACATCTACACCCACACTCCAGGCTGGACCAGGAGGTACATCCTGAATACCACTCCACTCCTTCCTGGCCACCTCCCCACTTTTCACTCAAGCCATTTTCAGCCTCTAGATTCAACCTCCTGTACATCCTCTCTTCCCCAACCTGCTGTGTCCATCAAACTTACAAGTTTGTATATGTCCAGATCTCATCATAAAAACACCAGCAATGAAAGATCAGGTCAGTATCTTCTCTTCTCAGCCTACCAATCTCCTGGAACTGTTTGCCAACGAGGAACCCCTAGAGGAACACCCACAACTTAAAAGGATTCGAGGATTTTAGAAAGCTACAAACAGCACACTGAAATCAAGGAGAAAGAATTTAAGCAAAATAAATAATTGAATGGTGCCCAAGGAAACACAAACCTAAAGCTGATGGAAATGATGAGTACAGTGCAATCCAGGACTTGAGAACTGAATTCCGTAAGGAGAAGGAAACATTGAGGAGAACTCAATCTGAAATGATGATAACACTGAAAAAACCAAATAACTCAACTACAAAACTCAAAGGAAAGCCTGCAAGTAGAATGAACTAAGCAGAGGATATACTATCAAGGCTGGAAGGTAAAGTAGAGGATCTAGGTTAAATATGCAAGGAATACCACAAATTCAAACAAACAAACATACCAAGGGAACAAACAAAATGTGGGACACCCTGAAACAAAACAAACAAACAACAAACCTTAGACATAGATGAGGGAGGAAAATGTCCTGCAAGTCTCATGAAAGAAACTGTCTCCAAACTAAAGACACACCCACATGGATTCACGCATCACACAAAGACCAAATAGACAAGACCAGAAAAGAAAATTTCCACAGCATATCAGAGTAAAATACTAAGTATACATAACCCAGAAAGTGTGTTGAAAGCTTCAAGAGAAAACTCGGATCAAGAAAAATTCATTAGATAACAGCTGATTTCTCAGTGGAAACTTTAAATGCCAGAACAGCCTGGAGCAGTGCATCCAAACCCTAGAAGACTGTGACTGCCAGCCTGGACTAATAGATAACAAGTAATCCAAACTTCCCAAAATAAAAACAGAAAATTTAGGAAACCATACGGAGTCCAGTGAGAGGGATGAGGATAGCAGAGTCTGTGGAAAAGAATACAAGCTGTAATTAACAAAACAAACAAAGTCTCTGCACAATAGCAAAAACCAAGGCCGTAAAGGTCATAACTAGCACACATTTCAATATTAACTTTAAATATGAATGGCTTCAATTCTCCAATCAAAAGGCACAGGCTCAGAAAGTAGATCAAGAAAGATCCATCTGTTTGCTGTCTACAAGAAACACATCTTAGCTCATCACCTCACAGAAAACAGGACGGACAAAAGAACTCCAGTCGATGGGACTACTGAGAAAGCAGGCTTTGCTATCTTAATATCTGATAAAATAGAATTCAACCTAAAACAAGTCAGAAGAGATAGAGGGTATTTCATTCTAACCAAGGGAACCATTAACCAGAAGGACTTTAGTATCATAAACATAAATACACCATACTCTGCTGTACCTAAGTTTATAAAGCATACTAAATGGGGAAAAGCCTGAAGCAATCCCACTGGAGTCAGGACTGAGACAGGAATGTCCCTCCCTCACTTCTTTTCAACTTTATACATGAAGCAGAGCAATTATGCAAGAGAAAGAAATAAAGGTACAAATAGGGGAAGAAGCCAAACCATCTCTATTTGCAGATACTATCTATATATTAGAGATCCTAAAAATTTACCAAAATATTTCTAGAAATGATTAATAAATTCAGCTCTGAGGAGATAGAATGAAAATTTGAAATTCCATGTTCATGTATTAGTAAAATTACTATTGCAAAAATGACTTTTACAAAAAACTAAGACCAAATGTAGTCTCGACAAAAATCCCCATTTTATTTATAGAAATCCGACTACACTAAAATTCATATGGAACCATGCAGTCAAAACAATACAGAAAAAAAGAACAAGCGATTATCATTCCAAATTATATTACAAAGTCAGTAATAAAAACAGTATGGTAGTGGCACCAAAAGAGACTTGTAGACCAATTGAACAAAATCAAAGACCTCTATGATTTGTATATTTAACTTCAGCCATTTAGTATTTGACAAGAGATGTCAAAAGCATATATAGGAGAATCTTCAGCAAATGATATTTAAAAAACCTGGGTGTCCACATGTAGAAGAATTAAATTAGACCTTTATCTAACACCCTACACAAAAACTAAAAGACCTAAACACTGAACTAGCAGAAGAAAACATAGGTAGTACCCTACATGATATACAAAAGGGTTTTCTGCATAGTGTTCCATTTGTCTAAGAACAAAGACCAATAATTGACATACAAGATTTTATAAAACAAAAGTTCTGCACCACAGAAGAAACAGTCAACTGGCTGGACCAGGTGGGTAAACACCCTGGAGGCAGAGGCAGGTCTCTGAGTTCAAAGTCAGCTTTGTCTACAGAATGAGTTCCAGGACATCCAGAATTGTTATCCTGAGAAGCCCTGTCTCAAAAAGCAAAACACACACACAAAAAATGTTAATCAGATTTAGAGGTTTCATCTTACCCTAGTCAAAATGGCAAATGCCACCAGAACAGCTGACAGCCAATGCCGGAGGGGATACAGGGACAAGAATCCACATTCACCATTAGGATTGCAAACTGGTGCAGCCATTATGGAAATCAGTCTGGAGAATTCCTTTAAAGCTAAAAATAAATGTACATTCCTTAGTTTATGCCCAAAGGACTTGCCATCCTGCTCCTGTCAATCTTGTTCATTGCTGCACTATTCACAATAGCTAGGAAGTAGAAACAACTTAAATGTCCTTTAGCCCATGAGTGAGTAATGAAAATGTGGTAATAAATATACCCTATGGAATGCTGTTCATATGTAAAAAAAATTGAAATGAAAATGAACATTTCAGGCAAACGAATAAAACTAGAAAAGTTCTTTTTGAGTGAGGTAACCTCAACTCAGGAAGACAATGTCACATGTTCTCTCCTAGTGGATGCTCTGACCTCCAAATTTTCAGATGTGAATAGAGATCTTCTAGTAAAGGCAGAAACCAAGAAAGTAAAGGGAGGCCATTCTTGGGAAGTTTGGAGTGCAGACACATTAGAGAGGAGACTAGCAGGGTACAGTGATTTGAATAGGTACCTCTAGTTAGGGGGAAGAGGTAACTACAGAAGAAGAAAGGGTGAGAATAGAATAACAGATGTCTATAAAAGTCATGAATCATGTCTACATAAGGGAAAAAATCTATAGCGTACATATAGGCCTGTGTATTAATATGCATAGATACGTTTTTATTTATTTTACATACCAACCACAGTTCCTCCCCTCTTGTTGTTCCCTCTCCCCAGCTTTTTTCTACCCCCATTATCCACGCCTCAGAAAGGATAAGGCCTCCCATGGAGTCAACAAAGCATGGCTTATCAAGTTGAGGCAGCACCCAGCTCCTCTCCCCTTGCACCAAGGCTGAGCAAGGTATCCAGCATGAAGAATAGGTTCTAAAAGTCCACCTCATGTGACAAGAACAGGTCCAGATCCCACAGCTAGGAATCTCACAAACAGACCAAGCTACACAACAGTCATCCACATGCAGAGGGCCCAGGTCAGTCCCATGTAAGCTTCCTAGCTGTTGGTCTAGAGCCCATGAGCTCCCACAAGCTCCTGTCAACTGTCTCTGGTTTTCTTCATCATGATCTTGACCCCACCCCCTTGCTCATGTAATCCTTCCTCCCTCTCTTCAACTGGACTCTTAGACCTTGGCCCAATGCTTGCCTGTGGATCTCTGCATCTGCTTCCGTCAGTTACTGGATGAAGGGTCCATGATGACAATTAGGGTGGTCACCAATCTGTCACAGGAGAAGGCCAGTTTAGGCTATATATCACTATTGCTACTGGGGTCATCCTGTGGATCCTTATGGATTCTTGGGAGTTCCCCTGGCACCAGGTTTCTTCCTAACCCCATAATGGCTCCTCTATCAAGAGATCTCTTTATTGCACTCTCTCCATGCCTCCCCCAACTCAGCATCCCGATCCCTCATCCCCTCCCTTCTAGAGTTCCCTCCAAGCCCTATTTTACCCAGAAAATCTCATCCATTTTCCCTTCCCAAGGGGATCCATGGATGCCTCTCTTAGGTTCCTTCTTGTTGCTTAGCTTTTCTGGAACTGCGGATTGTAGCCTGGCTATCCTTTGCTTTACATCTGCTATAAACTTATGAGTGAGTGCATACCATGTTTGTCTTTCTGGGTCTGGGTTACCTCACTCAGGATGTTTTCTAGTTTCATCCATTTGCCTGCAAATCTCATGATGTCTTTTTTCCCCCACTAAGTAATACTCCATTGTGTAAATGTACCACATTAAAAAAAATATTCATTCTTCAGTTGAGGGGCATCTAGGTTGTTTCCAGGTTCTGGCTATTATGAATAACACTGATATGAACATAGTTAAGCAAGTGTCCACGTGGTATGATTAAGCATCCTTTGGGTCTATGCCCAAGAGTGGCGTAGCTGGTTCTTGAGGTAGATTGATTCCCAATTTTCTGAAGAACTGCCATACTGATTTCTAAAGTGACTGTACAAGTTTGCACTTCCAGAATAGGCTGTCATCTATGTTTTTGATCTTAGCCATTCTGACAGGTGTAAGATGGTATCTCAGAGTTGTTTTGATTTGCATTTCCCTGATGGCTAAGGATGTTGGGCAAATTTTTAAGTGTCTTTCAGCCATTTGAGATTCTTCCATTGAGAATTCTCCATTTAGATCTGTGTCCCACTTTTTAATTGAATTGTTTGGTATTCTGATGTCTAGTTTTTTGAGTTATTTATATATTTTGGAGATCAGCTCTCTGTCTGATGTAGGGTTGGTGAAGATCTTTTCCATTCTCTAGGCTGCTATTTTGTCTTATTGACTGTGTCCTTTGCCTTACAGAAGCTTCTCAGTTTCAGGAGGTTCTATTTATTAATTGTTTTTAGTGTCTGTGCTACTGGTGTTGTATTTAGGAAGTGGTCACCTGTGCCAATATGTTCAAGGCTATTTCCCACTTTCTCTTTTATCAGGTTCAGCGTAACTGGGTTTAGGTTGAGGTCTTTGATCTATTTAGACTTGTATTTTATTCAGGGTGATAGATATGGATCTATTTGCATTCTTCCACATACTACCATCCAGTTATGCCAGCACCATTTGTTGAAGATCTGTCTTTTTTCCATTGTACAATTTTGGCTTCTTTGTAAAAAATCAGGTGTCAATAGGTATGTCAGGGTCTTCAATTCCATTCCATTAGTCCACATGTCTGTTTTTATACCAGTCAGTACCAAGCTGTTTTTATTATTATAGTTAGTTCTATAGTGAGCTTGAAGTCAGGGATGGTGATGCCTCCAGAAGTTTCTTTATTATGCAGGATTATTTTAGCTATTCTGAGTTATTTGCTTTTCCATTTGAAATTGAGTATTGTTCTTTTGAGGTCTGTGAAGAATTGGGTAGGGATTTTGATGGAGATTGCTTTGAATCTGTAGATTGCTTTTGGTAAGATTGCCAGTTTTACTATGTTAATCCTACCTGTCCAGGAGCATGGGAGATCTTTCTATTTTTCTGATATCTTCAGTTTATTTCTTTAAAGACTTAAAATTCTTGTCATACAGGTCTTTTACTTGTTTTGTTAGGGTGACCCCAAGATATTTTATATTATGTGTGGCTATTGTAAAGGGTATTGTTTCTCTGATTTCCTTCTCTCCTATCTGTCTATAGGAGGACTACTGCTGTTTTGTTTGGGGTTTTTTGTTTTATTTTGTTTTTCTTAATCTTGTATCCTGCTACGTTATTGAAGATGTTTACCAGCTGGTAGACTTTTGGGGTCACTTATATATACTATAATATCATCTGAAAATTTGTATCCCTTTGATCTCCCTTTGGTGTCTTATTGCTCTAGCTAGAACTTTGAAGACTGTATTGAATAGATATGGAGAAAGTGGATAGTCTTGTCTTGTTCCTAACTTTACTAGGATCCCTTTGAGTTTCTCTCCATTTAGTTTGATGTTGGTTTTTTATTATGTATGTTCCTTGTATCCCTCATCTCTCCAAGACTTTTATCATGAAGGGTTGCTGGATTTTGTCAAAGTCGTTTTCAGCATCTAATGAGATGATCTGCCTTTTGGGGGGGGGGTAGTCTTTTTTTTCTTTTTTTTTTTTCCAGGTTGTTTATATGATGGGTGACATTGACAGATTTTGATATGTTGAGCAATCCCTGCATTTCTGGGATGAAGCCTCTCTGATCATGGTGGGTGATTTATATATATGTGTGTTTTTGTATTCTGTTTGCCGTATTTTATTGAGAATTTTAGCATCAATGTTCATGAGGGAGATTGGTCTGTAATTCTGTTTTTTGCATCTTTGTGGTTTGGATTTTAGAGTTAATTGTCCCCTCATAAAAGAGTTTGGCAATGTTTCTTCTCTACCTATCATGTAGAATAATTGGAGGAGTATTAATATGAGCCTTTCTGATAGAATTCTGTGCTGAACCATCTGGCCCTGGGCTTTTTGGGTTGGGAGATTTCTAATGACTGCTTCTATTTCCTTAGGGGTTATAGGTCTACTTAAATTGTTTGTCAGGTCTTGATTTAATTTTGGCATGTGGTATCTATCCATAAAATTGTCCATTTCTTTTAGATTTTCCAATTTTGTGGAATACAGATTTTGGAAGTATGATGTAATGATTCTCTCGATTTCCTCTGTTATTATGTCCCCCTTTTCATTTCTGATTTTGATAATTTGTATATTGTCTCTTTCTTTTGTCTTGGTTTTCCTCAAGAACCAGCTCTGTTTTACTGCTCCTTTGTGTCGCTCTCTCTGCTTCAGTGTGTTGCTCTCCACCCTCAGTTGATTTCCTGCCATCTCCTCCTCTTGGGTCACTTTGCTTCTGTTTGTTCTAGAGCTTCCAGCTGTGCTGTTCCATCTCTTGTGTGAGTTTTCTCCAAATTCTTCATGCAGGCGCCCAGTGCTATGACCTCTCATCTTAGCTCTGCTTTCATTGTGTCCCACAAGTTTAGGTATGGTGTACATATGTCATCATTGAATTCTAGGAAGTCTTTGATTTCTTCATATCTGTTTTGAACCAGTGATGAGTCAATTGAGCGTTGATCACTTTCCATGAGTTTGTAGCCTTTCTGTAATTTGTACTGTTGCTAACTTCTAACTTTAAACCATGGTGATCAGATAAGATACAGGGTTGTTTTTTGTTTTTTTTTTTTTCCAATTTTTGTATCTGTCGAGATTTGCTTTGTGACTGAGTGTGTGGTCAGTTTCAGAGAAGATTCCATGAGGTGCTGAGAAGAAGGTATATTTTTGGGTGTTTGAGTGAAATGTTGTATAAATATCTTTTAAGTCCACTTGAGTCGTGACATCTGTTAGTTCCCTCATTTCCCTGTTAAGTTTCTGTCTGGCAGACCTGTGCATTGGTGAGGGTGGGCTGTGAAGTCTGCCACTATTAATGTGTGGGGTTTGATGTTGCACGAATAAAGGAAACTCAGGGCCAGATCTCTGGGAAAGTTGGAGATACCAGAGAGAGGCAACACCACAGTCAGATCTTACCCAGCTGTCTTCTAGCTTCCTCAGCCTCACTCCTCCTGGCTTCTCTGTCTCTCAAGTCTTTTCTTTTAATCTGCCTTAAATACTCTCTTTGCTCAATTAAGGTGTGGCCCCACCACTGCCTGGGAGCCTAGAACTCCTTCTGTAAACTAAAATGACCTCAACTCAGTTTGGATTAAGGGCGTAGGTCACCACTCTCTGGATACTCCCTGTGCTGGGATTAAAGGTGTGAATCACCACTGTCTGATCCTCCTAGACTGACTGTGGGTACATCCTCTGACATCTCCGAATCTTTTATTATATCCTCAAGGTTTGATGTGTGATTTAAGCTTTTTAGTAATGCTTCTTTTACAAATGTGGGTGCCCCGTATTGGGGACATAGATGTTAATAATTGAGATTTCATCTTGATAGATTTTTCCTCTGATGATCTCTTTTGATTCATTTTAGTTTGAAGTCTATTTTGTTATCTATTAGAATAACTCCACCAGCTTGCTTCTTAAGTCCACTTTATTGGAAAGTCTTCCTCACTCTTTCTGAGGTAGTGTCTGTCTGTGAAGTTGAAGTGTGCTTCTTGTGTGTAGCAGAAGGCTCAATTCTGTTTTTACACCCGCTCTGTTAGCATATGTCTTCTTATAGGTGAATTGAGTCCATTGATATTAAGATATTAGTGACTGGTGATTGTTAACTCCTTTTATTTTTTTGGTGTTGGTGTTTATGGTGATAGTGTGTATGTGCTTCCCTTCTTTGGGATTTGCCAATGTGAGATTATCTATTGCCTGTGTTTTCATGGGTGCAGCTAACTTCCTTGGGTTGGAGTTTCCTTTTAGTATTCTATAGGGCTAGATTTCAGGATACATATTATTTAATATTTTTTTGTTATGAAATATCTTGTTTTCTCCATCTATAGTGATTGGAAATTTTGCTGGGCATAGTAGTATGGGCTGGCATCTATGGTCTCTTAGTGTTTGCAAAACATCTGTCCAGGACCTGCATAGATATTTTAAATAAAATTTTCTCATCTGGGCTAGCAGTACTCTTTTTAAGAGCCAATAACAAAAACCACAACACCAGGCATAAGACACCCTTTTTTGAGTTGTAGGTCTGGGTTATCAAAGAGACTCCCAAAATATCACAGGTGATTGCTATTACCTTTGGTTGCTCCCCAGAGGTAAAAGGTCTTATGATGAAGACATCATATACTTCAGACCCAGTGCTTAGAAGCCCTGATCTGGAACTCTTAGGACTTGTTCTCATGGTACCAGAAGGTATCATGCTAATCTCTAAAGAAAGGAAGCAATCAATAGTTCTTATCTTGCTGTGATGCCTATGAACCACAATAACCAGCATGGCTTAATAACCCTAAGGGTGCTGTAGTGGCACACATACCTTGGTGGTAACCAAGATCTCCCTAATTGGGCTTAAGGCTCTCTCAGCAATAGAGAAACAAAGCCTGCCTGGTATTGGAAACATAACCAATTGCCAAGGCCCAGTGAAGTTATGATCTTGGAAGAGAGCCTATAACCACCACTTTCCTAGACAACAGCCCATAACTACACTCTTAAACATTCGTCTTCAGACCCACACATAACTATAAGTGTAGTCCTCACCAGGGAAACTTCTCTTTGCAACAAGCTATGGACCCCACTTCCAATGGCTACATCTCCAGGAAAACTCGCCCTCCTATGGCTCAGCGAATCTTAGGGACAGGGTCTAGAAAGACTGCAGAAGCCAGAGGGTCAGGAGTTGGCCTTAAGAGTGTGTCTCCTAGTAAGTCATACTCTTAAATTTCAACAGCATGTGCTAAACAAGAACAGTAATAGGCATGCAGACGTGAGCAACTAAAATCACGAAGCCTCAATCCTGCACAAAGAGCTACAGACAACCAAGGAATGCTGAGATTGGAGGAAATGGTCTTCCCCAGGGACGAGCACACCAATAAGTTATCCAGTGCCAATGGTCAGCCCTGAGTACATACATACATATAGCTTATACAGACTGTGCAGGGGATGTTTAGAAATATACATATATACATACATACATATATATGTACATATATGCATGTGAGAACCATTAATGGAAAAAAGGCTGTGAATCTGAAAGAGGGCAAGGAGCAATGTATGGAAGAGTGTGGAGGGAGGACAGGGAACAGCGAAAATGATATAATTGTGTTAAAAATAAAAGATACTTTTAAAAAAAGAGAAAAAAAAAACCCAAAACCTAGTGTAATAAAATTGAAAAAAAATCTGTAGCCAGACCAAAAATGAGAAAAGACAGCTAGTTTCAGGTCTGAGAACAGCGCCTGGATCCTATAGTTGTTTGAAAAAAGACAATGCCATGAACTTCTTGTCGTGGAGAAGAATCCCATTCTTTGAGAACACAAACTGCCAAAGCTGACCCATAGAACGAGAATGATGTCATCACTGTCTAGAGCTGAAATGTCTACCAAGAAGGCTACAGACCCAGCTTTGCTCTTGTTTTGCGCACACATTCCTTCGAGGAGGCAGCACTTCCTAACTCACTGTGAAGTACCAGACACAGGTCTTTATGTCAGTAGCACAGAGATCCTACCTGAGTCCTAACTAAATAGTTGGTCCATCAGTAGCATTTGAAAGGAACGGGCGTGATTATGCAGTATGTAATATTTATCTCAGGAGTCAAGGTCTGTTTAACACCCACAAAGCCTTGAGCTGTTTGCCAGGTTAATAGGACCAAAGATAAGCACACACACACACATACACACACATCTACAAAGATACACTAAAGCTAAAAAGTGAATTGAGCTAGATTGCAGATGAGTATTACAAACCTCAAGCTCTGCCAAGCAGCTTACAATAGGAAAAGTCTAAGGTTTTTACGAGTCAGTTTAATTAAGTAAATATATAGTCTATACTGAAACATTGCTGGCACAGATTGAAGAAGTCCCGAGTAAGCAGAGAAGTGCTCCATATTCATTACATGGGAAATTAATATTATTTAGATCATTTTAGGGAGCTTGCCATCTGTAAAGTTGGTAGAATCAGAGTGGTAAAAATTAGACCGGAAATTAGCAGCCTGATTTTAAAGTGTAGTAGTGAAAATAATTTTTTAGAGAGGATGAAGGAGCTAACACTACCTGATATCAAATGCACTATAAAACTACAATAATTAACAGTCTGGACTTGGCATATAGAAAAAACTTGTTTTATTTGTTTAATTTTTTGTTTATTTGCATTTTTCCCTAGGGTGCTGGAACCGGACTGAGGGCCATATTCATGCTGCTACTGAGCTGAATCCCTGGCCCTTGATTTAAGATACAGTTCTGGTATATAGCTCATTCTGGCCTTGAATCTGTTCCCAGATTGGTCTCAAATTTGACATCTTTCTGCCTTTCCTCTGAGTATATGCCACCATATCCAGATAAATGAAACAGCTCAGAAATAAAACTACACTTAGATGGTAAAATAAATTTCAGCAAAGGCAGAAAGATATGTCATCGAGAAAAATGTGTGTGTGTGTGTGTGTGTTCTGCAGTTGAACAAAATATAGTTTGCTTCCTCTTGACAAAACTTTTAGAAAACAAACCTCAGGCAGCATAGTGATATGTCTTTGTTTGTAAATGTGTTGTGTTTCTGTGTTTTTGGGTTAAATTATGCCACTTGTGGGTCCAGTGACTGGTAAGAAGGAAGAAGAAGCTTAGTGGGTTTTATTTTACTTATTTTGGTTTTTCAAGACAAGGTTTCTCTGTGTAGCCCTGGCTGTTCCGGAATGCTCTGTAGACCAGGCTGGTCTCGAACTCAGAGATCTGCTTGCTTCTGCCTTCTGAGTGCAGGAATTAATGATGTACACCACTGCCAGGCGGAGTTGCTATTTTAGAGCACTTAGAAAGTCTCACTGATAAAGAAAAACTGTGCAGGTATGTTGAATGAAGACAGTTAAGAGGGTTGAGCCAAGTAGACTTTGCACGTGTTCCACATTCCTCTGAACTGTCATTGCGTGGATCTCGCTGCCATTGCAAGTGAGCTCTTACCACAGCATTGGCTGACCTATAGTACATCTCACTTGCACCCTTGTGTGCTGTTACTTCATTTCATCCTGCCACCTTTTCTTGGGGACAAAAGCTATACTTTTTATGCACTTTTACCCTATAGTTCTTGGTTCTGCTTTGCTTGCAGGACATAGTCAGTTAATTGGTTTGAATGATTTGGCCTGAGATGAGTCAGGTCACTGTTGTGTGATCTGTGTTTTCTTAGTTTAGTATAGCACTAGAGTGTAAAGGGAACCTTAAATAGACCCACAGTAAAAGCCAGACATGCAGGAGCGGCTTCATGTGACAGCATTTTCAACTGACTTGTCAAATAGAATGGCTATAGGGTGTAAGGATGAAATGTGGAAAAGGTAGAAGAAGGGGTTCTCAAGCCTCACTGACAGATCGAGAAGGATCATCTAGGAAGGGTGGTCATTACCTCTCCTGCCTGTCTTCATTTCATCTAGTTTACTTATTTATTTATTCTTAAATCTTTATTGTTATCTCTGTGTGTGAGAGGGAGGGTAAGAGTGTGTTAATGAGTTTATGTGCATGCATGCAGTGCCTGTAGAGGCCAGAAGAGGGTGCGGTATCCCCTGATGCTGAAGAAGCTGGTGTTTATGAACTGCCTGATATGATTGCTGGGAATTGGTTCTTTGAGAAAGCGGCAACTTAGCACTTCATCTATTTTAGATCTCATCAGGGTCTGTAAGGCTCCTCAGCCTGGTCTGAGAGCTCAGTCACCTGTCGATGTGAAAGTTGACTAGTGCATGTTCAGCCTCTTCCAGTAGGTGGCAGCAGAGTGCTTTACTTCAGTGTTCTAGCCTGCCTTGAAGACTGCAGTCCTAGATACTAACTACTCTTTTAGTTAAGGCCATTGTTGATGCCTAATTTTTTTTTGGTAGACAGATCAAAGTGATATGTGGTTGTTAGCTGTCATGTACATCAGGTGTTATGAGGAGTTAAAATAATAGTTTACTTTGTATAGGTTTTATTTGCTAACAACTCTTTAGCTGCAATTTTCACCTGCTACAGTATTATTAATATTTCAACATATCATTTTCTGCCTGACAGCCTCTTATAGAGAACCCAGCTGTTGTAGTCTGGAACTAAATAAGATCTTATTAAATAGTACATAAGTATTTCATCATATAGCTTTGGGGGCATTTTGTGTCTGTGAAGAACATTTTTTTTTCTTTTGAAAGCAAACCCAAAGCTGAGTTGCATAAGAAGCATTTTAATACTAGTAGTTAGGTTGGGCTGGTTTTTCTTCTTCTTGCTTTTCCAGAAAGCAATGTCCATACTGTGATAGAGGCAGTTCTTGTCTCTGCTGCCTACTGCCCAGGGTTGTCACTGCAGTGTGGGCTGCAGAGTGCTGACCTTTGCATAAGCCTGAGCAGTGAAAAGTCTGTAATGTGAAGAGTTGCTTATCAGATAATTTGGAGAAATTTCTCTCCCCGGGATCTGTTGATTTAAGAGACAGTTTTAAAACTGGCTTTTAAAACAATATAGTGCTGAGGTTTCTTCCATTCCCCCCCCACACACACACACACACATGAAGTGCCTGCTAATTCTTACAAACTGCAGCGCCATCTATAACTGAGCTCAGGGACCTATCTTATTTATACAGATGTGCTTCATCACGCTTATGTCATCTAGCATATGTCTCACCTGCTTCTTCATGGAGTGCAGAGACAGTGCCTTTACCCCACCCAACCCTATTAAATTCTAAAACAAGTTGGTCCATCCTCAGGACACTGCAGTCAGAGCAGCAGTGTTGCTATGCGTGCATCTCTTTAAGAAGCAGCACAAGGAAAAAAAAAACACCAAATAGCTGAAAACGGGAGAAATATGAAATACAGCTGCAATGAGGGCAGTGAACAGATGCACTTCACTCAGCAGGAGGGGTGAAGTGTTCGGGTCTGCAGTCAGGGCCTGTCTTAGAACTTTGTCCCTCTCCCACTTCCTACTGACATGTATTTATCACTGAGACACAGCATCTGCTAAACCCACGGAAAGTCCTCGGTGTTGTTCCTAGTGTCTAACCCGTCACAGTCCATGGTAACTGGCTGAGCCATGCTCCACCCTGGTAGAGTTGCTTTGTCTCAGCAGCCACTGATATTTTCATTTTGGTTTGACTCTAGCTGATCCTACGGTTAAGGACTTAATCGGAGGCTTCACCGCTCTGCATTACGCAGCCATGCACGGCCGGGCCCGGATTGCACGCCTGATGTTAGAGTCTGAATACAGGAGTGACATTATTAATGCAAAAAGCAATGATGGCTGGACTCCTCTGCACGTGGCTGCCCACTATGGTAGGGACTCATTTGTCCGGCTCCTCCTGGAGTTCAAGGCTGAGGTCGACCCTCTCAGTGATAAAGGTACAACACCACTTCAGCTCGCCATCATCCGAGAGAGATCAAGCTGTGTGAAAATCCTCCTGGACCACAACGCCAACATCGACATTCAGAATGGATTTCTGTTGCGCTATGCTGTGATCAAAAGCAATCACTCTTACTGCCGCATGTTCCTCCAGAGAGGGGCAGACACAAACTTGGGGCGCCTAGAAGACGGACAGACTCCTTTGCACTTGTCTGCCCTTCGAGATGACGTGCTCTGTGCACGGATGTTGTATAACTATGGAGCAGACACGAACACAAGGAACTATGAAGGGCAGACCCCACTGGCCGTTTCAATAAGTATTTCAGGAAGTAGTCGGCCGTGCTTGGATTTCTTACAAGAAGTCACAAGTATGTAACGTAATTACTACTATTATTGCATCTTTTCCTCTTAATTCGCACCTTCTGAGTTGCTTGAGATATTTTTGTAATAGGAGATGACTAGAAATTAATCATTCTTATAAGTCCTGCTTGGTAAGTAATCCTCATTCATCCAAACCCCAGTTGTATTACTAAAAGTGGATAGTAAAGTTTAGAGGAAAATGACAGACATTTTTTTAGGATGAACAAATTTTCCTCTTAGAACAAGGCAATTCCCACTGGTCCAAACAACAGCCTGTCTAATACTGTGTAGGATTCAGGTTGAGGAATTAGAAGGAGAATTTGAGGTTCTGGATTCCTTAGCTATAGAAATGGTCCAGATTCTACACTTTATCACTAAGTTCCAATGAAAAGAATACCACTCTGGCTTTAGATACCCTAGTAATGAAGGTTAAAGATACTAGAAATTGTGAGAAAACACTAAGAAATTAGTCACTATGTCCCCAGGCCACACAGCTCCCATTGATGTCTGTCCAATTTCCAAGAGATAATTTCTTTACACCTCCAAGTGTCTGATTCATCTACCGAAGAAGTGGTGACCCGCATTGCTCTCGGAGGGCAGTGTCAGTCTGTGTGGCCCTTGTTATCTTTTCTTGGCCTGCTTCCCTGGGACTGGCCAACTGTATGTACCAGAGGTTAATGTGTGAACCAAGAAGCTGAGGCCTGTAAGCAGCATCCACTTAGTCTCTGCTGTACCTGGCTGCCTTCCTTCACACCATCTTAACTATAGAAGAAAGACCAGCTTCTGGTTATGTGGCATTTATGAAAGGCCAATATTAGTTTGAGTTTATAAGTTGGAAGACAGGGGGCAGTGCCAGAAAGCAAAAAGGACCTGGAGCCTAGAGTAGGAGGGTGGTGGTGAGGACAGATAGCTGCAGGATCCTAAGGAGATGAGCTGCCCTTCAGGCTAGAACTAGGTAGGCTGGGACTATTTGTCCATGTGTCCACATAGACATCATTGCGGAACCAGGAGGATCTTGGATGTTTGGACCTTTGGGCTTGTGTTATAGCTAAGAGGGAAAGCAGGTTCTGAAGATACAGCAAAATAGCACAAACAAGGAAAAGCTGGCCGAAGATTGTTGAAAGATGTGCACTTGTGTAACTTTGTGAAAGTATGTAAGCACAGTGTAACCTGGGGTGTAGTCACTACTAATGGGACTCTTCAGAGAACTGGTTATAATGTAGCTGAGGATTTGGTTCTCATCATCTTTCACAGTGTAAAGGTGTCGAGTTAATAACTACAGACTACAGGGTTGTTCAGAGTGTGGAATATGCTTTAAAAACATTTATTTTTACTCATCGTGTGCAGGTGTTTTGCCTGCCTATATGTCTGTGCACTATATGTGTATAGTATTCAAGGAGGCCAGTAGAGGATGTTAGGTCCTCAGGATCCAGAGTTACAGGAGGTTGTTAGCTGTATGAGAATGCTATTTTATAAGAGGACTTAAGCTTGGGTAGTGACTAACAAGGTCTTTGATATTAAAGATGAGATTTTAATGAATTCATGCCTGGAATTTTATTCACAGAGAAATTGTAGTATGGGCCATGGCCCATGTAGAAATGCTCAAGATGATCATAGACTAGACAATTAGGTACATGGCCTCTGTGCTGCAGCAGCCACTTCTGTAGTAGGAAAAGAGAGGGGTCGAAGAGCCATGGTGGAGCACACCTGTAATCCTAGCAGTCAGGAGGCTGAGACAGGGACACTTAGGGTTCAAGGCCAAGCCAGGCATGGCTAGGCCAGGTTGTGTTGGAATTGGGCTACAGTCATAAGACCCTGCTTCCCAAAAAGCAAAATAGTGTGAGCTGTGACCTGCAGCTACCTGTGCTTCTAGTCTGGAAAGCAGGTAGCATTGCAGGACCTGAAAGGCAGCTGCCTCTGCATTTGGTTTGTGAGACTGTACACAGAAAGGCTATGTACCTCAGAGGCCTTTCCTTGTCAGTGTTTCCCCTTAGATAGGAGAGAAGACAAAGTAGAGTCAAAGTTGGGGCCAGGGAAGTGGAGTGAGGGCTTTTCTAGGGCATCTGGCCTGCTGGCCCAAACTCTGCCCATGCCATCCATATCTACACTGTGTGGGAACCTCAGGTCTGCAGAACTGCTTCATTAGGGCATTAGTCAGGATTTCCCTCGCTCTAACGTTTTCATTAGGTTTAAATGAATAATCATAGTTACTCTAAGTTCTCTGGCTTACAGTAATTGCAACATCTGGGTCACATCTAAGTCTGGTTCTGATGCTAGCTTCATCTCCCTGGCTGCTTTTCTTTTTATCCTGCCTAGCATGCTATCTTTTTTTAGTTGAAACTAGGCATGTTGTGAAGAGCAGCAAGAACTCAGGTGATATATCCACACACACACACCCTTTATTTTTGGCTGTTTTGACTCTTTTGAGAGCATCTTGGCTATATAGCTCTGCCTGGCCTGTGACTTGCTGTATAGACCAGGCTGTCTTCAGACCTGCCTATGCCTCCCTAATGCTGTGCTTACATTTGTGAGCCACAGTCTGCATCTCATAGTCCTCATGGAAGGCTCCCTATTACTCTGCATAGGCAGGGGTTGTGGTTTTGTCACTACAGATAGCTGGGTGCACAGTCTCCAGGGTCCTTTTTTCTCTTCACCAGCGCATTCACCCCGGTGCCCTTGACTCCTCAGCTCTGTGGGCTTTATTTAGCCCACTGCTATTGCACTGGAGCCCTGTTGGTGTGGTTTTAAGGTGTGGTGGTGGGCCACCACCCTGTAATCTTCTAATTTAACTCTAGTCTTTTAAGTGGGCCTGTGTTCCCAGGTTGGAATCATCTTATGTGTTTTCTCTTAGGTAGGTTTTTTTTTTCCTCCAGTCCTGTCAGGTGAGGTAGGAAGACCAAGCCTGGGAAGTGTCTTGTTCCCTGGGTGAGTCTTTTCCTTTGGAGAGCAGCCTTAGTTATGGAGTGCCTTGGGGTGTTGGTTGTGCCTGCCCTCCCCTGCCATAGCGATCGGGGTCCTATTGGTCTTCACTCTGAGGACCTAACAGGGCTTCTTTAGACTGGCCCTTGATGTTGTGTTTTTGTTTGTGGGCCGGTGACTTCTCCTCAGGTAAGCATGGGTGAGCCTCTAGGTCTGTCCAGAGCTTTTGATGAAGGTCCCTGCCTGCAGCCTCTGCCTTTTTGATTGCTCCAAGATAAGGCTTAGATTTTTAAGTTGTGCAGTTTTTTCTTCTTTCAAGAACTCAGGAGTGATGATACTCAAGCTCTGTATATGCTGGAGTTTTAACAGGATGACCATCTGGTTTTATCAGTGTTTCTCACTTAAAATGTGAAAGCATCCCTGCTGTGGTTTTCTGAGCTGAGGAGGGTTTTGTATACTGGAATTAGAAGCTCCTTTCTCTACATCATCATAGGCTTTGAGCTGTGCCCATATCAGATGCTGTTAAGCTGGCAGGTTGGGGTGGCACAGGGTGACACAAATGACTTGCCTAATAACCTTAGGCAAGAGCTTTAGCCCCCAGCCCCACCCCACAGAACTCAGTACCCTCCTCAAAAAATGGGGGGGTGGGAGGAGCTGGACCAAATTCTTGCCAACAGCAGCTGTTTTTAAAGGCAGTGGTTTTCTATTACTTAGGAAGGAGAGAGGGAGGAAGGAAAGAGAAAGCGGGGGGGGGGGGGGGGGGGGGGAGGGGGCATGACCTTGTAGAGCTGGTTTTGTTTATTTATTGTTTTTCCCCAAAGGATGGACTTTTACGAGCCCACAGGTTGCCTTAGGTGGCCATAAGTTCCAGTTACCTAGCTGTAGCACTCCTTAACACTGTGATGATCATTATGCTGGGCTGGTGATGTCTAAGCTCTGGAGGGAAAAGCATGACACACAGCCTGGCTGGTGTGGTGCTGATGGTGACTGTTTTCTTCACTGCCCAGCAACCTCAGTCATGAGTATTCCAGCCCCTTTACAAAGGTCCGTGACAGAACAGTAAACAAATGGAATTAAATCTTGTCCCTTTGTGCACATACCTTTTAAATGTTCTGTAGATGGAAATGACTGGGTGGAGGAGTGACAGGTTTGAGCTGCTCCAGTAGCTATTGTCCTGGAGAACCATTTCTCCTTGAAAGATTGACTGACAGCTAAAGTGTACCATTTAATCATGGGCACTTAGCAGGCATTTTCTTGAAAATGTACAAAGTTCACTTGTCACTTTTAGGAAGATGACCATACTATTGATGACCAGCCAGATCTTGAGCTTTGAAGAGTAGTTTTGAAAACTTGTATTTATCATTGTGAGAGTCCCTACTGTGTAATGATTTTTCCTGAGGTCAGTAGAAATATTAAGAAAGCTGTTTCTTTGGTATCGTCAACAAAATTGGCTAACAGTTTGAAGACATGAGTAGCCTAGTATGTTATCTATTTCTGGTGACTAATTTATGTCACTCTGTGTGGGGGCTATAATCTAAAAGTACAAATATTTCATCAGTGTAGTTCCAGATTCTATATCACAGCTGTTGTTTCTGGGGAGGTGACTCAGGTGGTAGTGTTTGCCAAGCAAGCATGAAGACACCAGTGTGGATACCCAGCATCCACATACACTGCTGGACATGGGCGTGTGTTTTCATAGCCCCAGCTCCAGGGGAGTGGAGACTGGAGGATGTCTGGGGCTTTTTGGCCAGCTGCCAGCCAGTGGGTGAGCTTCAAGTTCAGTGAGAGACCCTGCCTCAGAAACTGAAATGAAAGAGTGGTTGAGGCAGACACTATGTAACACCTGACTCCACACACACCCCTACACATATATGCAGCACACAGACTTCAAATCTAAAGGGAACGTCCCTTGTCTCCTTTAAAGAGGGTTTCATGAAGTATCCAAGGTTGTCTGAAAAAGGCTGTTCTAAGAATTCCTTATTTTCCTAAGAACATATATGAGTAAAGCTAGTTCACTGGCTCCCAAACTTCTTAACGCTGTGCCCCTTTAATATAGGTCCTCTTGCTGTTACCCCTAACCACAAATTAGTTCATTGCTACTTCATATTTGTAATTTTGCTACTGTTATAAATTGTCATGTAAATTTCTGTATGTGGTTTTTGGATTTTTTTTGTTTTTTTTGGTTTCTAGGAGGCCCCTGTGAAAGAATTGGGTCATGACCCACAGGTTGAGAAACCCTGAGCTAGAGTTCTTCAGGTCTTGTAGTTGGGATAGCACACAGATTGAAATTGGAGCAGATGGAAAGCAGACATCCAGAGACATTTGCAGGAAAGGAGAAACAGCCACAGCTTCATAGCCTTCTTGTTATTTTGGAAAATGACACTGATTTTTGTTTGCTTTCATAAAAGTTTCTTCAGTTGATGAACTGATCACTGCTATATTTTTAAACAAGTCAAAAATGTTGCTGAAATTTCTAGTTTTCCAAATATGATAAATATAGACAAATATAATCTGCATAAGTAAGAGTTCTTTGAGAGTCTCCCATTTTAAAGGTGCAAAGGCATCCTTCAGCTAAGAAGTGGAAACCTTGCAATGCAATGTATAGTTTCTACATTTTCAATGCTAAGGATCAAAGCCTGCCCAGTGGGCACACTAGGCTCTGGACTCTCTCCTAAGCTACGTTTCCAGCCCTTCACTCAGGGTTCGTGAGAGGTATCCTATCAGCCTGGTGTGTTATAATTTGAAGAATCCTTAATCTTTTTTTTTTTTTTAAGTTAAAATCTGTGAGTAAACTGAGAGCTTACTTCATGCTTGCCTGCTTAGGGCTCAGGCTCTAGAAAGGCCCCTTCTTCCTGGATTTTGTTTATAAAATGTGGCTTTGCTGACTTGGGATAAATGGTTCTTATCAGTTGGGGATTTTAGTGCCTTGTATTCTGGAGGCGGTTTGCAGAGACTGGTCATGCACAGAACATGTCAAAAATGCCAGGTCCTCAAGTAAATAAACCATCCACCTTGCTTGTGTGAGCTGCTTCCAGCGTGTTCACATCCCTTTATTTTTACTACTCTGGTCTAGACTGTTTATTGAGTTTATGTTTGATACCCTGAGATATCTGAGCTGAGGCAGTGACCCATGTTCCAGAAACATCATCTAAAGACTAGAGTCACCCATCAGTATGCTTTCAGGGCTATATAAAGGTAGCCTTGGGGTAGGTTTTGATTTGTGTGTTTTAAGGAATTGAATAGCTCATAATTCTAAAGGAAGAGTTGAAGTGGCTGGGAATTGAGCTGTGTAAACTGTTTCACAGGAGACTTAATCTGTCGAGCACTTAAGATAGTTGCTTGCTGGAACAGTAATCACAGATGTTTAAAAATACTGTTTTATAAATATCGAAGTAACCAGAAATATGTTTTTGTTTAGATTTCAGTAATAGTCAAGTACTATGTTACTTAAAAACAAAAAACAAAAGTACTATGTTTACAGAAATAAGATTTGAAACTAAAAGTTTAAAAAGCGGGGGGGGGGGGGGGGGGGGGCATAAAAACCTAAGGGTGGGGGCGAGGGGGAGTTCAGTGGATCTGCAGTGGAGTACATGCCTAGTGTGTGTGAAGCCTTTGGTTCAGTCCCTGCCACCACCAACATACACAAGCAAAAAATAAATAAATAAATAAATAAATAAATAAAAAAAATAAATAAAAATAAATAAAAAATACTGGCTAATAAAAGCCACAGCTTCTGATTTTTTGTTTTTAATTGTAAGGAAGTGAAACAGGCTGTGTCTTTCTCATCTAAATCCAGCCCAAAGTAGGTATGTGAGAGGATTTACCCCAAGACAGCCTGAATGTCAGCTGCCCTGGCCTACTTACTATGTTCCTTCTGGGTGCCTCCCTTGTTGCTTTGTGGGTGACCTATTATATGGTGAACTCTCTTGATGGAGTCATTCATGCAACACATTTTACCTAAGGGTTTTTAAAATTTTTTTCTAATGAATTTGGAGATTTTTGTCAGATCTCTGCATTAGAGTCTTACAGGGGTTTTTATTCTCAACTTATTAAAAAAAAATTTAGAAATCAATAATATGGAATTGTCATTCAGATTTTTAAGGTTTATTGACATAACAAATGTCTTCTTAAGTAAACCAGTTTATTCTAACTAGAAAGTATCTTATTATGTACCTTTCTTGTACTGTTTTTATAGTCCCTACTTTTAATGTTAGCACCTATAGATGTCTTGACATGTATAAATTTTGCTTGACTTTGTTACTTCTCTATCACTATGATTAAAAAAAAAAAAAAAAATAGACATGACCAAGACAGTCTGTAGAAGAAAGAGTTTATTTGGGCTCATGGTTCCAGAAGATTAGAGTCCATGATGGCAGAGCAAAGGAATGGCCACAGGAGCCACAAGCACTAGGCAGAGAGTGAACTAGCAATGGCAGAATGCTCTAGACTCTCTGAGCCCATCTCCAGTGACATACTTCCTCCTGCAAGTCCACACCTCCTAAGATGCCCCAAAGAGTGTTACCAGCTGGAGACTAAGCACTCATATGCTCAGGATGATGGAGGACATCTCATTCATACCGCCAGTGCTCAATTGCCTAAGGAAAAATGTAATCAACAGACTTATGTGAGAAAGCTGATACTGTGGATATTGGACCTATAAAGTAAGAGTTGTTTACCTTACTTTATATTTAGTTCTGGCAAGACTTCAGAAGCAAGAGCAAAAAAATAATGTATGGTTGGCCAGACATGTGGCACAGGCTTTAGTCCTAACACTTGAGCAAAGGCAAGTAGATCTCTGTGAGTTGTAGATACAGTAAGTTCCTGGTCAGCTGGGGCCACCTAATGATACTCTGTCTTTAAAAGAAAAAGTATGCTTACTGTAACGTGGGAACTGGAGTTAAACAGAAGGATTAGGTGATTATTCTGGATACTGATGGAGATGCGAAGGTTCTTTCAGGAATTACAGATACCAAAACAATCCAGAGGAGGGGACACCCTGTTTATTTCTTTGCCACTCCCCTCCCTCCTCTGTGTCATGATGTCCACAACCACAAAGATGCCTGGAACCCCATATTTTTTGTGGTTGCCTTTGATTGTTTTAAATGTTTGGTCTTTGTTTACCTTTATGAGTATGAGTACATTTTAAAGATTCTTTTAAAATTATGTGTGGGTATTTATGTGTTTGAACACAGGCATCCACAGAGACCAAAGGCATTGGATCCTCTAGAACTAGAGTGACAGGTGGTTGTGAGTAGTCAATGTGGATGGTGGAGTCAGGTTCTCTGGAAGACGATTCTTCTAACAGCCGAGCCATCTTTCCAATCCCCAAGTCCAGATACCTTTATCCCAAGACCAGGCCTCTCTCATAAAAGCCACAAGAGAAGGTACTTTGAGATAGTTCACTTTCTAAGTTATACTCTTGCCCAGACTTTATGATAAGCTAGGCCCTTCAGAAGCAGATTTTCTATTTTGTGCCAACCTGGTTATTAGTAATGATAGGCCTCTCCAAAGCCTGGCAAAATTAACCCTTTGAACTATTGTGTAAGCCCACTGTACTTCATTCGTCTGAACACCTTGTAGTTCTTGCTGCATCCCCCAGCATTTATAATCTGTAAACTACAGTCTGTGAGGAGGTGCCCCCCCCCAGCTTCCTGGTGTGAGCCCACTCATTCATTTCCTGTGATGCCTGGTGGGTGGGACAATCATCTCTGTTGGCCCCACCCTCATTTCTTTTCTTCCTGTTCCTCTACTCGTTGGATGCTGCATTGCTAAGTGTAGGTGCTCAGGAAATATTTTCATTCATGGTCTGTTCACAAGAAATAAATACTCATCTTTTAATCATAGTTTTCTAGTCCCAAGATGCTGTCCTTGAAGAAAGACTCCCAAGATGTCTGTGGAGTAAGAGTATTGCTGAGCCATCCTGACTGTCCTCTGCTATCAGCCTGCTGTTGACTCTGCACGCTGACAAGCCTGTCAAGTTTGAGAAGACTAGATAGACCCTTTCCCACTCAAAGATAGACATCTTTTCACACAGTAAAAGTCTTCGACTCCAGCCCTTTGAAGCCATATGATATGGGTGGTGTTGTATGGTGACGTCCAGAGGTTTGTCCACCTTCTCCCTGCTAGTGGGTACCACTTGTCCTTACTAATCATCTTGTTTTCTTACGGTCTTCACACCAGGAAGATGAAGACCACCTTCCAAGGATGGCCTTCTAGTTTCCTGAAAATGAAAAATATTATCCCTACAAGTATTTAGCAACTAATAGTTTTAGAGTCTACATTCCAGTTTGCTTTGCCCTGTTCTTAACACCATGTCACAAGGAATGTTTTTAGTTCTTATAAAACTCTGGAGGTAGGTCTGTTAGAAGGAAACTCAGGCAGCGGGCTAAACACCTCAGCCTAGATCGTGTGGGAGGTAAGAGGTAGGGCCAGGAGCCTGTGTATTCTGCCTCCAGGACTAGTGATTTTAACCAATACAGTATGTCCTTACAAGGTGATTATGTAATCAGGAGTTACATATGACCATAAAAATCTTTAAAAGACCACATTCTTCCAAAATATTAAAGGATGCTGTGCCTGGCATGTTGTTTAAGAAAAAGAAAAATAACAAACCAAGAAGAGCATTCTAATATACTTAGGTCTGGGACTTCCCTGAGGGAAGCATCCACAACAGACAGGACTGGCTGAGCTCCCAGCGGCCATAGCTAACAGAGTGTTGTCTTAAACAGTCAGATATTAGGGGAACTTAGTCAAGTACTAACTGAAAGGGGCATCTCCGACAGCATGTGATGAAGAACCTGACCTCATCTCCTCTGATGAAGGGCTGCTTTTGCATCAACCTGGAAAATGAAAGGCATATAATCTGTCTAGAGTCAGACAAGTGTGAGTCCTTGTGTGTATCCTTCTGCAGACTTCTGTCATACACATCTGCACCCTAGTCACAGGCATTTCCAAGAAAGCAGTCACATGCTGTGACTCCTAGGAGACTCCGTGTGTGGTACTCTTGGAAAGCAATGTGTTCATTCAGGCCTTCCGGAGCAAAGTCTTTGGTCTTTTATTTTTCCTTCCTCTTTTGGGATGTTGGGACTTGAACCTCGAACTCCGCACTCACTCGGATAGTGCTGTTTTGCTGAGCTCCAACATCAGACCAGAAGGTCTAAGTCTTACGGAGTTCTTTTCACTTAGGAAGAGTTACTTCATTTTGCGTTATCACTATAAAAATGCAAGCAAGAGATAAAGTACCCAGCACAGCAGTGCCTATCCAAGTACAGCCTGGGCCCCTCCCGTGATCCCACAGCAGCAGTGTGGTGTTTTGCCTTCTTCGTGTTCCTTTTCTCCTGAGACTACATGGTATGGTTTTTAGTTCATCAGACTGAATGCAAATATGTTCAAGAAAGTTTAGCCTCTATAAACCCTACATTTGTAAAGCTTGGTGAAAGGGGGCGGGTATTTCTCTTTCACCATTTTGTTTCATTTTGGAAAATAGAGTTTTTATCATATGTTCATTTTAATGAGTAATTGGTTTAAATTTTTAAATGAATTAACAGGTATTTATAAAATTTCTGTTGTAACTTCTAATTCAGTTCTCACCACAGATACTGCCCACATTAAAGTTCTTTTATATCTTCAGTAATGTTTAAAAACATAATGGAATTTGAGACTAAATGTTTGCTATTCACTGAAATATTCTATCTCCTTGTCTTTTGGAGCTTGTTACTTAATCTCCTGAGACTGCAGTAAAATGGAGTAGTGCTGAGTATACCTCACTTGTAAAGGGATGGAAGGACTCCATACGTGTCAGAGCCTTCAGTGTGTGGAACATCAGGCACTCAATATGGGATAGCCTTGTCACACTGTTAGTCCCATGTGACTCCAGACACCTACTGAAGCATCGTTATAGAAATTTTCCTTGTGTCAGTAGTCAGTGCTATTAAGGTATAAAAACAAAGTTGTTGAAGAAACAGGATTGGATTTTATTGCTTTTGCTTTGGATCCCCAGTGGCAACAGGTGCATACTTGGCCGAAGATCAGGGTGTGGATTATGAAGTGAGCTAGAGATGCAGACTAGCTTAAGCTACCTTTCGAACTCCTCTGCTTCTGGGTCCACTCTGCCCTGGTGACAGTGAATAGGCAAGCAGGCATCACTGTAAAGCCCCGTAGAGATGGTACTTTGTCAAGGCTCCACCATCCTTGGCCTTGGAACAGTTCACCTTAGCAAGCATCTCATTCAGTCTATGCTGTTCTTGTGGAGAGACTGAGCCCAGAGAAACTATTTCCTTGCAGACGCTCACCTTACATTAGAGTCTCATCAGGACAGAACCACAATTCCTTGATTTATAGTAGAAAGAATACAGTCTTGAAATTGGAAAGATTGTCCTCAAAATTATTCTAATCTACATTTGGTTGTCCAGCAGTGGCCAGTCTACTTAAATCTCTCATCCTGATGTCCATATTTGTAAAGCAGAGATGGAGGTGTCTACCTGTTAGTTGCTTGTCGGTCCATAGTGACCCAATTATCCGGCATAGGATAATTAGAAGAGAAGAGATTCTTTTGGACCGTGGTTTCAGAGGGTTACATCCACAGTTGACTGCTCCTACATGTTTGGGTCGGAAGTCATAGCAATGGAGGCTGTTCCTGTCACAGTAGATAGAGAAGAGGAAACGAGAGGACAATATCCAGGGATGATAAACTCCCAGTGCCCTGCTCTGGGGAACTTGAATGGTCTAGCTAGGTCCTACCTCCTGGAGCTCCAAAATACACACCAAAACAGCATCATGATCTAAGCACAAAGAATTTTAACCACATGCCTGACAGGGTCATTACATACTCAAACAATAACACTACCATCTTGTAAAGGGAAAAGACTTCACATGAAGGTGCTCATGACACTTGGGTTTCAGACAGTCCAGGGTTCTAGCCCTTTGCCTCTAAGGCCATAGAAGGCGCTTCCTTGGAAAACAACACTTTCCCAGACACTAGAGGACTCCCTTTTCCATGCTGTCTTTTGTACTTTGTAACATTCTCTCTCTCTTTCTTTCTTTTTTTTTTTTTTTTTTTTTTTTTTCTGTCATTTTAGGACAACCCAGAACCCTGCAGGACCTGTGCCGAATTAAAATTCGACAATGTATAGGCCTTCAAAACCTGAAGCTGCTTGATGAACTACCAATTGCCAAGGTCATGAAAGACTACTTAAAACACAAATTTGATGATATCTGATCAACTTGGACTGTAAGCAAGATTAAGAGTTATTCCAGACACTTAAAAGGCTGTGGGCCTTGCACAAAGTATATCCTATGCAATTTCTGATTTGCTGTGAAGTCAGAAAGCAGGTATACACTTTTAGGGTTTTTGTTTGTTTGCTTTTCATTTTAGGGGAGGGATTTATATATATATGAACACACACACACCACACTTGAAGGTCTTAATTTGGTTTCTTGGTCCAAGTCTATGAGGTCCAAGCCTTTCTTTACAATACTGCATTTAGAAAAATTGTTTTTTCCTAAATGCACCAACACAGGCAGGTTTAAAGTGGAGGGTTTTTCCCTTTTGATGCTCTGGTTTATTGGTGAACAAGGTACTAGAAACCAGTAGAACATTTGTTAAGTTTGGAGGTCTCAGACTCACCATGTAGACCCTGAATGATGTTGGGAAATGCCCTGCAAAGAAACTTAACAGTAATGCTATCACCTCATTCATTTTTAATGAGTACAGATGAGCTGTTTAAAAATTCTTTTTTCCCTTCTAATTAATGAAGCTTTCCAATGAGGGGGAAAAACAAAACCAAACCCAGTACCTCTGCTTCCTTTTGGTATGCGCTTATTTTTAAATTATTTTTTTTACACAACTGTAGGACACTACCCTGAGATGATTGTGTTCCGACTCCTCTCTTTTGTTGAATTGTGCTTTTAAAACAAAATTAATGGGAAAGGAATTAACTTTTTAAAGCCAGTGTGTTCTGTTTTAAAAACAGTGCCTCCTGTGCAACTCTCTCTTGGCGCAGTCTCTGGGTCCCTCACTCTTCCCCTTCCTCGGCCGGCTTCCTTGTGCCCCTCATAGCAGGAACCACCACTTCCGTTCCCATTTCCACTCCCATCGCAGACCCATGGCGTGTCACCTCAACTTCCGTTTTAAGCTTTGTGTTTTATTTCACTTTAAGGAACAAATTTCATATTCTGGTGATACAGTGTTCCCTAGAAATAGTCCACATTCTTGCTAAGCCATTGATTTTTAATGATTAAGTAATTTGGGGTGGTTTCATGGTGCCCTCCCCTTCCTGATAATATATATGCATATACATTCAAGGTAAAAATCTCTAATGAGCCTGGCAAATTGGTAATATGCTAATTAAAATTTTCCTGTCTGTTTTGAGGGTAGGTACAGCAAAGCTCTTCAGGACAAATATTTTATTTTCTGGGTTGGTTGGTGTGTACAAGAAAAACCCAGGTGTGATGAAGTATCAGGATCAAGGGAGAAGGTCCCATAGGCACTAGGCATCAGGGATGTGCCCTCCAACGCACGCTCACAGCTTCATACATCATTATGTTAGTTTGAGGAGAGCCTTTTCAAGTGCCCGATGTCATTCTTATTGCTGTGCCAACAATTTTTTTTTAAAAAATACTTATAACTGTTAAAATTTGCTATCAGAAGTTTGCAAGGTAAGGGCTTTTCCTTTCTTGTCAAAATTGACAGGTTGGGGACACAGAGCATAAAACTCTTCCACCCCAAAGTGTATTAAGCAGAATTCAACTTCGCTGAGCTCAGGCCATGAGTGCTGTTTTCTCAAGCCCAGAGGCTGTCATCCTGGCTGCAAAGTAACAGTGACATCAGAACATGGAGTCTGCCTGCACCTGGGTGGTGCACAGATTCCTGAACAAGCTGCCTGGGCAAAAAAGATGATTCAGGGACTCACTAGTATGGCCCACAGACTCCTCAGCAAGCTAGGGAGTGCATAGCCAGAGTTGTAGCTGATCCCCAAGTAGCTAGGAATCCAGTGGATAGGGATGAGTGTTTGTTGTGACCTTGTCTGAAAGGTTATATCTCCATGGAGATCCCCCTGGGAAGACAGCTGCCCAGCTGTCTTCTCATTCTTTATTCAGGACCCAGGTCAAGGCTGGAGACTCATTAACAGCCTGAGGGGCACAGTGACCAGAGTTACTTGAGTGTGAGTTCTGTTAGATGCCTAAGCCCACCATGGGAACTGGAGGGGGCCTGGAGTCTGCAGATGCGAGGGACTTGTGTCGTGTGTGTGTGTGTGTGTGTGTGTGTGTGTGTGTGTGTGTGTGTGTGTGTGTGTGTGTGTGTGTGTGTTAATTTATTCAGTAAGTTAAAACATTCACTCCCCAGCCATTCAGAGAGTTCTGAACTAAGCCACTGAGATTGAGTCAGGGATCCCAATAGAAAAGATCATAGTAAGACAAATTCTTTGTTCTGTGTGCTGCTGTGACTTCAGAAAAAAATTATGAGCGCTCTTCCTGGAACCGAACATTCTATTTAATGAAGAAGTGTATAATTCCATTATTTATTGTTTGAGGTTTGATTTATCTGGAAACTTAAAAGAATGTTCTTTGTTTACTAATAGATCTCCAGTCATATACTGTATCTTATGGTGACTGAAAAGCTGTACAACTGCTAATGTGGCCGTGATAACATGCAGGTCTGCACTCGAATTTGATTATCACAGAAGTATTCTGTGGCCACTAGGAAAAAAACCTAAGCATTTTTAGAAACGTGGTCTATTGGCTATTTCAGAATATTGACTCAAAATTTGCCACTGATTCTTTTTGTTTCTTTTGAAATGTATTGTTTAAGCCTATTCCTAAAACTTTATAAAATGCATTTGGCAAATACACCAAAGAAACCAGCTCATAAAAGATTATGATCATTAATGAACTGCAAACCTCATCTTTTGCAAACAAGAGTGTTTCTTTGTAAATATTTGTGTTTATAAATGTACAGCAGAGTAAGAGTGGTTTTCTAGATTATTTAATTCCCATATTTCTAAACTATTTACTACAGAATAACCCATGCTCATTAGTTTGGATGACTTGATTTATTTTTTTTAATTCAATTTCAGTCATGCTTGGAACAACATTTCGCTAGAGAAGTCAGCATTCTGGCAGTGACAGGGGTCACTTTTGGAGCATGAGGGGGTCTAACATAACCTGTCAGACTCACACCCTCATAAGACACAAGAAAGTATAGCTTAATGACCAGAGTGGACCATACAAAGGCCCTTTTGACTGCCCTACTGAATCACTTGTTAGCCCAGGATGGGATTGGGACAAAGCCGTTTGCCCACAAATTTAACTTTCATGTAACTCCCAGTGTGTTGTATCATAATATATTCTGTTCTTTCTTTGTAATGTAAGTTTTGCTTTGGGTCAATTTGAATTAAAAAAAAAAAATCTCAAATCTGGTTTTAAAAAAAAAAAAAAGTACTGGATTTGTGTTTTCTTTCTGTTCTGCTCTAACTTGTTAAGAATTCCATGTGTGTTTGGTGAAATGAATAAAGTTGTATTCTTCCTCAGCTCACTAAGTCACCAGTGACTGGGTAAGAAAATAATTTTCAGAACAGCTCCACATGTCAAGCCATTTCTTATCCTCCTTTTTATTTATTTGCTTTTTAGTATTTTATTACATGTATTTATTTACTGCTTACTTTGTGGAGGTCAGAGGGCAACCTGCAGGAGTCTGTTTTCCCCTACTATGTGGGTCCTGGGGAGCTGTCAGGCTTGGCTGCAAACAAAGCCCTTAATCTGCTGAACTTCTTATTGCCCCCATCCCATTTTAAAATCCATTCTGTGACTACAGACCAGAAAGGTCTCAGCTTTCAGGGAGTTTAACTAGCATAAAGGCTTCATGAGGCAGATTCATCATGTGCCTCGTCTCCAGAAGGAAGACGGGCTCATTGCTACTTTATTGTTGTGATGAACACCTCAACCAAGGCAACTTAAAGAAGGAAGGGGTTAATTTAGGCCAAGGCTTCAGAGGGATAAAAGTCCATCATAGGCAGGGCAGCCTGAGCAGCAAAACAGAGAGGGAGAGCAAGAGAGAGAGAGAGAGAGAGAGAGAGAGAGAGAGAGAGAGAGAGAGAGAGAGAGAGAGAGAGACAGACAGACAGACAGACAGACAGACAGACAGACAGACAGAGACAGAGAGAGAGGTGGGAGCAGACCAAATCCTTAAAGCTCACAGAGCCCACCTCTGGTGAAATACTTCCTCCAGCAAGGCCACCTCACCTTCCAAACTTCCCTAAACAGCACTGTTACCTGGGGAGTGAGTGTTGAGACGCTGTGGAGAAATCCTTTCATTGAAGCCACTACAGTGGGTACAGACCAGGGCACACTAAGCAGAGCAGCAAGTGCAGGCGCAGCAGAGCTGAGGTTGTTAGTCTGCAGAAGATAAGGACATAACCTAGAGTTTGCCCTTCCTCTTTGCAGCATAAGCACAGCTTGATTTGGAAGAGGCCTCTAGCTCCTATGAAAGATGGTGTGCTGGGGGAGAGGGACAGACTGTAGACCTCATGTGGGACAGGGATATGCTGGAATTACAACTTTCCTACATGCTTATCTGGGATTTGGTACAAATCAAAGCCAAGAATGGCACATTTGAAATTATTTATAATGGTTAGCGGGTGAGTTTGAATTGGAAAAATAGCTGCATTGCCTGGAAATCTTGGAGTCGTTCCTTTTCTGATATGATGTAATGAGTGTGTTGTTTTCTCAGCTGAAAGAGTACAAAAGTGGCTCGCTAGCTGTTGATAGAACATGCCATCTGCTTGGTAAAAGAACTGTTTCCACACCCATGTCAATGGATGTCCAAGACGAAAGGCTTTTTGTTACCTCCCTCTCATCCTGTAACTTAGTGCAGCTCTGTGTTCCCTAAGGAGGAGAGAAGGAATGATACTTTGTATATTTTGATGCTTTTGCCACAGTGTCTCGCTGTGTGGCCCTGGGCTGGCCTCTAACTCGTCATCCTCCTGTCTTAGCTTCCTGTGCTCAAGATTAAAGAAAGTTTTTGTATTGCCATTCAAAACTAGTTGAGACATAAGCATCTTCTGCTAGATCCTGGATTATAGGGCAGCTGATGTAGATTCCTGCCATACAGACTCCTGCTGCTTTATTCTTGACGTTCCTGTGCTGTCACTACGTGCCCAGTAAGTGTTAAGTAATCAAACCATCAGCCAGCATTGGGTGCCAACTGGATCAAATGATTTCCTGTATACCTCAGGTTTCATGTCACTGACTATTAAGAATTTTATAGATGTTTCTATATTGCATATGTTCCAAAAGAGTTCTCATTCTCTAAGGACAAGTTACGGTCTTCATAGACCAGAGCACATTTGAAAAAAACAAAACAAAAAACAGAGACTTGATTAAGAATGTTGTATAAGAGAATGTCAGTGCAGTGATAAACCCTGAACCCTAATGCTGCCTCGGGCATTTTTGGTCTCTTTCAGTCTGAGGATCTTCCACTAAGTGCTTAGCTGTCACGAGGTAGGGTGAGGTGGGGGGAGAGAGAAAGAGTGAGAGTGTTAGGTAGCAACATTGGGCTTGGCACAAAGGCCAATGGTAATTGTATTCCCTGCTAATATTTGTAAATGAGACCCCGGCAGGCTGGGGTCAAGGCCAACCTTACATACATGGTGAGTCCATCTCGGGAAGTGTGTGTGTGTGTGTGTGTGTGTGTGTGTGTGTGTGTGTGTGTGTGTGAGAGAGAGAGAGAGAGAGAGAGAGAGAGAGAGAGAGAGAGAGAGAGAGAGAGAGAGGCTTTTGCTGTATGCATCTTCAAGCACAAGTTTCCAGTCATGAAGACATGATACATTAGAAATAGATGATCTGACAATAAGGAGCCTGAGAGGGCTCAGCAGCTAAGAGTACTGCTTATTGCAGAGTTCCTGGATTCAGTTCCCAGCTCCCACATAGAGGCTCACAGTCATGCATAATCCCAGTTCCAGGGGTATGTGGTGCCCTCTTCTGACTTCAGATATCAGACATTTAGCTGTTACGCATACACACATGCAGGCAAGCACTCCTGAAATAGCTATAAAAATAATTTTTTTGTTGTAAATCATGATTTTTAGAAAACTGGTAGGTATGTGTTGTTTTTTCCCTTTATTGAAAGTGGGTTTTTTTTTCTCATATAGCATGTCCTGATCACCATTTCCCCTCCCTCTGCTCCCCCCACTCCTCCCCATCTCCCCTCCCATTTGGATCCATCCCCTTTCTATGTCTAATTAGAGAACAATACATTAATTGCATAAAGAAGGAGGAGGAGAAGAGCCCTGAGAAGGTACCAGCAGAATCAGAGACCCACTCATTCTCACACTTTTTGGAAGCTTGGTGCAGAACCGTGTAACATCCATGCAGGTCCTGGGCATGCTACCTCAGTCATATGTGCTCTGATCTGATTTAGAGGACCTTGTTTTCCTGGTGTCCTCATTTCCTCTGGCTCTTAGACTTTCTACAGTGTTCCCTGATCCCTGTGGAGGGTGATATGGAGACATCCATTTAGGGACGAGTGTTCCAAGGTCTCTCATTATCTGTATGTCTGTCTGTGGATCTCTGTGTGTTTTCCCATCTGCTGAAGAAAGAAGTTTCTCTGGTGATGGCTGAGCAAGGCGCAGATCTATGAGTATAGCAGAATGTCATTAGGAGTCATTCTGTTGATACATTTTTGTTGCAGTGGGGTTTCTGGGTCCCGGGCGGCCAGAGACCCAGACCCACAGACCTGCTGCCTCTTTGGGCTTCTGGCCCACCACAGACCTGCGCGCCAGACCCATTAGCTGTTCACCACTGCTGCTCAGGCCCTTAGAAATGGCTCAGTTGCTTATATTAACTTTATGCTGTTTGGCCTATGGCTTAGGCACACTGCTAGCTAGCTCTTACATCTTAAATCAATTCTATTTTTATTTAAATCCATTTCTATTAATCTGTCTGCCACGTGGCCCGTGTCTCACCTGTGTTCCTTACATGTTGCTCCTTTGGGCTTCAGCTTGATCTGCTTGACTCCATCCTGCTTCTAATGTATCCTCTGACTTCACCTTCTACTTCTTCTATGGTGCCTGTCATGGCCCAAAACAGCTCCTTTATTTAAAGATTGATATTCATAGCATACAGAAAAGCATTCCCGCATCACATTTTTGTGTGTTTTTGGCCATCAGGGAATTGCAAATAAAATTACTCTGAGATTTCATCCTACATCCACCAAAATCAATAAAACAAAGACAATTCATGTTGGTGAGGATGTGGAGAAAGGGAAACACTCAGCCATTGCTGCTGGAATTTTAAGCTTGTATCACCATTACAGAATCAGTGTGGCAACTCCTCAGGAAGATGGGAAATTATCTACTTCAAGATGCAGCTATACAACACTTGAGCATATATCTCAAGTGACACTTCATATTACACAGAGGCACTTATTCAACCATGTTCATTGCTGCTCTAGTCATAATAGCCAGAAATTGGAAACTTAGATGCTCCCAACAGAAAAATAAAATATACATCTACACAAAGGAGTAATACTCAGCTATTTAAAAAATGAAGTCATGAAATTCACAGGTAAATAGACATAAATAGAAAAAAAAATCAAGTGAGGTATCCCAGATCCAGAAAGAGAAATATGATATGTATTTGCTTTTTTGTGGATGTTAGCTGTTAAGTCAATGGTAACCAAGCTACAATTCATAGAATCACAGAAGTTAGGTGTAGATAGAGTAAGGGACTAGGAGGGGGAGGCACAGATAGCTCTCCTGAGAAAAAAGAAATGGAAGAGATAATTACAGATGGAGTAGGGGAGGCACTGGTATAAGGATTCCTGGCACGTAGCTGCCACATGGTAAACCTGTAAAGGAGAAATTTTATGAGCTCCAGGTGGCTGTTAACCACCTCCTGAGATAGGACAAAAGGTTAAGAGAAACAGATAGAGACTCCTCAGAGTTATCTGGCTGTTTATCATCCCCCAGAGTGTGTGTTTGAAGTTCCAGGGTAGAGACTCTCGCCAGAGTTATCTTGCTGTTTATCATCACAGGGTATGTGTTTGAAGTTCCAGGAAAGAATGTACTATCCACCCAGTTCTCGGAGAAGCCATAAAATATATGTAGACACTCATGGCCTGTGGGTGAACTTTTTTGTTCCCTACACCCTATAAAAAACTCTACTCACTTCAGCTCAGGGCTCTCTCTCTCTGTTCCTGCGTGTTCAGTGAGCTGAGCCCCAGGTATACTTGGTAAATAAAATCCCCTTTTGCTTGTTACATGAGAGAATGTCCCTTGAAGTCTTTATGCAGCGAGTTTCTTGACCCTTACATTTGGAGGTCCCACTGAGATTTCTCTCCTCATGGGAGACTTTAGTCTTCTCCTGGGGTAAGTAAGGCCGGATCTCTGGAGTGTGATTGCCTAGGGTATCAGACTGGCTTTGTGGCTGTCTGGGAGACGCATGAGCTTTTCCCAACTGCAACTGACAGATGTCTCCGGGAGTTGCAGGCCATGACTTCTGAGGGATGCCTCGGAGTGGAGTGGGAGGACTTCCGGGGACGCCTGGATTTGTCCTATCTGACTGACACTGATTCAGTAACTCTGTTGCCAATAATTAGGAGGATTGGTGAATTGGGCCCAGCAGAAATTGTGTCTTTTACATTCTTTGTATCTTGGAGACGTTTTGTGTCTTAGTTCCTTGTCTTACTGTGCGCACTTTCACTCTGTGTCTTTGTCTTGTTTGATCTAACAGATATGGGACAGACAACTTGAAGCCCTCTCTCTCTGACTTCAGACCAATGGTCCAGAGTCAGAGAGAGAGCTCACAATCTTTCATTGATCATGAAGAAGGGCAAGTGGAAGACTTTCTGTTCAGCAGAATGGCCTCCTTTGAGGTGGGGTGGCCCATCGAGGGGTGTCCCCCCCCCCCCGTTCCAAGTGGTCAAAGCTGTTATTTTTCAACCTGGTCAACATGGTCACCCTAATCAGCAGCCTTACATTATGGTATGGCAGGACCTGTGTGAAGAGACCCTCCAGAATGGTTGAGACCTTTTCTCTTCCCTGAACAACATAGCTCTGCGGTGGTTCTTCCAGCCAAGGTGCAGGCTCAAGTATTGGCACCTAGACTTTACCCACCCCTGCCCTCCTCAAACTTGTCTGAGTCTCAGCCTGATTTCATTCTCTTGAACTCTGATGTCCCACCTCCTCCCTATCCTCCAGAGCAGCCCATACCTCCTCCTCCCCCCTTATCTACCTCTTCCTCTTCTCTTGACTCTCAGCCGCAGGAACCATTGGCGGGGCCCTCCAGGCAAGGACCGACCCAAGGGATGCGGAGTAGATGGGGCCCAGAGCCCTCAAGACATGGCTGTTATTTTCCCTCTCCAGCCCTACGGACCCCAGATTGATGACAGGCAAGGGGGGGGGGGAGATGCCCGCCCTTCAGTACTGGCCCTTTTCTTCCTCTGACCTATATAACTGGAAAAATAACAACCCTCCTTTTTCTGAAGACCCCTCTAGGCTTACTGGGCTGGTAGAATCCCTCATGTTCTCCCATAAGCCCACCTGGGATGACTGCCAGAAACTATTGGGGACTCTCTTCACCACAGGAAATTGGTTCCCGGACGGGATGGGAGACTCACTCAACTCCAGAATATCATTGATGATTTCTTTCCACTGCGCCATCCTGATTGGGACCCAAATACTCTGGAAGGTAGGGAGCATCTGTCCATCTATCACCAGTCTCTGGTAGCAGGTCTCTGAGTGGCTGCACACCACCCCACCAATTTGACCAAGGTGAGGGAGGTTATTCAGGGGCCTGACGAATTGCCCTTGGTCTTTTTAGAAAGGCTAATGGAGGCCTACCATAGATTCACCCCCTTTGATCCCCAAGCTGAAGGACAAAGGGCTTCAGTTGCTATGGCCTTCATTGGTCAATTGTCCCCAGATATCAGGCACAAGCTGCAATGACTAGATGGGTTGCAGGACTTAACTTTGAGAGATTTGATAAAAGAAGCAGAAAAAGTCTTTTATAAAAGGGAAACAGAGGAAGAAAAAGAGTAGAGGAAGGAGAAAGAAAAGGAAGAGAGAGAGAGATGGTTAGGAAGAAAAGAAGGACAAGAGAATTAACAAAAATCCTGGCCACAGTAATTGAAGGCACTGCTGAGGGAAAGGAAAAGTTTAAGAAAGGAAGTGAAGGGAATTACCTGGGTCCACATCACCGGCCTCTAGACCCGAATCAATGCACTTACTGCAAAGGAATAGGACACTGGGCTAGAGACTGCCGTAAAAAGAAAGAAGCACAAGGGCTTCAACATGCTAGCCCTAGGAAATGATGACTAGGGGAGACGGGGCTTGGACCCCCTCCCCGAGCTCAGGGTAACATTTGAAGTGGAGGGGACACCAATTGCCTTCAAGTGGATACAGGAGCAGTTTACTCTGCCCTGCAGTCTCTGTTAGAACCACTTTCTAGTAAAAGGTTCTTAGTGCAGGGAGCCAACGGGAGCAGATACCGAGCCTGGACTACAAAGAGAACTATGGACTTGGGGAAGGGGAGAGTCCAGCACTCCTTCCTAGCTATTCCTGAGTGCCCCGCCCCCTAATAGGAAGACATTTGCTCATTCAATCCCCAAGGACCAGAAGTAGAATTCTTGAACCCATTAGTAAGCCAACCTGCTATGACTGTTCTTACCCTGTCAGTGGAGGTAGAGTATCAACTATATGTTAAATCAGAACAGACCCAAAAATCCATCCCGCAAACATGGCTTGAAGAGTTCCCTAACTCCTGGGCAGAGATTGCTGGGCTAGGACTAGCAGTAAATCAGCCCCAGTGGTGGTAACTTTGAAGCCCTCCACGTCTCCAGCCACGGTTAAGCAATACTACATGAGCAGGGCAGCTCAAGAAGGAATTAGACCTTATAATACAGAAGCTTCTTAACCTAGGGTTATTTAAGCCCTGTTAATCAGATTGGAACACCCCCCTGTTGCCCGTCAAGAAACTGGGGACTGAGGACTATAGACCAGTACAAGACCTACAAAAAGTGGATAGTAGAGTGCTAGATATACATCCTACAGTGCCAAACCCTTATAACTTTCTCAGCACTCCAAACCCAGAAAGAACTTGGTATACTGTTCTTGATTTAAAGGCTGCCTTCTTTTGTCTGCCCCTACATTAAGGACAATCAGCCTCTATTTACTTTCTAATGGGTAGATCCTGAGACAGGATTTTCTGGCCAGCTAACTTGAACGTGCTTGCCACAGTGCTTTAAGAACTCTCCCAGTATTTTTGATGAAGCTATCCATAAGGACTTAAGTTCTTTCAGAATCCAGCATCCCGAGGTCACCCTGCTACAGTATGTGGACGATTTACTGTGGGCAGCTGCCACCCAAGAGAACTGTGAATACTATGGAACCCGAGAGCTCTTGAGAGAACTAGTCGAACTAGGGTATGGACCCTCAGTAAAGAAAGCCTAGATTTGTAAGAAAGAGGTGACTTTCTTGGGATACATTCTCAAGGATGGAAAGCGATGGCTCATTGAGGCTAGAAAGAAAACTGACCCAGATACCTCCACCCACAAATCGGAAGCAGCTACGAGAATTCTTAGGAACAGTGGGTTTTTGTTGGTTGTGGATTCCTGGGTTTGCGTCACTCACTGCACTGCTCCATCCCCTACTCAGAGGAGATGCTGCCTTTCAGTGGAGTTAGAGCAGCAGGAAGCCTTTGATTGCATTAAGAAGGCTCTCCTGTCAGCCCCAGCCTTGGCTCTCCCAGATGTAAACAAACTGTTCACACTCTACATAGAGGAAAGAAAAGGCGTGGCCAGAGGAGTTCTAACCCAGACCTTGGGCCCCTGGAAGAGACCAGCAGCCTATTTGTTCAAACGCTTGGATTCCGTTTCTAGCAGATGGCCGCGCTGTCTAAAAGCAGTCGAAGCAGCTGCCCTCCTGGCAAAGGATGCGGACAAGCTTACTCTGGGACAAAAATTAACTATTGTGGCCCCTCCCACATTAGAGAGTGTGATCCGCCAGCCTCCAGACAGGTGGCTGTGGAACGCTAGGATTACTCATTATCAGAGCATTCTCCTAGATAAGGACAGAGTAGCTTTTGGGCCCCCTGCAGCCTTAAATCCTGCTAGTTTGCTCCCAGATGAAGACATGAGACTGGTGTTGCACACTCGCCAGGAGATCTTGGTGGAGGAAACTGGGATTCACAAAGACCTGAGGGACCAGCCACTGCCTGACTCGGAGGTAACCTGGTTCTCAGATGGGAGCAGCTTCCTCCAGGATGGTAAGAGATGAGCAGGAGCAGCAGTAGTCAGTGAGACTAAAATCATCTGGTCTTCTGGCCTTCCAGAAGAGACCTCTGCCCAGAAGGCTGAACTAATAGCCCTCACTAAGGCCCTGGAACTAGCAAAGGACAAATGGGCAACTATCTACACAATAGCTGCTATGCCTTTGCCACAGCCCATGTTCATGGAGCTATTTATCAACAGAGGGGCCTGCTGACATCAGCTGGCAGAGAAATCAAACACAAGGAAGAGATCCTTGGACTTTTAGCTGCAGTCATGCTTCCCAAAGAGCTGGCCATTGTGCGGGCTACCAAAGAGGCTCAGACCCAGTAGCAGTGGGTAACAGACAAGCAGACGAAGAGGCAAAAGCAGCAGCATTAAGAGACCCAAAAGAACTCCTGATAACCAAAGAGAGCCAACAGCTCCCCAAGGTGCCACTGGAGGCTGCACCACTAGGAGAATCAGAGGCCCTAACCTATTTACAGCAGGTTCATCAGTTCACCCATTTGGGGTCAAAGAAACTGCAGCAGCTCCTACATGATCAGAGTGAACTATATCTGCTGTCAGCCTCTAAGAGGAAAGAACTGGCAGACCGAGTGACAAAGGAATGTCGAGCATGTCAAATTGTGAACGCTTATACTTCTAAAATACCTAAAGGAAAAAGACTAAGGGGAATGCGACCTGGGCAATACTGGGAAGTCGACTTTACTGAAGTAAAACCTGCAAGGTATGGACTTAAATATTTGCTAGATTTTGTAGATACATTTTCAGGATGGGTAGAAGCCTTCTGCACCAAAAGAGAAACTCCCAAGTTGTCATCAAGAAGATCATGGAAGAAAATTTTCCTCAATTTGGCCTGCCAAAGGTAATAGGGTCCGACAATGGACCGGCATTCGCGACTCAGGTAAGTCAGGGTGTGGCCGGGATACTGGGGATTGATTGGAAGTTACATTGCGCATACAGACCCCAAAGCTCAGGACAGGTAGAAAGAATGAATAGGACAATAAAAGAGACCCTAACCAAATTAGCTATAGAGACTGGCTTAAAAGACTGGACCATGCTCCTACATTACACTCTATTTAGAGCCAGGAATACCCCCTCTTCTCTTATATGTAACCTAACCCCCTATGAAATTTTATATGGGACACCCCTTCTGTAAGAGATTTGTCCCCTATTCTAGAAATTAATGACTCTTTTCACACTCTGTTGCTTGACAGACTGTGGGCTTTAGAGAAAGCCCAGAGATCCCTGTGGCAGCAACTCTCCACCTCCTATCAGCCAGGAGACGGAGGACCCTCCCATCGATATCAGGTGGGAGACTTCATCTACATCCACTGCCACCAGGTATAGACTCTCAAACCTCATTGGATGGGACCATATCAGGTACTCTTGACTACCCCCATTGCAGTCAAGTTTGATGGCATCGCATATGGGTCCACATATCTCACCCTCAAGCCGGTTCGTCGTGTGGCTGGGGACCTCCCTCCCTCTAGGGGAAAGTAATCCTCACCAGCCACTTGATTGCACCTGGAAAATTTCCAACCCAGAAACAGGGATCACCCTTGTTCTGGCCTCTCAGACTGGGCCCAAGGTACCCTGGTTTCCTGACCTAGAATTTGACTTATGCAAACTGGCGGAGGGAACTCGAACCAGTTGTTCAGACTGGAGATATAAGACTCATTAACTGAACCTGCAGACTCCTCCAAGTACCTTGGGCTGTATATTTGTCTGGCAGGAAAGAACCCTCCTAATGTGTGTTGGGGGGGGGGCTTCTTCTGTGCCAGCTGGGGATGTGAAACTTCATACACTGGGAGAGGCCTTGGGGTGGATGGGAGACCCAGGAGGGCCACTGGACAACCAGACTTTATTAAGTTTTTTAAGGTCAAAAAGTGGAAAGGGTTTGCACATGGAAAATAAAGTTCACGAACTTGGGTAAAAAAGTCTCAGGATTGGAGCTAGGTAAAGTCTGGAGCCTGAGGCTGCATCGACATAGCTTTGGTAGTGACCCAAGCATATTGTGTACCTTAAAGTTACAGGAACGGTTTGTGAAGTCAGCCGTGGTAGGATCAAACCCTGTGCTAAAATCAGATGACCCCCCAATCTCCTACTGAGCCTCAATCCCCAGCTCAGGACATAGGGACCACCCTACCGTCCTTCACCCGATGAACCAGAGTTTGGTACCTGCCCAAGACACTCCAGTCCCAGCTGCAAACAACCTATATGACCTTATTTTAGGAGCATATTCAGCCCTGAACCATACCCAGAGTGCTTTAACTCAATCTTGCTGTCTTGCTTGACAGCCTCCCCACCATACTGTGAATTGCAGTTGATGAAACTTATAGTGTTACCACTATTTCTTCCTATGACTGGAACAGCAATCATAAACTTACTCTCCCTGAGGTTTCTGGGCAAGGGATGTGCCTAGGGACTCCTCCTGATTCAGTCAAGTGAACCCTGTGTTCACAAATCTTTTCCATAATTTCCACAAAAGACAGTCAGTATCTGATCCCACCACAAGGAGCTCAATGGGCATGCAATACCAGACTCACCCCTTGTGTGTCCACCCAGGTATTTAATAATTCAGCTCATTTTTGTATAATGGTGAAAGTATTTCCCCCGAGTGGTATATCATCCAGGTGAAGAATTTGAAAACAGAATAGAAAGTAAAACTAGATTCCAGAGAAAGCCTGTATCGTTGACCTTAGCCATACTTTTAGGAGTAGGTGTCGTGGCCGGAGTAGGAACTGGAGCTGTGGCAATGATACAAGGATACCAACAGGTAGCTCAGCTGCAGAATGCTGTAGACCAAGCCGTAAAGGCTATAGAAACTTTTCAGGGACAGCCTTACAGGACTCTTTGACCTTCTTGTCAGAAGTGGTGCTGCAAAACAGGTGTGGGTTAGACTTACTATTTATGAAAGAAGGTGGTCTATGTGCTGCTTTGAGAGAAGAGTGTTGCTTTTATGCAGACAACTCTGTCGTAGTTAAAGAATCTATGACCAAACTCAGAAAGCACCTCCGCGAAAGACAGAAAGAGCGGGAGGCGCAACAAGGATGGTTTGAATCTTGGTTTACTAAGTGTCCTTGGCTCACTACACTGCTGTCTGCTTTAGCTGGGCCATTGATTGTGTTGCTTTTAATAATAACTATAGGACCCTGTGTCCTAAATAGAATAGTAAACTTTTTACAGGGGCAAATTGGGGGGTGGGGGATCTTTCAAATCTCTAGGATTAGAGATTAGCATAAGAAAAAGTGGGGAATGTAAAGGGGAAATTTTATGAGCTCCAGGTGGCTGTTAACCACCCCCACCCCCTAAGATAGGACAAAAAGTTAAGAGAAACAGAGTTATCTAGCAGGTGGCTGTTAACCACCTCCTGAGATAGGACAAAAGGTTAAGAGAAGCAGATAGAGACTCCTCAGAGTTATCTGGCTGTTTATCATCCCCCAGAGTGTGTGTTTGAAATTCCAGGGTAGAGACTCCCCAGAGTTATCTGGCAGTTTGTCATCCCCCAGAGTATGTGTTTGAAGTTCCAGGAAAGAATGTGCTATCCACCCAGTTCTCGGAGAAGCCATAAAATATACGTTGACACTCATGGCCTGTGGGTGAACTTCTTTGTTCCCTACACCCTATAAAAACTCTGCTCCACTTCAGCTCGGGGCTCTCTCTCTGTTCCTGCGTGTTCAGTGAGCTGAGCCCCAAGTATACTTGGTAAATAAAATCCCCTTTTGTTTGTTACATGAGAGAAAATCTCTTGGAGTCTTTACGTGGCGAGTTTCTCGACCCTTACAAACACAACATGGCACCACAGAACACCCCCTACGGAGGGCACACCCCTAGCATGGCCAGGTACATCTGTGCCCACCTTCTCTTAAAAGGAGTCTTCACATGAAAGTCTGCTCTCCTCCCCCCTTCCTCTTCCCCTCTTACCTGCTCAGCATTCCCCTGAATAAACTCTGTGTGGCATCTGGTAGTGTGTGTCTGATCTCATGCACAAAACCAACAACTGGAACATGAAAGCCAAGTGGAGAAGGGAAGAGGAAGAGGAGAATGAGAAGAATGAAAATCTCATTGTGAGAAACAAGTATAATTACATGACGTTGGGGTGAGATGGGAACAATACAGTAGAAGCTTCCTAAAATTTATACATAATTGAAGGTGTTCTAACTGAAATCATCAAGTAACTAGGGGGACAGTTCCAACTGGCCATCTCGTGTCGCCAAATGAAGCTTCCAGTTTGGGGATTGGTTTACCTCTAATTGTTGACTGAAGGGGGTCCATAGGAATCCTGAAACAACCCAGGCTATGGCCAAGACTAAGGCTGCTCTCTACAAACTGACAGCAAGCCACTAAATATGGTGGAGTTGAACTGGTGCCTTCATCCCTGTGTTTGAGTGTCTGTTACAGAAAGGTACTCTGCGTGCTATCAAAGATTAATGTAAGCGTCAAACCAACTGCAAACTCTTGATCAACAATGGTGTCCTGCCTGCAAGATAAACTACTGCAATGGTAGCACAAAGCTTGTGGGAGTGACCAATAAATTTCAGATTTGACTTAAAACCTACTCCATGAAATGAACCTACATTACACACTGCTTGGATAACCAAGAACCTGAGACTAGATAGCCCAGGGACTAAGGTAAAGCCCCAAACTACTGTTTATTAAAAAAAATTTTTTAAAGTACAGTCATTTGTAAATATAAATAATATTAAATCTTGGCTTATTCTAGGATTCAAAAATCTCATTGGAAGTTGTGTGTGTGTATGTGTGTTCTGTGAAAATGTATATGCAAATATGCTCATGTGTGCAGGCCAGAGACTGGCACTGGGAAGTCCTCTATCACCATCCCACTTTTTTTTTTCTTTTTTTTGAGACAGGATCTCATTAACCTTTGAGTTTGAAGTTTGGCTAGACTAGCTAGCCAGCAAACCCCTGGGATCCACTTGTCTGTGCCTCTGAGGGACTGAGTTCCAGATGCAAGCCATCACATATGGGTACTTATGTCAGGGTTTTTGTTATTGTTCTTTTCTAAGGGAACTTTTAACATAAATGTAGTTTAAGTCATGTTGAGAACAGTGATTCATTCTCAAGGAAACTAAGTCTTACAGATCAGATGAGATGGCTGTGTGGCAGTAAATTCTGTTCAGGTTGAGAAATTGGCTGGTGTCATGAGTAGACAAAACCCCACCGACATGCAGTGACGCAGCTGGAGGGTTCCTATTTTATCTGGCAAACCAAGTCCTCTTTGTCCTGCTCGTTAGCTCTGACCTCACTGCTTTTCTTCTGCTGGTGGTTCTGAGTCTTGCTTTCTTTGTCTCTCTCAGAATAAAGAGCGCTTGGAGACTATGGATTACTGTACATGGCTCTTACAGATGCCTGTAGAATAGCAGTTCTTAATCCAGGGGTCACCAGCCCTTGGCAAACCTCTATCTCCAAAAATATTTACATTACAATTCATGATGGTAGCAAAATTGCAGTTATTGAAGTGGTGAAGACAATAATTTTAAGGTTGGGGGTCACCACAGCCTGAGGAGCTGTGTTAAAGGGGCGCAGTGTATGGAGGGTTGAGAACCAGTGCTCTAGAGACTTCCAGATTTCCTTCTCAATTGCAGTCACTCCTTCCCAACCCCAGTGAATGACATGCTGTCAGCAGGGAATGGACTCACTCTCAGCAGCCCTAACCTGCTTGCTTTCCTTCTCTTACCAAAGGGAAACTGCAACTCACTTTTATTTGGAAAGAGCGATTAATAGCTGCCGTAGGCTGCCGCTGTCTTCTATCTTGAACGCACACGGGGAACAGATTGTATTTCTTCCTGATTGACTGTTGATGCTTATAAGAAACCATTTTCTCTGAGCCAAAGAGCTTCTTGACACCCAACTCCCTGGGTCTTATCTGCCCATTTTTTTTTTCAATGTTTTTCTTCAGCTGTGGGGCTTCTTCAGTGATTCTTAGCCTCTGCCTACTTTTCAGTTCTGGAAAAAAAGAAAAGTAATTATCCATGTTTTTCTCTCCCAATTTCAGGTGGATTTAGTTCTGACTCCCATCAATACTGGCCTAGTTATTCCTCCAAGCCTTCACCCCTTTGTCTGATCCTTCCTCTGCCACAGTTCCAGTCAGGAAGCCTACTGGTAATAGTGAATTTCCATAGAGCTCACTGAACTCTGGCTGCAGCAAGTTGTATCCAGTCTCTGTCTCTGAGCTTCCCCAGCACTTTAGGCCTTTGAAGCATGCAGGGTATAATCTATGGCTGCCCTGCTCAGTGTCCCCTGGGTCCTCAGTTCGAAGTGGGTGAACTCTTGGTTCTTAAGGCAGCTGAATGAAGACTTCAGTAGTTCAGTGGAGCCCGGTAAATTATCATCACCTCCTGAGTTCTTGGCATATTGTTTTTCTGTTTGTTGCACAGATGTGATGTGAGGTAGCTGTGTGTGTGTGTGTGTGTGTGTGTGTGTGTGTGTGTGTGTGTGTGAGTGAGTGTGTGTAACTGCCTGCAAGATGAGCAAGGTGAATAGTTGCAGATCTCTGTGATTTCAAGGTCAGTCTACATTGCAAGTTCTAGGGCAGCTGAAGCTACATAGTAAGATCGTATTTTTTTTTAATTATTTTAATTTTTTGAGATGGAGTCTTGTAAATCATGTAAGTCCCTAATGCTGGGATAACCAGTGTCACCAGCACTTTCAGCTTAAAAATAGAAATATGCTGGAAGAGGAACCCTAACTGTGTATGCCCTTTGTATCTGTGAACCTGGCAGTGAGAACTGCTTAGTCTCATATAGTTGTTCACCGCCTTCTCGGGGTGGCTCGGATAGAGCAGCTAGGAGCTTGTATGAAGAGGCCTGTGCTATGGAGGCTGCTCTTTTTTTCCTGTACCTTTCATGACAGCTAATCCTCAGGCTTCTAACATTTGCTGTAGTATGAAGGCCTGCAGATTTGGGGTCATTTGAGCTCAGACATGCTAGAGAAAGGAGACTGAGGAGATGCTGGGGGACCTACGCTTGATTCATGGAGCATTTGCTGGTTCTGAGTCCTCATCTTGCTAGACACAGGGCCCCTGCTCAGGACTGCAGTCAAGGCTGCCTTGAGCTATTTCTTCAAGGCCTTCCTGCGTTAGACCACACTTGGCCTTCAACTTCCCATCCCAGCTGGGGGGTTCGCTCTAAAGTACTATATAAATGGGAAACCAGTTCACTTTGTCTCCACCTGTCAGGCCTGAAGCATCTAGAAGACAAGCTTTATCCAGCTGTGGGCCTTGCTGCTCAACAGCTAGAGCAACCCTGAATATTGTCACTGGCAGGAGGTATCTGCTGAATGAGGACTAAGCATGACTCTGCTGTAGCCCTGGCACTAAAGAGCCAGAGGGAACCAGGATTTAACTGGACCAGGAACCTACTGTGTGAAGCCACTATGCAGTCATTCTTAGGGCTCCTTACCACCTCCTCCTTACTTCCTCCCTGTGAGGTAATTTTATTATATCTCCACTGAAAGCTGAGGCAAGACTTCTGCCCCAACTGCCATCATACTAGAAAGGCACAAGCTTCAGAACTGGCCTTGCTCGTCCTGTCTAGGACTCTCACAGATCTACCATAAGCCCCTTGTTCTTGTATGCGTGTGCTCCTCAGGGACTCTATCACTACCTCTCGCCTAAGGGACAGGGGGTATAAACAGATGGCTTTTCTTAAGAGGATCTGTGGTGTTGCCAAGGCATCAGGGGAGTCCAGAGCCCTAATAGTGTTAAGATGTAGCACATTTGAGTGGCCTCTCCCCCATAGCAATCCAGCCTCCTGGGGGATCTTGTCCTGCCTGTGTTACACTGAGTTGCAGGATAAAAGTGGCATACCATCTCCTGTTCCCTGCGGCCTCAGTGCCCCCACCTGGCTGACACTCTTAAGAAGGGCATGCTTGCTTCCCATTTCGTGTAGGTTAGTTTTTCCTCTAGGGATGGACTCACAGATACAACAGATTCTTTGGGCTCAGGTTGTAGTGGTCTCTGTCCCTGATTGGCTGATCTTGTTGCTATGGGCCTGTGACAAAGTACATCATGGTCAGAACAAAATCACCCGAGCATGAAAATCAGAATAAAGAAGTAAAGGAGACCAAGGCCTTTCGATTCTCTTTGAAGAGGTGTGTCCAGTGGCTGGGGGACCTCCCACTAGGCTCTACCTCCTAAAGCACCCTACCTCCCCAGAGGGTGCCATGCTAGGCCCTGACAGGAACCACTTCAGACTTGAGCTGTAGGCACTTTGCCAGCCTCTCATCTCCGCAGTTAATTTTCCCCACGAGTTCTATCTCAAACACAAAAGTCTTAGGATATGGAAAGAGTCTATACGCTCACAGAAGCCTCAGAGTCTTCCGCTACAGACTAACTGGGAGGAGGCCACCCTGACTGAGACTGGAAGAGGTTGGAGGGTTTGTCCACCCGCCCTGACAAGGATCCAGTGATGACACTGGCCAGATTCTGCTGTCCATCTGTCTGTGGCAACCTAGCCCTACTTTCTTGCAATCCTGTGTGGCAATAGTCTTTCTCTGTAGTGGGCTTTCAGGCTCTGAGGAGACACAACAGTACAGCCAAATATGAGCAGCTGATGCTGATGCCATGGTGCTGTTTTCTGAGGGGCTCACCAGGACCTCTGTGGGGAAGGGCAGTAGGGTGGAGCTACAGTGGCCCATGGACAGGCAGGATGAGAATGTTGACACTGAGTTCACACATTCAGCTGATTGCTTCACCCCTGAGCCAGGCTGGCTCCCTTGGGTGATTAAGCCCTCATTGCATCCTCTTCTGGACACCTTTATGCATTAAGATAAAAGGGCTGGTATATAGGCTCCAGTGTGGAACATCTAAACCCTATATTATACAAGGGTCCTCGTGACTCCTTTGAGAATTCATAGAAACACTCACAGAGCCTATAATTAAGTAACTTTGGCTAGTCTCATGGTAACGCTTGATGTTTAGGAAGCTATTAGGGTGTTTAAAAAAAAAAAAAAAAAGGTCTACCCTGAGATTAACTGATACCATTGCTTCCTGCTCCGTTTAATAATTGTTTTAAATTAAAAAGTGCTTCAATCATCTTCTGTTTTAACGGGAAGTAATAAAATGCCTGCTTAGCCGAAGCCTGTCTTTGTGGGATTCCTGAGTTCAGACTTTACTCAAATCAGAGTATATCCTGTGGAAACTGTAGAATAAGAGCCCTCAAAGGAGTCCCTGCTGCACATCTTGGGTGAATGGGAGACCGTGTTGTTGGCTAACAGGGTCCACCAGATTCTAGAATGATGTAGAAAGGGTCCAGCTCAGGCCTGATTGATTGCTCACTCTGTATAGAGTATTTGAGTATCTATTCCGAAGGACAGAATAGGGACAGCATTTAGAGGGACCCAGTGGACAAATAAAAGATGTGGGTTGGCTAAGTAAGGTGGAAGAGCTGTACATGGGTAGCCAAGGAGCTTCCATTTTCCAAGTTCTTAGTGGAGTGTATATTGTACACAGGAGTGCAGAGGAGTGAGCCACGGAATCCTGTGAGAAAATATTAAAATATTGCTGATGGCTACCTTTAGTATTGCAGCATGTATTACAACAAAGTAATTGTGGTATTTTGGTTGTGTTTCGTTTTGTCAATGCAAGGGACCAAATCTGGTACATTGTGCTTGCTAGATAGGTGCTATAACAGTGGGCTATAGACCAGGACACATTTCAGGTGGGTTCTCAGGGTGACATAGGTACCAGTGGCCCAGGGTCTGTCTTTAGAATCAGTGCATTAAGGAATTTAGACTCATATATGGCGAAGAGGAAAGACAAGATGTCAACCCCAGTGATCTCCAAGAAACCTAGAGAATATGAGAGAGACTGTCTCTCTCCATACTTGCCCATGAGGTATGGGCAATAGGATTTCCAGGGATTGTGGGAGCCCACATGTAAAATGCACCAGGCTAGAATAGTTCTGTGTGTTAGATTAACAAAGACTACAGATCCCTGCTGCCACATTACAAGCTGACTCCACGTCTAGACCTTTATGTCTCCAATTATCTCTTGCAACTACTTAATAAGTTGAGCACAGACAAAACCAGTATCATGAAGTTCTGTTCTCCTGCCATTATTGTTGGTTAGCATAGTTTAGTCACTTATCAATAAATATGTGTGCCAAACATTAATAATGACAGCCCTAGCATGATTGAGGGGAGGAGGCTCCCACTGCTTCAGCAGCATGGGCCCTGGCTCTGCCCAGGAGGCAGGCTGCCAATGCTGTATCCCTTGGAGGGAAACATTGTCAGTGTTGTTCCCAGTGCTGGTAGCAGATGGGAAACACCTTGCCACATTCACCTGGCCAGTGCAGTCAGAGGGAAACATAGCGCCTGACATCTTAGCCCAACCCCTGGAGGCAGCCTGGGCTTCAGTGGGGACTAGACTGGTATTTTCTGCTGTATGGTGGTATGTATAACCTGAAGTGCTTGTTGAGGAAGCCCCTCTTGAGAAACAACACTGAAGAACCTCTGCATGAAATCTACCTGCTAAAAATGAAGGCCATTTCCTTATTTAGATAGAATTGCTTTGTTAGTTTGTTTTTTTAAATGACGTGTTTAATGTGTGCAAGCTGATGAGTCGATCATTCTCACTTGACATTGGGAAAACTTTCAATGAAAGAGAATACCCAAAGTCTTTCTTCAAAATCCACCATATACAGCTCAGGTCCTAGACCTAACTGACCCCATTGTTCTGAAGCCTGATCAGATGTATCTTAGGGTGAGTGGCTTCCGACCCACCAGATCCTCCCATGCACATACAATTGGTAAAAATGTGTGAGAGAAGAGAACCAGACATTGTACATTAAGCAAGAGTACATATTTAGAGTCTTTAAATCTTCAAGATTTCAACAGGCATATCTCCTAACATACACAATGAGACATTTTCCTAAAGGAAGATACAGTAAATCCTGAACTACTCGTTGAGGGTTACAGTTTCTGGTCTGTTATAGTATTGAGTATATGTTTGGGATTGGGAATTAAAGTCATGACTGTCTATACTATTTTATGAGCCTCCACTTTAACATTACCTCCATTCTAGTTTGCTTTCTGATACTGTGATTGACACCATAGCCACAAGCAGATAGATGGCAGGACTGGCTTTTCTTTTGGTTTACAATGTACAGTCCCTCACTGAAGAAAGTAAAGGCAGGAGCTCGAAGGAGGTACGGAGACTGGCTTACTCTCTGTGGCTTGCTCAAGCTTGCTTTCCTCAGCAATTCAGGACCACCTGCCCAGGGGGACACCACCACAGTGGGAGGGGCCTCCCACATCAGTCATCAATAAGGAAGTGTCACACAAACAGGCCTGCCCACTTCCCAGGTGACTCTAGCTTGTGTCAAGTTGGCACAAAGGAGCCAGCACACACTCAAATGTGAAAAATGCTAATCAGAGTGAACAGCATAAAAAAAAAAAGGAATTATGTATTTGCTCGTGGTTTCAGAGGTTTTGTCCATCATGGTGGGGAGGGTATGGCATAGACAGCTGCTTAGCTCATGATAGACAGGAAACAGAGATAGGAGTTACAAGATATGGTCACAAGGACACACACACCCTCAGTGACTTACTTCCTCCATCTAAGTCCCACCCACTAATCTTTCCAGAAACTTCCAAAAATAACACTGTCATTTGTTAAGCAAGCATTGGGCAGCTGAGCCCTGGGAGTGCACTGTACACTCCTGTGCAGCCATCTTGCCTACTTGGTTGTACACATTGTGTAGACAGGGTCTATTTTCCCTTCAGTTTTCAGTCTGGGCACAGAGCACAGCATGTTGTAAATGAATACCCAGGCCTTACTAGATATTTGTCTTTGGTTTATTTGTTAGGCTGCTTAATTACCCAACCAGATTCCTATCTCCCTCCACATATGCTACAGAAAAGTGTGTGATCCTGAACTTAGCCTTCTAAGTGTCAGGCCTGCCAGCAACGAAATCAGTTCAAAAGGACGAGTTCCAGGAGGCCTCAAGCAAAAGAGCTGTCCTGCTTTCCTTTGATGACAACTGAAAAGGTCCAGGACACAGGTGTTCTCGGTTTTGGGGCTAAAATCCAGCTTTGCTAATGACTGATAAGCCGGTCAGAGGAGATACTAAGGACTCTAAGACCAACCGTGTGCTGTATGATTCTAACATTCCAGAACCTCCAGAGGGAAACAGACAGACATCCAGGACCAGAGTGCAAACCATGCACTCACCCTATTACAATGGCTTATTAGAGGTGGTTTGCACAAACACTGGAGTCCATGCTCCAGGGCCAGAAGCCACAGGGTTTAGCACCAGAAATCCTTACTTTGTGAAAGTGCAGCCGCTGTGATAAATAAGCTTAAGCCTTGGTAATCACTTTCTCACTTTTTTTTTTTTTTTTTTCCTTTTTGCACCAATTACCTCGGGCTGCTTTGTGACAGGAGTTAATAGGGAGTATGGATTTCCAAGGAGACTCATTTTCCTTGTCTAATTAAATTAAATACTTGAAAGGGGATTCACATATGGATTCTCTCCCCCCATTTAGTCACCTGAAAATTACAGGCTCTTTTAGGAGTTCAAGCCTTGCCCCTCAGCCTCTGGGGTCAGAGCCCTTACTGAGGACACTCCTACCAGCATCCCACCCACCAGCTTTTGTGAGCAACAGTCCTTGGAAGAGGTTCTCAGAAGCACACTGCCTAGGAAGGTGTAGGGAGGCCATGACATGACAGTTTTTTACCTGCTCAAAAATCAATTCAGTATGTCTTTGTCTCCAGTTTCAAAAATTAAAAGTTTTGAAGACTGTTGATTTAAAATTTTTATAGGTTGACATGAATTATATTTTGGAAGTTGCATATTTTGATATATATGTACATAATCAGTCCAAACCAGGATTAGCATATCTGTCTCCTCAAACGCTTAGTATGTCTTTATGATGAAATCTTTCAAAGACCTAGCTTTTTTGAAATCTATAGGAAATGCTTGCTATCTGTAGTCATGCTACATGGACAGCTTCCTGTTCTCCAGATATAGCAAAGTGTCTTGTTCCCAGGTTTTTAGTATCCTCCACATGCAGCAGGTGTGTTCAGAGTGAGAACTCCAAAGGCCAGTCACATCCTGACCCATCACTTTTGTTGTAAAGTGGTCACAGAATTCACTAGGGTTGCATTTACGGAGCTAACATCAGCCATCTCCTTCCATGGTATTAACCTGGATTCTTGAGGGCCCACAAGATGCTAGCAAATTCTTTTTATGGCGATTAGAAACCTACAATTCTTTCATTTCTCTTCTGCCTTCTGCCTTGTGTTTCTTAAATAAACACAGATGCATTAGAAATGTGTGCTGTGCTCGGCATGGATGCAGGAGGCTTGAGGAGCATCTGGGAGCCTGAGTGACAGTCTTATGTGTAATCAGCTGGCCATCTCTGGACAGCTGAGGTATCATCATCTGCTAAGTAACTCTGTCTTAATCTGCTTTCATGACCAGCCCTCCTGCTTCACTCTCAGGCCACCTTTCCAGATGTGTATATCGTTGTAGGAACCTACTTTATTTCCACATAAGTACATGCCCTTGAAATGTGCGAGCATGCACATTAGGAGAAAAGTGGAGCCCCTCACACCATCCCCCTCAGTGTCCAAATATGAGGCTTTTTTATGCTTTTCCCTGTGCATTTAGTTTTATTGAAATACACTCTCTGTCTCTCCTCTCTCTTCCCTTCTCCCTCTCCCCCAGCAGCCTGTTTGTCTCCACTCACAGAAACTTTCAATTGCTATGTGCAGAGATATCTAATTCTTATTTTAGCTAATAGCAGTCCACATCCACATTTCCATTCTAGCTAGACTCCTCTCTATCTGGTCTATTTATCTATCCATTTCTATCATCTGTTTATCTATCTATCCATTTATTTATCCATCCATCTACCTAACTATCCATTCATCTATCCATAAAGTACTTTCCATAAACTGGAAGCTTCTCTAGGACTAGAGATGAAGCAGAGACAAGTTTCATGTATTATCCTTTTCTGGCTATTTTCTTTCCTAATGATCGAGAAGCTCTTCTTTTCTCAGGATGAGATGTGCTTGCTATGCATTTGTTTATCATTCATCTACATTAAAGTAGAAACTGCAAGGACCTAAGGCATTGTCTATTCTATTTACTGTTGTATCCTCAGCATTAAAACAGTATTTGTCCACATCTGCAGCTCAAACCAGTTGCTTCTCCAGATAGCTCTGGTAATGCCTAACTAGAACTCCAGGACTCTGGATCTAAGGCAAGACAATTGCAAGGTAGAGATAGCCTAAGCAACAAGCAAGATTCTGTCTCATTAAGATAAGTAAATAAAAGCAAGATAATAGAATAACTTTAAAAAGCAAACAAAAATGTTTTTTAAAGGTCTGGAGATGGCTAGCCTTGAAGTGCATGTGCTGTTCATATAGCAGGATTTGATTACCAGCATCTATAAGGCAACTCAGAACCATCTGTAACTCCAGTTCCAAGGGATCCAATATCCTCTTCTGACCTTGGTAGGTATCATATATACATGCAAGCAAAACTGTCATACAGATAACATTTTTAAAAATTTAAAAAGCTGGTAGCCTGTTCTGCGCATTGAGAAAACATGGACCTGACCTTGTGGTACCGGACAATTGGGCACTATTATGGTGAGCAAATATATGGTGGGGTATGTATGGAGGTGGAAGAGAGAGAGAGAGAGAGAGAGAGAGAGAGAGAGAGAGAGAGAGAGAGAGAGAGAGAGAGAGAGAGAGAGAGAGAGAGAGAGAGAGAGAGAGAGAGAGAGAGAGGAATTGTTCATATCCTGTGAGGAGTGGCAGATCTGCAGATTTAAAGAGGTGGCCTGCTTGCTACCATGTCTGGGTCCGTGTCCCTGCCATAAACATTATCTGTATTGATGCCCATGACACCTGTTACCATCAAACGTAAAGAGGGCTGCCCAGAGTTGTCCCTGGCCCTCTCTGGCTATAACACTGGGGAGAACTGGCTATTCCCCTCATCTGTTGCAGCACTTGGGAGAGCCAGGCCCTAAAAATGCAAGTGTGGAAGATCTGGTCCCACACCACATCTGCCATATGGTGGAGTGGGTGAGGGAGAGATGCTCCCCACTCCCTGCCCCTTGCCACCTATGGTAGGTGGGAGACCTGTCCCTGTCCCTCCTGAGGTTCAGCACTTGGGAGAACAGGCCCTGCAGCTCGACTTGGCAGTACAGTAGAGCTGATCCTGTTGTCAGGGACGCAGGTGAGCATAGGAGAACTGGCCCTATACCCCTCATCTATCATGTGTTGGTGAGGAAAAATGCCTTCCCTCCTCACCCTCACCATGTGCGCTGCCCCTCTACATCACCTGTGGTAGGTGGGAAAGCTGGCCCTGAGACCATGAGAATAGGAGAGCTGTCCCTGCCCCTCACCAGCTTCAGTACTCAGGAGAGTGTCCCCATGCACCTCACAAACACAGCAGAGCTGGCTCTGGTGGTATAAGTATGGGTGAGCCAGACCTAAAGGTGTAAAAGCAGGAGAACTGGCCACTCCCCTGATTCCTTGCTGCACAGGGTAAACTAGCTATGGCAATGCTGGAGAGCTCATCCTGATGGTAAGGATGAGAGAGAGAGAGTGGGCAAGCTAACCAGTCCTACAACTACCTAGGCCCAGAACCAGGGCTATGAGTTGGCCCACCCCAACATAACATCCACCCCATCTATGGCCAGCTGGAGTGCATGAAGGGGCTTGTCCGGAAGATGCTAAGCTGCAGGAGCTCCATGATACAGGGCAACAATAGAATATCCAAGAGGGTCCCAGTGAGGGCCCAGCATCTATAGCAGAAACCAGAGGCCTCGAAACAGACCAATGACTCTTTGCAATGAACACTTACAAATGAAGATGTACACTTGGTGACTCATGTCACAGTACAACTTTTATGATGAGTTTTCTTTCTTTTTTCTTAAATTTTATTGTATTTTATTTTGTGGGGAGGTTTCAAGGGCAAAGGGCAGATACAAAGGGATGGTAGATATAGAGGACAGAGATGAATGATATTGATCATGATGTAAAAGCCACTACCTTCCTTTGCTGTGTAGGAGCTTTTGAATTTTATGAGGTCCCATTTGCCGACTGTTGGCATTAGCTCCCAAGCAGCTAGAGCTCTAGTCAGAAGGTCTTTGTCTGTGCCTGTATCTTGAAGTATTTTTCTTATTTCTTTGTCAGCTTTGGAGTTGCAGCACTTATATTAAGGGTCTTGGTCCATTTAGGGTTGAGCTTTGTGCAGGATGAAAGATAGGGATCTGGGTTTCATTCTTCTACATCTTAGGCTATAGCAAGAGACACCATGATCATGGCAAGTCTTATAAAGGAAAGCATTCAATTGAGGCTGACTTCCAGTTTTGAGGTTTAGTCTATGATCATTTTGGCATGTGGCATGCTGGTAGACATGGTGCTGAAGGGGCTGAGAATTCTATACCTTGATCTACAGGCAACAGGAAGTGAACTACATCTTACACTGGGTATAACCCTCAGGCTCACATATGAGATCTCAAAGCCCACTCCCACAATGACACACTTCCTCCATCAAGGCCACACCTCCTCATAACACCATTCTCTATAGGCCAAGCATTTGAGCATATGAGTCTATGGGGTCCATACCTATTTAAGCCACCACATGTCATATATGACTATTTGCTTTCTCGGTGCCATTTATTGAGAAGGTTATATTTTTTTCCAATGTATATGTTGGTATCTTTAATTAAAAAAAAAGTAACAAAAATAAAGTGGGTATCACTCTGTGGGTTTACATGTGGGTTCTCTCTTCTGTTCCACTGAGATAATTCCTAGTTTTGTGCTAGTACCATACTGGCTTTGTTATTATGGCTCTGTAGTTGGTGATACCATTGGCAGTATTCTTTATGGTCATTCTAATGCCTTCTCTGGGCCTTTTGTGCTTCTGTATGATTTTAAGATTGTCTTTTCTCTTAATGTGAAGGATGGCATTGATTTTTTTGATGGGGATTGCATTCAATCTATAGATTGTTTATGGTAGTATGTCATTTCACAACACTAATGTTTTAAATCCATGAACATGGAAAATCTTTTCATCTTCTAATGTCTTCAATTTCTTTATCCAGTGTTATTTTAGTTTATGAAATTTATACATTGATATTTTATTGACCAGGGTTCTCCAGAGGAACAAAGAAGACATATTAAACAGGCATTTATTAGAGTGACCTACAGGCCATGGTCCCAAGTAGTTCAACAATGGATGTCTACTGACTGATGTTTCCTGGTAGGAAAACCAAGGTGCCAGTAGTTCAGTCCATAAGACAGAATGTCTCAGATGTCTCAGTCTGGTACTGGAGACTCAGGAAAGTCCTGGAGAATTGCTGGTCTATAGTTTATGCTGAAATCCCCAAGAAGCAGCTTCTAATACCAACAAATGAATACCTTAGAAGCTGTGTGGATGTCAGTTGTTTGTGTTACCTCTGAAAGCTACATGTATGTCTGTCGCCTCTACTGTTACTGAAGGCTATGCATAAATCTGTAGTATTTGCTGCCACTGGAGTTCATGTTGATGTCCATGGCCTGGCTACTGCTGAGGGCCATAATGGTACCCACACTATGGTTGGTCCATGCTGTGGTTGAAAACTGTGTGGATGTCCGTGTACTGCCTCCAGAAACCATATAGATGTCCATGATTCATGTTATTGTTGACTAAAAAGGACAAGGAAGTTTGTTTTATCATCATAATTGATGACCGCAGATGAACAGTTGAAAATGAGAGACATAGAGGCTTCTATGACACACCCCTCCCCTGAAAAATAACAGTGTAGACAGGAATTCATCGAAGAGAACTCTTTAAAATTGTGATAGGGAAGCTGAAGTATAGCTCTTCACAAGTGGTGGTTTCTGGCAGGGTTAGGAGTGGGGAAAGACTCAGATCTTTTTAGGGGGCTGGCTACTAGGAGTCTGACCATGCTCAGTGAGCATATGGGTAGCACAAACTGGACTTGTCTTTTCTTGCTTTTTTTATTATTCTTTCTTTTTCTTTCTTTTTTTTTTTTAGGGGAGAGGAAGGTCACAAGGAAGGAAGTGGGTGAACTTGGGAAGACTGGAAAGTGAGTGTGATCAGGATGCATTATGTGAAACTCCAAATAGTCAATAGAAATATGTTGAGAAGAAAAAAAGAAACCTTACCAATAAAAAAATTTACGGTAAGATACAGTTATATAGACAGATGATAGATAGATGGATGATAAGTGATAGATGAATGATAGATATATGATAGATAACAGATGGCTGGATAGATGGATAGATACATAGGTAGATGATAGATATATACGTAGATGATTGATAGATGATAGATGATAAATAGATGATAGATGGATACTAGATAGATAAATGGTAGATAGAAGATAGATATATAGGTAGATGATAGATAGATAGATAGATAGATAGATAGATAGATAGATAGATAGATAGATAGACAGACAGACAGATAGATGATAGAGAATACCTCAGCAACAGTATAGTTGAACTTGGCCAGTGAGAGTGAAGGCAATCAGGCAAAAAGTGAAAGCTTCCTTTTTCCATGCCCTCTTAATTGGCTTCCACCAAAAGATGTGGCTCATATTTTGATTGGGCCGTCTCACTTTAAATGATATAGATTTAGTAAGGGGGTCTTTCCACTTCAAGTGGTCCAGTCACAGAAGTGCCCAAATGCTTGGATATTAGCTTAGTCAAATTGGCAACCAAGGCCATTACACATACTACACATATTATATATTTTGATTAAACCCATCCCCCCATCCTTCTGTGGGATTATGCTTTTGTACACTGTAAGTATTTGTCATTGTAAATACTTTTTAAATAAAACACTGATTAGTCAAGTAGCTAGACAGGAAGTAGAGGCGGGGCAATCAGATTAGGAGAATTCTGGGAAGTGGAAGAGCAGAGCAACAGATGCCAGCGAGATGCAGAAGAAACGGGATGATAATGCTGCACTGAGCAAAAAGGTACAAAGCTATGTAGCTAAAAAAATAGAAATATGGATTAACTTAAAGTATAGCGCTAGGAAGTAATAAGCCTGAGCCAGAGACCAAACAGCTTGTAATTAATATAAACTTCTGTGTATTTCTTTGGGATGAAACAGCTGTGAGACTGTAGGTCCAGACCTTGGGGATAGGCTGGGCCAGAAACTTCTGAATACACCATCCCCTCCCCTACAGACTCGACCCTAACCCATTACCATTTTCCCTTTCTAACTTCATGCGTCTGTTTTTGGAGCCCACAGATTCACTGAATGCTGCCTGTCTGTGTATTGGTGTGAGTCTGGGTAACCTCCTAGGGAGTGCATTCCCGTGGAAAACTTACTCTCATCCCCCAGCAGCCATAAACCATCAGTGGTAACTCCTCAGCCAGGGATTGGACTTGATGAGCCCTTTCCCCATCCATTCTGGGGGTTTTCTGCCTTGGTATTGCACAGGTCTTCTGCATGCAATCCTTGTACTGTGAGTTCTTGTGTGCAGCGGCCCCATCATGTCTGTAAAAGACTGTTATCCTGCAGGTGCTCACTACCTCTGGTTCTCACAATCTTTCCTTCCTGAGCACTCCATAAATCTAAGTGCATAAGACAGTGTTTAGAATATATAAAGAACTAAAAAATAATAATAAACACCAGAAAACAAACAGCCCCATTAAAAATCAGGGCATAGACTCAAACAAGGAATTCTTGAAAGAAAAAATACAAATGGCTGAGAAATACTTTTTAAGGTATTCAACATTAGGGCACTTAATGCTTTAAAGGTGACCCAGGTTTGGTTCCCAGCACCATCTGGCAGCTTACAATCATCTGTAACTTAGCTGTAGGGAAAATGGCACCCTTCCCTGGCCTCCACAGACATTAGGCATGCACACAGTTTATTTACATACGTATAAGCAAAACATTAGTGTATATCAATAAAACTTTTAAAATATGTTCATCATTCTTATCCATCAGGAAAATGCAACTTTAAAATGTTTATCTTACTGCAGTTAGTATGGCTAGGACCAAAATAACAAACACTGATGTAAATGCAAAGACAGGAGAACACTGGTAATGTTGGTGGGACCGTATGAAAATCTGTGTGACGTTTCCTCAAAAAGCTAAAAGTAGATCTTGACGTACTAGTCTTGGGCCCATCCTCATAGGGTTCTACTATAGAAAGACTTACTCTTCTGTACTCATTGCTCCATTCACAAGAAGCAGAAAAGGAAAATAGCCTAGATGGTTGTCAACTGATGAACGGATAATGAAAACGATACATCTACACAGTGGAGTATTAGTCAGCTGCGAAGAAAGACCTGGAAGAACAAACATTGCATGCTCTCATGCATATGCTAGCTTTGAATCTTTATGTGTGTGCTTAAGCTGGCTGACTCACAAGTCAGGGGGGTTAGTCATAGTACACTGGAGTATTTTGTTTTCTTCAGTATTTAAAATTTTTTCACCGTAGTCTTTGCACTTTCTTGGTTAGGTGTCTTCTCAAGTGTTTTTCAGGCAGTTGTGAGGAAATTCCTGATTTCTTCCTGGATGGGTTTGTCATTGGCATATAGGAAGACTACTGATATTGCATCTTAAATTTTCATTCTGACCTTTTACCAAAGGTGTTTATCAGATTTAAAATTTTTGGGGGTCAGGACAGAGTTTCACTGTAGCCCTGGGTATCCTGGATCTTGCTCTGTAGACCAGGCTAGCCTCCAACTCTCATAGACCTGTCAGTCTCTGCAAATGGGCAGATGAGGCTGGCCTTGAACTCATGATCCTCCTTCCTCTGCCCCCTTCAGCAAATCCCACACAAATCCAGCATGGCGGGGTCTTGAGGAATTGTACCATCTGTACACAGGGTGCTTTGACTTCTTTCTTTCCTGTTCCCATCTCTTTTAGTTTCTTCTTATTTTTTAGCTAAGACTGTAACACTATATTGTAGTAGTGGGGTTTCTTGGGTCCCGGGCAGCCAGAGGTCCGAGACCCACAGACCTGCCACCCGAGACCCCTTAGCCGCCCAGCCGCCCGCCCGCCGCTCAGACCCCCAGAAATGACTCAGACGCTTATATTAACTTCATGCTGTTTGGTCTATGGCTCAGGCACATTGCTAGCTAGCTCTTACATCTTAAATCAACCCATTTCTATTAATCTGTCTGCCATGTGGCCCGTGGCTCACGTGTGTTTCTTACATGTTTCTTCTTGGGCGGCTGGCTCAATCTGCCTCTGACTCCGCCCTTCTTCTCCTACCTAAGCTCTGATTTCTCCTCCTACTTCTTCTATGGTGCCTGCCATGGCCCAAAACAGCTCCTTTATTTAAAGATTGAGATTCACAGCAAACATAAACACATTCCCACATCACGTCCCCCTTTCTGTCTAGTCAAAAAGGAAGGTTTCAATTTTAACATAGCAAAATTACATATAACAAAATAGCTATCAAGCAGGAAATACAGTTACAATATCTAGTCTATTTGTATTTAGCAAAATTAAAGAAAATACTCTATCATCTACCTTATCTTTTTTAGTCTAAAGTTTCATATCTAATATACCTTTTAAATGACTAAGAAAAACTGTACCTATAACTATCTAATCTTCAACTATGTCAAAGACCACAGAAGGATATATTTACCCAAGTAAACCAGAAGTGCAAGCGACTTCTAAAATCTAGAAAGGATAGAGATGACACTTATCTGCCTGGACAGTCATCCAAAGTTCCTTTATAAAGTTGGGGCATCCATTTTCAGCCTACAGGCCCAGAGTCTCTTTTCATTTCAGTGAAGCAGGAAATCTGCTCTGCCCATTCTGGCACAGTTCATCCGTTGCTTCTCCTTCAGTCCTGAAGAATGTCTGACAGTTTCTCTGTAAAGCAGGAACCTGAATGACCATCTCGGCTTGTTCTGCCAAAGTTCAGAGGTCATCTTCCTATGGAACCTGCATATCCAGTTTAAACAGCATACTGTCAAGCAGTCAATATAATAACAGGTCCTTGTCCAGTGGCTAACCATTGCCACAAAGAGAGTAGACTCCATATGGAGTTTCTTCGATGCCCATTTTTCTGTTGAAGTAAATTAGTGCTGCCAGGAGCAGACCTTTCTCATTGTCTAGAAAAGTCTAATCTCTTAAAACATTTTAAATGCCATATTCTGTAGGTCTTAGAAGTATTTGAAGATTACCTACCTAATTGAAATATATATATATTGTATACCTAAGAATCCTAACTAACCTAACTATAAGTTTGATTATCAAAGGTGACTATTAATCTTCATTTCTTAATTATACACTATAATTTTAAAACAGTTACATGAACATCATACCTTAAACAAGAATAGAAAAACACATACAGCATAACAAAATTGACCTTAAATTTGTATCAATAAACCAAAATCTATACCAATGTAAAGCATTTTGAGATTAACAGCTGATTTCCTGATCTAAGTAAATTCAATAATCTAATTTTTTTTAAAAAAAATCATTTATATACCATATCCCCTTTTTCTTCTTAGAAAGAGATTACTATGACCATTAACCATTTATAATGAAAACAAACATTTAGAAACAATTTGGGGGGAATTTGGGCGTAGTTTTCCATTACTACTTCCTGCTGATTAAGGGGCGTTGAAAATCTCACGGTTGTTGAGACTGGATCATAATCTGCAGCCATGAAGCTAATCTGGACATCTCTTCCCATCAGAGGTTTTCTTCAGGGGGTCTTGGTTGATGAAACCATATTTGCCTGGAAGCAATCCACAGGTTCTCATCTTCTGTGGAAACAAAAGCAGAACTCTTCCGAAGCAATAAATCCTTAGACACAAATTTTGAAATCAAAATACCTTTAAAATATATATATTCTTGTTTAACTTAGTAGCCTTTGCATTTCAAATCATTGTCTTTCTATAGTTAGCTCATTAACAGTTAAAAAAATTAAAAGAAAACACAATAACAACCAAAATCCAGATTTTGTGTCTATTTTCCATCTTTACATGGCTTATTATATTTTTATTACTCTATTTCTCTTTTTAAAGACTTTTTCCAACCTCTTTCTTTTTTCTCTGAAACCTATGTGCCTTTTACAAACATTGTAACCCATTTACAGGTTTTTCTTTTTATCTGAATTTGTTTTATTGTGAATCCTTAATCATCTTCTAACAGTAAGTGCTTTTAAAATACACTCTCTAAAAAGAAGCATAGTTTTTGCAAATTAGGCTGAATCACTAAGTTCTCTTAAAGGGACCATGTTGTTGGGAGCCACTGGCCCCAGCCCCTCAAGATGGCGCCGATATCCGGTGCTGGCCAACCTGCCTGAGTCAGTAAACAAAGCAAGGGCGCATGCCTTTGGTACTCTTCCGAGACTGGTCTCTCCGCCTCTCCCATGGCGTCATGTGGGATAATGAGCTGCAGCCTATAGAGAGGTGACACGTCCAAGGCGGAGGTCTTTGGTCTATATAAAGATTGGGCTTTTCCTACCTCGTGCTCTCTCCATTTTCTGTAAGCTAATGCTCTCCCTCAAGATGCATTAAAGCTTTGCTGCAGAAGGATCCTACATGTGTCGTGCCTTTTCTTGCGGGCGAGAAGTTGGCGCGGGACACCATGTCTCTATTCATGGCCAGTAAACAGAGCACACTCAAGAAAATGCTGCTACTAAGAAAATTTGCTTCCTTTTTGTTCAAAATAAACAGAAATCTAAAATCAATCACATGCTACTGAGTCTTCTGTGAGATTTCAGGAACCTGCCTGATTGCAGCTTACACTGCCTGCCGCCAGTCCAGTCTGCCAGCGCCATTTTGAATGTGACCTGGACCATGCTTTCTTTGTACAATGGCCCGCTTGGTATACACAATTTGGAAGCTGCCTTGGCTCAGTTTCTGTGATCTAGAGCCCTTCTTAATCTTTCTCAGGCTTTAAGTGGATAATCACCCCACGTTGGGCGCCATCTGTAGTAGTGGGGTTTCTCGGGTCCTGGGCAGCCAGAGGTCCGAGACCCACAGACTTGCCACCCGAGACCCCTTAGCCGCCCAGCCGCCCGCCCGCCGCTCAGACCCCCAGAAATGACTCAGACGCTTATATTAACTTCATGCTGTTTGGCCTATGGCTCAGGCACATTGCTAGCTAGCTCTTACATCTTAAATCAACCCATTTCTATTAATCTGTCTGCCACGTGGCCCGTGGCTCACGTGTGTTTCTTACATGTTTCTTCTTGGGCGGCTGGCTCAATCTGCCTCTGACTCCGCCCTTCTTCTCCTACCTAAGCTCTGATTTCTCCTCCTACTTCTTCTATGGTGCCTGCCATGGCCCAAAACAGCTCCTTTATTTAAAGATTGAGATTCACAGCAAACATAAACGCATTCCTTCATCACTATATTGAACAAGACTGAGGGAAGTAGACACTCATGTCTTATCCCTGGTTTGGTGTTTTGAGTCTTCCTCATTTTGTATAACGGTGGCTATAGTTCTGTTATATATACTCTTTATTAAGTTAGAATACATTTTTTCTTCAGAGCTTTTATAATGAAGAGACCCTAGATTATGTCAAAAGTATTTTCTTCACTTGTTAATTTCTGCATCATTTAATTTCTGTCCTTTATGTCATACATTGCATTTGTTGACTTGTGTATGATGAACCATCCCAGCACCTTAAATGTTGACATCTTTTAAAATTTAGTTTACAGATATTATATTGAGAATTTTTGCATCTATGTTTATCAGCACATTTTCATGAGAGAAGTAAAGTTAGGCTTATTAGGAGATTTATGGCTATGCGTGGTGGCACACACATCTAGCGCATTATAGTAAAGCCTTGTTTCAAAAACCAAGCAAGCCAACAGGTAGACTTTCAAAGTAAACTGTAGTGCAAGAATAATGTCCCCAAAGTTTAGGAAGGTAAGTAGTCCCTAGACAGCAATGGTAGGGACGAAGGTGGGGGAGGAGCCCATTTTGGCTAAACGTAGGATGGAGTGAGAGAGGCAAAGAAATGTAGTCAGATAACAAACAGCCACAGCTCTCCAGAGACTGAGCCACAAAGACTCTACAGACTAATCAAACCCATTTTCTTTGGAATAGCCTTCTAAAATAAAGTTAAAAGAGGAGAAATAGAGAAGAGCAAGAGAGAGCAAGAAAGAATGAGAACAGAACAGGATACAACCTGCTCACTAAATTGACATTGGCTACTAAATGAAGGAGGAGTCATCCCGAAAGGAGAGAGCTGGGCAGAGGACCAGCATCTGAATGATCTGGTCTGACCACACCTTTCAGTCTCAACCCTCTCCGTTGCTGCCCATGCTCCCAGATGCCTGTTACACTCTGGATGTTCTTTCACAAGGTCAGGTCACAGATGCTGCTCCCATCAATGAGTAGCCCTTCGTAGATTGGTTCACAGATTCTGAGTATAGCACTTGGTGTTCTACAGAGGTTTGGGGCTGTGAAGGCTTTTCTCACCTCCTGGCCGTCTCTTGCAAGGCAGAGGCCAGCCGGTTCCATCAGTGAGGGTTCTTCTCAGCCTGGGTCACACCTGTGGGTGATACTTTCAGATGTTAGGCATGCCACTTAGGAACTTGGGTCTGGATTCTAGTGCTGATGCCCTGAGCAGGATTCTACTATGCAGAATACCAGGGGATTCTGATGCAAAGTGTCTTCCCTACAGACTACAGAAATTCTAGCTAGGTTTTAGAGTATGGTTCTGTGACACTTGCCTTAGGTTTGCTAAGTAATTGGGGCCTCCTGTCTGCTGGCTCATAGGAGATCTTTTAAAATGACACGTCATTGCTGCTCTGGTCATGTTCCCAAAGATAAGAGTGTGCCTGGAGTTTTTTCTCTCCTGATGCTATTTAATCTAACCTTTGTCTCTGTCTCACTCCCTTCTCTCTTTAAAGTGTCTTTTATGAGAAGACAACGTGTATTCTCAGGGTCTATGTCTTGAATGTGGCTCTAGATGTTTACTGTTCTTGAGGAGAGGACTCTCACAATCACACCAATTCCATTGGAAAGTAACTAGTCATTCTGTTCTGCCTTAAAATTTTTGTATTTTACTTCATAATCTGACTAGAGATCTTTGAGCTATACTTTACACTAACACCCCTCCACAACTCACGTGGGATTGCTTCATTTCTCTGGTGTGTGGGTTACTTCAAACTGATTTTTCTTTCTGAACTCAAAAGCTGGGCTTTTATCATTCATATGCTAATACTTAGTTTCTCACACTTTAATATATCCAGAAAGGTAGTAGCTTAAAATCAACAGTGTCTTAGATTCCCTAATGTATGGTAGCTGACCCACCCTGTTTTCCCATGCCAGGTTTATATTCAGATATTGCTTCTGGGATGAAGTTGACTTCCTTTGTTGACCCATGACCCTGTTATTTCTCTTGGCATTTCATCTATTTTCACAACTGTGAACCTGACTCTCAGTCCTAACTGCCTCATTCACCTGAGTGTGGCCTGGCTCAACACTCAAGTTAGACTGTCCCTTCTAGAGGTTGAACCCTGGGCATCTTGTGGGTCTTAGCTGAGATATTCACTTGTTTTCAGAGAATCTCTCCCTAGCCACCCTACCTACACAAGGCAGACAATACTTTTATGCTCTGTGTCATCTTTTGTGGGGTCTCTACTCTTTTAGGATTGTAAGTTTTATTAGGGTAGGCACCTTATTTCATTAAACACTTGGTTGTGTATGTGTGTATGTATGCATGTGTGTATATGTGTGTGTGTATATGGGGGTGTGTGTATGTGTACATGTGTGTGTATGTGTGTGTGTATATGTGTGTATATATGGGTGTGTATGGATGTGTGTATGTATGGGTGTGTATGTATGTGTGTGTGTGTGTGTGTGTGTGTGTGTGTGTGTGTGTGTGTATGTACAGGTATGTGCATCCATGCTCATAAATGTAGAGGTCAGAGCAGGATGTACAGTGTTTTCCTCTATCCATCTCCACCATATTCTCTTGAGGTAGAGTCTCTCAAGAAACCGTAAATGTTGTTTCAGCTAGGTGACCTCCATGCCTGACTAGGCTAGCTCCACCATCCTAATGCTGGGGTTATGTGAGTGCTAGGAATTAAAACTCAGATTCTCCTGCTTGCAGAACAAGGTCTCCTACCCACTGAACCATCTCCTCACTCTCCTCACCTGGTTCTTAATGCAGGCATCATAGAAGGACGGATGGACATCAAAACCTTGGTGTTAAGACACATGGAAAAGACATTTAATTCCCTAGAATCCCTTACACAAAAGATTAGGGGGTGGAGAAGAAAAAGGTAGCCAGGAGGTAGCATAAGGACAGTGTCAGGCACAAAGAATGATGTCCCCACTTTCTTTCTAACTACTGTTTCTTATGTGATACACATGCTCCCCTTCACAAGCTGCCTTCACAAGTCACCTCTGCTTTTTAAGGTCTTAAGCCCAGGTGACACTCAGAGTGTCTGCTTATATCCCACTAGCAAGAGATAGGCTGATCTAGCCAGATGAGAGGATGGGAGATGTAGTCCATAGAGGAGTTGTCTCCTAGTGGGATGGCTTCCCTGAGACCTCTCCACCCTCAGATGGGAATGCAGGGTAAAGAGGGAAGCATGTGACTATGAGAGAAGGCTGCTATACAAGGGGATGGGGAGGAGAATAAAAAGACCGTCATATCCTGTCAGAGAGGTGTGTCAGCTACGCAGCCCAGGGTAGGCAACAACATGATTTCTTGCATGAAGCATGTAGGCTGGTCCATGGCTCCTGTCCTCTGGGCTGGCACCTCTGTTCCAGGGGACAGACTCACTCTATAGACCCCTGGTTAGAAATGGTGGCCACCTAAGGAGACACAGGTCATTAAGGAATGGCAGTCACAGAAGAACTGAGTGTAATTCTGATTAGGAACACTGGGGCTTTAAACACATTTTTTTTTTCAGGCCAGAAGTCAGAAGGTCCTCAAAATATCTCCATGAGTCCTGTCCAGGAGACAGATAGGTCTGTGAACAAGCTTAACCTAGATCTGGTGGGACAGATATGGGTCTATGGTTCTTATAATGTGGTTGGTACAGTTGTTAGATTGTCTTCCCTGGTTATTAGCATGGATATGATCTCTTACAGATTCTATGGAGCAGGTGAAGATGGTTTTGTATTTGTACTTTGCAAATAAGTAGAATGATAAAAACATTGGAAATCTAGATTTGTGACTTAGATTTCAACCCATCCATGTATTTCATGAGTAAAGCCAATGACTGACATTTGTCCATTCAGGTCCTTGGATGTACAAAAGACATCAATGTCTGACTAGTCATTAAGCAAGAACTACCTAAACTCAATGTGTTAGTTATTGCTGTGAAGAGACACCAAAACCATGACACCTCTTATAAAGGAAAACTTTTCACTGGGCTGCTTTACAGTTCAGAGGTTTCAACCATTATCATCATGGCAGGACATGGTGGCATGCATGATGTCATAGTTCTGGAGAAGTAGCTGAGAGTCCTACATCTTGATCTGCCGACAACAGGAAATGAATGGTCTCACTGGGTGTAGCTTGAGCAAAGGAGACCTCAAAGCCCACCCACACAGTGACACACTTCCTCTAACAAAGCCAGACTTCCTGATACTGCCACTCCCTTTGGAGGCCATTTTCTTTCAAACCACCCTACTCAAAAAAGAAATGATTGAAGCATGCGTAAGCTTAGGCAGGACCAAGGGAAGGGACTTTTTCAGAAAACTAGCTTTAAAGGGGGAATATTTAACTAATGTTATGGATATAGCACTTAGATATTCGTTGTAGGGAGAAAAGTTCAAATTTAAGTACACAGTGTGATTTTCAACAGAAAAAAAGTAATTTTTTTTGTCCTTTACAGCCCTACACACTCAGAGACACATACATACACAGAGCCAAAAATAATAAAATATGTAAGGCTGAAAATCTGAGTGGGAGAAAAACTTAATAATGATAGTTAAGTGGGCGAACATGTGCTCTCCCAAAGCTTAAGCAATGCTGTACACATCTGGGTGAGTTTCTCAGGCAGATCCAGTGCAGAGCTCCCCAGATCAGAAGCAATAGAGTGGGTGTTTCACTGGAAGCAGGGAGCCAGAGACCTCAGGACAGGGTGACAGGGTGACAGGGTGCCGGAAAGAGGAGACTGGTAGTAACATGATGTAAACAGCTTCCACGAGAACAGCCAAAGCAATCATGAGCAGAAGCAGTGGTCAGGGAGGCTTTCCTGAGCGGGAAGAGGGAATTCCAGGAACGGCATTTACCCAGCTGCTGCCTCCATGTTTCCAGTGAAGAAAGCAGGCAGATTCCCAACAGGAACTTCCAACTTTCCCCAGGAGCCAGGATGCCTAACAGGAGTGTCTTTCAGGGCTGACACTATCCAGCTGATATCACATCAGCAGCAAACAAGAATCTACAGGCAAGAGGAAGCTAGGGAGAGTCCCTAGGGTGTGAGGGGCTGGGGCCTTCTCAAGTTGTTGGACTCCCAAAATATATGGAGCAAACCCCAAACCAGCAAGAACCAGCAGGACAGCCCCTGACGCTAAGCCCTGTTTAGTGGGCTAGTACTATGAGGTTCCCACAGGGGTCTAGGACTCAATTCAGCCTTTGATATGGGCACCAACTTCAGCTCTGAAAAAGGAGAGACCTTTGCATACCTCGAGCAGTTTCTACTTTGTTCTTTGGCTCAGAGTCTAGAACAGGCAGGAGCCCCATAGCCCCCAGGCATTATTCCGTTAGGGCACAGCATCAGGATGGAAGTTCTGTGTCTGAAACCAGAAAACCTTAGTAAATTTCCTTTCCAGTTCCCAGACAGCCTCTAAATCAGTGGTTCTCAACCTCCTATTGCTGTGACCCTTTATACAGGCCCTTATGTTGTGGTGACGCCCAACCATAGTATTTTCATTGCTACTTCATAACTGTAATTTTGCTTCCATTATGAGTTATAATATAAAACATTGCTTTCCAATGGCTTTAGGCGCTTTCTGGGAAAGGGTCACTCAACCCTAAGAGGGGTCTCAACCTAGAGGGTGAGAGCCATGGCTTTAAGCATTCCTGATTCCTCCCTAGGGCTACAAGAAAAGTGAATGGCTTCTTTGGCACCCTGCCTCCCACAAGGAGAGGGTCCCTGCTCGGGGAGCCTGCAACTAGAGTTGTTTGGGAGCTGCTGAAATATCTTCTTTGGCTCCAGTGAAATGTGCGTGCATCAGGGGGCTGAGGATATTTTTCCCAGTTACAGATCAGATGCAAATCTGTGGTGCTAACATCAGATGAGGGGATGCGGGACTGTGTCTGTCCCAGGAGTGAGATGGGACACAAGTCCCTGGTGGAGATGGTCCTTGATGTGCAGGCAGCACTGTGTGCTCCCCAAAAACACTCTAAAAAGGAAAAATAGATTCAGTTTTTACACCTGCTTCCCCACCCCCCTTATGATTATGACCTGGGGAAAAGATACTGAGTACCACAGACACAGGTTGGAGACTCTCCATAGCCCCTTCTAGATCTGTGAACTTCAGCCTAATGTTTACAGGTTATGATTGTACCTGTGTCAGTGGCATAGGGGGAGAGTTCCCAACACATTCATTCTCTGCTCTTTTGGTCAAATGCTAGGCTGCACTTTCTGGCCTTCTTAATTAAGGCATTAGAACTGTTAAGCACAAAGAATCACGGGATAGAGTACATGGATTGCTGCTGAGGGAAGTCATTACATTATTGTTGGTTATTTTTCTCCCCCACAGTTGCTTTGAACAAATCATAAAACATGAAGGTTTGGTTAGGGTGAGCCCAAAGGGTTTATACTCCACAAATTCACACACATAGGCATGAACACCAGTTATAGGGTGGAACCTAGGTGGGACAGTCTCTAAGCTGAGCACTGCTAAATTGTCCTAGCTTTTCATGTAAATACAATAGAATGTGGATGTTGGGGGATTGAGGGTAGGGTAGGATCATTCTATATTGTATTCAGGCTTGCCTTAAGCCTGAGAATCTCAAGTCCTTTGGGATTATAGGTATGCTCCACCAATGCCTGAAAATTCTTGAGAAGAATGGCCCTGAGAAGATTAGTTGGATGTCTCCACAAAACAGGTGTTTCACCAGGGAAAAACCCAGAATCCATGAATGTGCCCTTCTTTCATGATTAGACTATTCCCATCAGTCTTTAATTGATGGGCCCCTGGCATTGGGATATGAACCTGTACCCACCACTCAGTGTGTGTACCGAGTACTTCCCACTTTGTCACAGACATCCCAAACCAGGGTCTGTGGCTTGGCTTCAGCCCCTTTCAAATTCATTGTAAATTGTGTGCCTGAAAGGAATTTTCAGTGGAACATGGTATATTGCTTTATTGCATTCCAAACCCTCCAGATTTTTAAAAGCAAGTTAATGAATTCTGGGGAAGATGGATTTTGGTCAACAGTGCTTAAAAACAGAAAGATAATCTTTGCCAATTGTTTCTGTGACAGTCTGTGGGAAACCAATTCTACTCACTTGATTAGCATTGCTGTTATTCTCCTTGGAGTGCCTGGGTCCAAAATCTTCCCTTGTTACCACTTTCCCTAGCCAGCGGGTGTTTTCTTCCAAATGTCTTCAATGCCACTCAAATTTGGGAAGGTGGCCAGGGCCAGGATTTGGAAATAAATATGACAGCTCCAAGCCTCCAAAGGACCATGGAAGGATAGCCTGTGAGTCTTCCCTCCCTCCTTTCCATTTTGTTTGGTAGATTTTTACTGATTTTTGTTCATATCTTGTTTTATCTGGTACCATGTTTCTAAAGAGGATTTGAAATATCTGTTTTGCTATGATGCAGGGTCATGAATGCTTTGTGTGAGGTACAACTATCATTTCACTAAAATGTTCAAGCAGGGCCGAAGATGCTTAAGAACCATCTGAAATTAAATTATCGTATTTGCTTTGAGTGAATCCAGAGACATGTTTCCAGCTGCTTCACCAATATCAGTCCTCTGTGAATGTGTCTGTTCTCCGCCTTGGAAACAGTGTGTCTCTCCAGAATCAATGATTCCTTTGGGATTTGGTGGCCCTAAGGCCACCATTCTCAGCTTGCTTTTTTGTCACTGCCAAGATCTAGGCCATATCGGTAAGTTGGGGATGTTGTATTACTGTGATTTTTTTTTCCTTGTTACAATCTTACAAGATGACTGAATAATACATTTTAAATTTTGACTATTTTCTGGCTTGTTAAGGTTGTTTTGCTGTAGTAAAACCTCTGAGTGGAAGATGGCAGAGTAGAGGGCTTGCAGAAAGCCCCCATTTGATCCCTGGCAGGGATGCTTGTCTATGCCAGCTGGACGGAGCTAAAGAAGGACATGTGTTTTTCCTCACTGAAGCCTGCCTTCTCCAGCTCCTTAGGGAGGTGGGTTGAGTTTGGTCCTGCCAGCCCTTTTCTCTGTAATTTTCTCCCTGAGTGTGCAAATGCTCATGAACTTAGTTTAGGGTTTTCTCTGAGATCCTGCTTTCTGGGGGTGTGCCACCTGTAGGCTCACATGCATGTCTGTTAGCAACTTTCCCCAGATCCTTAGGCTCAAGGCCATTACAGTTACTTCCCACTTAGAGAAGAGGAAACCTTGGTGGTCCTGGCCAATCCTACCCTCCTTCTTTGTCTAAATATGAGGCCTTACCTTAAGGTAAGCTTCTTGGTTCTGGTTTTGGAGCACAGGTGCCCCTGACCCACAGCCCTGATGGAGTTGCCGGTGCCTTGGATTTAAGAAGAGAGTCCAGGGAGTTCACTGCAGACAAGAGTCAAGTGCAGGGCTTACAGAAGTTCTCAGTATGTGGGTCACCCCTTTGGCGGTCAAATGACCCTTTCACAAGGGTCACTTAAGACCATAAAAAACCCACTGATATTTACATTATGATTAAAGTTATGAAGTAGCAATGAAAATAATTGTATAGTTGGGATCACCACAACATGAGGAATTGTATTAAAGGGTCACAGCATTAGGAAGGCTGAGAACCAGTTAACAGAGCCTAGGCCAAGGGGCATAAACAATATCTGAGCAGGTGGAAGCCTTCAGTGGATCTGGGGTAATCTTGAAGTGCTGGATATCCTCAAAAGGACTTTTGTGGATGGTGAATAAAAAGTCTTCAAAGGGAAGGCTAGCAGAAAAACAGAAAGCATGAGCATTTCAATATTTATCATTTGTGTAGGTTAGACTATTGCATTTTTTACTGTATCATCATACTCATTGAATTAGCTTGTATAGACCAACCAGTGGGAAGTGAAAAGACAGATGGTCAGAAGGACTGTCCTGGGTCTGATTGTATACTTCTTTGCCTTGTCTCGGAACACAGCAGATTCAATGCCTTGGATGTAAACTAGTTCTCTAGGGCATTTAGAGTAATCTTGATTTCATTTTCTGCTACTATAACAGAATACCAGGTAATTTATAAAGGCAATCTATTTTTTTCTGGCAGTTCCAAAGATTGGGGAGTCTAAGACCAAGGCGCCAGCATCTGGTAGGGGCTTCCTTGCTACCTCAATAACAGAAGGTATAATATGATCAAAAACGAAAGTAATGGCTCATTCCCCTAAGAACTAGACTACCTCCATGACAGTTTCTGTAGCTGAATTTAAAAAGGATAGATAAATAAATAAATAAATAAATAAATAAATAAATAAATAAATAAATAAATAATAAATAAATAAAATCACTGCCTGTGAAGTCCCTGTCTAGAATAAAAGAAAGTTCTGCTTTCATTTTCTGAAGTCTTAGTGGGATAAACATCAACTCTACAAGCACTTATTGAGGGTGAGTTCCACCTGAAAGGAGTCTTTTGAACAATGGCTTCAGTGGAGTTTTCACCACATGCTCGATAACACTGACCTCATAGCATCTAGCTCTCACAGAGCCTTACAGGATAGGTACCTCACTTTAGAGGTGAGGGCTGGCTAAAGGAAGTGACTCTCTGTGTTTACTGTGGTTAAGGGGCAGCATGAGACGCACACATAGGTCTGTGTGAATCCAGCTTCCACATCCTTTGCATCTGCCCCCTTGAATCTTTGCCACTCTCTGGCAAAGGTGGCTTGAGGGTTAGAGGTGGCTTCAGATGCACATCCAGCAACCAGGTCTTAAAGAGAATAGGGCATGGAGAAATAGGGATGGAGAGAGGGAGTTCCCAGGTGGAGTGGGCCAGCAGCAAGAAGCACATATATAATGGACTTGATGGGTGGAGAGGGGCCAAGACTGGCCAGAGTCAAATGGCATTCCTCAGCAAGAATAGTGCTGGCATGTGGATCAGGTGGCAGTCAGTGTGTGGGATTGTCTTGGGCCCCCGAGGGTAATTCTCACACCTGGACCATGCCCACTGCCAGTTGCAGCCTCCATCCTTGTGTCAACTCAGATGCTTGCATGCATTTCTAAACACCTTCTAGGTCACCCTGGGTCAGAACCAGAAGAGGATCTGAGCCCTGAGAGCCCAGTTGGACTGTTATTGGAGTTAGATTAAGGAAGGCCTTGAAAACCAGACAAACAAGTCTGGCCTTGGGCCTGGAAACAATGAGAAGCCGCTGAAGGCTGATGAGCAAGAGAGAACAGGAAAAAGGGAGAACCAGACGCCACAGACAGCAGACTCTCAAGGTGATGGAGAATCCCCGTAAGTCTGTTTATCTCCTGTGGCCAGTCTTGTATTCATGGAAGAAATAACCCAGTACTGCCAGCAGCAGAAGGGGATGGAGCTCCCTAACCAAGCTTTAAACAACCAGGGTCTCTGCTCAGGTCACAGCATTAGTCCACTTTCTGTTACTGTAGTAAAGACACTTGAGAGTCTGGGTAGTGTATGAAGGCAAGAAATTCATGTAGTACATTTTGAATAGCATAGTGTTAGCTCTGACCAGGGCCCTCTCTGGCTCTATCACACCACAACAGGTGACAACCACAACAGGTGACAACAAGGCAGGAGTTCATGAGAAAGGACAAGGTCTCATGGCAAGAAGAAAGTCAGTTCCAGAGACTGAGAACCCAGGGTAACTACACTAACCCTTCCCCAAAGCATGCTCTCAAAGTTCTAAGACCTTCCCACCAGGCCCCAAATCTGAATTGTGTAATGATCTATTAACTTCCCCATACTGACCATATGCCCTGACCATATGGCCACCATAGCAGGGGGCCACTGAGACCACCTATGCAAAAGGACACATCCCCTGTCATCACAAACAGGAAGGGAGGGAAGGAGAGAAGCAGGGGAAAAGATGACTCAGGGACTTGCCGATAATTATTTCCTTTGTTTTTAAGTCCAGTTTATTTAAGCTGCCTCTCAGTCTCCATCTCTTTATCCAAGAGGTCATTAAACTTTATCTTGTAAACTTCGTTGCAGGACTAACTTGCAAACAAGGAACATATTGTACCAGCTATTGGTCCTTGAGCCAGACATTTTAAGGAGCTTCGATCCCACTCATTGCTCTCTGAAGCCTTAGCCCTGGGGTTGTGACACATTTAGCAAAGTATAGGCTTGTGGGGTAGAGAAGGAAGCTTTCCAAGCACCACAGGTGGAATATCTGGGGCAATTTGTGTCTGTATGGGTCTAGGATGAGAACAGCTCTACTGGGGACACTGGGTATCACTTTTTAGACTGAAAAAAAAAAAAATGCAGCTGCCTGCCCAGTCACCAGACAACCTCAAGAGTGATATGTAGCTTTGTTTATAAGGAAAGTAGCCAACCCTTGAGAAAATTCCCAGAACAATGATTGTAACTCATGACAAGACACAGTATGTAAAGTTTTTCTGGCTCCTTGGCTTCAGTTGTTGCTATGGGACTGTGTGGGATTTTCTTTCTCATTCTCTGAGGGGACTGCACATTTTTACAAAAATACTGATAAAAGAAAGGAGGGAGGGGAGGGAGGGAAGGAAGGAGGGAGGGAGGAAGGGAGGGAGGGAGGGAAGGAAGGAAGGAGAGAAGGAAGGCAGGCAAGCTATTTCACTGCTCTTTGGAGAAGATTGGAAGGAATTCTAACTTAAGAACACTCTCCACACCCTGTCAGCTGGGAAGCAGGCTGTTGCTTCTCCTTCTGACTGGAGACTGATCTTGAAGTGCCTTATCACATTGGCATTGGATCTACACTCTAGGGAGGGGTGGGGTAGATCTTTTTTAATACATTTTTTAAATTTCTTATGTCCCTCTAACACCCACAATGATATGACAGCAAAACAAATTTCATTATGGATTATTAAGGAGCACTATCCTAAAGCATATTCCAAGCTTTTGCCAGTTCTAAAAAGCTTTGGCCATTAGCCCTTCAAACATTGACCATGTCATAGCCTCTTCTCCCTCATCCGACTCTCACCAATGTGTGTGGACTTTTTAATCCAAACTCTAGCCACCATAGCTCCACAACCCCTTACACTGTATGGTTCTGCTCTTTGTTTTTTATTCTCTGCTTCTTTCTGTATGATTTTTGTGGACCTTACTTTCCATTCCCAAATTCTTTCTTCAACTTTTTCTTGCCTTTTGTAAGACTTATTGCCTGAGTTACAATTTTTTTTTATTCTAATTTTTTGTTTTCTAGAAATTCCATCTGGCTCTGTCAAGTTTAGTATTAATAGTTTAGTATTGTCAGAAGATTTTTTTTTTAAGCTTCAAATGTCATTCCATGTGGCTGGGAGTATGGCTTGGTGATACAGTTCTTGTTCTCCAGAGTGCCACAGCATTTCTGTTACCTTCCGGATTCAGGTGGGAGGTGACTACAATTGCCCACTAAGATTCTGATGACATAGACCCTCAGGCTTCTGTTAGTCACTCTGCCATCACTGTTAGGGGGAATAAGCACCCCAAAATAAACAGTGGAAGCTAAGGAGGCTTTGTTTTTCCTCATAGTTTCAGAGATTATATTGGTTATATGTTATTACTGGTTAGAGCCATTTTTTTTTTCTGAAATGGCAGCCAAGAGGGAGAAGCAGAAGGACAGAGAAAATGAATGATACGTCCAGTATTATCCAACATCCCATCAACAGATTAACCCATAAAGTATATCAGTCCTTACGATCCACTCACCTCTCAAGGGTTGGATCCCGAGGACCAAGTCTGTACAGCATAAACCTTCTTGGGGAAAGGCTTTATATATATTCTAACTATAACAAGACTCGGGTGTGCCAGGATGTGATGTAAGACAGTCACTCGCTGTACATCTCACTTGGAACCCTCTTGCTCACTCTCTTTCTATTGGAGCCCAAAACACAAATCTGTTGGATGATCAAGTGCCTTCAAAAGCCATGTCAGCGTGGATTTGACATCTCCGGTGAGGTGGGTGGGGATCCTTCTTTCTCCTGTAGTTTTGGCCTACTGGATCCTTGAGTTAAATTATTGTTGATGGGCCTGTTTTTTGTTTGTTTGTTTTTCCTATCCAAAGGCAAATCTAATAAATTAGAAATTCTGCTAGCTTTCTGGGGTGCTTTCAAAAATCCTTCTGTCTTATCCGTCATGACTAAGTCAGTAAACCAAGAGTTGCCCTGTTGAATTCCCAGAGATGGAGTCTATCTGCTTGTGACCTGGGGTCCTCTTCCAAGTCATCTTGGGTGAGCACAGTTTCTCAACTTTGCTCTTTGGGATTAATTATTTGTGTTTCTTTTTAACTAGTAAAGAGAATGGCTTTTTTTTTTTAACTTCACCATCTTTCTTTTATCTACTGCAAGGGATAAATCAGGAAAGAAAAAGACCAAGAGGGATAGGAACCAAATGAGCAAAAAGATGCAGCCCAGTGGCTCGGTGAGCAGAGCTCAGCAATCCCAGTGAAACGGAAGCACAGGATAGCAGCCATGTTGCCTCTCAGAACATTTGATCCCATTTGGAGCAAGAAAATACTCGGTCACAGAAAAAGGTCCTCCGGAACTCAAAACTGATAGTTGTTATGTCTGCTTAAATGCCTTGAGCATGGTCTGTTCTCAGAGATCTTCCTGGAGAAGCAAACAAAACAATAACACTGACTTATTCTTAGCCACACACAGAAATTATAGCCATTCTCAATTCCAGTAAAAAAAAAAGAAAGAAAGAAAGAAAGAAAATAAGAAAAAGAAAAAAAAGCTGAACAGTAAATGAATGACATTTAGTCATCAAGTAGATGATTTGGCTACAGATACTGGTTACACAGGCATGACTAAGTGATTATAAAAATTGTTTTAACATGATAAAACCATGTTAAGAGAAATAGAATATGCACACGGGTGAGAGATGTGTAAGAGCTAAATTCCTATTGCAGGAGGTCATTACACAGTGTTTAAAGCTTAAATAAATAAATAAAAAGAACCAGCCTCAGCATATAACATGGGTACAGAGTATTTTAGGGCTGGAGGTGTAACTCAGGGCTGAAGAGTACTTAAGGCACAACCCTGAGGATCTGAGATCAACAGACTGGGTGTGGTCTGCATGCCTGTAAACCCAGTGCTGTTGTGGGTGGAGATGGGAGAATGGCTAGGATTTGCTTGTCACTAGTGCTGCTGAAAAGCCTGAGTTCTCAGTTCAGGGACAGATTCTGCTTCAAATCTGTAAGTCATAGATCATAGAGGAGGAATCCTGTCATCCTCCAGCCTCTGCATGCACACATAGGAGCATACACACACATGCATGTACACACGCACACGCCACACACATATACTACAGACTATCACACACATACACAAAACAAGTACAAGATTGTGAAACAGTTAGAAGAAATAGCCAAAAGAGGTCCCAGGGGCTACATCTGAGGAGAATTCTAAATCAAAAATGAGTGTGGCAAAAGTCAGGATTGTCTGGCTGGAGTGTAGCTCAGAGCTCAGTGGTAAAGAGTTGCCTTGTAGGTACAGGCCCTGGGCTCAGTCAGTTAATAACATGTGAACATAACAATGATCTGCTATATTAATTATGTCTTTTATTATTGTTTTCTTAAAGGCTTCACTTTTATTATTAAGATAAAAAATTAAACTTAGAAGTAGAAAATATTTGAGATAAATACAAAATTATCTGGGTATATAGTTGTCATGATTGGTTGTATAATGTGAAAGCTCCCCAAACTGAATAATTATTGGTGCCAATCAAGAAATTTTAGCAAGGATGCTAGGCACAAGGTAAGTAAACAAAAATTAAATGCTTTTACTTATACTAACAAAAGTTAGAAAGAAAATAGAAAGGTCCTGCTCATATCAATGACGATAATTCCACACCAATCATGTGCATAAACCCATCAAAAATATTATAATGCTCATTAGAGAAATTTAAATAACTTTATTAGAAGAGACATAAAAACAAATCTGCGGGCTGGAGAGATGGCTCAGCCTTTAAGAGCAGTGGTTGTTCTTGCAAAGGAGCCCAGTCAGAGTCCCAGCACCCACATGGCAGCTCACAGTGTACTGTGATTCTAGATCCAGGGGATCTGACACCCTCTTCTGGCCTCTGGGGGCATCAGGCACATAGTGTACAGATGTATATACAGACAAAATATCCATACACGTGAAAAAAAACTAAACATCTTAAAAATTGTATAAAAACAAAAGTGAAGTGCTATTCTAAATGGAATTCCAGTGGCCTGTGTTGAACCAAACAGTTCTTAATAATGGTAACATGAAATAATAGAGTCTGATACTAGTCCAGAGTACTTTGGGACATGATGACATCGGGGGAGTCAATATCACAAGCTCCTTAAGATTGTTTTAACAAAACAGTAGGACATTGGCACAGAAAAATGGTCAGTGACCCACACTGAAGCCAGAGATACTAGTGTTTCCTCCCTCATCTCTGGCTTGTCATGGACATGTATTACTTCAGAACTTAAAGCAATCTAATAAAGATAATTGACAGTCTAACAAAATATTTTTATTTGTATGCATTTAAACATCTTCTTAGAAAAACATTTCTATTTGTTCAATAATGTTCCCTTTCTTGGATATGTTTTTCTTTTCTATTTTAAATTGGAAGGTTCACCATTAAGTATCCAATAACCAGGTCCCTCTTCAGGACCCAGTGCATACTCCCTCCCTAGAGGACATTCAGAGCAGACCCTCCCACTAATCCTGAGCTTGCTCGGGTTTCAGATGACTGGATTGGTTTATGACGTCACACTACAAGGCAAAAAAGATAACTGTGTGTATTTAAAAAATTGCCTTCAAAAGTTTTTAAATGTAGCCTCGGTCTGTTGCTCTCTGGCTTTAAAATTTCTTACATGAGCTTCTTAAAATCAGTGACACACAAATACCAATGGTTTAAAAGTTCTTCCTTCAGATCTTATCTCCCAGTGCACCTATGATCTCACGTCTCCTACAACAATAACAGTTCTGATTTTTGTTTTGTGATGCATATTTTCATTTCTTGCACCTGCAGAAATAAGTTGTAATGGCTGCATTGTTTCGAGGCGCTTTCTTTCCTTTCTGTTAATCCCAGGTCTGCTTGTGCAGAGCTGTACAGTTCATAATAAGCCAATTTCATCCTAAGGAGCACACTTCCTGGTTGATCTATGACTAGCAATGACAAAGAATGTTCCCAGGCATAGAATCTTGAGTGTGTGGGGGGATTTGGGCCAGCTGTGTTTCCAAATAGTGAGACTGCTGTGTCAGAGGTTGGCTTGGAACTCTCCATAACAGGTCGGCGCCCCCCCCCTCCGTCACTGGCTTAGGAGGGGTCTTTTTTCCCACAACCTAGCTCACATGGGATATTCTCAACTGCTTTTAATTTTTCCCAGTCTGGTAGATTTTAATATCATCTCATTACATTTGCAATTCTCTGTGTTAGAATCAGTAGTTCTTCTGTGAATTGCTTTTAAATACCTTTAGCTTAGTGATTCTAGTTGTCTTTTATTAATTTTTATAAATTTATCCTAATTTGTGACTTGAACTTGACCTTTATACTCATTACTGGTATTTTCTCTCTAAGTATCTCTCATCATAAAATTTCACAAATGATATTGGATCTGTATCATTTTATAGCTAATTAATTTGGTATCTTTTCAAGTGTGGATATGTTTCCATATAGTTTATAGTTTTTTATAATTTATTTTTTTCATGTGATTATTTAATTCATTGTATTTTAATTTGTACATATAGGGATGCATTAGGGATCTAAGTATGTTTTTTAAATACTTGTAAATAGTTCCCCACACATTTATTGAACATCTGAGTCTATCTCTGAACTCTGCCATATGCTAGATTCATAAATAATCATAAGTCTGTTTCAAGATTTGCTGTTATTTTTCCCCATTTTTCTGTTTTTGGGTCAATACTACAATGTTTTAATTATTATACCTTTATAAAATATTTGATACTGAATCAACAATCTTGCTTTTTCAAACTTTTCTGATAATATGTTAGATACACTTCAAGAGAGTCTATTTCACATTGTGTAGAAATTCTTAAAGACTTATCTGGGCTTTCACTCAGTTATTCAGGGAAGAAGAACCCTCATTATAATAGTAAAAATTCAAGTTAGAAACATGGAGGTATTCAGACTTTTTGCAATAGCCTCCACTGGGGCTGGAGAGGTGGCTCAGTGGTTAACATTTGCTCCTCTTGTGGAGGGTCCTGCTTATATGTTCCTAGTGGAGTCTAACTCCAGTTCTAGATGGTTCCACATCCTCTTCTGGCCTACTCTGGCACTGCACCCCAACATATGCAGACATGCATTCAGGCAAAACACATAACAGCAAATAAAAAATAACAAATCTTTTTTTAAAAAAACAGACTTCAATACATTTTATTTTTCATCAAGGATTTAAAATTATTATTCCTATGTGAGCTGTTACATTTATTACTTTGATGTTCCTTTGAATGGTATTTCCCCTATTATAATAGCTCTAAAGACTTATTTTTATTTATGTATGTGTATGTATGTCTGTATGAGTTTTTGTGCACCATGTTCTAGTTCCTCAGAGGCCAGAGAGCATTGGATCCCTGAATCTGGGGTACTAGAAACTGATCCCTGATCCTCTACAAGATCTTTAAGTGCTCTTAACTACTGAGCCATCTCTCTGGTATCCATTGTAGTTCTAAATTGGAATTGCTAATGTAAAAGAAGCCCATGTCTCTCTGGTTGGTTGAATAAGGAGGTTGAGGAAATGATACACTAAGAACTATTCATCACTTTTTTTTTATGTAAGTGCTTAGACCTTGTCTACATCACTATGCTTTTACAAAATAAAGTGAGTCATTTGAAAATCCTCAAGTTTTCTTTATTGTTTCATTGTTCACAGATTAATTCAGTGACATAACTAGGGATGGAATGAATATGCCTCACTGGGAGGATATCAATATACCTGAGGGACTTTAAAGTGTAACGAGAGGTATTTCACACAAACAAAACACATGTATACAGTCTGATACACTATTTTTATAAGGTAAGAAAGAATACAAGGCACTCATATCTATGTACAACTCAGCCTAATAAATTGAACATTACTAGATCTTTGAAAACCCTTTAGAGGTCTTTCTGATCTCATTTCTTCTTTCTTTTGTAGAACTACTTACATGTAGAACTTCTTATAATTTTTATAACAAGCCAACTATATACAAATGGGAACACATAGTCACATGTCTTTCATCTCTGTTTCCAGCTCAAATTTTCTCAATGGAACTTTTTGTCATCATGAGCCACTGTTACCATGGAATACTATGGAATTTCTAGGCTCGAAAAACATTGACCCTTATTTCTAATGCTTTTGAAATTTACCTGGTATTGCATAGAACTTGGGTCTGTGAGGTGTATGGGGGGTGGGGAGAGAGGACCATTTTCTTTTTCCTTTTTATTCTTGGTTTATATATTACATTTCAATTGCAGTTTCTCCTCTCTTGTTGGAGGCCGCTGGCTCCAGCTCCTCAAGGTGGCGCTATTATCTGGTGCTGGCCAACCCGCCTGAGTCAATAGTCGCGAGACTGGTTTCTCAGCCTCTTCCGTGGCGTCATGTGGGGTACTGGACTGCAACCTATAGGAAGATGTTACGTCTAAAGCGGGGGCCATGTGGTCGACATAAAACCGGGTGCTTCCTACCTCGTGGTCCTTTTGGCTTTCCCTTTCCCCGCCGGGCCCTGTCCGCTCGGCCCCCATCTCCCTTGCTCTCTCTCTCTCTCCTCTCTCTGCCCTCCCCTCCACTTTCCGTAAGCTAAATGCTCTCCCCCAAGATACATTAAAGCTGTACTGCAGAAGGATCCTTAATGTGTACTGCGTCTTTCCTTGTGGGCGAGAGATAGGCGCGGGACACTCTCTCCCCTTCCCCCAGCTTCTCCCCCACACTTCCCCCTTTCCCCAAGCCCACCCCTCCCTTCTGAAAGCCTCTCAGGACATCAGTCAAACACAAAGGTGATATGACAAACTACTGTAAGATCAGACACGTACCGTCATATTAAAGCTGGATGAAGCAACCCAGTAGTGGGGAAAGGAGGGCCATTTTCTTTATCCACATCTACTGATTGGTTCCCTAGCTGTTTCCATATCTTAGCCATTGTGAATAATGTAATAGTAAACATAAAGGTAGCAGTGCCTCTTATATTTGTTTTTAAAACTTCTCAGAAGATGTCTGCCAGGAAATGTTTGGATAGACTGTAGTTAATGGAGCCAGTTCATATCAAATAAAAATAAGCAAAAGATATATTAAACTGTAAAGTAACATAAAAATGTTACATATTCCTGTTCTTGATTAAGATTGGTTCCAGAATCACGGTATTTGTAATTGTCATTGAAGTCTATGAAGTAATAGTAAATTAACCTTAGAACATACAAGTTTATTTTTGCTTACACAAGGTCTGATGAGAGTTGACTGTAGTTCTTTTCCTCCTGGTCCGTCATGGATCCAGGTCCAATCCATTTTGTTGTCATTCACTATGGTGGGAAAAGAGGGATGGAGGAGGTTACAGTGTCTCTCGTTGCTTACTGAGAAAGTGAAATACATCCCTGACACACCTCCCTGGTCAGAACTGGTCATATGACCTGGAAAACAGCAAGAGAGGCTGGGAAACTCATGTCAAGAGGTATGTCACTTAGGTTTCCATTCCTGTGACAAAAAATCCATTTGAGATCTACTCGAAGAAAGACAGATAGACTTGGAGACATGGCTTCAGAGGATTTGGTCCATGGTTGGCTGGTTCTATTGCTTTTGGGTCTGTGGCAAGATATAAACATCATGGTGAGAGTATATAATGGAGGAGAGCTGCTTCCCCTCATGGTGGTTAGGAAGGCTCCAGGGTAAAGACAAACCCTTCAAAGAGTACCTCCAGTAACCTACTTTCTTCAACCAGGTTCTACCGCTTACTATTCCATTCAGCTAAGAACTCATCAATGGATTAATTGATATAGGATTCAACCATTCTCAATGGTGTCACTAGCTGAAGGCCAAGCCTTCAACCTCTGAGCTTTTTGGAGAGACACCTTGTATTCAAACCTTAAGGAGAGTGTAGGTAGATGAGGACTGCACCACTCCTGTGCGGTCTTCCTGACTGATGTGTGTGGTCTGATGCCTTCCCTGAGAAGTTTCAGCCACAAAGGATGAGGTTTGCAGCTGCTGAGGATGTGTGGGAAAGAGCACTGAACCCAAACAAGCTCCTGGGTCCATGATGGATTTCCTGGGTTTCTCTCCTTCACACCCTTTGTTCTTTTTCTCTCTGGCTTCCGTGTGTAAACATTCGACTCACCGGATCCTTTGGCTTAGTCATCGCTGCTGATTCCTCATGGGGTAATGGTTTCTGAGGAAGAGTCTTACCAGGTCTTGGGTGCAATGGAAAGTCAGGCTGGGAGAGGCCACTTTGAGCTGGGGGAGAGCAGAACCAGTGTCCCGGCTCTGTCAGCTGTCAGGGATGGAACCCACCTGATTTCTCTCTTGTGATTTGTTAACTGTGTCAGAAGTGGCCCAGGGAGTAGCCTTTCAGGCTTGCTGCTCTTAGCTGTGTCCGAGTATTATCAATTCCCATCCTGTTAGAGCATCTGAGCACAGCCTCTTGATCTCTGGTTCCCAATCCATCTCAACAATAGTCAGGGGTAACATGGATGAGCCTACCAACAATGAAATGAGGTAGACACAGAAAGCCAGATGCCTTGTGTTTATGCTCCCATAAAGAAATGCCTATTCTTAATTGTAATTTCTTCTGTTGTTAGTTTTATGTGAACTTGGTACTACATGCTAGAGTCAGGACCCTCAGTTGAGAAAATGCCTCCATAAAATCTGATTGTAAGGCATTTTCTTAATTAATAGTTGGTGGAGAGGGCCCATATTGTGGCTGGTGGCATACCTGGGCTAGTGGTCCTGGTTCTGTAAAGAAGCACACTGAGCAAGCCAGTATGAAGCATCTCTCCATGTTTCTGCATGTTGCACATGAATCATAATTGGTCTCCTAATAAAAACCTGGAGCCAGATATTGGGATAAATGCTGATAGATCAGAGAGACAGATGAACAAGCCACTAAAGAAACTTTTTATCACTACTAGATCCTCAAGCTGAAAAGGTAGATCTTGTCTCCAAATTCCCAGACTGAATCCTCTGAGTACTTAGCAGAAAGGGAAATGAAGCAAACAGGGTAGGGTCAGAACCCCTGTCTCTTCCCACCTTATATTCCTTTTTCTGCCCAGCCATATCACTTCCTGTCTCAACCTTTCTGAGATTAAAGGTGTATGTGCTTCCAAAGTATTGGGAGCAGAGGTATGGAATCCCAAATGCTGGGATTGAAGATGTGAGTCACCACTGCCTGGCTCTGTTTCTCTTTTGAACTAGATTGATATTGTGTAGCCCAGTGTGGCCTCGAACTCTCAGGGATCCAAATGGATCTCTGCCTCCGAGTACTAAGACTAAAGGTGTGTGTCACCACTGCCTGACCTCTATGGATAGTGCTGTGACTGGTTCTATCCTCTGATCTTCAGGCAATCTTTATTTGATACACAGTATAACACCACATCTGCATCAGTTCCTGCTTCCAGGTTCCTGCCTTTTTTGAGCTCCTGTCCTGGCTTTCTTCAGTGAGGGGCTACAATGTGGAAGTGTAAGTCAAATAAACCCTTTCCTGCCCATTTTGCTTCTTAGTCATAGTGTTTCATCTCAGCAATAGAAAAACTAAGACACCTCTGTACAATCAAAAAGCAAATCATGCACTTTCAATGTGTAATGGCACAGAGCATACATTACCATTCCAAAAGGAAAACGGTGGCATAGTGAAGAAATGCTGAGCCGGTGGAAACCTAATGACCCTAGCAGGGGAAATTGCTTTTCTTCTAACTCCAAGTCTGATGGTAGGGATGGCCCTGTTGCACTACCCTTTTGGCTACAACACCCCCCCACCACCTCATCCCCACCTTGGGCCAGTTCTTCTCCCTGCCTAGAGTTCTTGACAGATGGCTCATGGCTTTGGCTTCGGTAACATCTTGTTGTCTCCACTCCAACAAAGGCTTCATTTTCACAGCTTCACAAAATGGCCCCTTAGTGCTCAACTCAGAGATTGCCCTGCCTCACACCTGGCTTCAGAAGCTCTGCTTAGTCACAGACTAAGAAGATTACACACCCCCTTTACTCATGTATCTTTCATGACTCTGAAGTCAGAACTGTAGAGTTGGCACTGCCAAGTTTGACTACCAGCTTGGGGTGAAGCCTGGAGCCTGTAAATCAATCACATTGATAGCAGCTTTGACTTCCTATTGATTTTTAGGAGCAGACGATCCCCTGGGCCTTTCTTTTACAGGATGGAAGTTTAGCTGGATGAACTCTTATCCTTAGGGTACTCATTTATTTCAGACCCAGCCTTTTGTTAATCTTTTCGTCTCTTTGCCTTAGCTCCAACATTAAATTTCCTGGTGTAATTTTTCTCCTCAAACTGCACATTTTTAAAATTTCCTATTGTCCCACTTATTTGTTTTCACTGTGGACCTGCATAAGAGTGATCACTAATAATCACATGACAGTCAACATTATGCTGTCTTGAAATCTCCTCTACCAAGGATATTAACCCATTATTTTTCAACTTCACCTCAAACAGCTTCTTAGGATATGGGCAGAAAGTAGCCACATTCTTTGCCAAAATATAACAAGAATATTTTCTAGCTCAGTTGATATTGTTCCCCTGAAACCCCTTGAGTTGGATATCCACAGTGCATATTGATTTAAGCATTTGACTTTCTAGCTCTTCCTGGGATGGTCCATTAAGACACACTTGCATCATTTCGACCACTTTCCTAGTCCAAAGTCTCAAAAGCAACATGTTCAAATCTGTCACAGTGATAGCACACTTCTGTATTACTTCAGTCTTGGATACTTTTCTATTGCTGTGGCAAGACACCATGACCAAGGCAACTTACAGAAGGGGCTTACTTCTTGGACCTTACAGTTTCAGAGGTTAGAGTCCATGACCATCTTGGGAAGCATGGCAGCATGCAGGCAGGTCTCGATATTTGAGACCTTACATCTTATGGCTTAACTAGGAGGCAGAGAGAAAGAACCAGCTGGGAATTTTGTAGACTTTTGAAACCTCTGCCTCCAGTGACACACCTTCTTCAACAAGGCCACATCTCCTAGTCTTTCTAAACAGTTCTATAAACTGGCGACCACATATTCAAACATATGAGCCTATGGGCGGGGGCAGGGTATTGTGGAATAATCTTTTTGTACACTGTGAAGATGTGTCTTTGCCAAGGTACCTTCTGATTCATTTTTAATGAAGAACTGAATGGCCAATAGCTAAGCAAAAAGAGATTAGGTGGGACTCCTAGGCAGAGAAAGAGAGGAAATAAATCTGGGCACTGGGAAGACACAAGAGGACACAGAGAAGAAACAGGAGATGCGAGGTGGAAGTGAGGTGAACAGCCATGAGGCAAAACATAGATTACTATAAATGAGTTAGTTTAAGTTAGAAGAGCTAGTTGGACAAGCCTAAGTTATAAGCTGATCTTTTATTATTAATAATAAGCCTCCATGTCATTTTATTTATTTAGTGAACTGGTGCCCTGTAGGGGTATTGTGTTGTTTCATGGTAAATAATTGTCCCACCCACTGGTTTAATAAAAAGAGCTGATTGGCCAAAGGCAGGCAGGAAGTGTAGGCGGGGCTACCAGACTAAGAAAATCTCTGAGAGCAGAATGCCAGAAGAGCACCAGAGAGACCACCAGAGAGAAGAGAGGAAGCCGAGGACAACTATGCTGCTCTAAAAAAGGTACCGAGCCACATGGCTGAACAAAAGACATGGGTTAGATGAAGGGTAGAGAGCTAGCAAGTGATATACCTGGGCCTGAGGCTGATTAGCTAAAAACTAATGAAAGCGTCTGTGTGTCTCTGTAGGACTGCGGGACTGCGGGTCTGCGGGTCTGCGGACCTAAACTTTGAGGTTAGGCCGGAAAGTCCGGGCCAGAAACCTCGTACTACAGTGCCCCAAAAAAAAAGCCATCTATAACAGGGCATTCTCATTTAAACCACCACAAACAATGACCAAAAGCACCTTGGGAAGGAAGGGTTTATTTTATATTCCACCTCCAGGTAACAGTCATCACTGAGGGAAGTCAAGACAAGAACTCAAGCAAAGCAGGAAGCTGAAGGCAGGAACTGAAGCCATGGAGACATTCTTGCTTACTGGTTTGTTCTTCAAGGCTTGCTCAGTGTGCTATCTTATACAACTCAGGACCACTTGACCAGGGATAGCACTGCCCACAGTGGGCTGGACTCTTCTGCATCAATCACTGTAGCCTGCTACAATATACACTATCTTGTGAGTGAACTCTGTTCCCTTAGATCTTGTTTACTTCCCTGCGAGGAATGCCTCCAAGTAGTCAAGAAATATAGTGAACAAGATGTTTCCTTTCCCTAGCTTAAAGCACTTAAGGACAATACACAAACAGCTCCATTCCACCATGAGACTTTCTGCTCCTTGAGCCCATCCGGTGAACGTGTTGAGAACTACTCCACATGTTTATCATTGCTTCCTGTCCCTGCTTGAACTGTGAGCTATCTTGGAATAAAAACTTCAGAAAAGTACTGTCAAGGACTCTTGAACAATATCACCTATGCTCTCCTGGTTCTGTCAAATCTTGAATCCAACTTCAATTCCTTCCCATTGGTCACTGATGGGCCACAATAAATCATTAATCAAGAAAATGCCCCACAGGCTTTTCTTTTTTTATAGAGACATTTTCTCCATTAAGGGTCCCTCCTTTTAGATTACTCTAGCTTATTTCAAGTTAGCACAAAAGCTAGCAAGTACACTCCTCTTCCTCACCTCCGCAAGGCTGGTCCACCCCTCACCTGACCCACAGAAGTAACCTAAGTAGTTTCTCTCTCTCTTGCTTCCACCCCTTCCCCATCTCCAATCCCTCTTACTCTCCTTTGTTCTTCACAGTACATAAGACTTTCTGTAGACTATGAAACTTGCCTCTTTAATATCCTTACTATTTTGTCTCTGTTCCCTTGTTAAAATATGTATTCTCTAAAAATAAGCTGTTTCTTCCTTCTGTTCTTGGATATAACTTAAAATGATGCCAGCTACCTAGAATGCAGTGCGTCCCTTTAGTAAAGGTCAAGTGAAAATCTTTTTTATAAGACTGACAAGAACTTACAGACATCCAGAAAGTCACATTAAAACAGCTGGAGCCACAAGAACCACCCCAGAAAATTGTTAAGTGATGGGGTCAGAGTCCCTCTGTGTCAGAGGTGGCAAAGCCTTCATTTCAGCACCTCAGTGTATGTGGGTTCTTTGTTTGTTTGTTTGTTTGACGTCCTTCTGACTTCTATGGCCAACCCAGCCCCAGAGGCTGGCAGACTCCAGGGTTGATGCATAAAGCTATCAATGCTGTGGGGTGTGGCTGGAGGCGGCAGAGCAGCCATTTTAAACACAGACCTTGAATCTGAAACAAAGGTCTCTACCTCATTAGTCCCTCAGATCCTACATCTATACAAAGGTGGGGGTCCAAGGTAATGATTGCTTTCTCAAGATTCTATTACTTTTGTTCCAGAAATCTCTACTTTGCCCCCTGAAGATATGTCTTGTATCCTTAGGACTTGGTACAGTGAGAACAGGGAATAGGTATTTTATAAATACTTTAGGACTAATGAATGAATGGATAAGTAGTTGGGTGGGTGGATGGATGGATGCTTTAGTGCATGACAATGGTAGGTGCTGATACACATATCTGACTAAAGGGTTAAACAGGAACACGGTTTGAACTTCTACAGGCCTTGTCTCTTGGCCACCTGGCACTTTGACTGGGCAGCATGAATGGGCTCAAGGCCTTTGCTGCTCCCTGTATGCATCACTTCCAGGCCTGTCCCCATCACAGTGGAAGTATACTACCTTTGTCTTCCTGGGAAACATTGAAGCTTCAGCTTTATATATCAACAATTACCTTCCCAAAACTTAGCAGGACATTTGGGGAAATTTAAAATGGGGTTTCAAAATCTCCTGATTCCAAAGGAAGAAATAGGATTTACTCCTCAGGGAAAGATAACTGTTTGCTTACAAAGAGACGTGCACAGTGTGACGCAGGTGCACTGGAACACTATCATCTGCACAGGGAACACGATTGCTGTAGATTCAACTGGGTTCATCAAACGTGCATTGGTCTCGATGCTGTGACCCGAACCTACTGGTCCTTAATGAGAGTCACACAAGCCAAAGGTCTTGCAGTAGCTATTTGGTTGGTGGCTGAGCAGCCAACTATCTTAGTAACTGTTCTGTTGTTGTGACAATGTACTGTGACAACAGAGCTTAAGGGAGGAGGGACACAGTCTGGCTCACAGTTCAAGGATGTAGTCCATCCTGGCAAATAAGTCAAGGCCATAGGAGCCTGAAGCAGCGGGAAATGTTGCAGCTACAGTCAGAAAGTGCTAGAACAATGGTTGATGGCTAGTGCTCCCCTCTTCTCTGTATACAACCCAGGATCCCTTGTCCAGGGACTTGTCCTGACTGCAACTAAGATAGGTCTTCCCACATAAATTAACTTAATCAAGATAATTTCCTAAATAATCCCAGAGATGAACCTTACTCTAGACCAGTGGTTCTCTGTGGCGGGATTAAGGTGTCAGCTGATAAGGTCATAAGACACTTCCCGGACCATGGAGGGGGTGTGGCCAACCTGGGGGGGTGTGGCCAACCCCATTGATAAGTGGCTGCTGGGACATGAGGAGCTCTCTTCCTGGTTCCTGGCTGCTGGCTGCTGGATAGACAGAATCGGGATCCATCATCCTTCCATTGTGTGTCCATCGCTCATCCATCGCTTGGATACGCCAGTCCTTGTTCAGGTGCCACCATAAGCTGTTACTAATATTGTGAGTGTTAATTTATATTCTAACAAATATTAATTTTGGACTGGCGCCTTGAAAGTAAAACTCCGTCTACATCTGGCGCCCAACGTCCTCGGCCCTGTGCCCTAAACTGTAAGAAGCCAGGGGACATACAGACTGTTCACTTGGGCTTAAAGCTCCCTCTTGCTAGCCAGGCGCGGTTTCCAGCCAGCTGGTCCAGTGTGTAGGCGGGGATTTTCGGCTCATTGCCTGGGTGTGAGATTTCAGCGCAAGACGCGAGATCAGCTCAGTGCGCAGACGTGAGACTTCAGTTCAGTGCGCAGGCACGATTTTCAACTCGCCGGCCTACCACAGCACCTGGCTCTGCTTTCAGCCCGCTGCAGCACTCGGTTTTCAACCCGCAGCTTCCTGCTGCTGAGAGTCTCTGCATCTACCATACAGTGGGTAGGAAATTGAATGATACTGTGACACCTGTGTACTAAACAGCGTAATTACATCTGAATTGACGCAATGGCTGACTATTATTCTTTTGAAGAGTTTAGGTCATATTTTGCCATGGGGGTTGATAAATTTTTAAATTAATATCTTGAAGGATTCAATACCCCAGTCCTACTATTTTTTGGCTTATTTCTGTATTTTATTTTTCAAAATAAGAGGATGATGACAGAGTTGTCAAATGGAAACCAACAATTATTGTCCAGATTATGTATTATGGAACTATCGAACTCTACAGTGGCAGATGAGGTTAAACAGGTGCAAAATGTAAATCGACAGTTACTGTCCAAGGTATGTGATGTGGAACTGTCAAGCACTAAAATGGCAAAAAGGATGGATACTCTGGAAATTGGTTACAAGCTTTCAGATAAGGCTTCCTCTGTAGATAAGGATAACACTGTACAAGAGAAATATAGGCTCTATGTAAATTATGAAAACAAGAAACTTGTTGACTACATTAATGATGAGAACAAGAAAATCATTAATTATGTTAATGATGGGGATCGAAAAATTGCTGACTCAGTGAGGTCTTTGGAAGGACTGCTTCATCAAGACACTCAAGCTCTAGAAAAATCAATAGTATCTAAACTTCAAGAATGGAAACCAGTAGTATCCAAAATCCAGGAATGGGAACCTGTAGTATCCAAAATCCAGGAATGGGAACCCGTAATATCCAAAATTCAAGAATGGGAGGATCACATTGCAATACTGGAAAAGGGTAGTGATGCATCTTATGCTCAGAACAGTTCAGGTCAACCCCCAATGGGATATTATGGTACTGGAGATACTCTACCCAAAGTGGTAAACATAACAGGGCTACCCCCTTCCGCACCACTATTGTTCCCAGCTGCTATTCAGACAAAGATAACACCTGGGGGATCCTCAGAATATGTAGAGTATAGCTATGAGCCAGTACATATGAGAGACATCAAGGATTTTAAAGAGGCAATATCAATGCACGGTATACACTCTACTTATGTGAAGCAGCTTCTAAATTCATGGTCAGCAAAAAAACGGATTCTACCAACTGATTGGATGCAGCTAACAGCTGCTGTCTTGGACCAAAGTCAGAATTTACAGTAGAGAGGCTGGTTTAGAGAGGAGGCCAAGACCTTGGAACAACAAGGAAAAATTAGGGGTTTCTTTGCTTCTCAGGACCAAATCCTTGGTGAAGGCATGTTTGCTGATGTGAGGACTCAATCTACTTATGATGAGCATACTTTATTGCTATGCCGTACTGCTGCACTGAATGCTTGGGAAAAGATTTTGGACCCAGGTCAAAAAATCGAGCATTATACTAAGGTCAAACAAGGCTTAAAAGAGCCTTATACCAACTTTATACAGAGGCTCACCACAGCTGTTCATAGAGCAATATCAGATCCAGAAGTTAGGAAGCAATTAATACTTTCTCTGGCCTTTGATCATGCTAATACAGAATGTAGAAGAATACTTATGCCTTTAAAGATCAGAGCTGCACCAATAGAAGAATGGATTCAATATGTAATAAATGCTGAATGTCTCCATGGCAACGAGGAGAACTGGGTAGGCCAAGCTGTTGCTAATATTAGGGTGAGGAACCAAGACATCACTTGTTTCAACTGTGGTAAACAAGGCCATATAAGACCGAACTGTACACAAGGTACTCTTGGAAATAATACCCGATCTAGGTTTAATTCGAACAGAAGGCCATTGCCTTCTGGATTATGCAGAAGGTGTGGCAAGGGACGGCATTGGACCAATGAATGTAGATCTACCAGGGATAAAGAAGGCAACCCTCTACCATCGGGAAATGCCTTTCGGGGCTTCCCCCGGGAAGCCCCCAAAAATCAGACTCCAAATTAAAGGATGGTGAGATCATATCCGGTCATAGGAAAAGACCAGCATTCTCAGGATGAATAGAGCATATGATATTATGATATTAGATAATAACATAAATTCAAAAGAAAACTCAGAAATTCCAAAAAGAATCACAAAATGAATATTTTGGCAGACTTCAATAAATGAACAAAGACCAAAATTGGGGATACGGATAGATAATATTTATATCCAGGGTTTAGTCGACACAGGGGCTGATGTTTCGATCATAACCCCACAATCATGGCACCCCAGATGGCCTTTACGGGCAGTAGATATCCAGTTTCTGGGTATTGGAACAATATCGCAAGTAAAACAGAGTGTGAGATGGCTTGAATGCATAGGACCAGAAGGTCAGAAAGGATGGTTGAAGCCATATATGGCTGATATAGCAGTGAATCTGTGGGGTCGCGACCTTCTAATGCAATGGAATACCCAGATTAATATCCCTCCTGGTTCTGATATCAACCGGAGACTCAATTATGTTTCCAGAAATGACGCTCTAAGGTACTATGGAAAAAATTCACCAGCCATTCAGGTTGTACAAAAGAATTGCCCAATAACCACAGAACCTAAAAGGACACTCACAGCATTGCCTTTGAAATGGTTAACAGAAAAGCCTATTTGGGTTCAACAATGGCCTTTGACAAGAGAAAAACTTCAGGGTTTGGAACAGTTGGTACAGGAGCAGTTACAGGCTCAGCATATCGAAGAATCAACCAGTCCATGGAATTCTCCTGTTTTTGTTGTCAAGAAAAAATCTGGAAAATGGAGGATGGTAATGGATTTAAGAGCAATTAATAAGGTGATTCAACCTATGGGCTCCTTACAATCTGGCATTCCCCTGACTTCTCTGCTACCTAAAGGATGGCCTATTGCAGTTATTGATTTGAAGGATTGTTTTTTTTTTTACCATACCTTTACAGGAACAGGACAAAGAGAAATTTGCTTTTACAGTGCCTACTCTTAATAATTCAGGGCCAGCTAAGAGGTACCAATGGAGAGTCCTTCCCCAAGGAATGTTGAATAGTCCCACCTTATGCCAATATTTTGTACAACAACCACTAGAAATACTGCGCAAGCGCTTCCCTCAATCTATCATTTACCATTATATGGATGATATTTTGCTGGCAGACCCAAACCCAAAGACATTAGAAACATTGTTTGAAGAACTAAAGAAAATATTACCTGATTGGGGACTACAAATTGCTCCGGAAAAAGTACAGAGGGGAGATTCTATCAATTATTTAGGATTTAAAATAGGTTTACAAAAAATTAGGCCACAAAAGGTAAAATTAAATAGAGATAAATTAAAGACTCTTAACGATTTTCAAAAGTTACTAGGAGATATCGCTCATATACGGCCCATGATTGGTATAAAAAACAATGAGCTAGTTAATTTGTTCAAGACTTTGGACGGTGACAAGGATTTAAATAGTCCAAGAGAATTATCTGATGAGGCTGAGAAAGAATTAGAGTTGGTGGAAAAGAAACTTCAAGAAGCACATGTGGATCATGTGGATCCAGACCTGGATTGCATACTTGTTATTTTACCCTCTAGACAATCTCCAACAGGAATCTTAATGCAAAGAGAAAACATTATATTAGAATGGATATTTCTGCCACATAGGCCAAGCAAGAAGATGAAGACATATATCGAAAAAATTGCTGATCTGATTTTTAAAGGTAAATTAAGACTTCGCCAATTGACTGGAAAGGACCCTGCAGAAATTGTTGTGCCTTTGACTAATGAAGAAATTGAACGATTATGGGCAGACAGTGAACCTTGGCAAAAAGCTTGTAGTGACTTTTTAGGAGAGATTAATAATAAATATCCTCAAAACAAGAGAATTCAATTCATAAAGGAAACTAATTGGATCTTTCCTCATGTGGTACAGGATAAACCCATTTCTGGAGCCCTCACCTTTTATACTGATGCAAACAATTTAGGAAAGGCTGGCTACAAGTCTGAAGACTTAATTAAGGTGGCTCAGAGCCCTTATAACTCTGTCCAGAAGTCAGAACTATATGCAATTATTATGGTGTTGTTGGATTTCACAGAGCCTCTCAATGTAATTACTGACTCTCAATATGCAGAAAGAGTTGTTTTACATATTGAAACTGCTGACTTCATTCCTGATGATTCAGATTTGACCTTACTATTCATACAACTACAGGATATCATCAGAGGTAGGATACATCCTATGTACATAACACATATCAGGGCGCACACGGGTCTCCCAGGCCCTCTAGCACAGGGTAATGATGAAATAGATCGGTTGCTGATAGGAAACCTGCTAGAGGCCACAGAATTTCATAAGAAACATCATGTTAACAGCAAAGGATTAAAAAAGAGTTTTTCCATCACTTGGAATGAAGCAAACGAAATAGTAAGGAATTGCAACACTTGCTCTTTCTATAACCAACCGTCTTTACCTGCTGGAAGTAATCCTAAAGGTGCACAGAGAAATGAGATCTGGCAAATGGATGTGTTTCACTTCCCAGAATTTGGAAAGATGAAATATGTACATCATACTATCGATACTTACTCTGGAATGCAATGGGCAACTGCTCTGAGTTCTGAAAATGCTGATGCTGTACTAACTCACCTTTTGGAAGCCATGGCCATAATGGGAATTCCCACTCAGATTAAGACTGACAATGCTCCAGCTTATGTTTCCCGAAAAATGAAGATAATTTTTGGATACTATAATATAAAGCATATTACAGGGATACTACACAATCCCACAGGACAGGCAGTTGTGGAGAGATCTCACTGCACGTTGAAAGAGATGCTTTATAAACAGAAGAAAGAAATGAGAAAACCCAGGGAGAGATTGCACAATGCCTTATTGACTTTAAATTTTCTTAACGCTGATGAAAAGGGAACATCAGCTGCTGAGAGACATTGGGTGATAGAGAAATCCTCTGAGTTAAATCAACCCATCTACTTCAAAGATGTGCTGACTTCTGAGTGGAAGCCAGGATATGTGCTTCGATGGGGTAGGGGTTTCGCTTTTGTTTCAACAGGCAAAGAAAAGATATGGGTACCGACAAAACTAATAAAAGTCCGCTTTGTAAAGGAGTCCCTTCCTGAGGAGGAGAAGTAATTGCTCACCCCTGATATGACAAATGGATACAAGCCTTTACAGGATCCCAAAGAGATGCCATCGCCCTTAAGTCAGCAGGAAGCAACCTTATGAAAGACCACGCCCCCTTTCCCAATAAGTTTTGTGTTCTGAGGGTTGTGGGTAATTCTTATTCTGTTAGAATAGTTTTAAGTGAAAATTGGGTGGAGGACAGAACTATAATATAGCATCAAAGATCTCTTCTGAAGAAGAGAAGAGGGATAGATACGATAGATAAAGGTAGATTGTTCTTTTATACACCATTTTAGCTAAATGTATGGGCTAAGCTAAAGACAATTTGCATTGGCATAGGTATTTGTATATTGATACAAATGTAAAATCATTTTATATGTTTAATTGTGATAATTTGTACATTTGAACAAAGTTCAATCTGGAATTGCTTTATATAACCAAAGCAACTTGTATTTCGATATAAATCTGAATCTGTAACTATTATGTAAAATTGAATCTGTAATTGCTATGTTTTATATATGCTTCTATCTCTGTTTAAAATATTTGCACATCATTGTCATGTACACTATGCAATTACTACCTTCATTTAACTATACTAGATATAATGTATGGTTGCACTAGCTATGATATATGCACCTTCATTTAACTATACTAGATATAATGTATGGTTGCACTAGCTATGATATATGCACAAGCTATGATATATATATATGTTATATACCTCTGTTTAGATGATATATATGTATATACATGTCTAAAATGCTGTGGCCACTTTACATGGTAATATACCCCTGGCTAATGTTTGATAGTCATACTAAAAGTCATTGTTCAGGGATTGTACACCCCTTATATAGGTATTCTAAGTTTTAGTACAGGGTTTATTCCTTAAGACGATAAAAACTACTGTCAACATTACTTAAGGTACCATATCGCAGATACAGGTTAGAATATCATAGATAGACAGAAATCTTCAACCATTTCATAGACCCAGAGAATATGGCATTTAACATTTGAAATTCGGCCATGAGAGGCACGACGACTCCTGGTGTCACTGCTCCTTTCCTGAGATGGTATGAGCATCGAGGATACTCCATTGGAGTTTGTCCTTTTGGCAGAGAATGGCCGGTTGAGTATGGAACTGTCCTTACCTTGATTATTGACAGTACACACATGGTTGATGGATGGAGACTGACGAAACCTGCCTGGACAGGATAAGACAGTCCCTCCAAAATTGCCCTGCTTGTGAGAAGATCTGTCAGATACCATAGGCCTGTAGCCAATATTATAGATGCTCCAACGGCGCACAAAACCAGAGATGATTGTCCAGGTAGCTGTGTTGCTGTCCTCTCCCAAATTTTGGAAGCCACTACTTCCATATACTTCTGACTTTCAAGTGATATATCTTCCTTCTCAGGTCTTGAAGGGGTTGAAGAATAGGTATTTACGGTTACTAGCTCATAATAATTCCTATTGTACATAGTCTTAGTTTAGAACCTTTTTATTTAGACAAAAGGGGAGATGTGGCGGGATTAAGGTGTCAGCTGATAAGGTCATAAGACACTTCCCGGACCATGGAGGGGGTGTGGCCAACCTGGGGGGGTGTGGCCAACCCCATTGATAAGTGGCTGCTGGGACACGAGGAGCTCTCTTCCTGGTTCCTGGCTGCTGGCTGCTGGACAGACAGAATCGGGATCCATCATCCTTCCATTGTGTGTCCATCGCTCATCCATCGCTTGGATACGTCAGTCCTTGTTCAGGTGCCACCATAAGCTGTTACTAATATTGTGAGTGTTAATTTATATTCTAATAAATATTAATTTTGGACTGGTGCCTTGAAAGTAAAACTCCGTCTACAATTCTCAACCTTCCTAAAGCTGTGAACCTTTAACACAGTTCCTCATGCTGTAGTGACCTGCCTCCCCCATCATAAAATTATTTCCTGGTTATCAGCCCTATTAATGTTCTCTGCCACAGTACTGAGCTAAAAAGTGGGAACAACACCCCTGAAACCAAGATCCTGTAGCTAGCACCCACCAAAGTGGCAGTTCTTGGTGCAGGGCCTCAGGATCCTTTGCAGCAAGACCACCTAATATTTGTTAAAATATGTCTTCCTGTTCCCCTAAATAAAAATGTCAGGTATGGATCCAGGCAATCAATCTTGTTATGGCTCTGCTATGGGAAAGACATTGCACACTGGCCTGAGAACCTTTGGAAATCTCTTTCATAGGAGAGCATGGCTGACTCTCAGTGGACCATAAAACACAGCCACAAATGTAATAGTGCAGGCCCATCTTGCTTGCTTTGGGAGGAGAGGTGGAGTATGGTGGCCCAAGCTCATGCTACACGGTCTGATGTTGAACTGAATTTCATAGGATCTCTTGTCCAGAGAACAAGAGAAAGAGAGTTCTGTAAGTGGGGTCAACATCCAGAAAGTCATTGTGGGGGGAAAAACCACCCTTGAACAAGTTGTGGTTTGCTGTAGTAGATGCAGAAACCCAGGGCATGGATGTATTATTTGGGACATGATGGGGGCATCCAGAGAAGAAGTGCATAAATGGATGGATGCAGGCCCTTGGCCTGCCCTGGAGCACAGATGAATGAAAGAAAATGGGAGATGGAGAGAGAGACGCGGGAAGCATCATGTTGTGGTCCCAATAGGTGGCTGTACAAATGGAGAGGAGGTGGCAGGCACATGCCAGAGGCTGACAGAAGCAGATGTGGACACACTGTGAGAGGAGTCAGGCTACTCTCAGAAAGGACTGTGAAGTGTTACCTTGTCATGGAACACCACTGGCAGCTTGGGAGACAAAGAGAAATGAGACCCACTCTACTTTGGGGAGCTAAGTGGCATGGAGATACAGTGAGCATCTCACTCCTTGGCCATGGCTCCCTACTGCTCAGGGTGACATAGGATTGCTCTTGGGTTCCCCAGTTCCCCTGTGCATAGAGAAAAGTCACCGCCCCTCTTCCTGAGCACTCAGCCCTCCCAGGGCGGAGTCTAAAGTTTTGAAGAATGTCCCCAAGTCATCAGAACCGTGGAAATATTATCTCACTATCCTTTATCTTGTTGTCTCTGGAAGGCAATGGCTGGCTCCTTGTTCTCAGGAGAGGAGGAAGAAGGCCATTGCTCCCTACTCAGCAGATAACTGTGGGAAGTATGGCCTTACTAAGCCTCAAGGTCAGCCTGAGAGTCAGGGGGTGGGAGGAGAAGCTAGAACTGAGCTGGCTGTGGGCAAGAAGTCTCTGAGGACTCTACTCAGTGCTGTGTCTCCTCCACAGGGATGTGGGAGGGATCTCTGCCTACTCTGGGATGAGTGAATGTCCTGTCATTCAAAAGTGACTTTCTTTAGCCAGGCAGGTCCTCAGAGACTTAGGACATTGGCCACTCTACTGTAGGCCTGGCACAATGGCACCATGCCACCAACCACAGAAGGATCCACCCAGGCCCAGTCAGCCTGTCCGGGCCTCCTCATATTCTATAAACAAGTCCTGGTAAGGGTGGGATTTTACCCTCCCAGCACTGAAATTGAAATCATATTGCCCAAGCCTTGGGGCCTGGCCTTATTTGGGAATAAGGCCATTGAAGATATAATTAGTCAGAAAAAGAACATACTGAAGTAGGGTAGTTTCTAATGCAAATATCTTTGTAAAAATGAGATGTTGAAACAACAGTATGCACTCAGAGAGCATCTGTAATGAAGGCAAGGAGCTATAAGCCGAGGGTGCTGTGTCTGGAAGCAGCAGAAGCATGGGAGAGGAAGGACATTCTCTTTGGACCTCATGAAAAAGCTCATCCTGCTATGCCTGCCTTGAACTAGGAGCCTAAGAACATCAGACTCCTTAGGGCACCTGGGTTGCTTTGGACTGTGGCCCTGAGGAACAATGCAAACTCCAGTCAGATGCACAGATGTCTGAGACCTCAAACATTCAGGAAGTAGAGTCAAGACTTTTAGTGAACTGCAAAACAGGGTGAGCCTGTAGTGTTCCATGACAGGAAACTTACCAGACTCCAGGCACCTTATTCCTCTTTTATGACTGGAGAGACTGAGTCACAAGTCCCTAGAACTAGTGAGAGCTTAGCTCTGCTTTCCTGACTCCAAAAGCCATGCTTCGGACACATTCTGGGACGCCAGCACTGAATAAACAAGCTGCTGCGTATTCACGCATAAAGCACAGGCTGAGCCCACCTGTGCACCATCACTGCCCAGCTCTTTCCAGGTCAGGAGAGACGAAAAACAAGGTAGATGCGTTCCTTGCTTCTTTGGGGTGGGGGTGGGGAGTTCTCTCTTCAAATGCAGCTACCTATTTAATCAGCATGGAAATGGGGGAGGGGCATGTACTCTCACCACTTTCCAAGCAACTGTCAGTGGGCTGACGGTCTGATGGAGTTAAGTTCTGAAGGAGACAGGTGTAAGAGTTTGGGTGTGTCATGAAATAAGAATACATTTCTAGAAAAGTCGTTATACTGACCTGCAGGAAGCCCATGGTACTATGGACCAAACCAGGAGTTCAATTTTATCCCTAATAACAAAAAGAAATGGGGTGGACTTCAGCAAGGGAAATTTCTGTTTGAAAGTATTTCTCTGCTTGTGTAGAGAGCAGATGGGGATGAAGGCATGAAAGTGGGTGAGGAAGGACCTGTTTGGAGGAGGCCACAGGAATCCAAGGAGAAGCTGGTACTGGGATTGATGACTACAAACATGCTCAGTGATGCCAGTTTTCTGGGAGATACAGATTAAACCATAGTGAGATATTGCCTCAGCCCCACCAAGATGGTGTTTGCAAAAGACAGAAGGCAAATGCTAGCAAGGATTAGAGAAAGTCGAAGAAAAAAAATCAAAATAAACAAAAATCCATGGGAGCAGAAGGATGGCTCAGCATCTAAGACAAGTTCAGTCACCACACGGTGACTTGCAACCATCCCTAACTCTAGTTCCAGGGAATCTGAAGTCCTCTTCTGGCCTCTGCAGGCACTAGGTGTGTACACAGTGCATATACATGTACAAATACATAACATTCAGACACATAAAATTAGAAATTTTTATGTCCTTTAAAAATTAAAAATAGAACAATCATATAATTCAGAATTATACTACTGAATATTTCAGAGAAGAGAAGTCAGGATCTCAAAGAGATGTGTGGCGCCTTCCTGTCTTACAGTAGAGAGTGGCAATAGCCACATTACAGAATAACCTGGGTATCCATCAGTGGAGGAACAGGTCAAGAATGTGCACATACAACAGTATATCATTATTCAGCCTCCAAAGGGATGATATACTGTCACAAAGAAGCACTATGGATGAACTTGGTAGATGATGTTAAGTGAAAAAGTCACAGAAGTCATGTATTTCATGATTTCACTGTGTAAGAATCTAAAATCATGAACTCATAAGTCAGAGAGGACATGGTGACCATCAGCATGGAGGATAAGGATTTTCAGAACATTTCAGTTCAGTAAAATGAAAAGGTTCTAGAAATCTGCTCTACAGCAATCTCCCTATTGCTAGAGATCCTGCATGGTACACTTAACTATAATAATGTCGCTCACATGCTATGCTCATGATGATAAGTTTTCTTAAAGATTTGCTCCATATACTGTTGGAAGTTAGTGACCTGGGCCAATGCTGTGCTGTCTCTGGTGATGGAAAATTCTACCACAAGGATGTGAACTGAGTGCATAAGTCCACCACAGTAGACTGGGTTTAATGGGGAAAACCAAGAACTTGTGTTTTATCTTAGCTCTGATGAGATGTCCAAGACACTGGCCAGCTGAAAGTTGGTGAAATGAGACCTGGAGGTCAGAGGTCACAGGAGATTTTGGAGCACCTGGAGCGGCCACATGAAGGGGTAGGGAAGTGCTAAGAAATAGCAGGGTACAACCAGGACCAGGCTGACCAGAAGGAGAGAGAGACAAGTCAGGCAAGGAGACCAGGGCAAAGCTCCTGAGGAAGGCTAGGTGGCATCTAAACTGAGAAGTGTTAAGGAACATATGGCTGTGCAGCATACCAGGTATGTTTAGTAGTTTGAATCATTGGTGACAGTGGAGCTAGTTGATGTGGTAGAAGCAGCTCACGGAGCTGTGCATTGAGGCATGAGAGGAAGGAGAGTAGGCAAGTCAGATCAGGAGACTTTTGGTTTTGCCTCTATTTTTCTTGCCATGACCAACATTTAACGGTTATTCTACAAAAGCCAATGGCTTACTGCCTTGTCAGATACACCTGTAGACTCATCAAGACTGTGAAATGCTGGTGTGATTTGATGTGAAATCTGACAGGCTACTTCAGCCAGGCCCACTTTGGGTCAAGTCAGCTCATTTTGGACATGTCGTGAAGCAAGGGCAGGACAAATCAGATGTGTCCTTCTAGGAGACAGGATGTAGAAAAGACCTGGGGCTCAGGGCTCAGACTTGAGAGTCAACTCCCATAGTGGAAGATGGAACCCGGGGAAAGACAACAGAAAGAAAGACAAAGCCCAGGTCACAGTCCCCAAGTCCTTATAGCAGAAATGGCCAGCTGTGCCTCTTCTGCCATTCTTCCTTTTTTGTTGATGGGGCCTCACATATGCTATGCAAGTGCTCTACCACAGAGCTATATTCCCAGGTATAAATATCTATTTGCTTTGTTTTATTTTTGTTTGGAGACCCTAAGGATAGAACCCAGGGCCTTGTGTATGCCAAATAAACAATGGTCTTGAATATTATACCTACCAGAAGTGTAAGGTCCAGTGTTTTATTGGATCAAGTACTTGAAGGAGGGGCCTCTGGTCATGGATCTATGGGATTGGGTTCATATTGTTGCTCTATGACTCATTAACCATCAGCTAATGATGAGTCTTCCACATCAGCTGGTGTGGGAGAGTACAAAGGTCATTTTGGAGCAGCAGGAGCTGGTTTAACTGAGATTGGGAGTTCCAGAGATTAACACAGCCCTAGAATAGAGATGATGGCTTTTATAGTTAGATCAGACAGATATCTTTCCTCAAAGCCCTTCAGCACAGAGACAATAGCTCTGCCACATCAGGCTGCTGGGAACTTTTATGGAACCCTAAGCCACAGCCTCATAGAGTTTTGCTTCTTCACACTCTGATGAGTGAAGCACTGTCTCAGTGTCCTGTTGCTATGAAGAGACACCATAATCATAGCAATTCTTATTAAAGAAAACATTTAATTGGGGTTGGCTTATAGGTCCATTAGTCCGTTATCATCAGGGTGGCATTGAGGCAGGCACTAGAGAAGTGCTAGAATTTTACATCGACTCAGCAGCCAGTAAGAAGAAAGACACAGGACTGGCTTGAGCTTCTGAAACCTCTAGCCCACCCCCCATGACACGCTTCCTCCAGGTCACACCTCTAGTAAGGCCCCTTCCTATGAGTCTATGGGGCCATTTTCATTCAAATCACCACAGGTGCTTACATCTCACTCTTGTGGGAATGGGATGGATGATGGGGATTCAGTCTCCATTTGCACGTAGCTCATGAATATGGGCTACTCTGGAGCCCCAACAGAAAATAGCCGATGTTTCCACAGTTATCACAGCCAGTTCTCTGAGGATCAACTTATATTTTTACTCCAAGCTGCTGTTTTTGGTTCTAACTCATGCGTATCATCTCCAAGATCATTGGTAGGAACAGATATAAGGCTCATTTTAGGCATTCTCCTATCTTCCCAAGTGTGAAGGGGAAGAGTCAGCATGTTCATAGCATGCATATTCACCACAGAGCATCCCAATACCCTGCTCATAAATCTCCTTCAGTTGGGCAGGTGACCCTTGCAGGCTCTAGCCCCTCTCAGTCCTTCATGAAATTAATCCTATAGCAGTAGCCTTTACAAAGAGAGATGGTTGTTTGATATATACATAAAAAAAACAAAGGCAAGGCCAATAAAAAGAAAACTCTCCTGTGTGGGGGGAGGGGAGGGGTCCTGCTGTGCATTCCAGCTTTGCCAATGTAAGTAGAGCCTGGCCTGCTTTGCTTCTATGTTTACCATGCTTGAGGAAATTGGCAACACTGCCAGATTCCATCCCTGTCACAACTCTGATTACATGGGCAGACTTGGGATGCTTCCTAAGGCTCTGGTGTCACTCACTCCTGATGTCCAGACTCTGAGCAGCCCTGGAATGTGCACAATCCTGCCTGCTGGCCTGAAGCCTTCAGGAATTGGCTGTGGCCCCACATAGACCTCTATCCTGGTCTACTAGTGGCCACCTGGAAGGCCTAGCCTTGCTTCATTGGAGCGCCTGTGGGAGGTGCTGGTGTGGGTAAGGCTGTGTGGGCCAGGGCATTTCTGGAACTCTCTCCAGTTGCTTGAATGGAGAAAGACCTGATTCTCAGTGGTGAGGGAAGCAAGGTCCAATGCTGAGAACAGACCCTTTGCTCTGTGGGAAACATTTCCTGGCTCTGCACCTCACTTTTGAAAGAGAAGAAAAGGTGAAGGAGCTGTAGATGAACTTCTGTTTTCATGGATTTCCAGCCATTCTGCTCTTTGAGCAGCATAGCCTATGCCAGCTTTGAGACAGAATCACAGTGTAGTCTACCTAGCTGGGCTATGTTAAGAAGGCCTCATTGTGGCCGGTTTGGTCGCGTTGGAGACTCCTTTGTGGGATGATGACTGGGAGCAGAAGCCTCATCATCAGACAGATATGGGTCCCCACTCTGACTCAGCTGTAGAGAGCCGCGAATCCTGCCAGGAGCCTCTCCTGAGCTTTTATACATACCTAGGTAGGGGAGGAGAGCCCCTATCGGGCAGGCTGATGTGCTGATTAATTTGATGCCATCACAAAGGTGCAGGCCCAACAACTTGAGATACCTACTCTGCTTCCGCTTCCCAGGGTTGGCTCTGGCATGCAAAGGGCTCTGAGACAGGAATTCCCTCAGAGGAATTATCCGTGGAGTCATTGCAACTTATCAGGAAGCTGCTACTACAATGGTCTTTTCTTTCTCCCTATGTCTCTGCCTGCCAGGCCTATTTATAACCCAGAGGATTCCCTGGGAGTGACTCACCTGCTCCAGTGTTCTCTCAGGAAACCTGATCCACAGGCTGACTACCTCATCTTCCTTGGCCAGGTTCTTTGCTCATGAGGCCTAGCCTAAGGATGCCTACGAGTACCATCAGCCCAGACACCACAGAACACTGACAGCTGGAGAGATGGGCAGAAACTTTAGGTCTGAGAAGAGGTGAATAGATTAGGCCCAACTTGAGGCCCAGTCAACACTTGTGACTCCATGGCAAGAACAAAGAACTTTAGTCCATACAGCATCAAGTCAGCACAACATACTGCTGGTCATGGCCCATGAACAGGCACTTGGCCTAAAGTCCACAGCCTGTCAGATCTTGGGCCTTCTATATGCCTAGAAATGAATTTAAGCTGAATTATAGATTGTCTAGTAGCCAAACAAAAAGCCAGCATTCCTCAGGAACTTGTGAAATGGTTCTCTGTCTCTAAAAGGAGTTCCTTCCTCAGATACTCATCTTCCTTATGATCTGCATGATCCGTCCACTTTTACCCCCGGCTGTCTTGTACTATCTTGTACCTCCTCTCTCTCTCTCTCTCTCTCTCTCTCTCTCTCTCTCTCTCTCTCTCTCTCTCTCTCTCTCTCATTCACTTGCTTCCATAGTCCTGCTCTTCTCTAGTCTGCTTTCTTTTATCTCTGTTCTGGACTCTTCCAGATGCTTCTGAATATTTTCTCTCTCTTACCCACAATAAAAACCTTCTCCCTAACAGAGTGGCTATGTTGGCGGTTTCTTTATGGTGCTCCACACATACACATCCCTCCTGGGAATATGTGAAGCTGTTTCTGGGGTGGTGGATGGCCCAATGATGGAAGGTCCACTGCAGGCTGTGTGAAGAAATGTCATCAGAATGACACCACCTTCTCTAAAAAGGCAGGGGCACCATGGTGGCCACAGCTCTGTCAGACTCTTCCATGGGGCCAATCTTTCCCTGAGAGAATCCTTAGTCAGGACCTAGGCAGCTGCACCTCACCTTTCTGCCTTTACCTCCTCAAGCTGTGAACCTCTCCATGAGTTTGTTTTTCTCCAAAGGTCCCTCAGAGGGAACAAGAAGAGACCCTCATATTGGTTACCACGACAAAATGTGTGACAGGAATGACCTAAGAGGGGAAAGGCTTACATGGGCTCATGATTTGAGGAGTTTTAGCCTGCCAAGGTGGAGAAGGCAGGAGGGAGCTCACGGCAGCCAAATCAGCAGAGTGTGAAAGGGGTGCTTCATGTCCCAGCTACGCTCTCAGGGCTGCTACAGTCCCTTTCTGTTATGGTTTTTCCTTCCTGAGGAGGATAGATGGATGGTTGAGTAGGCAGAGAGATGATAGATGGTAGATAGAAGGATAGCTAGCTAGCTAGATGGATGGATGGATGGATGATAGATAGATGGATCAATGGATGGATGGGTAGATGATGGATAGATAGATATACAGATAAGATAGGTAGAAGTAGAGTTAAACATTAGAGGGACCTTAAATTGTTATCATCTTAATAATATAAAATGTAATCTCAGAATAATTGTGGACATCTCACAGTGGAGCCTAGAAACCATGACATAGAAATGAAGACAGCGGCAGCCTTTCCCCCCTCCCAGCATTCCTGAGATGGTAGGATTGACACGGATGCAGACTGTCCTCCACGTGCTCTTAGGATTATCAGAAAATGGGGTAAGGCATGCTGATGGTCACAAACACCTCTGACATTTTTCAGCCCTGAGCCTGTTGCTATTGCTGCATGTGTTGTTGCTATGCCAGCAGGTGTGGTGAGCAGATCTGAAGATAACCATCACAGTAGCTAGGCGTTTCCAGGTAGCCAAACTTCACTCGCTGTTCTTAACAAGAATTCACCCACTGGTTCCTCCTAACCCCTTAGCAAGTACTTCAGTGATCTACACCATACAGAAGAGGAAACAAAGGTACAGACATGCCCTTGTGACACAATTTATGGTGGCAACACTGGAATTGGGATCCAGGCTATCTGGCTCAGTTTAACTGCTCAGACTCATATAAGAGTCATAAGGAGCATGGTCCTCCTGAAATGCTTCCCATACCAGCTAGGGGCATGAGGAATCCTGGCTCAGAATACTAGGATTCTGTTATAAGCAAGAATGGCAGGTGAGAAGGAGCCAGCAGAAGTACAGGGTCTGTTGGGACGAGTCTTTTGGATCTGTGCTGCCCTTAGCTCTATTGCAAGTGGCAACATGCACCATTTTCTATTCCTCTGCCACCATCTGCATGGAATCTTGTCCAGATGTGTTCTCCTGATGAGTCCAGTAGATGTCAGGTCTGCTTCTACATGGTGACACAGGGCTTGGCCATCCCTCAATGTTTATATCCATCAATGGAAAGAATTAATAAAGAATAAAGAATCAGAGTGTTTACTGGACAGAGGCCATGAACAAACCTCTCTTTCAAGAGTCATCAGTCTGAGCTTCTGTTATTAGACAGAGACCCGATCAGACCTTCTAAGGAAACCCAACAACCCTAGGCACTAAACTCATACTTTCTCATGGAACTGAACCATAGTCTGGTCAATGTTGGGGATCACCTGGCTGGAATGCACTGGCTTAGGAGCAGGAGACTCAGCAAGCGGTGGTAGTCTCTCTCTGGATGGCTTCTTCTCCCAGAAATGAAGGACATTTTTCCAGCCGTTTAGACTCCAAATTAGAGGTATTTGGTTTCCCAGGTTGGGGATGACTGCAAGAATAGGTGCCATGTTGGATTTGTTAGTAAAACATAAGCCATAGACCTTAGCTTGCTTGTTGCTTTAAAAAAAAAAAAAAAATCTAGGAAGCTACAAGCCCAGATAAGAACATTCATCTGGTTTTAGAAGCATTTGACAACGCCGACAGTGCCATAATGTTCCAATGAGGGTAGCCTGGGTTTCTACCTCTGGGATATAGATCAATGTAGGAAGAGCCTTCAGCACACATGGCAAAATATGAAGGCAGTTCTAGGCTATCTTCTAGCCACATCTCCTTCTAACCATGTGATCTTGGGAGACTCCTGGGTGCCTCAAACTCTCAGTTATTGGTTGTCATTAGAATTAACTGAATTAACATAGAACCAGGCCTGGCCAGTCCAGCCTGTCTTGGGCACTCAGGGATGGCATGCAGGGAGACTGAGAGTCAGGACTGCTTCCCTGGTTCCCTTTGATGGGGACATCGGGTTCCAGCCAGAGGAAGCAGCAGTCCTAGAAGGGTTGCAGCTCATGGGGCCAGTGACTTCCCAGAAGGGCTGTGTGTCTTAAGCATGGGCCAGATGCAGAGCGGGCAGAGAAACACAGGGTTGAAAGCAGAGTAAATGTGAGTTTTGAAAGAGGACTTGCTTTGTGTAGCAGAGTCTTAAGAAACATCAGATGGGAATTACTTTCCTTTGTATGCCTCTTCTTCCTGTTGCTGTGCTGAGCACCACTACCAAACGAAACTTGCAAGGAAATTGAAACTCAAGCGAAGAACCTACAGGCCAATCCAACAGCAGAACCTACAGGCCAATCCAATAGCTGCATTTTCTCCGTTGAAATTCCCTATTCCCAGATGATCCTAATGTCAAGTTGACACAAAGCTAACCAGAAGTCAATTATAGGAGCTGTAAATGTCACACAAACATTAGTCCTACAAACAAAGGGATGGGAAGGCGCATTTGTGATTTCAATAATGTTAAAGCTCAGTGATGGCTTAGATAAATTACTACAAGATGGATTGGCCCCCAACACATACTTGGTGAAGAACTGACTGAGTGAATGAATGAATTGATGCATTTGGTCATTGGAAGGGAGGGAGAAAGTAGCGTGAGCCAGAGAGGACACTGAGTCAGGGAGGTGGAAGAATAATTTGTGGTGGCTGTAGAAGAATCTTGGGATTGGGTAGGAGTGTGGAAGTGAAGGGGAAGAGGTCATGGTAGAAGGCAGGTCAACGTCTGATGGCCATGGAGATAGACAGTCTGTGAAGATCAGCTGATGATGCATAAGCCTTCTGAGAAGTGAGAGCTGGAGGAGGAGAGTGACTTGGGAAGAAGCAGGTATGGGAACTGCCAGCTCCGAAGCCACACACAGTTTTCTCACTGGTATAAACCAGTGTTCCTCCACTTTGTTGGGATGCTTGGGGCAGACAGAAGGTAAGTGGAGGAGGTCTGAGAGGAAGTCAGTGAGACCAGGGAAGACTCAGAGTGTCCGGTGAAAAGGTTGTGGATACAGAGATGATGGGGAGTCAGGTCAGACTAAGCATGAATGAGTCACAAGTGAATCCCAGAGTGATGCTGTGCAGGTTAACTGGGAAGAGGGGGTGTTGATGATGTCATGCTGGGCTCATTCTTCACCATTGTCCATTGTTGGGAGTGGGAGTGGAAGGTGGTGGGTGCAACGACACTTACATCATGCCATGTGGCATGATGTGCTTTCTTAGGGTGAAAGCACATTTTGCTTCTTGGCAATTCCATCATGAAACTCTGAGAGTGTTTCCCCAGCCTTTTGTATCCTTATTTATGTAGGTGACTAATCCTTTTCACAGGGAGAGCCAAGCTTTCTGTCTCAGTTATGTGGAGATACTGGGTAGAATTACTCATGAGTTGCAGAATAGATAGATATCTAGAAATTATGGAGACAGTTTCTATATGCAAATAGCATTATTGAGTCTTGCAACTATCCAGGTAAAACTAGGCACACGAAGTAGGTAATCCCAGGAAAATTACCCACTTCACACATGGCAATGTGCCCCATCTCCCAGCTCACCACATCCACATGGTAAAAATATCCGTATAAGCAGCTAGGGAAGAGAGAGGGGGCTGCGGGCTATGTTCTGAAGTCTGATAATTTAATATCTCGGCTCTCAGTACATTACAGCTAGTTGATAGAACAGTGTCTAGAAGAAGACGTGTCCTATGTTAATTTTGTAGCCATCTCCACAATATCCTTTAGAAGCATTAATTAGCTCTAATAAACCTTGCAGAAGAAAGGCCATGCCCAAATGGTAAGAACCACAAACTGTGAAAAACCTAGCTGGCTGAATCATGGACCTGAGAAGAAATGAGTGGACATTGTCAAAGCTAAGGAACTTCCCATTCCTCAAAACAACACAAACAGATCTTGGAAGAAGAGCAGGACACCCTAACATCCAAGACAAGTTTGCCTAGCAGGGTGGTAGTGATACAAAACTTTAATCCAGCATTCAAGAGGCAGAAGCAGGTGGATCCCTATGAGTTCAAGGCCAGCCTCATCTACACAGTTAGTTCCAAAACAGCCAGGCCACAATAGAAAAACTCTATCTGGAAAAGCCAAAAACCAAACTAACCAAACAAAAAGACTAGGTTGCCTTGAGGACCAAACTCTGAAAGTGAATAAATGCTACCTGGACAGGTGCTTATGGTCTGTTTCATAATCAATAAATATTCTATTGAAATGAATTTTTACTTTACTTCCAGCTACTTGTGTTAATCCTGAGATTCAAGAGAGAAAAATCAGTTCCATGATTTTGAGCCAAATGTGAAGCATGCTTTAATTAAACACTGGCCAGGAAGATGGACTTTGGCCAGGAAGATGGACTTTGGCCAGGAAGATGGACTTTGGTCAGGAAGATGGACTTTGGTAAGGTCCACTCCTGAATTCCCAGGAAATGGCCACTAGACATATTTGGCAGGAGCTTAAAAGGAGCAAAACCATAGGCCCTCTATATTTCTCATCAGGTACAACCGGGGCAAACACCTATCCTGCTTTATCTCCTGCCTACGTACCTCTTGCCTACATCCAATCAGGGGCAAGAGTGCATCCTGATGTACTTCCTGCACACATATCTGCACCCACATGTGATCAAGCACATCCAGTGCAGATGGGTCAAACAAACATTGGACAAACAGGAATGATTCTTAACTGCAAACAACCCTTAACATGCAAGGCATAGTTTTCCTGTTTTGGTCTCACACTGATTGTCTTTGAATATTTGTGATGTAAGCACATGTGTGGGTGTGGGTGCACACACAACATCTAGGGGGTCAACCGTGGTGTCACTTTTCAAGACCATCTACCTAATTTTGTTGAAACAAGGGCTCTCATTGGAATCTGAGCTTGGCCAATTAGGTTAGGACAGCTGGCTAACATCTGCCTTTCTCCTCCCTGGCACAGGTATTACGAGAGTGTGCCGCCACATCCAGAGTTTTACATGGGCTCCAGGGATCAAGTTCAGGCTCCCACGTTTGTGTGACAGTACTGACTATCTTTGAACCCTGATTTCTGGCAAACCCTGAATCCTTCCTTGAAAATTCAAATGTAGTTCTGAAACCAAAATAGGTTGACTTAGCCTGATAGGCCAAGGCAACAAACACTTGCTCACACAAATAAGGTTCCAGTGACAGAAAGGGAGCTGCTTTGAGCTCCCCCATCCCTCATCTCCACGGCACCTGCTAGTACATCATCCAAAGTGCGAGACCACAGTCAGCTGAACTACATTTCTAATGGCAGGTTTCTTCCTCAAAGTCACTCATTTGTCCCTGGACTTGGTGACTAGTGGGGTTTCTTGTTCCCAGTGGGTATTTCTTTTGGCCGCCTGAGCAGTTACTCATTTCCACAAAGACATAGCCAAAGCTTTCTGAGACCCAGCCTCCAAAATTGACCCTCAGGATTACACATGCAAATTTAGTTACACAGAAAATCCTTACTGTGGGGTGTGGAACCCATCCATACCTAGTCAGGAGAAACTCAAATGTTCACCGAGGCAGGAAGATTACAAGTTATGAGTTTGAGCCTGTGCTACATAGTAAGATGTTATTCTTAACTCTGCTAGCTGGAAAGGAAAAAATAAAATAAAATCTTTAGAGAGGGAAATGAAGAGCAGTTTTGGGTCCTTTGAGAATATTTGGTTTGTAAAAATGAAGCCATTGATAATTAAGTCAAAAGCGGGGTGGCACCCTGACAGTGTGGATTCTGAAGTTTTTAGGTAGCTTAAAAAACTGACCCCTCAAGGTATTTTCAGACACCTGGCATGTGTTAGCTGGATGGCTTTGAGCAACTCACAGCGCCTTTCTGGGCCACATCTGGGCATTCTCTCTAAAGGAAATGTGAATTGGCTCCTAAGGTTATCACAGATGTCACTTCAGTGCTTCTCTCTCTCTCTGTGAGATCTTCATCTAAATAGACCCTTCCATTCCTCTCCTCCTCAGGCCTAGCAGAGGCTATGTTCTTAACTGACTCTTTAAAACTGAATAAAATACAAGCCTCCAATCTGTGATATTTGCCAGTTTCTTTGGTGTAAATACATCCATGGCTGACCTTTAGTTATCAAAACTTTAGCGAGAAGCTGACAAAGTTTCCTTTAGCAGTGGACCCCTCTGAATGGCAGAGCCGGCTGTACCAGACCGATGTTACTTCTCCCATCTCCCTTTTCCCATTTGTGTCTTGCTAGATGGTCCCTGACAGAACATTTACCTGTCCTCTGTCTTTTGCATTTACCATCTTTGATGAAGAGGTTTCTTACGGAAGTTCCTGGCCAGTGGGTCTGGTGGACTTTGGGTGTTCTGGCTATTACTCCACACCTTGCGAAGTCCTCCCTGTAAGTATGAGTGCTCAGAGAGGACTCTGTCTTGCAGGGCTGTACTGATTTGCAATCGAGTTTCCTCACTCTTCAACTGCTATGTGCATCATGCTCCCTTGCAAAGCCTCAGGGTGATTCCTCCACCCTTGGCTAATTGCTCTCCACTTTCAGCAGAGTCAAGGTGAGCTAAGGCAACCCAGGGACAGGAGAAAAGAGCAGGCTGGCCCAGTGCTGGCAGAAGGCCACACCATGGCATATGGCAAGGGAGAGTGTCATCCATAGCTCTTCTGGTAGTAGTGTGCCTGTTTGTAAAGCTTCTTTCCTAGGCTGGCCTTAGCCACGTGCCATGGTCTGAGGAGCTGTGAGAGAGACTTTGTTAGCTCCCGAAGGTCAAAACAGTGGTCTCCTTTTATTCATGTTTTTGATTTCTGTGGTTACAACTACTTTTGGTCAATCATGATCTAAAAATATTAAAGGAAAAGTTCTAGAAATAGACTATTTATGACTTTTAAATAACTTTCATTACAATAGAGTATTATAATTGTTAATTTCATTTGCATGAAATGTTCCTTTTAGACTTTTTCTGTGCCTGATTTATAAACAAAAATTTATCATAGGTATAAGGAGAAAACATAATTTACATAGAGTTAGGTACTGTTTTGGATTGCAGACGTTCGTGGGTGGGTGTCATGGACCCACAGGAGCAGGAGGGGAGCTGGGTTTATATTTACCAGTACCACAGTTCTGTAAGGAGAATCACCATGCTATTTCTCAGGAAAACTAGGTCACATATCTAGGTTACAGCAGGCAATGGTTCCCTCTCACAGGCTTTGTATTTTGTTTATTTTGGTCTTCATTTTTGTCGCTGAACCTCCCTTTCATGCTGCAAATCAGAACCAGGGCCTTTGTACACACTAGGCAAGTGCTTTATCACTAGTGGCCCAGCCCTCACCAATAAATCTTGACAGGCAGGCAAATTCCCATAATTTTCAAACATGGCTATTTTATCTTATGTCTTCAAACTATACATCACATTCCTTTAGAAAAATATCTTAATTGTGTTAGTCAGTCCAAACTAACCTCTATACCAGCCCCAAACCCTAGTTTATAGTGTCCTGGAGCTGGCAGATCATCTGTATGGGTCAGATGGACAGTACCCTGAGCCTCTTTCAGCCACAGGCTCTGTTGTAACTATGAGTGTCACATATAGACACTAAAATTTCAATTTTATATAATTTCTTTATGCCACAAAATGTCACTCTTTAAACCACTTTTTCAAACGTTAATTTTACTTTGGGTGGACAAACAAAATGCCATATAAAAAGAGACAGCACAGTGTTTGGGGACTGCACTCCGTGGTTGGCTGAACCCTGCCCTGGAAGTTTCTTTTTATTACTCAGTGGTGGCCCCTGGCTGGAAGGCTGTCCTGGTGACTCTTCTCCAGTGCCAGCCCAGGACTCTGCTGTCATTCTCTCAGGCTCTTCTGATGGCGGGTAATGAGGTAGATTTTCTTACTCCTCCGATTTTACCGGATGAAAATCAGAAATCCAGCACTTCCAACTGTAAGACAGGGAGAGAGAGAGAGGGAGGGAGGGAGGGAAGGAGGGAGGGAGGGAGAGAGAGAGAGAGAGAGAGAGAGAGAGAGAGAGAGAGAGAGAGAGAGAGAGAGAGAGATTAAATCTTATAGTCTGTCAGGAGGGAAATGGTCAGGGGACTTGGTGACCCCAAAGCAGTATGTTCAGCTGACCCCATGCCACAGGAAGTGAATTCCCATTCAGTATTTTCTACAGTGAGGTTCAAGGCTTAAAATGAGGCTGCTCTGGGGAGAGAGGGAGCTTCTTAATAACGTTCTTCCATTTAACTTTCTTCTTCTTATTATTATTATTACACGCTAGACTAAATTTTTACCTTTTTGTTTGTTTGTTTAGTTTTTCAAAACAGGGTTTATGTTTGTAGCTTCAGCTACAGAGTCCTGGAGCTCATTTTATAGCCCAAGATGATGTCAAACTCATAGAGAGTCCCTACCTCTGCCTCCCAAGTGCTGGTATTAGCAGTGTGCACCACCACTACCCAGAATTTTTACCTAATTTTTATTGCAGCCCTATGAAATATGTTGTTACTTTTCTAGATGGGGATAAAGGGTGTCCTTGGGAGCTCTTAGTCAAGGACACACAGCTGTCAGGTGTGTCACCATGGTAACAGTCCCCACACTCTCTGCAGTCACTACTTCAGCTGCTTCTGGATGCTGTAGTAAAGCCCTAAATAACGCAGGTCTAAATCTGTGTTCCAAGGTACATCCCAGAACAGCCCGAGACCTGAGATGGACTCCGTTTTTCTCCAGCCCTATCTATCTCAGAGTTCAAAGCCCTTCCCTGGTGTCTGAGGACCTGCCCAGACAGCTCCTCCCTTAGAAGGAAAGCAAGAAAGTCGGCTGATTACTCCGTTGCTTCAAAACAGAGATACCAAGTGCTTGACTTGCCTGGTCCACCCACGCTCCCAACCAAGAGGAAGCAGTCTCAGCTCCCTGCTGCACAGGACTGGGAAGGCCAGGTGCCTATCCGTGCAGAGGTTTCCCAACATCTGGAGACATCAGAGAGGACAGAGGAATAAGAGTGAGTTACAATACACATTTTAATTCAGTGCCATGGGGGCCCACTGGCTTCCTGGGATCTGAAAGAGTGTGGATGTTGCTGGTGACTTAGCTTCTGCTTTGATTCAAAAAGAAAGAAGAACAGCTGAAAATAGGTGACCACAGAAGACACACTAGGGAAAAGTACTTAACTATTAAGACTCATCAAGTGACCTTGAAATCCCAGGACATTCTAGAAGGGTCATTCTGAAGTTGAAATTACCAGCAAGACTGCAAGAGGCTCTGCATTTAGCCTCACAGTCCAATGTTATTGAGACTCTAGAACAAGAGCTGGCCCTGACCTGACTGAATCAGCCTAAGATTTTCTGGGGTGCTCATATTAGTGACTGCCAAGTCCTCCTAACAGGAGAGGGGGCCTCCCTAAGCAGAGGTTGCCTCCACCTTTCTCCTTGGTACCTACCCAGTGACAGATGAACCCAGAGGGTAGACTCCTCTGACATACACTCTTTTGGGGTTACAGAAACTCTTCCTAATTGGGTTAGACACAGAAAGGAAGTTGACTAACTCCAAAAGACCTTTGTCAGCCAAGTCCTGCAGAAGGATCTCAGGAGGCTGCCTTTCCTAGTTTGGACCAGGCTATTGAGTGTGTCTATAATAGGTGCTGAGGGTGGAGCATCTTATAGGATTGCTTCCTACCTAGAAGGCTTCCCCATCCTATGGTGCTTTCCATTTTCACAGGACAATGCTCTTAGGCACTAAGTCTCTTGGCTGTAGCCAACACTTGCCATGGGTGTAGCCTAGGCACACATAGTACTGTCAAAGGACATCCAGGTTCCTCTGCTACCCATGGAACATCACTGACATTTGATGACTGTTCCCAAAGGACCTAATTTGTATTTCTGATGACTTCAGTAATATGACATTTCATCATGCATTTATTGGCTTATTGGCTTACCCTTGTCTCCTATCCAGAAAGCCAGATCTAGAAAAACATGAACTTTGTCCCTTCTGTTCTTGATCACCCCCAGAATAATAATCTCAAATATAGCAGGTCCTAATCCTTAAGATCTATAAATAGCACCGTCTAAAGAGAAATGGTCTTCACAGGTGTCCTAAACCTAATCAAAAGTCCTTTATCGGTGAGAGGCCAGATCCAGAGCAGGGAGAAAACAGGCCACAGAGACTAGTGTGACACAACCACCACTGAAAGAACACTGGTCCCACCAGCAGTCAGGAGGAGAAACAGATTCTATCTTAGAGCCCGCAGGGGAACACAGGCGGCATCATCTGGATCTTGGCCCAGTGATGCTGGATGTTCACTTCCAACCACCAATACCTCAAGGTACACATTTCTATCTTAAGCCACTGAATCTGTGCAATTTGATGTGGTGACAATAAGAAATGACACATCACAATGTTCCGATGCCTGGTTCACAATGGATGGACAGTGGATGGTAATTGAAAGAATAAAGCAGAACATGTTCTCTAGGCTGGTTCATGCCTCCCTCTCACCCTTCAGCCTTAGAGACTGAGAATTGGAGGTATTTGACTGGCCACTCCCACCTTTGACAGCTGAATATAAGAAAGTAATCAGGATCTAGCTTAGGTCACAATACTAGCAGCTCCCCATTTACAGATAGAATAAACACCCTACTGAGATCTTCCTTGTCTGTAGGTCTCCATTAACACACTTTCCAGGGCCATTAGCTCTCTCACCAAGAAAGTGAGTTTGCCTTAAAGGGCTATTGGCCATACATCCCACCCCCCACCTGCTTCCTTGCCTCCTGCCTGGAAATCAGAGTCTACAGGTTCCTGTTAGGAAACCTCCCCCATGCTCAGAAATGTATAAGACACTTCTACTTTTACGAAATTCTCTTCAGAGACCCTCCATGCTGGCTCTGGTGCCTGAACTCTCCCCTTAGAGCCCACACCAAGCTATACTATTGCCTCTCAGGACAGCCTGTCTGACTGTCCACAATGTTAAGAACTCTTCTAATAACTCCTTATTCCTTGGTGATCCCTCTCAGGGTCCTCTTCCCCTTCCTCCCCAGTGACCCTCTTCTCAGGGTCCTCTTCCCACCTTCTTTCCTTTCACCAGTGGGAGGCCACACTCAGGCAAGAGTCTGATTTATTTAGCTGGGGGTAGCTTTGTTGCTTGTAAATTAAACTAGATGTTGATATTGGAACAAAATTTGAGAGATGTCTCATAAAGCCAGGACAATTCCTGATGAAAAACCAGTGTATTGTGAATTCTAATTGATCTTAATAATAAAAACCCAGAGCCAAATATCAGGGTAAATGCTGAAAGATCAGAGAGACAAAGGAGCCAGCCACAGCCACCTCTTACCTCACCAACTCCTCAGCTGAGAAGGCTGAGACCCTGTCTCCACACATATTTGTCTCCACCTCCCTCGTGCTGAAATTTAAGGCGTGCCTCCCAAGTGCTGGAATAAAAGACATGAACTGCCACCTCCCAGCTGTCTCTCTCTTAGACAGATTCAATATAGAGTCACCCAGGGTGACCTTGAACTCCTGATCTTTCTGCTTCCTCCTCCCAAGTGCTGGGATTAAAGGTGTGTGCCACCACTGCTGACCACTATGGTTAACTAGCAGCTGGCCTTTTCCTCTGCTCTTCAGGCAAGCTTTATTTGTTAGAGCACAAAGTATCACCACAAACCAGACACTCTTTTGAACTCCAGCTGCATCTCCATGTGGCTCACTGTTTAGGGGCAGAATTCTGGCTGCTAGGCCTGGGCTCTGCTCATTGGTACTCCTGCCTCCTCAGACATATTTGAGACAATGAGAATGTTCTCAACCTTGCATAAAGTGCAAAGCCATGACAACCACAAGCTTCCCTGGTGACTGACTGCAGCCCTGTATCTTCTATATGGAGATTCTGGACTGACCTACCCAGGGGTCTCCCTGCCTGACTATAGCTTCCAGGACAACTTTCTTTGTGGACCATGGCCCTCTGCAGCCCAGTCACCACTTGATAGCATTTTGGAGTTTCCTTCTCTCTCAGTCAAGGCAATGAACTTCCAGAACCATTTAAGCTAACTATCCACATTCCCAGGGAGGTAGAGATGATAGTATCTTGTGTATCCTGGCTAGCTCAGACTGTGACTCCCCAGGAAACAAAAGCACCAGAGAGGCAGGAGGTGCACAAGGCAGAAGGGAGGGAGTACTCTTGGGGCTTGCCCACAGGAGAACATGCGATTTGGAAAATATGGAGCTTTGTGTTGAAGCTCAAGGGTTCATGACCTTCTAAAACCACCTTTTAAGACTGCAGGTTACAGGCTGGATATCTGTTAACTGACTCCATCCACTCAGAGGAGCAAAGGCCCCATGGTTCTAAACTAAGGCTGAAGGGGAGATAGGCATGGCTGTCTCTTCTTTAAACACAGCTACAGTGGCCTAGAGGATCCATCTGATGGGGATTCTACTGAGCAAGGACCCTAGGAAATGATCTGTGTCCACAGCTGCTGTCTGTGAAACTGTTTATCAAGTCTTCCCCAGGGTTCCTGAAAAGGAAATGTAAAACACGTGAGACCAGTAAACTCCTGAGGGTCCTCATCTGGCTAATGTTTGTGAATTCTATGAAGCTTCCTGACCAGGGCTCTCTAGGATCAGTACCGGGGGATGGATTGTGTGAAGCAAAGGACACACTCAATTAGTAGAAGCTACAAGCAAGTTACTTCACCTCTCTGAGCCTCTCTGTGTTTTGCTTGGAAGTTTGGGGTGCTAACTGCCTGTAAGGGAATTTAAGAGATGAACTTAAGGGTGAGGAACATGTTTGTGTTGACTCTGAACCGTGTCATATCTGTGCCCATATTTTAACCTAGGGTTAGGAAAATCAATGTCTGGAACTGAGACATCCATCTCCTCACTGGTACTGCTTGGGAACTGTGGGATCTGGGCTATGTCAGCACCTGGCCATTGGAGCTCTTTTTGTAGCCACATAAGAACAAACCCCTGGAATGAGTAGCATGTACCAGGATGTGCACATAGAGCTGGGTGGTGGTAGCACACATCTTTAACCCCAGGCAGATCTCTGAGTTCAGTGTCAGAGTGTGTTCCAGGTCAGCCAGTGCCACACAGAGAAATCCTTCCCTGAAAAACACAAAAACCATAAAAAGAATGTGTGCAAAGGTGCATTTATTATGCTAGGCAAATGCTCTGCCACTATGCCACATCCCCAACCTCCCTGGCCCCTTTCCTACCCTTAGGGCTCCTCTCCCACTCCCATCCGGGCAGACTTGTGGTCAGAAGAGCAATTCAAGGCAGCTAGTTTTGGACGTGCCTCCAATTCAGGTAAGCGACCAAGACCTTCAAGCCCCAATCCCCGATCGAAGGGCCCTGTGGTGGATCTTCAGCCATAGATCAAGCAGCTGCTGTGAGGGGTCCCAGCTTACCTCTGAAAATTTGTTGGCCATTTTCAACAGGATGTCCTCAGAAAAGTGTGAGCTAAAGGTTCTTACTGTTTTCCAAGAAAATAGGAGCTTCTTTTGGAGCCAAGTCAGGGAGAGCCTTGTGTGTATCTAGGGCTCACAACAGGTCAGTCAGAAAACAGGTCCTAGTGGTTAAGGACAGGGCACCCAGGGAGAAAAGGTGTACCTTGAGGCTACTTGCATATTGCCTCTCTGTTCTTGGTGGAGTTGAAGTCTCTGGGAGAAGTCTGTCATTCTTACATGAGGTCAAGTAAAACCTGATGTGCCAAGGTGTCTTCCTGAGAGAACTTTGTCATGTGAAACCTAAAAAGGACAAGGACTGCAGTTTTATTTCTGTTGTCTGAGTGGTCACCCATCGAAACTACATCAAGACAGTCCTGTGAGAACTGTGTGATAGCTGGGGTGCAAACCAGCACCCTGTCCCTGTCCCAGCAGGGAGGAAGTCTGCAATACCTGCTGTTTCAAGTCTGGGCTCTTGACTCTGTTTTTCCTTGTGGACCACATTGCTCCAGGGGTGGCCAGGGCTAGCCCCACTCTAAAAGAGGAAGGGATGCTCACCCTCATAATACTAAACAGAACCGTAAGTTCTGGAGTGACGGTTGTGGGGAGAGCACTAAACAGTGAAGAGAGCAGAGACTGAGCACAGTTACACAGTGGCTGTGGTTCCAACTCATCTCACAGCATTTGATGAGGCGTGGGAAGGTGCTGTTCTGACAGTGTTCACCTCTCTCTGTTGTCTGTGTCAGATTCTTCATCAAGGGGGACATCCTGTGGAAGGCAGGTGTGCAATCCTAAGCATAAGCACAGAATTACAAATGGCCATGTGGGCTGGCTAGTTTTATGTCCACTTAATAGAAACTAGGGTTGTCTGAGAAAAAAAAAAAAAAAAAAAAACTGCCATAAAATCCGGCTGTAAAGCATTTTCTTAATTAGTGATTGATGGGAGAGGGCTCAGCCCATTGGGCAATGTCATCCCTGGGCACTGGTTCTATAAGAAAGCAGACTGAGGACTCCATGGGAAGCTAGCCAGTAAGCAGCACCCTCCACGACCTGCATCAGATCCTGCCTCCAGGTTCCTGCCCTACCTGAGTTTCTGTCCTGAATTCCTTATAAGAACAGCGATGTGAAAGTATAAGCCAATAAACCCTTTCCTCCCCAAGTTGCTTTGGTCATGGTGTTTTTCATAGAAACTCTAAGACACCCCCAGTGCTGTAATATTGCAGGACCTCAGGTGAGCCAGGGGCTGACAGGACCCACTATGACACAGAGAACTTGAAACAGTGCCATTCCCTGCAGCTATGGTGCTGTGTAAGTAGTTGATGTGATAGACAGATTGAAATTTTCAGCTGCTAATTCCATTTCATCCCGCTCTGCTTTCTCTTACCCCAGGCTGGCCTCAGACATGCTTCAATGAGTTTGAAAAGATAAATATGCCTAAACTCTTTGCTTTTCCCTCAAGGCTAAGCCAGTTGCTCTTTGTGATTACTGGACTGATCAATGAGAACATGTAGACAATGTGCCCACCACAGGAGCCTGGGGCCTGCTGAGAACTTGGGATGCAAATACAGTAACCACCCTCCCTGCTGCTGTAATTGGTCAGGTGCTCCTGGGCCTATTTCCCAATAAACTGGCACAATCCGGAAACAGCAGAAATGAAAGATGCAATGACCAATGGCCCCAGCGCAGAGACATGTCAGTTGTTTTCCTCATTTCCTCAGGATACCCAAGAGCTGTGGCTCAATGCTATTGCTTAATACCTGGAGACTAACACACCCACATATCACTAGCCCAGGGCAATACCAAACTTTAAAACTCAGGGTGTGTGTGTGTTTAAATTAAAATAATTTTATTTATTATTTTCATAATTACATACATTCCATGATATGTTTTGATCATACCCCCTTAGCCTCTCTTAACTTCTTACTCCCAACATGCCTCCCGCTTCCATTTCTCTTAAAACCTTTTTATAACTCACTGAATTTAATTAGAGTTGTTTGTATGAGCATGGTTGTGGGGTAATTTACTGGATCAAGAGAGACTATAATCATTGAAGAAAGGCCATTCCCCTTACCCAGCACATTAACAGCCAATAGCTAGCTCCTCAGCTAGGGGCGGGGCCTCATGGACTCCTCCTCCATCCACGCCGAAATGTTGATGGACTCCATCTTATGCAGGTCTTGTGCCAGAAACCACAGCTGCTGTGGATTCATAAGTACAAGAACCATGTCTGGTCCACATGCCCCTTTTTAGAGCCCTCCTTCCCACTAGCAGCTCATCGGTTCTTCCTGGCCTGTCTTCTGTGAAGTTCTCTGAACGGCGGGGGTCAGGTGGAGGTTGTGATATAGCTTCTCATTTAGGACAAACATTTACAGTCACTCATTACTAGCACTTTACGCATTGATATGTCTCCATTCACCACTGCCCACGACAAAAAGAAGCTTCCTTGACCAAGACATGAAAATGTGTTCTTCCTAAGACAAGAAGGAGGAGGAAGACGAGGAGGAGGAGGGGAAGGAAGAGGAGGGGGAGGAGGGAGAAGGAAGAAGGAGAAGAGAGCACTAAAACAGTTTCCTTCCAGTCCTGGAAGAGAATGTTCCAGTCTACATGCTGAAGAAAAATCCGGTGAAGAAGCTGCAGACCCCCCAACAAAGCCCGAAAGACCTCCAAGTTTGGATTTGCCAAAGATAGACAAAGAAAGCATCAGCCATCTCCACCAAATTCCGATCAGGCAAGCATGTGGAAATGGTTCCCAACTCCTGTTCCCAAGCAATAGCTTTCACTGAAGATGTAGGCCATGGACTAGAAGAAATGCATCCAGGAGCAAAGATCAGGATGAAGAATATTGGAGGGGATACATTAGTCTCAACTGGACCAGTCCCTTTTAAAAAAGTAAGGTACAGCTTTTCCTATAACCAGAAGTTGTGGGAGTAAAATATAAAATCTCATCTCATGACCATGACAGTTTGATTATGTGTTTTGAGATTGGGTGTGAGTGGGTGCATAGCCAAACCCTCACACATGACTTTTGAGAGGTGGTTAGCTCATGTGACCCTAGTACTCACAAGTGGACTATTATGCTCATGGATTAATGGGTCAATGAGGTCATGGATGATGTAGCTTTGTTATAACATTTGGCTCTCTGGCACCTTGCTGTCTCAGGCTGAGCAAAGCTTTCATGTCTCTGTGACATGTCCTTTGAGGAGGACCTTTGCCAGGTACCAGCATCATGTACCTGGTTTTGGGCAGGCAGTTATCATAACAGAAAATAGAGCAAGGTCTAGTACAATATGATGCTTTGACATGTGTACACAAGGTGGAACGACTCTACCAAGATTGTTAGTGTATTCATCTCCCTATATACTTAGCATATTTTCTCATAACAAGAACATTTAAGATCCATTCTTTTAGCAACTTTTAAATACAATATATTTTCATCGACTCTAGTCATCTTGTTTCTTGAAAATACACTTCTGAGTGGCTGAAACTTTCTGGCCTTTGGCTAACTCTTCCCCATTCTCCAATTCCAACCTCTGCCCCTTCCCCCATTCTGCTATCTTTGACCCTGAGATTTTTAGAATCCTCGATCCTAACAAGTTCTTAGGCTGATATTGCCAGCTGGGGACCATGCGTTGAGACTGACCAACGTACTTGAAGGAGGCACTGAGTCCCCAGATCTATCTTTGAGTCACCTTGAGAGATATGTACCACCTCACATTGCTGAATGTCCCAACTTTTCAAAAAAAAAAAAAAAAAACCAGAAGTGCTGATTTTAATGTAAGATTTTCTACCTTTTAAAGTGAGTAACACCATTTACAACGTCAAATCATTAGAGACTAAATAAAATACATCCCGAGGTAAGGCTTACCTTGATGCAAGCTCCATCTGTACAAGTACTTGACAGTGTCTCACACATTGACTCCTGAATATTCCCACACAATCCCCAAGACCTGGGAGCCCCTCTGGGGCACCTTGCTGTTTACAGAGCAAAAACAGACTGCTTGGTCTGCTGAGGGGAGACTGAGAAGTCCACACATTTCAAAAGGACTATTGTAGACTTCACAGAGTGCAAATAACTCAATGGCGGGAGGAACCATTGTGGGGACCATGGTTTGGGCTTAACAATGAGCCACCTCACTCTGCCAAATGTGATACTCAGAAGTTTTCACAGTACGTAGCCTAGATAAAATGACGGGTAACCCAGCTTTCAAACTCAAAACAAAGGAGCTACTTTGAACAAAAATTGGAGTAAAAACATTCTTCTCCCTATGCCTAGTGCCTACAAGCAAAACATCTAACCTTGATGGTGGTCCCTTGGCAAAGCTTTGGAGACTTTCAGTCCTTACCTCGCATGCCTTCCAGCTGTTCCCTTACCAACATCTCTTGCTCTTATACAAGGTTACTCCAAGGATTCCCAGGACTCTATGATCTTTGAACTTCACTCACTCTCCATTAGATAATGTTTCCCTCTAGGGAGGAAAACAAAATATGGTATTTTAGGCAATTTTACATTAACATTGCCATATGTTGGATTTTTATTTCTTCAAACTTTGATTCTTGCAGATTTTGTATCATTTATCCTGATCCCACCCATCCTTCCAACCCCCACACATCTATTCTTTACCCTTGCAACCTCCCTTCCAAAACAAACAAACTTTAAAAGCAAAACCAAAATCAAACTAGACAACGAGAGAGAGAGAGAAAGAGAGAGAGAGAGAAGAAGAAGAAGAAGAAGAAGAAGAAGAAGAAGAAGAAGAAGAAGAAGGAGAAGGAGAAGGAGAAGGAGAAGGAGAAGGAGAAGGAGAAGGAGAAGGAGAAGGAGAAGGAGAAGGAGAAGCCTGGTAAGTCACACAGTTCACACTTCAGTCCATTCATCTTTACTTGCAAACATTCATTGCCATGAGTCATTGGTCTGGTCTGAGGCCTTTGGCCCCACTGCACAATCGATAATGGGCTCTCCTTGAGTCTCCTCTTGGATAGCATGTTGTCCTGTGTCGTGGAGATCCTGCTATTTTGCATCTGTAGGTCCAACAGTTCATAGATGGGGTGGATGTTGGGGTGGGTTAACTCGTAGCCCTGGTTCTTGGCCTAGGTGGTAGCTGCACTGGTCAGTTTCCAGCTCTTCCCCATTGTCACTACCTGAGTGAGCTCTCCAGCACTCTCTCAGCTAGATCAACCAATTCAGCCTGCAGCAAGAATCAGGGACAGACAGTTCTCTTGCTCTCAGGCCCTTAAGTCCAGCTCAGCCATACTCATACCACCATGGCCAACTCCACTGTCTTTCCCAGGTGAGGTTCAGGACTCCCCCCCCTCCATCTCTCTCCCTCTCTCCCCCCCTCTCTCCCTCTCTCTCTCTCTGAATTGCTGTAGGGGGCATAGGAGGGGAAGGTCAGCTCTCCTGTTCTCATGCACTTAGGGCTGTTTAATCTGTGCCCACAACAATAGGGTTAGCTCTAGTGTGCTGACCTGGCAGAGTGCTGAGCTTACTCTCCTGTGTGTTGCAGCTGTTGAAGGACAGGGATAGTTTCTGGGGTCAGCCCTCTCAAAAGTCATGGGTAGCAAGCAGTGAGGGAAAGGGCATCAAATGGCAGATGGTAAAGTGTGGGGGTAGCTCTGCTGCTCTCACACCCTCAGGACTGGTTCACCTGTGTCCCCAACAACTGGGACATCTCTAGTGTGTTGCCCAGGTGAGGTGTACACTCATAGTGAGGTGCTATGGGATAATGATCTTATATATTGTAAAGATTTGTCACATGAACTGGTTTAATAAAATGCTGATTGGCCAGTAGTGAGACTGGAAGTATAGGCAGGGTGACCAGACTAGAAGAATTCTGGGAAGAGAAAGGTCAACAGAAGTCAACAGCCAAAAGCAGAGGAAGCAAGATAAGAATGTCTTACTGGGAAAAGGTACTCAGCCATGTGGCTAAACATAGATAAGAAAATTTAAGCTGTAAGGGCTAGTTAGTAATAAACCTGAGCAATAGGCTAAATAGTTTATAATTAACGTAAGCTTCTGTGTGTTTATTTGAGACTAAAAATTCTGCCTACATGTGGTTCCCAGATGTTTGGCAAGAATTTCCATATAAAAACTGCCACAAAAAAGCTTAAGGAATTCTAGACACAAAAGAAATGAGTCAAGCATGGCTTCTTTTCTCAAGTGGATTCAGTTTTCTAGAGGAAAGCAGAGGCACTGCTCTTTTAAGAGATAGCTTCCTGACTCAGTATTAGAGGCATAAAAAAAAGAAAGAAATAAAGAAAGAAGGGAAGAGAGAAAGAAAGAAAGAGAGAAAGAAAGAAAGAGAGAAAGAAAGAGAGAGAGAGAGAAAGAAAGGAAGGAAGGAAGGAAGAAGGAAAGAAGGAAAGAAAAAAAGAAGGAAGGAAAGAAAGAAAGAAAGAAAGAAAGAAAGAAAGAAAGAAAGAAAGAAAGAAAGAAAGAAAGAAAGAAAGAAAGAAAGAAAGAAAGAAAGAAAGAAAGACCAACTGGCTCTTTTAAGAGGCCCTGCTACCAAACACTTATGTGGGGTTTATGAGCAGACTGCTGACATAATACTTGGTGGCAGTATGGACCTAAAACCTCCCCAGAGTTGGAGGTAATACATATGACTCTCAGGAATCCAAGGTACAGGGTGGAGCCAGCCACTTAAATCCTAATCAAGCTGCTTCACAGATTAAAGGCTTGTATGATCAAAAAAAAGATAGAGATATTCAGTAAAGATAGATTCAGATAGAAAAAAAGCCCTCTAAATGGTTTACATAGGCTTGGGAGAGAAAAGAGAAAGGGCAGAGAAAGACAGTTCTTAAAGAAGAAATAGAGTAATAAAAAAATAATAAGCCAAGTAAAGATGGAATATACACAAAGAGTCTGGATACCATGTTGCTGCATTGTCTTTGGAGGTTTTTTACTGCAGAGGAAGGAACAAGTGCTGCCAAGAGACATTTGATTATAAATGCTGCTGGATTAAACCAACCTTTATCTTTTGAAAATATCTCAACTTCAAATTATAAGTTGAAAGATATGTCACTTTGGAGGAGAGGTTCTGTTTTTATTTTCACAGAAAATAAGAGGCTGTGGATTCATTCTGGGTTAAAGAAAATAAGGTTTGATTGAGGAAGACCCGCTGAAAAATCTCTGATGGGAATAAATGGCCCAGATGATCCAATGTTTCAGAGTACCTCTTTTACAGTTTCCTCTGAATTCTGCATCCAGAACAACTTCAAGAAGACTAGCTGAGATGATCTAGCTTCACAGAATACTTCAGTCAGGACTTGACTGTAATCCTAAATTTTCTTTAGGTCCCTATAAATTTACCAGCACCCCTAACCAGCAGGAAGTAGTCTAAAAAAGTACCTACACAATCCCCCCAAATGAATTATGGATGTCTGTCTTTGCTTAGGAGGTTTGGTTACAAATTGTTATTGGTCATAGCCAATCTTTTTCTAAAAGAAGAATGAAGAATATTATATAGAAATGATAATAGAAAAGGAGAGATTATTGAATCTACTTTAATTGAAAAAATAACTATTAATCTTACATATTTTATACTAGTATAGATTTTGGTTTACTGATAAAAGTTTAAAGTTAATTTTGTTGTACTATATATACATTTCTACTCTTTCTTAGTGATTATGTTTATGCATCTCATTTTAAAATGTGATGTATTATTAAATAGATTAATAGTCATCTATAATTGTCAAACTTATGTTAGTTAGGGTTTCTAGGTATACAAAGTTATATTTCAGATAGACAGGTAATCTTCATACACTTCAAAGATCCACAGAATATGACATTTAATATACTTAATAACCAAAAGCTTTTTATGAGAGTGAGACACGTCTGTTTTTGGCAGCACTAACCTACTTTAGAGAAAAGATGATGGGTGTTACAATGGTGCTGTTTCTTGGTCCCAGGCCTCCAGAGGCCCGAGACCCACAGACCTGCCGCCTGAGACCGCTTAGGAACCCGCCGCTGCTCAGGCCCCAGAAATGATTCAGACACATATTAACTTTATGCTGTTTTGTCTATGGCTCAGGCACATTGCTAGCTAGCTCTTACATCTTAACTCAACCCATTTCTATTAATTTGTCTGCCACGTGGCCCGTGGCTCACCTGTGTTCCTTACATGTTGCTCCTTGGGCGGCTTCAGCTCCGTCTGCCTCTGACTCCGCCCTTCCTTTCCTACCTATTCTGATTCCTCCTCCTACTTCTTCCATGGTGCCTGTCAAGGCCCAAAACAGCTCCTTTATTTAAAGATTGAGATTCACAGCATACAGAAAGGCATTCCCACATCAGATGGGCACTGAAAAAACTCCATATAGAGTTTACTTTCTTTGTGGAAAAATCTAACCACTGGACAAAAAAAGTGCCCTTTCCTTAACTGCTGACAGAATGCGTCCAAAATGGACAAGCAGGACACACACACAAAAAAATGACTGCTGAACTTAGCCAAGACAAGGTGGGACAGTCCTTCAAAATTCCAGCTTCACAGGAAAGTCTATCAGATATTCTAGATATATACGTCAAAGATGGATGCCTCAATGTTACAGAGGAACCATGGGTGACTGTCCAGGCAGCCAGCTGTTTCTGTCATTTCTCAATTTTTTTTGGAAGTCTCTTGCTTGCACTTCCTGCTTACTCAATTGATATATTTCCTTTTTGGGTCTCTGATGGAGTTGAAGACTAGATAGTCATAATTTTCTTAGTTGTGGTAAAGGGTAAATTAGATATAAAACTTTGAATTCACCAAGATAATATAGATAATTGTGTGTTTTCTCTGATTTTGTCAAACACAAGTAGACTAAATATTGTAATGGTAATTCTTGCTTGATAACTTTTGTTATATGTAACTTTACTATGTTAAAGTTAAAGCCTTCCTTTTTGATTAGGCAAAAAGGGGAAATGCTCTTGTTCACTGTAAAGATTTGTCAGTTGAATTGGATCAATACAATGCTGATTGGCTAGTAGTCAGACAGGAAGTATAGGTAGGGTGACCAGACTAGAAGAATTCTGGGAGGAAAAAGGCCAGAGTCAGAGTTAACAGCCAGAGGCAGAGGAAGCAAGATGATAATGCCTTACTGGGAAAAGGTACCCAGCCATGTGGCTAAACATAGATAAGAGTTATGGGCTAATTTAAGCTGTAAGAGCTAGTTAGTAATAAGCCTGAGCAATTGGCCAAAACAGTGTATAATTAATATAAGCCTCTGCGTGTTTATTTGGGACCAAACAGCTGCAGGGACCTGTCAAGACAGAAATTTCCACCTACAGTGAGGTGTGGGACCATCTTTTTTCAATTGCAGGTATCAACTCTTCTGCTGCAGTATCCAGTGATGGGCAGGACCAGCTCAGCATGGCTCTTAAATTTTAACCAGCACAGTCCTGGCCCCATCTCATCTCCATTTCCTCCACTTCCCTCACCCAATGTGGGCCACAAACATCAGCATAGACCCCAGCCACAGAAGGACCATGGACTCAGACATGGCCCATCCTCAGCAGCTTGGGCCTGTTGTCACCATGTCCCTAGGTGGCAGTTCAGGCCTCTCAGATTAGCCTGGCCTTTATGACAGCATGGCTCTTGGACACCAATATGTCCTCAGATGACAGCCTATAATACTGGCCTCTGCATGGTCCTCAGTGGCAACAGGAGCCGCAGAAATCAACTCAGGTCCTCTTGGCTACTTCAAGGCCTTGGACCAAGATTAGATCTTGTTAATAGCCAAGGCCCAAGCACCACCTTGGACTAGGGTGGCAAACAGGTCATTCACATTGACCGTTTCTCACCACCCTTACCTTTTCATATCCACTTCTCTCCCCAACCCATAAACCACTCTACCTCTCCCTCTTCCAGCCTCTGCCCTGAACTCGCTCATCACAGCAGTGTCTAAGGCCCAGAGCCAGAGGCCAGGTGGCACTTGGTTGAGTCCTGCTACCACCTACTGTGTGGCCTGGTGCACAACTGCTGCTGTTGCTGCATCATGGGCCTGTGACTAGAGCCATATGCTGCATCTTAAATGCCCCTCCAAAGTACATGT